>JAQQAC010006877.1:14758904-15113455 GCA_029783875.1 Phataginus tricuspis | reverse complement strand
CTCGGCCTCTTGTGAGTACAAATGGGGGAAGGCGATATTGTGAGGGAAGAAGACGTTTGTTAAATGAAAAATGCTCAGACACTATTGTGCGCATGCAATATAGAAGCAAGATAGGCTGAAGAGTGGCTGAGAGAGTGAATTTCAATCATTCTGATACAGTAGTCTTTGAAAAATAGGACATCTGGTGCTGTTTACATTCTTTGATGGTAGTTTTTTTAAAGGAGCAGTAAGGACAGCGACTGTAGTAGTTCCAGACTACAGGAAGAAATGCAAATATTCCATATTTGAACCACTTTTTAAAACATCCAAGATTTTATAATAACTGCAGGGAATGCTGCATGTAATTAAATAATGTAGCTTAGACTTGAGGAAAGATTTCCAAGATTTAAATGGTAAAAAGAGATCAAATAAAAACACATGCTCATGATCATAACTGATTCCAATTTTAGAAGATGAAAGGCATCTGAAAAACATGAATGTGCTTGTGTAAGGCGCTCCAACAAACTCTTTTTTAAGTGACACGTATAAAAACATGGCACAGGCAGGCTTTATCAGGAGGGGATGGCACCAGAATAGCAGGGGCCTGGCGCTCGGGCTTACAAACACAAGAGAGGCAGGAAAAAAGCAACCTCACGCAGAAGAGCACAGGCTGTGTGTGAAAGCCTTAGCTGTGACCACTGTGACCCACACACACGCGACTCCATCTCTCAGGCCTCGGCTTTCTCATCCACAGAGTATAGCATCATACCTGCCCTATCAATCCCATAGATTTGTTAGGTATTTGTAAGATATAAAAATACATATGTAAGTCACTAACAATGCTTAAAGTTCAAAGCATGCAGAGGAAGGACCCTGGTCTTGATACCTTAAGCTATTCATGGATGTCATAGCAACCCATTCTTAAGGCTATTCTAAAGAGAATAATCCTTCCATTTGAAAGGGCAGAACTACTAGTGTTAATAGAAAATTAGGCCCAAAACAGGTGAGGGGCTGATAATGGCAAAGTTCTTTCCCTGATTATTCTCCAGGCAGATGTGAAGTTGGGAGTGATTTCGTTCTTTAATTTCCTAAGCGGATGTCAATCTTACTTTGATTTGTAGAGATACCTGCCTTTGAGGGGCAAGGAGAAGACCAAGATTCCAAGCCCCCACTCCCCAGGTTTCTGTGGAAAGTGCACTTCTCAGAGATACTCACATGAGATGAGACATGCAGATACAGCCTTTCTTCTAGACAGAATGCTGGGAAAAGCTTTGCTGCTTCTAAGCGTCTGATGATGTTACTTACCTTACTTGCTTTGGTTTCCAAGACGTTCAAAACCAAACCTTACAGCTGGATCCTAACAATTGCCATGTAACATTTTACAGCATGTATTCTGTAATATTTTCTTCCTTCACCATCCTTTTTTTCTTTTACCTGTTTTTTTACTCACTTATTCTTATAATATGTAAACTATCTGAAATCCTTTGGGTAGTAAAGCAGAGTATAAATTATCTTGCCACTTAAACAGATTCAGGCTTCTAGATGTAGGCAGTGTGTGCCAGGATGCTGAAATACAATTAGAGGCCAGTATAATATGGAGACATGCCAATCAAAAAAATGATTGGACGTGGAATATGTCTGATTCCACAGACAGGTAAACCTGAAGAAAACTCAGCAAAATTCTGCAACATTTTAAAATTCAGTTTGTGAAAACTAAGCAAGGATCATTACATGATAGGATAGGCTTATTCAGAAAGTAACTTTTCTCCACCCCCTTTTCTCGAGCGGGAGGGAATGAAGGTTTAGGATAGAACAACTAGAAGCCAACTAGCTGAACTGAGACTGAGAGTCAAGTTTTTCTGAACCTTTTTCTCTACTTGTACAGAAATAGATCAGAAAATCTCTTAAGGTTTCTTAAAGCATTAAAACTAACTTGTACTTTAAAATAATGAGTTCTGCTGCCACTACTCAAAAGTATTTTGAAACTTTTTGGAACTGCCTCCATATCCAGTTTTATGAAGGTCTCAGGAAAACTAGTGTCAATTATATAGTCACATCTCATTTTGAACCAAATACAGCATTACCCAACTTGATTCACATCAATTTATTAACCTCAAGTGGCTTACAACTATTTCTAAAACTACAATCTTCCTCAGCAGGTATTGAATGTTTCAAATTTTAGGTTCTGCTCCAAGAAGCAATTCAAAAGTATTCTGAATAATGGAAGTATTGTTGGCATTTGTATGTGGCTTTCCAATAGAATTTCTTTGAAGGGACAAGGCCCGTTAACATGGTGTGCTGTTCAGAAGACTAAAGACTCATCTTAATTAAAGAGACGTCAGATGTGAGAAAAGGCCTTAGAATCGATAAACAGTATGGAGGTTTTTTTAAATAAGCCATTTGTAATAATATATTTCAAAGTACATCTTTCCATTGAATGTTTTAGGCAAGCTTAGGTAAGACACAGATCTTAAATGTAAAGCATTCCTGGACTATAACTAAATGGTAGAAGTTCCCAACTTGGCTGCACAATGCAATCCCCTAGCAAGGTTTTAAAAATACTGATGCCTCGCTCCCACTCCCATATGTTGTAATTTAATTGGAATGGTGTGACCTGAGTAACAGGATTTTAAAGCTCCCCAGGTAATTATAATGTGCAGCAAAGTTACCACTTTGTAATACCCTACAACTCAGAAACTGGAAAATTATGTAGTGCAGTGTTTCACCTTTTATGTCAGCAATAGTACCACTTCATTAAAGAAAGCCTTCTGAAATAGATAATTTTCTCAAATACACTACAATGGGATGGGAGGAAACTTCTTGGGAGAAGCAACTCTGCTAGTTTACAGCCTATTTATAGTTCACTTTTGTTTTTGATGTGGAGTATTTTGCATTCAACAGTCATGTTTTGTTCTTACTTTGAAAGTTGCAATATAGTCATTTTTAAGTCCTCTGAACCCCTGGCAGCATAACTTGCTGAGTGGAGTATTTGAAAAGATAGTTACGGGTGCTTAAGTGAAGTAGACACAAGTCAAATCAGTCTCCCTGCTGCCCTTGAGATTTTCAAAGGTTGGGAGGTGTGACGCGGAGAGGCCGATCGGTCCACTTATAAAGAGTGAATAGTGTCCTCATGCTCGTGAGGACCGCCATCGTGGGCACCGAGTTCCTGCAGGTCTGATTGCGGAGGAGATTACAACAAAGGGGCTGAAGTACAGGTGAATCACAACCTCAGAGCACTTGTCCTGTGAATGGTTTAAAATAGAGGGAAAAGTGGCCGTCATGGCTATGGAACGAAAAGTAGGATTTCTCCTGCTTCCCCAGAACAATGTGCTCTGTAGTGTCCTCAAAAAGTAGCCCAGGAGATCTGAAAGAGTCTTAGGATACTTTGTAAATAACTCCAATCCAAATTTTGTGTTTGGGTAGAAGTTTATCTAACTATTTGTAATTAAATATACTTATGTATATATGCAGTGACCAGAAATGCCCTCAGCAGTACAGCATGCAAGGTGCCAGAGGCAAGCCACGGTGGTACACCAGGTATCCCATCCTTTACGGGGAACTGCCCTTTTCCTCACTGCCAACAATCTCAATGGCTTTTTCTTCAGCCTCATTCACCTGGTGAATAAGCACCTGACACTGCTGCCCACCATAAAGAAATGTTACCTCATCTGTCCTGTTGTCCATGAGCGGTCCTTGATTTCCATTGCTGAATCTTTTTCCTCCCCCCAACTCGTCTTTATATACTTCCTATCTTTCAGTCTTTATACTTAGGAGTTTGCTCAGAGTAGACCACTCCCCACCCTGAACCTATTTCAGGAAACTTTAGTTTAATCTCTGTTGCCTCCAACTAACTCAGTAAATAGAAGTGAACTCAACTTAGGTGAAGGAAGAGTGGCCCGGAAAGAAGCCATCAATGGAGTGGCTCAGTGAGGTCTGGGTTCCTGGAATATTTGAGAACGTGAACTGTGTCTATGTCTGTAGCCCAGAGATGCCTAAAAGAGGAGTGATTAAAGATTAAGGCACCGGCAGGTAGGCAGAGACTAATTAAAGGACTTTCAATGTTATGCTTTCGATTCTGGTTTTTAGCTAGAGGTGCCTTTGAAGACTTTAAAATAATCTCAAGGAAGTAATGAAATTTGCATTTTAGAAAGCTCTCAGCTGGTAGCATGGAAATGGGAGAGGGGGAGGCTTGGTAAGACAAAGCAGTAAGGGTTGGGAGGAAGGGAAAGAAAGGCTATTCAGAAGGTACTATCAGTAGGATTTGGTGGATGACTGGATATAGAAACTAAGGTGTCTAGATGGCCCTCAGGTTTCTTCTGCCATTAGTAATAGGCTGCTGGTAATGTCATTTATTAAGCCAAGAGGAACAGATTTTAGACAGAAGAGAGTTCAACTGGACACATAGGACGCAATAGCCAGTAGGCAATTAGATAAACTGATCTAAGACCTAAAAGTCTAGGCTAGAACAATCAATTTGGTAGTAAAAACCACTGGCATGGATAAGATTATCTAACAATTATGTTGAAGTGAAATCAAAAGAGTACATTTAACAGAGTGCTTGTGGCTGCTCACCTCTGGTGCCTGCTCACGCTCCCTCGGGTGGGGGCTTGGCTTTATTAAACTACTCTTTTCTTGCACCTGCTCGACCTGCTCATGAAAAAAAAAAAAAAAGCTTGGATATATACCAGGCACTGGTTCTAAATCCTTAACACATTAACTCATTTAAATTCTCATATTTACTCCATGGTCAGAATTTGTAAGTACTAACATTACATGCAGAAGCTGAAGGAAAGCAAAGCAGACTGTTAGGCATGAAACAAACCAGAAGGGGGTGTCATGGAAAACCAGATTTAAGTAGGCTGAGGCACAAGATCACATGAAAATGAAGTGTTTGACTATTAGGTAACTGGAGACCTCAATGAGAACTATTTGTAGCCACAAGAAAGAAAATGGTGGGCTGTTAACTGGGAACAAGGAAAATGAAGTTTGAAAGGAGAGGAGCTAAGGACAGGAGGACGGCACACTGCCTCCTTCCTGGGACAGGTGGTAAGGATGGATGCTGGCATGAGAAGACACTCTTACAGCAATCCACAATGCATGACCTCCGTGTTCTCTGTAAAGAAGTACACTGTTCATCTGGTAAACACGGTGGTGAAGGCTGGAATTGTTGCTGGAAGATAACCTAAGGAATAAATGTAGACTGCTGATTATTGTTCCAAAGCCTGGTGAGGCTGGAAAACATAGTGGCATCGACTTTGTCTGTGCTAGGTAAGAAAGATATGCTAGACCTCAGTGAGACCTGTTTTTAGCCAGTATAAAGCCAAATGCAAGTTATAATGAATTTCAGTTTGGAAGGATTGGGATTAAGAGCCATACCCTGGATGATTACAGTAAGTAGAAACACTCTGATAAATATATACATTGAACAATGTATGTTTCCAAATCTAGACCTTTAGGTGTACTTAGAGAAAAATGTTCAGGTCAGAGTAGTGTTCAGGTAAGCTAGGTGGCCTTGGCTTAGCCTAACTAGAACCAATTAATACAGCGTTGGGGAGAATAATTATGCACTTTAAGTTTCTTCAGCTATCCTTCATAGCATGTGACTTAGATTCTTAGCAAATATGCTACTAAAATCAACCAAGTGTCTGATATGCTGAGTACTTGGGGAGGGGAGTAGGTATGGTATGAGCTGGTCTTTGCCCTACAAGAGTACGATGGGAGACACACTAAGCAAATGAAACTGCAGTGCAAAAAGAAGATAAAAGCTACACAGTATAGAGTTTAAAAGCTGGAACATTTGGGAAATGTTTTTAAAGGAGATAGACTGAGATGAACTCCCAAGTGGAATAAGAATCAAGTGAGTTTTTCTTGGAGGTTTTCTAAAAGTACCACCAAGTAAATTTATGGAAAAGACACAGATTACAGAATGTGTGTGCTATAAAAATCTTTGTCAACCTAAGTAATACCTGATAGATGCACAATTAAAGGCCACAAAATATTAAGTATCAGTTTATTTAAATTTCTAAAAGATGTAAAAATAGACAACTTTTCTTTGTAGTAGAAAGAGCATTAAGAAATGGAGTACTCACAGGACCTAGTTTGGTGTGAAATTAGGAAATTCATTTAATCCTTCTGGTACCTCCACTTCCTAATTTGTAAAAGGGCTAGAGTATTACTTCTTCCTAACATCTCAAAAGGTCTGATTGAGAAACGACATCTGATATTCGATATAAGTTCTTTAAAAGTGTGGCCAACATTAGAATCGTAAACTTCGGTAACTAGAACATTATATTATAGTTCATGATAGTAATTAGAAAGAAGTGGCAACATGCAGATATTTGCAAATATTAATGTAATGGAACAAAACATAAGTAGAATTTCTCCATGCCGTAGCTGGGAAGGAAAAACAGGACTTCTCTTACTTCTTAACTAAAACAATACCTCCATACTAGCTTTTGAATATTGTTATATAAATATCACCAGAGACCAAAACACAACATAAATTTCATTTCTATATTTCAGAAAACCTACTTGAATACACTTTGAAACAAGAGTACAACAAAATAGAATATACTTCAAATGTTGAATATACAAACTATTATAGTTCAAATCTGAACACTGGTACTTTCCCTCTTAAAACTTCAACTTTAAAAAAAAAAAGGCAAGAAAAAGAAAGAAAACTCTAGGTATTAGAGCTACCTGACAAAAATTCATGCTGAGTCTGAACTTCAAAGTGACAGTAGAACTGAGACTGATGATGTCTGCACAGATGCCAGGGCTAGGTGAGTGAGTGACACAGGCATGTTACAGCAAAAGGCCAGAGCCACTCTTAATTTGTCCACAATTAGGAAACCGACAGACTTAAACTACCATATAAAATGTTACATGTAAATTCTATAACAATACTGTGCTAGGTACAAGATTTTTAAAATTTTTCTTTTAATAAAAAAGCTTTACACAAACAAGCCATTATTAGCTCATTTCAATAAGGAAAACCGAAAATTAGTCTAAGGCCTTTGTTTTAAATCAGCTTAAGCTATATGATATAAAAAAAAAATCGCACTAGATCTTTGCTATCCTCTTTCTGAAGCTTTTGGATCCATTCTTCAATTCACATTCTAAAATACCTATATTAGCAGAATCTTCACATAGCACCAGTTAAGTGAGTTCTGTGTGAACACAGTTGTAATTGCTGGTATGCATATAAAATGCATCAAAAATTGCTATATGTAACAATGAGATCACCCATCCCAACCCTCCCCGCTGAAAACTACATAACCTCTTACAGACTGTTAGTGTTCCAAATCTTAGTGTAACTTGATACTGTAGTGAGGTGTTTGGTCCCTTTCAATCCTTTTTCTTATTGACGGGTTCAGTTGTTTCCTACTGTAAGAGGCAGTTTTCTGTCAGCATCTCAGTATGTAGTTCATTTCCCACTGAAACATGGGATAGGTAATTTATTTCCAGTAAGTTTGATTGTTTTCTTATATGCATTAAAATGTTAAAGTCTTCTTTTGACTTTTTTAGATGACATCCCTTGCAAGTATTTATGTTAGTACTAACAGTAACAGTCTCAAGTCCATGGCAGAGCTGCTATTTCATTTCTCGCAAGTCACCAGTCCTTCCGTTTTCATCGTCACGGGAAGGGCAATAGCTGAAGGTGCGCTGACAACCACTACGTGGGTCACTGTCTTATTCCCATCTGCCGGTTTTTCTTCTTGTACCAGCTGCAAGGTTTTCACATCATGTTCCTGCTTTTTTGTCACTGCTTCTGATTTACCCTCTGGCCCTTTTATGACAGCACTGATAACTCGGGAAGGAGTCTGGCCAGATGCCTGCTGAGTAGGCACTGATAGTCTCATTACAGGTGTACCGTGGGCTATTGACACAGGGGTAAGTGCTCTCACAGCCAGTGGGGTCCCAACAATGTTAATGCTTCCTGAGCCTGTCAGGTTTGACTTGGTCTGCAGTTGACACTGTGCAAGTTGTGTAGCTGGGATGGTAATAATTTTGGCAGGCTGCATGGTGATTTTGTCTCCATTTTCAGTAGAAGCTGGCACCACAGTAGGGATTGTCTGAATAACAACCTTGGGAGAAGTTGCTGTTGTTGGACTAGTGCTGGTTATTAACGGTGCACCTGCATTAACTGACTGAACTGCCACAGTTGAAATTTTCTGACCCAACGATGTCATTACAACAGGTACTTGCATTGCCACACGAACTGTCCTAGTAGATTAAAGAAAGAAGTTGATTATATTTAATGCTAAATTAGAGTGTGAAATACCATGCAATTAACATGTTTAGCAACTTTCACTTCTAAAACCATAAAAATTCAGGTTAGTTAAGATATCTACTTTACCTCCAAAATATATTTAAAAGATCAAGCACTTTTCAAAGTCCTGACAACACTGGGTTCTTAGAATGCTAATATTTATAAAAGAAGACATATTATTTTTGCCAAGAAGCTTTCTAGAAAGTGTATTCATTACAACTAAATGGTGTCCTCCACTTGCCTGGGAGCCGCTGTTGCTGATGCAGATGTGGTAGTAGCAGGAGACCTAGGTGAAGCATCATGACCAGGGGAAGTGACATTCACGACTCCAGCCACACCCTTCCCTGCCCTGGAGCAGTTGAGAGAAGAGGAGTTTTTCCCACTACGAACAGAGGTTGCTGCTTTCAGGAGACTCTCTGCAGACAGTGACACTCGTTCTAATGATTTTTCATCAGTAGCTGCTGCTACATCTTCATTACAGGTTTCACTTTTGTCATCATCTATCACCACTATGTTTTTGGGCATATCCTTGAACTGATATACAAGCCTCTGTCCTTCAACTTTTGCAAGAATACCCCTTTGGTAATAATATCTGTAAGGGAATAAGTACTGAATGAATCAAGTGTCTTACATCCCCCCCTCCCCACCTCCCAAAAAGTAAAAAATACCATGTAGAATAGATGCTAACAGAAACATTGTCTTATTCCTGTAAGAGATAAGGAGTTCTTACTACTCAGACTGTTTAAAAGGCTAAGATATTGGAGTAGGAACGAAGTTGGAACCAGGTGCCATTGGTCCTATAACCTTGAGATCCACAAAGTAGCTAAAAGTTCATTCTCTTTCTCAAAGGAAGTAATTTAACCTAAGTGCAGAACATGTTACTGTATTTTTAGGACATTAGAAAAACTCAACTCTGATGTACACTGCTTAACAATCTGACATGTGGGAAAATTACCTAAACTGTGCTTAGAAGAGATGAATCTGGGATATATGAAGACTGTCACATAAATTAAGTGTCCTTCTACAAACACTCCTAATTACAAGAGGCCATGTATATCACAGTTTTCTGAGTTTTTCAGACTGACAAAACTAGAGACAAATTTTCATGGTAGACATAATCCATCATAACACATTCACAGGAACTGAGAAGCAGATTAAGAATTTGGAAACTATTTTATTTGGATTTAATTTTCTTAAAGGTATACAACTTAATTTCCTATTAAGGAATAGTCCTAAGGGCAAAAGCACATTTTCTGCAAAAAATGGATTTCCCAATGATGTTGAAATTTTAGACATACAGAACAAATTCCCCTCGTCCCATATACCTCCAAATCCAAAAAGCTCCTCTAGACTATCCCCTCAAATAAAAAGTTATATAAGTAAGAGATTTTTTTAGAGCTTCTCTTTAAACAACTAATAAGCAATATAAAAGATGTGTAAATTTTGTATAAAAACTCATTCCTTCATGTTCCTACCTCAGAGCTCGCCCCATAGTCTCATAGTTCATGTCTGGCTTGTTCTTATGCTTTCCCCAAAGCTTAGAGACAGCCTTTGAATCCACAAGCTTGAATATGCCTTTTTCTCTCTGAGTCCACTTAATATACCGGGGACAAGTATTTTTATCTTGAAGTAGATCTAAAAGAAACTCCCACAAATAGGTTGTGTTTCCTTTGAAAACAATGATAGACATTGGTTAAAAATTCATTTACATAATTATATAATTAAAAACAAATATTTAGTTATGCTGGATAAAAATTCATTTACTACGGTTGAAACAAACATACTGAGTCTGTCATTAAGAACTTGACTGTATCACCAATCATTTGTATAGTGTCGAACTGTGTTGTAAACAACAAAGTATCTCATTATAACATAAAAATCCTGAATATGCTTGTTTTTTTCAAAAATAATAATCCTATGTATGTTTCTAGTTATGAAACTAAAAAAACAAAGGTCCTGAATTTTGTACTATCATCTATCACCCGATCTGAGAGATGTTGAGTTCAGTAAAGGCAAAGGCATAATGCACAGCACAGAGTGAACGCGAATTACACAGAATCAAATTTATCTGCACAGATTTAAACTCAAAATTTATTTGCTCCTATACGTTTTATTATACTGGAAGCCAGAATTCATCAGAAGGCACTGATTAATTTATTGGAAAGGCAAGCGATTGGCAGTGAAATTTGCAAAACTTTTTTAAGATACCAGTCCTAGGGTCTTTTTGTAATTAACACATTTTTCTTTGGTTCATCCTATAGTCAGGAACCCTCATGTACATGTCTTACAAAGTACAGACTACCTATGACTGTTTCAACCTCTCTTATCATTATCCTCTGGACTACTGGTCAATTTAGATTTGACAGCTATGAAAGTTACTGATTCTGAAAATAAGTTTTTAAAAACTGCTAATCTTTTTACTGAGCATACCCAGGACACTAAAGATAAAATGTTGAAGGATTTCATTATATACATAACAAGTCAATTTTAAAGACATCTGTGCTTCAGTCTTAAAATATGAATGAGTTCCTTAAATAGAAACACTAATTCCTTTAACTAGTCAAGTATTGATCAAGTGTTAGCTATATGTAACATTTAATCATACTACTAGCAAAATTTTAAAATGAGGAAATACTAAAATACTTCTGCAGAGTAAAACACCCATCACATACTATGCTTAAATATAATAGAAGATAGAGAAGCATTTAAAATTTGGCCTCTACCTCAAGGAATTTACAATTTAATTGAGAAGAAAAAAACTAGTGACAACTTAAACAACAATAAATAACAGTTTAAAACAATATAAGATATATCACGAAACAATGCACAATTATATTCCAAATGAATGACAGAAAATGATGTCTGGAATGTCAGAGGTGAAAATAAAGTAGGGTGGTAAGACATCGTGGAGTCCTGGAAGATAAAGATTTGCGTGGAAGGGAAAGAGGGATTCTGGGTACATAAAATAAGGTATTTAATCCCAAAAGAGAGAAAGCATCCCTTTTTTTTCCATTCAAAAAAGCAGGGGAGAGTAGTGGGCAGTGGTTTTGAGAAGGGCTTTTCAAGCTGCTGGGTTTTTTTATTCCTTCTGTAAGCCTCTAGGAACAGAGGTTCTGAAGTTGATGGAAGAACAGAAAAGAATCCTGAGATTACAATACCATGCCACCACTGAGTCACCAGGTCATCTCTAGGCTCCTACTCATTATCCCTTTACTCTCCTCAAGTCCAGATCCAAGCCACAGGCTATGTGAGAAAAACCTCCAAGGGCGAGAAGCTTCCAAACCAAGCCACTCCTACTCATCTAAAGGCCGATGCTCTTCCTCTAGCATCTCATTTTCATTCTGGATTTCTCTGAAAATTCAGTAAATTTATCAACTCATGGTTGAGCCTAGTGTGCATGTCTTAACCTAAAAAAAATTAACCTCCAGCTTCACAATGTTATATTTGTATCTCTGAAGCCCTATTACATCGGCATCAAACTATGCAACACTTTCCGCTACATCAAGATGTGTAGCTGGGGCATTTTTAATTTATGTCCAGGAGATTATCAGGCTGTATGAGTGGACACAGTAAAAGTGAGTAGAGAACTTAATCTGGAAGAAATTTTTGTATGACATAGAGAATGCCTTGTCCACAGTTTGTGGAATTTAAATTAGACTCATCAATATTTCTCAGGTTATCTTTAAATACTCTCCACCCCAGTTCCCATGTCCAGGTTAAAAATTTATAATTCTCTATCTGGTTTTAAGGAAAACAGAATTCAAAAAGGCAACTACCTTGCCTTTTTATCAGACAAGGTAGTTCATTAAGCCCATGACAGACATTATTAATTTTGCAGAAGAGGAAACATTGGATGGATTTTTAATCCAGGTGTGACTGAAATAACTTGAATCTTCACATTACAGCATGTTGCTGCAAGTTTATTATTTCCTCAAGACAGAAATTTTAACAAAAGGTTATTTTCATTGGTAAAGATAGGTTATGACAAAGTTTTTTTCCAGTGTTACGCTTAAGGTCTTCTGAGTGCAAGAGACCACTGAGATAGTAATTAACTGAAAAAACAGTAATTGCATATTTACAGCTTAGCTTTCTCATATTTACTACTATTATGTAAGTTTTCAATATAAATTAAAAGGCAAACCCTAAGGTGTTAGAAATGACCAAAGACAGACAATGAAATAAGAAAAGTATCCTACATCTGTCCCAAACAGTTCCTGAATAAATAGGAGTTCAATATAATTGGATTTTTTGTCTAAATTTCTTAGAGGCTTAATTTTTTTAACAAGAGACTTAATTTTTGCTTTCATTATTTAAAATTAGATATGAATCAGACCTACTGAAGATGGAACAAATTTGAATATATTCATCTGAAACATATCCAGCTGTTCAATATTGCTCTGAAAACATTTATTCATGGAAGTGATACATTTTGGTCATCAGATTATCAGAACATACCTAAAACCACTGTTAAAATATTACATGAAATCAATTTATCCAACAAATTTAAAAAGCACAGAATGTAGGAGACTTGTTGCAGATATTTTTGTTTTTAATAAGAATATGCAAATTCTACAGCAAACACAGTTAATTTTTGTTCTGACTGCTGACTAACCTGACTGAAATTTGTTGACTGGGAAATTCACCTTGCTTTAGATTCTTGCATTGCTTCTATCAATTAAGAAATTATGTATCAGAAATACACCTTAGTCATAGTCGTCTTTCAATTCTAACTGGCTCCAAGTAGGTGCTATTCTACATACACAGCCCCCCCTACCACAGTGGCTCTTAAGAAGGGTGTGAATTAGGATGTACTTAGGACCTTTTCCAAATATAAGTATCTGCCCCCTTGCACTCCCCACTCTGTATCTGTGGCTATAAAATCTCAGTGGGGTAGGGACTGGGCATGGAGAGTTTGAAAAGTTCCCCAGCTGATGCTGATACAGTCCTGATTAAAAATACTACCAAAGCAGCACTTCACACATGTACATGTACTAGAAATAATTTTCCAAGAATGCAAAAATGTCACCTGACTGAAAAAAATTGTCTCACCTCCAAAATAGCCCTCCCCAAATTACCTTTTCCTTCTCTGGGTTTCTTCTTTATACCTAACTCAGGAGACCCATTGGAAATTGGTGATTGCTGAGTCTTTGGTTTACGGCCAACTGAAAAAATAAAAGTAAGATATTGAAACAATACTTTGAAAACAGAAAAATAACAGAAAAAAATAAATAAAAATAATAGTTACACTAACACTAATCTATAAATTAATATACTCAGGGTATATAAAAGGTTGCTTTTAAAAGGATCATTAAAAGCACTTCTGCAATTTTAGATATAGCAGTTAGTTGGTGGTAATCTCAATGTGTACTACATGTCAGGTACAGTATACTAACCTATTAGTCATGGTCAGAGCCTCAATTTGCTAACCTTTTCCCAAAATTTTACTGGGAACAAATTCTAGTAAAAACTTTGTTTTCTGTTCTACAGAATTGTTACAAAAAACTTTACCTACCTATTACAGAGGATCTGATAATCTGCAAAGCCTTTGAGCTCAAATGAGTTAAAGTAAAAAATATTATTTTAAACACTCTCTACTGCTCTGAGCCAATCAATTCAACAGGATTTAAGCATACTTAGATGTCCCAACCTCAATTTGCAGGTACAATATGAGGATAAAAATCTCCCAAGCAATTATTTCGTATGTCTAATAAATGTTTGTGCTCTTCCTTTTGCTTCTCCTCACTTCTGCCAGAAGGCTCTCAGGTAGATGAGCACCCACACTGAACAGAAAAGCAAGAGCAAAACTTCTCTGCATGCACTCAAGAAGGTATGAGTATTCAATCCTCAGCACTGATGAATGAATGCTGGCAAGGAGGGGAAGCCTCAAGAAAGGATGGGAATACTCAAGCATGTTATCCTACTTTCAGAATAAAGTACTATGATTTGGTGATTGTCATTCATCTAGGATTTCTGATGTCTTTCTACTCATTAGTAAAGACTATTTAGAGCTAAATAAAGACCTAAAATGTCTTAATTTTTATTTTTAAATGCACAGCTATTACATTCTAGGATTTCATTATGATAACTGATCAATAACAAGTGTGCTTTGGCAAAGTTTAAAATGGAAAGTTCATTGGTTTCCTTATCAGAATACAGCTTAGTTTCTCAATTTAAATAGTATTTATATATATGAATTGCTCAGTAATGACATCTTTACCATCTCCTAAATAAAAGCACAAAAGCCCAGCTTCCTTAATGGAAAGGTTAGTCAAAAAAAGTTTAATTTATTCTCTTACAAAGCAGCATTTCCCCAATCATACTACTTATGAAATAGGTTACTCATCAGTAGAAATAAAGGGTGCTACAGTCCAATTAACTTTCAGAACACTGCATGGTATCTTGTCTTGGAGACTTACAACACACTGATGTATTAAAAGCTCTGGAAATAAAAAGAAGGCTCTGCTATTAAATAACCTACATAATTTTGTATGTCCCAAGTGCACTTAACCACAAATAAATAAATAATGATGGTATGTGTCATCTTAAGTTGCACATTAAGACCATCGATTTTCCAAACATATAAAATTAGTATTAAATTGGCAAATTATTTGCTGATTTATACCATACCACATAGGCAGATCAACCTGTTTATCTAAAGGTCTTGTTTCCCTACATGATCCCAGCTTTTCATGGTCTTTTCCATCTTCTTTTAAGTCTAAAATTTTCTTAAGTATTTTGTAATAGCTCCCAATAAATACAACTAGACTAAGGCTACAGTGGACAGTGGGTAAAAAGGGCCATTTATATGTACACATTTTGTTTTTAAACATTTACAGCAATAAGTAATTCTTCCTTCTAGATTCTCTCATTCATACCTCTCAAGATAAAAATAATCTATATATATTATATGAGGGAGGGTACTTTATCTTTATTCTTCACTGTATCCCTCATAGTAATGAGCACAGGCCCATGAACATCACAGCAATTTGAAGTACCTCTAACAAATGAAAGAAAATAACATTATTTCTTACACAAGTTTTCCCTTATCTTTTGTCCTTTTTTCCATGCTAAAATGTGAAGAAAGAGATAGGGAAGAAAGTGGAATTAGATGAGTACCCACTTATATAGGATTTCATTTCTTTCAAGTTTTGCCTCTGATTCAAGTAGGAAAAGGACCACTTGCTGCCCATCTCCTTGGGATGCTGGAAATGTGCTGGAGCTTGTTCCTCGCCCACTGGTGTCAGGTAAGCAGAAGGGTCAGTGGAAGTCAAAAAGTAAGTGGAAATGCACTTTACCCACTGGTGAGTTTATCCACTTAGAAATCCCTATTAGCAGTCTTGGTGTTTTAAAGCAAAAAGTTATGGGGAAGAAAAAGAGCATTGGATTTTTTTACTTTAATGTCCACAAAAGAATAGGAAGATTAAGAAAAATAGAGAAAATAAATTTTTTTGAGTAAAATTAAAAAACTTTTAAAGTAACCAAGTACCCAAAATGATCAGAAAGTAGACAAATGGGCAGTGAATCTCTGATCTTCCTTCTGTGTGTCCAACACCTGTTATAATCTCATTTTCAAGCAACTTACTTTTAGGGCTCAAACACTGTATGAACATGTTAAAACACAAAATTTAAATCTCAATTTGTTGATTCCTTGAGACTATCTAGTTAAGATACCATCAATCATAAATCTACAGCATATTTTATATTTTTCCTATGTCCCTTGATGGGAAAAAAGATAGCAGAAAAAATGCCACCCGCTTTTCCAGCAATCTGTAAATACACTCCACCTTTCTTCTTTCTCATTGGCTCATGGCCACCCGGTGATGTAGGAATAGGAGAGGTATCCATTGGTTCAGGCTCTTCAGTTGACACCTCCACCACAGTTTCTGTAATGACATCTGGCCTCATAGCAGCGTGGATAAATTCTGGAGTTGATACACAAGGAGGGACAAACACTTCCACTATAAAAAAAAGTCAAAAAATTAAAATTTCCCACCCCCATTAATGCTTCTTTCTTAATGTGGACAATTCAGTATTGAGTAGAGGTGAGGTTTATTAAGAATTCATCAAAGCAGGATGACAGCATGATATTAATTTGCTGAAGATGCAACATGATCTATAGTATGTAGGGAAATAAATGTAAAGAAAATTGAGTTGAAGGAAATGTTAATCTTCTGAGTAAGACAGGGATCATGAGTAGTTGCTTTCAAATTTATTTTAAGACTTTGAATCATTTTGAAAATTTGGAAAACAATTGAAAATAAAATAACAGAATAATAGCAAGTTCTTTAATAACTATTTTTCTTCTGCTTAGCCATCATTATTCTCTAACTAGGTAATACATAGTATAAAATGAAAAACATCTAACATGTATTCAGTGAAAAGAAAGTATTTACAGTTCATTTTAGAATATGAAAAAAAGGAAAACCTTGAATGGTATCTTTCAGTATTTAAAATTTTATTTAATGAATAGTCCTGATATTTTGGGTCACTAGAACAATACATACAGAATGCCATTTGGTCTTCTATTACATACAATTACGGTAGGCCAGCTTCCTTTCAATGTACATAAATAATCTGGTATGACGTTTCTATTTTAATTAAGAGACAATAATTCCATCCTACGGATTAATACATTGACCAAATGCCCTAATTTTTTTTCTCATATCCCTGTATAATACATAGGATTTCTATTCTAATTAAAAAATACAGTTGCTCTTAGTATTTATTATAAATCCCTATAAGAGGGGCCAATCTTACTCTATTACATCAAATTGACATTTAGACAATAAAATTAGGATAAAATGACTCTCAAAGGCAGTCTTAAAGACAAGGAAGGACCAAAAGAAAAGGAAAACTTGCCGCCTGAAGGGGGTGTGAGGAAATGGTGAAGCTGCTCCTCGTTCCACCACGGATGAGTCTCTGGAGCCCATTTATTATTAAAGGACTGAAAGTGGTCATAGGAGGCCACTGGCCCCACCTGCCATTCTCTTAAGGACCACAAAGTTTATACTTTTCCAAGAGTTAAGGAAATAAGACGTTGATAGTATAAATAACAATTTAACAAACATTTACCTGTCTACAGTGGGCATTTTTCATATCATTTGTTATGAAAATCAAGTATTCAAAGTATTTAAGACGTGGGAATTTCATAAATAAAAATCAATAATTGCTGTCACAGCAGACTTTATGAACACCAACAATCCCCTTGTATGTAAAAAAACTTTCATTCTAGATACATGACATGATGTGACATGATCATTATGAAAAAAGAATGGTTGACATACCAGGACTTCTTGAATCCCTCAAGCAGGTAGGAGACTCCATATGGAGCAAGGCTTCGGCAGCTTCAATCGTCTTGTCTGTACAGTGTGCATTACTGCTATGAACTGATGCTTCCACTGGGGGGAACACAAATTCTACTCAATTTAAAACGCACTGAACACACCACTAAATTAAAACACATAAACATAAATTAACTCTCATGAATAAATCATCAATACGTATTAGTCCATACAAATTACAGAAATAATTTAAAAATCAAAAATATCTAGTATCTACACTCAGTAAAATGAATGTTGATTATAACAATTATTGAGATTGGTTAGAAACTACTAAGGAATTTTTGAATTTTATCCAAAGAAAAACAAAGACAGACACCTTAAATTTGAATCCTGTATCAATTTTAGGCCAAAACTAACTTGGCAAGAGGCTAGGAGCAATGGTTGTAGCTTAACAATCCTATTAGGTCAATTAATATTTTGATAAACTGCTACTAAGATCTGGAGTAATACCTACCTAGCAGAACCATTAAGAAACACGTATTTCGAGGTTAATTTAATAACTCAATTCTTACAGGCCCTGCTGGGTGAATGCATCAGCTTTAGTGGCAGAGTACTTGGGAACTTTCTTCGCAATAACCTTCCTCTCTTCAGAACCTCATTAGTCTATTTCTGGGTTTTACCCAGTAAATTTTTTTTTAAGTTTGTGTTCTTTGCTTTTCTTTTTCCATGAAGCCATTTCCAATTCTACCACCTTTTGTAACTCTTCCAGCATTCACTTTATGCATTGCTAATTGAATTATTTGTGAAACAGTAAAATGCACAGCAGTAGTTTAGGCTATCAGGACAAACAGCTTAGGTTCTAGTCTCCGCCACGTATAATTTGTTACCCTTAGCCAGTAATTAAATTTCTTGTAAGGCTCAGTCTTCACAAAACAGGAGTATTGCTTACCTCAAATAACTATGAGAATTAAGTGAGGTGATTATCATTTAAAACATCCATAATGCCTAGCATATAGATAAGAATTCAATAAATGGTGATACTTTCTTATCACTCCTATAAGAGTATAAGCTCCTTGAGGTCTCATCTTTGTATCTGCTGTAGTTCCTAACACAGACTCATCAGACAGTAGGAATGCAGTATTTCTTTCATGTTCTGCAGTTAAGAACCCACTGACCTTACAGAAAAATTGGCAATTCAAGCACAAACTTAGTATATTTGTGATGTATTATTTTCACATCCTGACTTAAAATACTGAATATTCTACTTTGTGAGCGGTTCTGAAACACGAAAATATAACAGTTTCTAATTTCATATTTTTCTTAAGATGTCCTCTATAGGAACTAAACAAAAATATACTAATTTCCCAAACCACATTACCAGGTCACAAATTCTACAGCCTAAACATACAAATCTCCTAAAACTTTTTCCAGGAAACTTTAATTGAAAGAAAGTTTTTCATGTTGTTTCAAAATTAAACAAATGCTGAAGACTCAGCCTCAAACAGCAATCATTTGGAGAGCATTTATAAAAAATCCAGTGACTGTTCTACCACCTGTTGCACATCATCCACACTCTTGAAACTAAGGTACCGGGTCTCTCCAGTTGCTCTTTCCATTTATGGAAATCTGCTCAAAGCGAAACCGTTCCAGAGAGGCAGCCAAACCTCTAAGTAAATCTATCTTTAGGTGACCCTGCTTACTCTTATCTGCAGCTTCACTGAAGTGAGGGATTCAATCAGTCCTTCTAGCTCAACTTTAAGAAACTTACTTAATATTAGTAAGTATAAAATATATTACCACTTAAGTATTTTTTTAAGTGCCTCCCTACAATACATAACTAAGCCTTGGAAAGCAAATTCTCAGGTTTTTAAAATTTATTCTAGGAACTTCATTCTCTTTCAAGTCTGCTTGTGTTGCAATTTAGGTGTTGTCCTAGGTGCTATTAATAAATCATCCTGGATAAACTAATTCCTTATGTAATTGTATTAAAACACCCTGTAAAAACTCTACCATATTAAAATCAGAGCTTCAAGTATTTGATAGTAATGCAAAAGAATTTTACCAGACTCTTAAATGTTTTAAGCTATAAGCAAAATGAAATTGGCCTAGCTAACAGTTACATATTTATGCTGCCCTGAGTTCTTACGTAATTTAAGATGCGTTTTCAAAACTTTGATTTCATGTTAGTGGAAATTATTTCTTATAAGTGTGTGTTCTTGCTCATATTTCTGACCTGAACCTCCCCTTCTCCCCCAAATTCAACATATTATTTCCCAGAAATACTTTATATTTACAGAGTAAAACGAAATACATACATACTTAAAAGACAATTTACTTATTCATACTTTAAATTTAGGATGCATAAGTTCTCCATGAATTATCAATTAGAAGATCAAATACTCTATGTACAGTCAACAAATGATTGCTGGGCATTTACCATGCACCAGACCCTGTGCTATAAACCTAAGACACAAGTATAAATAGACCTCTGGCCTCATGAAGCTTATACTAATAGTTCAGAGAGTATCAAAAACATATATGGAAGTAAAATATTTCAAAACTACATAAAGTGCAAACTAATTACTGTAAATAATAACTACTGTAAGCTAACAGCTTAAGTAGAGCTCTGATGTTTTTCTCTGGTGCTTTCTAGTTTTACTTTTATCATTTTTATTTACTAACCAAAAGTAACCTAAGCACATTTAAACAAACACCTAAGAGCTCATATTCAGATCAATTTACAATAATGTATCCCCACAACAGTTTCCAATACTTTGCCCATTTTGTAAAAGTGAACTTTCATTTTTCTTTGTTGACATAAATACTTTTTGATAACAAAAAAATTTAAGAGGTATTTCTCCTATTCAAGTTTCTGTAATTTTTGAAATCTTTTCACAATGCCTTTTTGTTCAGAACAAAATTCATATAAAATTTAAATTAAAATTCTACACAATTCTTAAGGATAAACATCAGTGTAACAGTATGAAGTAAGCAAACTACAAGCAAGGGCTGAAAATTCCTTGTCTCCTACTTAAACTTGATTAGTGCCTTTCTAAGACCTGTGTATAAATTGAGAGGAAAACAAATTGAGTCATTTTAAATATAGAAACAATGAAGCTAAAAGCAATCTGACAGGTATAATTTTCTAGTTAGGACTAGTAGTGTTACTGGTCAAACCTACTTGAAAAAATAAATGTCAAATATACTTTAATTTTAATAGTCCCCCAAATTAAATTTGCTCAAGCTTTCATTTATTAATGGTAAGAGTCTTCTTGTTCCATTTCTAGCTTTCTAATCAACTGGTGTTTGTATGGTGGACTATGCCAGACTCACTCAACAGCTGTTACAAAATACCAAACTTGGTAATTAAGTCTGACAAGAGACATACCTCTCAGCTTTGCACAAGAGAATGCTGGCAATGGATCTAGTTCAAAACAAAGTTCTTAAAGTCAAAAGTAAAAATTGACAGCAATTTGAGAGTCAATGAAAAAATCAGAAAACACTTCATTAGGTTATCAGTAGTAATTCCCTACAAGAAAGACCATAACTAATATTACGAAGTCATCACTCAACTGTCACACCTGACTTGGCACACTTACCCTCTGATGCCCCAAGGCTGTAACAGTACTAGGTGACTGACAAATACAAAAGAATGCAATCAAAGGGGGCGAAAGGTAAAAGTCTGGGATCCTCCATCTTTACCTGTTCCTCTCTGACTTTCTAATGAATATAGTTGCATTGTAAGGTTTAAAAAGGAAAGAGGACTAACATTATTTTCTAAAGTAGAGCTGACTTCTAAAAATAGGTGAGCCACATATGATTTTAAAATTTGCAATATCCATATTTTAAAAAGTATGATGATGAAATACCTTTAATTTAACCTAGTATACCAAAATATGGTCATTGAAACAGGTGATCAATATGAAGTTGTTTTCCATTGCTTCAGTTTTTATGTTTAAATTAATTAAAATTTAAAAACATTAAAAATTCAGTTTCCAGCCACATTTCAAGTACTCAATAGCCACATGTGGCTGGTGGCTTTAGTACTGAAAAGTACAGACTTAATAAAACTGTAGTTATTCTAGAACTTTTTTGGTCAAAGGACTCTTAAAATTCAAATTATTGAGGATCACAAAGATTTTGTTTATGTAAATCCTATTATAGAAATTCTACTTGAAGTTAAAATTAAGAAAAACTTTACAAGATTTATTTTTAAAAAATAATAAACCCAATACTTAAAATTGTACTTTTATAAAAAGTCATTTTTCTAAAACAAAGAAAAACTTAGTAACTTTGTTTTACAATTTTGCAAATCTGAATATATGGTAGAAAGCAGCTGAATTCTTTTATTTGCTGTTTCATTCAATCTGTTGTAATATCAGTCATGTAGGCTCTAGAAAATTCCTCTGAACATTTGTGAAAGTGAAAAGAAAATATCTTAGGATTACTATGAAAACAACTGACTTCACAGAGCCCCTGAAAGAAATCTTTAGACTATCAGAATCCTGAGGTCAGAGATTTTAGTTTTTAAGAAATGCAGCTATAATTTATCAAATGTAATTAATAACACCCAAATTCTATCTTCATATTTCTGTAAGCTTTAGCTTCAAAATGTAAACATCAGTGTGTAGATGAAAAGTTATGATTCTGTTTCCTGAAGTACAACAGTACTTTGTCCATTTACAAATAAAGGATTTTTAAAAAAGCTTTTCATAAATGTATCTTTGCATCCTTTTGAACATTAAAGCTCTAGATAACATAAGGAGTTTAAATAATTAACAAGAACACTCTCCTGCCTACCCTTCTCCACCAACCAAATGTTTCTAAAGGAAATGATTTCATAATTACCCTGATTAGAATAATTTCTTAAACATTTTCAAGTTTTTAAAAAAATTAATGCCATTCTTCTAATTTCAATATATGCTTCATATTTTCATATCCTGCTAAAATTTTTTTATACTGATGATCTTTCCAAGATTGACAGCAAATATTCCAATTTACAGTAAATTAGAAATAAGATTTTCAAGCTCAGATTTTACAATGAACTGTTTTACAAGCCAAACAAGTATGTTTTGTCAGTAAAAATACTTGGGCTATATTTCCTAAAAAATTTTTCCCTTCCATTTAATAAATCATTTAGTAGAACAAAACTTCTGGTGACCTGAATTTCCCATTCCTAAATTTTCAAAGAAGTCAAGGAAAGTATATAGGAAGGCAGAATATTATACGTTGAAAATCTTCTAAAAAATCCAAGCCATATCTATAGCATATCTTCATGTAAATATTTTTTTAAAATTAATTTTCCTGTATGTTTTTCCTAAAATAACATATATATACTTATCAGAAATGAGCATAAATTATTAAATTATTCAAACTATAGTCTTATTCAACATATAGACATGGCCTCATGTTGTAACTTGGCAAAAAGATTGTCTAATAACCTCCAATTACATAATGACTTTACATTCATTAACTCACACAGTATAATGTAAAAAAAATCCAAGAAGAAAAGAAACCCTCACTTTCCATTAAATTTCTTGAGCCACTTAAAATTTTAGAACGTAAGTTATTATAGATCACCTAGTCAATCTTGTTCCTCTTACAGAAAATGCAGCCTTAAAGAGGTTAAGTCACTAGTACAAAGCTAGCTTGGGACAGCTAGATGCAGATCCTCATCTCTTGACTTCAGGGTCAAGGTTCTTTCTCACACATGTTGCCAGTGAAAATTTTATAAAGTATGTCAAGTGTTTACCACAGAAACACTTTGCATGTTAAAATGAAAGTGACTTTTAATAAATAAGCTAATTTATTTCATTCTTTACTCACTCCTTTAATAGTATAGTTGATAACTAAAGTTAAAGCTGAAAGTTGACAGTTAAGCCTCTAAAGTAGGAAATAAAAGCAAAAGTATATCCTCTAGCACCTGCACATGGTAAAACTGACTGCTCTATACTTGCTTAGAAACAAATTATGCTAACAATATTCAACTTAAAGCTTTTCTCCTCTAGAAGTTTTCCTTCATCTCATTATCAACCCATTGTAGCAATCACTGTAGTTATATTAACATTTATGTATTATATAGATTTTCATCTGTCTCAATTAGACTAACACTTGATGACTTCCCTCAAAGGAATAAAAAGGTACCATTGTATCCATTTTACAAATACAAACAACTCTCCCAACATCATTAATTGGCAGCAATAAAGATTTAGATCCATGATTCTTCATTTTCTGGGCCACCTTTCTTTCCCTTTAACTTTTAACTCACTGCATAAGCCTTCAGTAAATCGGCAAACGTGTCTCAGTTTCCCTCTAAAATCGGGCTTGTAAAGGATCTTCAAATTACCTGAAGTGAGGAAGTAATTTGAAAACAACTGTATGTAAAATGTATTTACTACAGAACATTATAATCATAACGGAAACTTCAATTGTAAGATTTGTATACACCAAAGAAATGCAGTAAGTCTGGAAAATGGCATTTAACTAAAAAAACAAACAAAAAAACACCTTACTAAAGGGAAGTCAAACTTTTGAGTTTTCAAACTGTAGATTGCCTATATGTATCCACTCCAAGCAAAATATCTACAGATCACAATTTCACTGTTAATACCAAAAGCATATGAAAAAATACTTTCCACTTGCAAAATTAAGTCCTCTTTACAGTATTTTTCAAAATTCTGACTGCAGGGGCTACGTTAAAGTTCTTCTGGTACATTCACAACCACTGGAAACAGTTCTTTAAATGTATGTGTTCAACACTCAATAGAAATACCACTGACCCAAACATTTATAAATATCGTTAGGACCAATAATGTAATGCCAAAAATTACCTCCCTTAATTCACATTATGTTCACAACGGACTGAACATACGCAAAGGAACCAAGTTCTCATTATACTCTGCCTGTCACTCACTAATACTTAAGTTTTTGCTCTGAGATCAGAAGATAACTGACAAATGTGTTTTAATGACTTACTGATTTTTCTTTGGAACCTTTGAATCGTGTAGTGTTACATTTTACAGAATAAAAGGCTGGTCGCTCATTATGTGTTATGCAATACATATGGTTTTATTATTCCATACTTTATTTCAACTTAAGGTCCTTCTGTCAATTTAAAGATACACGTGTTCATGTCACAATTTCACCAGCCAAACTACTCATTTCGCGCTCCAAGAGAGTCAGATCTTTTACAGTATTACTCTTCGGTGAGTATCTCCCATCGGCAGCAATATGAAATAGAAGTTAAGGAAAGGACTATGTGTGCTCATCATCACTCCAAGTAAATACTATTCAAGCACTGCTGCATCGATTCAGGGCCCTCACTGCGCTGTCCATTAAGTAAAGCTGCTTTTCCCGTGTAACTTAAGTCCGTGCCCTTCCGCTGCAGCAGCGACGCTGCACATCCCCCACCCCCGCCGCCACTTCCGTGTTTACACTGCTCTTCCCTCCAATTCCATGCGTACATTGTCAGCTTCACTCCCGCCCAACCTTCATTGGCCCAGCTCGCGCCCGGAGTCCCGCCCCCCGAAATCAACGTTCTTATTTGGTTCATCTCAGAAAGCAGACTGGAACCAGAGGCCTGTCAATCCTGTCCGCTCTGTCCTCTCCGAGGCGCTTCCGCTATGGTGGGAGGTTTGGGGGGAAGGGGGAAAGGGGGCAATTCCGTGCTGAGACTTCCCTGGGGCCAAGACTCCCTCCCGTTCACCCCACTCCGTCACATTCACCCACTGTTTACAAAGATAAACGTCCTTTTCTGACGCCCTAACGCTCCAGGTCAGGGGTACAAGATATATTCCTTGTCCTTCCCATTCTCCCCACTAAAAAAAACCCACGAGGGATGGGGCATAAACCTACTTCTTCACAGCCGCGCATTAGCCTATTAGACGAGCAAAGGGAGGCGAGCCCCTGAAAGAAACCTCGTGCCGGGCTACTTCACGGTGTAAGTGACCCTCCCCAGAACCGTTACTCTGAGGCTGAACAAGGTGGGGATGTGAAGAGGAGAGCCAGGGCTTTTTTTTTTTTTTTTTTTGGCGGGTATCGGTCTACTGGACATGGCCCAGGCTGCCTCGTCCATGCGGAAGTCGTGGATTCGTGGACCAAGTCTCAGGAGAACGGGGAGGGTGGCGTGCGTCCACCGGAGAAGCCCGCCGCCCCCGACCGCCGGTAGTAGCGGCCTCTCCGGCCAGACAGCGTGGCAAGCGCAGCCGAGACAACAGCCTCACTCACTTCCTGGTTCCTCGGCAACTGGGGTGAAGCGCACAACTCATCCGCCCCCGAGTCCCCAACTTAACTGCGGTCGCTTCTCCCGCACCCGCTGCCAGCGCTCCGCCCCGGCCGCCGCCACTGCTCGCTAAGCCGCCCTGGACAGACAGCGCCGGATTCCAGGCAGGTTACTCTGCAAGGTGATCACTTCCTGATTCGTCGCCTCCATTACTTCATTCACTAACCCCCTCTCCCCCGGCCGCCCCAGCGACCGAGGTGGACACTGTACCCCTGCGCTGACCGCCACAGGGGAGTCACCCCGCCCTCTCTGCACCCCTTCCCCTGCTGCACCGATGCACAGGAGAAAAGTTCCCGTGTCCTTACCAGCCCGGATGAGCAGATCCAGCTGGTTCGTGGGTCCCTCATGCAGAGACGTCGCCATGTTTATCCCGGGGCTGGAGCTGCTGCTTCACATTGACTTACACCGTGAGCAGCGGCGGCAGGGGAGGAGGCGGAACCCGCGGCCGGAGACACACGCCGCGCGAACGACACACACTCACGCACTCGCACACACTCAGACGCCCGGATCCTTGCGCGTCCGCCGACAGGAAGCCGAGGCCGACCCGCCTCCCGCCGCGGGGCTGAGAAACCCCACCACCTAACGGCAGGGGCGGCGGCGGCCGCCTCGGCTGGCAACGCGATCCTTCCGCCCCGCGCCCAGACAGGAAGTCCCGGACGCCCGCCCCGAGCGCGGCCGCGGCCCGCGGCGAAGGGGGGACACCTGAGGCTGGAAGCCGCTCCGGGAGCCGCGCTGGGACACGGCCCTTCGGCAGGAAGAGGCGCGTTTCACGCTTTGCGGAAGAAAAGTCTCTAATTGTGCCCCCTCTGGAAAAGAGCCATTAATCAAATTTTCTTCCTGGAAAAGATCTAAAACCTAGTCCCGCAGCTGTAAATAAAGGTGGCTATTTAACTTGTTTGGCCGTTTCACAGTTGATGCAACATGCAACCCGTTCGCTTGTAAGAGCTGCACTTTAAAACAGGAATACCAACAAAAGTCATGCCTACAAAATATTCTAAAAACATTACTTGAAAAGTAAGGAGCTTCCAACTACTTTTCAGAGAACGACTTCGTCCTTTTCCCTCTACTGAAGTGTTAAAGAGCACACTAAACCGGTATTTATTAGTAAACATCAGAACATGCCAACCTCTGGGTTGAATCATACTTTCCCAATTTGCTAGTCATGAAATTCAGGTACCCTTTCATTTCTATTAGGTTCATTTGTAAACGTATTCATTTATACCTACTTTAAAAAATATTTCCATATAAACTTAACACTACAAATAAAGTACGTATTACAATAGAAGAGGGAGATAAATTGCCATTTAGTGAGTAAATTTATTAACACAGGAAATCAAACCAATAAAATGACTCAGATGAGGCTTCATCAGAACAAGCTTTCCTGGTGTCAGAATTTCATAATAAAAACAAAATGTTGCCCTAAAGTTGTTTCTACACAAAATTTACCTCCTACCAAACGAGTGCCCAAGAAGTATTTGCTTAATAAATACAAAGATTTGGCAGTTACACATTTAAAATAACAATGCATAATTTTTATGATCTGACTTGAACAGCTGGTAATCAAGAGGGAAAAAAAAGTTTTCCCAGTAGTAATATTATTGTAGTACCATTTTACAAAAGTTTGCCCAACATGTCAGTGCAATTTCAGAATAGATTTAGGTAGCCCAAGACTTGTTTTGTTTTCATTTCTTCTAAATACTGATTTATTCTCTTGGTCCTTTTCCTAGCCCTACCACCATGATCCCCACTCTCCGGAAAAAGAATCTATGAGCCATTTCCAAGGTACAACTCTTCTTAAACCCGGTAAGGATCTCTTTCTTGAACTAGGTAAACTTGCCACCTATTGGACAAGAGAAACTCTATGAGTGGTAGCTTTTTTATGTCTAGTTAATTTAAAATAAGGATCATCCTTTGACAGGTAGCATCTTAAACTGAGACAGTTTCCACATGGGGTATGACAAGGGACACTGGTAACTGCTGGCTTTAGGCAAATCATTGAAATTGATGATAAATCTCAATTTCCATTCCTATCAATCAGCAGTTTTTCATGTTTTTAGGAGGGAAGAGATTAATGTAAGCCAAAGGTTTATTTTTTCTGAAAGCAACAGGTTAATTTGGCTCAAGAAGTTGTACTGTTCTCAGTTTGAAGTCTGACACATAATTTTTACCTTACTGTTTGCTTCTTGAGATACATCTTAAGAAGTAAATAGTGTATTTTATTCTCTGTACATCTTATTTATGTATACATGTCAGCCTTATTTTTTAAGTTCTGAGAGATTAGAAGTTGTATTTATTCCTACTAGTACTTCATATTTACTATTTATAAACATAGATATAACATGTATGCATATGTATATAACAGATAAATGCAGGAAGACTGGAAAATATTCCCATATATTTAAAGCTCTTAAAAAAACAATTCCCTAAGCTTTAATGGAATTCTACATTGCTACTATATATATATATATATATATATATAACTAGGCTTTCAAAAGCCCCAATACTTTTAGAGACCAATAATACTATATTGGGAATAGCAAATAAGGATAGCCTGCTGATGGAAATATAAATTGGTACAAACTTTCAGGAAGGCAATGTGACATTATATATTAAGAATCTAAAAAAGGTTCATACATTCTGACCCAGGAATTTCATTTCCAGGGCCTAGTCTGAGGAAATAACCAAGACATTCAATGGATTTCTATTAAAACTGTGTTTGAAGAATTTTTAGCAACTTGGTAAAATAGTAAGCATATAAATACAGCAGGACTTAAATATATATGTATTACAATATGACTCAAAACATGTAATATATGTGACTATATGTATGTATGTCCATGTGTGATAGACACACATACATCTACATAGCTCAAATCTTCAAGATTAAGTATTAATAAGCAAAATAATAAATTGAGTAAGAATAGGTAGGTTAGCATGGTAGACCCTTTAAAGCAAATTCAAATGCTGATAATAACATTATAGAAAGATACCCTCTACCTCAAAAGTTTATTGCTCTGTCTCAGGAGTAAAGAAAAGGCAAATAGCAGCTAACTCTTACTGAAATAAAAGCTACTATGCTGAATGCTTTACCTTTATTTTCTTCACTTACTCCTCTCTGTGTTCCTATGAAATAGGTATTTGTGCTTATTATTTACAAGTGAGAATCTAAGGTTCCTTTACAGAGCTCATAGAGTTAATGAGAGGCAGGGCCCAGATTTGAATCCAAGCACTCTGACTCTAGACCTTTACTCTCAAATACTCCTCAAGCACCAAAGTAACAAGCCTGTTTATCTGTTAGGATGCAATTCAACCTATGGATTTTCTTGTCTTAAAAGTCTTTTACATTTGTCCCTTCAAGAGGTAGAGCCTAATTCCCCTCTCCCTTTGATCATGGGCTGGAGTTAATATATCACTTCTAACTAATAGAAGAAAGCTGAAGTGATGGTGTATGACTTCAGAAACTGAATGCCTCATCTTCTCCTTTGGGTCACTGTTGGAGGAAGCCAATGGCCATGTCACGAATATACTCAAGTAACTGGGGAGAGTCTCATGAGGCAAGGAATGACTGCATCCTGCCAGTAGGCCTTGGACAGAGTTATCTAGGAGACAGACCCTGCAGCCCTAATCAAGCCTTCAGATGACTGCAGCTTCATGAAAGACCCTGAGCTAGAACCATGCAGGTAGGCCACTCCCCAGTCCTTAACTTCAAAAACTGTAAAATATAATAAATGTTTGTTGTTTTAAGCTGCTAAATTTTGAGTAATTTGTTAATCAGCAAAAAGTAATTATTAATACAAAAGGAAGAAGCAGCTTATACTCTTGTCACATTTCACAGCTTAAAGAAAAGGGTAAAATTTGTAAATGACCTCTAACTTCCAACTACAGAGTCCTGAGCAGTCTTTCCATTTCTTTATACCTTATAGTCCAGGTATCAACTCTTTCATCCTCCAACTTCTACATTTTGAAAATGTCTCCATAAAGTAATCATTATCATTAAAGTCTTCCTTTAGCTATTTGAATGATTTTATGGTCCTGTAGTATCCAAGATGGAAAAAATGGGAGATATGTTTCCAATTCCATATTCCAACACCAATTGTTTCCAATACCATGTTTGTTTCAATTGTTTTTATTTTTGTTTATCCTGATTATTTCATTTTTATTTTGCCTTTATTTAGTACACAGGTCCATAAAATGTTATTGTTGGGAAGGAACCTAGAGCCCATATCACCTAGAGGTTTTCAAAAAATATATAATATAAAGAACCTGATCATCATGATCTCTTCTCCTGACTACCATGAATTAGATATATTACACTTCAAAACCAAATACATAACTGTGTGCTCCATCTAGTATTAGTACAAACGAAGGGCGATAGGCTTCATAGTTTTAAAAAATTATGGGTAGGAATCAAGGGGAGGAGACAGTCTATCTTATACATTAATGTCATTTACCCATAATTTAGGAAAAGGATGCCTAGTTCCTATTATAGAAACAACAGCTCTTTAGCCACCAATGGGAGAGTTATTTGAGAATAATCAGTTTAGTCCAGTGCCCTTACTTTAGACATCGGGAAACTGAGATCCCAAGAAGTTAAATAATTCAACCAAAGTCACATGGTATCTTATGATTTCAAGGTCAAAAATTCTACAGAACAATTTTCTTCTATAAAACTTTGAAGTTATAAAATGGATGAAAAGTTAAACCCATTTTACTATTGTATTTACGAGTTGTAAATTATAAAATGGCTGTTTTGCTTTTTAATGTCAAAAACTAAAGCAATGGTTAAGTGTCCCTCTGAGAAATTAAGAAAAAATGGAAAAAGAGTTTTTAGCAGTGAATGGTAGGACAAAAGTTAAGAGGGAGCCAGTCTAAATAAGCTTTTCTAATACAATCAAACCAAGAATGAAAATCAAAGCTGAGGTGTGGTGTGTTGGGCATGTTCAGAAGAAAAAAAAGTCAAGAAAAACTGCTATTAAAAAGTGTATCCAGTACAATAAGCTGGAATCAAGTGATTTAGGACCATTAAGTAAAATCTGGTTCATCAGCACTGGCAGATAAACAATAGACACAGGAGTGCAGTCTACAGATTTACAAAGAGAAAAGATCAATTAGTTCATATTTTAGTATAATTAATTAAGTCTCTCTTTGCGGTTTTTTTGTATTATCCATTTGTTTTATTTAATAGTAAGGTTTTATAAAACATTATTGAAATGAACATATGTGAACACAGTCACATATTCATTCACTTATTCAACAAATACTTATCAAGCACTTACTTTGAGCAAGTTTCTATTGTGGGCACCTATTATGGTAGCCCTAAATTATGTAACAGAAGAAAAAAAATAAGCCTTCTGAATTCACACAGAATCTCCACTAAGACTGAAATTTGTAAGACACAGTGTGATACATAAAAATATTTAAACATGAATTAGAGAATACTGGGTATGAGCTACATTTTAGATTATGACACAGGAAACTTAGTAAATTAGTTTTATGTTTTAAAAAGCCTTCATACGGAAGGATTCAAGATGGCGGCATATAGGTGACACATAGAGCTCCTCCCAAAATCACAAACAGTACAAAAATATAGTTAATAAATACACATAACCTTCAGACAGCAACAAGAGAGACGGCTGAACCAGACTGCATACAGACCTCACGAACAGAGCAGACCTCAAGAAACAGGGTAACGTACAAAAGCCTTAATCCGGCGGGACTCAAGCCCTTCCCCCACCCCAGCTCACCGGCGGGAGGAAGAGAAACGGAGCACGGGAGGGAGTGAAAGCCTGGGACTGCTGGACACCTAGCCCTGGACATCTGCTTTGTGAGCAGAATCCTATATTGTGGGGTGCTCTGGACGTTGGGGAGCTTTGACATTCGCAGTGCTTGAGAAATTGACATTCCAGCCATTTGTGGAGGACGGGATCCCCACCCGGCCGCTCCCTATCAGAGGAAAGGCAGGGAGTCTGAGAGGCTTCCTAGCAGCGAGAGGGCTGCTGAAGGGGCGAGGTTTGCACAAAGCTTCCTGTGCAGGAGAAGAGAGAGCTGGACAAGTTACTCTAGGTGAGCTCTGCCCAGCTGGTTGGGAACTTTGAGGAGCTTCAGGTGCTCCATACCCCTGACTGCCTACTCAGCTCCGAGGCCCCCACTGTGACACACAGCCTGCCGAGCCTTCCTACTGGCCTGTAGGCACCTGCTAGCAAACCCACAGTCACTGTGTGGGCGTCACACCAGCCAAAGGGAGGCCCCGCCTACAACACCTAGAGACACAAAGCACACAAGTTTACCCGTGTGTGCTTGGCCCACTGCCTCTGACACTGGAGATAGGCACCGCAGACGGGAAGCAGGAACAGATCTTTCCTCCTGCCAGGCACAAGCTCCACTCCCCCATGACCCCCAACCTCACTCTAGTGGCTGAGCAGCTCCAGAGACTGGAGTTTCTGCACACTAGTGGGCCCCACACAGAAATATGAAAAGTCAAAGGAATATATTTCAGACAAAAATATCACAGACCCCAAGAAAGAGGGCCAAATGAAACCGAACTCACCAATCTACCTGAAAGAGAGTTCAAAATAGAAATTATAAATATGCTTATGGAGGTACTGAAAAATATTGAAGACCTCAGGAACGAATTTAAGATGGAGATTCAATCATTAAGAAATACCATATCTGAAGTGAAACATGCAATGGAGGGATTTAAAAGCAGATTAGACGTACTAGAAGAGATGATAAATGGAATAGAAATTAGAGAAGAGGAATACAAAGAAGCTGAGGCACAAAAAGGAAAAAGGATCTCTAAGAATGAAAGACTATTGAGGGAACTGTGTGACCAATCAAAACGCAACAATATTTGCATTATAGGGGTACCAGTAGAAGAAGAGAGACAAAAAGGGAAAGGGTCATTGAGGAGGTAACCGCTGAAAACTTCCCCAATCTGGGGAAGGAGATAGTCTCTCAAGCCATGGAGGTGCACAGATCTCCCAACACAAGAGACCAAGGAAGACAACATCAAGACATAATAATTAAAATGGCAAAGATCAAGGATAAACACAGACTTTTAAAAACAGCCAGAGAGACAAAAAAGATCACATACAAAGAAAAACCCATCAGGCTATCATCAGACTTCTCAACAGAAACCTTACAGGCCAAAAGGGAGTGGCATGATATATTTAAAACAAAGAAGCAGAAGGGCCTTGAACTGAGAATACTCTACCCGGCAACATTATCATTTAAATTTGAAGGAGGAACTAAACAATTTTCAGATAAGCAAAAGCTGAGAGAATTTACCTCCCACAAACCATCTCTACAGGGCATTTTGGAGGGACTCCTATAGATGGAAATATTCCTAAGGCTAAACAGATGTTATCAAAGGCAAGACAAAGAGTACAGAATATGACTCATAACATACAAAGAATGGAGGAGGAAGAAAAAGGAGGAAAAAAAAAACCTTTACGTTGTGTTTCTAATACTATAGGAAGTAAGTTAAATTAGACACTTAGATAGGAAGGAAATTGCCCTTGAACCTTTGGTAACCGCAAATCTAAAGCCTGGAATGGCAATAAGTACATACCTATCAATAATTATCCTAAATATAAATGGTCTAAATCACCAATCAAAAGATATAGAATTACTGAATGGATAAAAAAACAAGACCCATCTATATGCTGCCTACAAGTGACTCACTTCAAACCCAAAGACATACACAGGCTGAAAGTAAAGGGATGGAAAAAGATATTTCATTCAACTAATACTGAGTAAACAGGAGTTGCAGTACTTATATCAGACATAATAGATTTCAAAACAAAGAAAATCACAAGAGACAAAGAAGGACATTACATAATGATAAAAGGGTCAATCCAATAAGAGGATATAACTATTATAAATATCTATACACTCAACACAGGATCACCTACATATGTGAAACAAATACTAATAGAATTAAAGGGGGAAATAGAATGCACTGCATTCATTTTAGGAGACTTCAACACACCACTCACTCCAAAGGACAGATCAACCAGACAGAAAGTAAGTAAAGCGACAGAGGCACTGAACAACATATTACAACAGATAGACCTAAAGGACATCTACACAACACTCCACTCAAAAGCAACAGGATACACATTCTTCTCAAGTGCACATGGAACATTTTCAATAATAGATCATATATTAGGTCACAAAAAGACTCTCAGTAAATTCAAAAATATTGAAACTGTACCAACCAGCTTCTCAGATCAAAAAGGTATAAAACTAGAAATAAATTACACAAAGAAAACAAAGCCCACAAACACAGGAGGCTTAATAACATGCACCTAAATACTCAATGGATCAATGACCAAATAAAAACAGAGATCAAGCAGTATATGGAGACTAATGACAACAATAATTCAAAACCACAAAATCTATGGAATGCAGCGAAGGCTGTGCTAAGAGGGAAATACATTGCAAGAGGCCTACCACGGGAAAGAAGAAAAATCCCAAAAGAACAGTCTAAACTCACAATTAATGAAACTAGAAAAGGAAGAACAAATGAGGCCCAAAGTCAGTAGAAGGAGGGACATAATAAATATTAAAGCAAAAAATAAAATAAAATTGAGAAGAAAAGAACAATAGAAAGAATCAATGAAAGCAGGAGCTGGTTGTTTGAGAAAATAAAAAAATAGATGAACCCCTAGCCAGACTTATCAAGAAAAAAAGAAAGTCTACACACATAAACCGAATCAGAAAAGAGAAAGGAAAAATCACAATGGATACCACAGAAATACAAACAATTATGAGAGAATACTACGAAAAATTATATGGTAATAAACTGGATAACCTAGAAGAAGGGGACAACTTTCTAGAAAAATACAACCTTCCAAGACTGAACCAGGAAGAAACAGAAAATCTGAATAGACCAACTACCAGCAAAGAAATTGAATTGGTAATCAAAAAACTACCTAAGAACAAAACACCTGGACCAGATGGTTTCACTGCTGAATTTTATCAAACATTTAGTGAAGACCTAATATCCATCCTCATTACAGTTTTCCAAAAAGTAGGAGGGAATACTCCCAAACTCCTTCGACGAGGCCAATATCACTCAAATACCAAAACGAGTCAAAGACACCACAAAAAAAGAAAATTACAGACCAATACCCCTGAAGAACATACATGCAAAAATACTCAACAAAATATTAGCAAACTGAATTGAAAAATACATCAAGAGGACCATACACCATGATCAACTGGGATTCATCTCAGGGATGCAAGGATGGAACACCATTCGAAATTCCATCAACATCATCCACCACATCAACAAAAAGAAGGACAGAGACCACATGATCATATCAATAGATGCTGAAAAAGCATTCAACAAAATTCAACATCTATTCATAAAAAAAACTCTCAGCGAAATAGGTATAAAGGGCAAGTACCTCAACATACTAAAGGCCATATATGACAAACCCACACCCAACATCATACTTAACAGTGAGAAGCTGAAAGCTTTTCACCTAAGATCGGGAATGAGAGAGGGATGCCCACTCTCCCCACTGTTATTCAACATAGTACTGGAGGTCCTAGCCATCACAATCAGACAAAACAAAGAAATACAAGGTATCAAGATTGGTAAAGAAGAAGTCAAACTGTCACTATTTGCAGATGACATGATATTGTACATAACAAACGCTAAAGACTCCACTCCAAAACTACTAGAACTAATATCTGAAAATTCAGCAAACTGGCAGGATACAAAATTAATACACAGAAATCTGTTGCATTCCTAAACACTAACAATGAACTAGCAGAAAGAAAAATCAGGAAAACAATTCCATTCACAATTGCATCAAAAAGAATAAAATATCTAGGAATAAGCCTTAGCAAGGAAGTGAAAGGCCTATACCCTGAAAACTACAGGACACTCTTAAAAGAAATTAAAGAGGACACTAAGAAATGGAAAGTCATCCCATGCTCTTGGCTAGGAAGAATTAATGTTGTCAAAATGGCCATCCTGCCTACAGCAATCTACTGATTCAATGCAATCCCTATCAAAACACCAACAGCATTCTTCAACGAACTGGAACAAATAGTTCTAAAATTCATATGGAACCACAAAAGACCCTGAATAGTCAAAGCAATCCTGAGAAGGAAGAATAAAGCAGGGGGGATTTCGCTTCCCAACTTCAAGCTCTACTACAAAGCCACAGTAATCAAAACACTTTGGCACTAGCACAAGAACAGACCCACAGACCAGTGGAACAGAATAGAAAGTCCAGATATTAACGCAAACATATATGGTCAATTAATATATGATAAAGGAGCCATGGATATACAATGGGAAAATGACAGCCTCTTCAACAGCTGTTGTTGGCAAAACTGGACAGCTACATGTAAGAGAATGAAACTGGATCATTGTCTAACTCCATACACAAAAGTAAACTTGAAATGGATCAAAGACCTGAATGTAAGTCATGAAACTATAAAGCTCTAAAAAAAAAAATAGGCAAAAATCTCTTGGACATAAACATGAGCAACTTCTTCATGAACATATCTCCCCAGGCAAGGGAAACAAAAACAAAAATGATCAAGATGAAAAGCTTCTGTACAGCAAAGGACACCATCAGTAGAACAAAAAGACATCCTACAGTATGGGAGAATATATTCATAAATGACATATCCGATAAAGGGTTGATATCCAAAATATATAAAGAGTTCACACACCTCAACAAACAAAAAGCAAATAATCCAATTAAGAAATGGGCAGAAGATCTGAACAGACACTTCTCCAAAGATGAAATTCAGATGGCCAACAGGCACATGAAAAGATGCTCCACATCGCTAATCATCAGAGAAATGCAAATTAAAACCACAATGAGATATCACCTCACACCAGTAAGGATGGCCAACATCCAAAAGACAAACAACAAATGTTGGCAAGGATGTGGAGAAAGGGGAACCCTCCTACACTGCTGCTGAGAATGTAAACTAGTTCAACCATTGTGGAAAGCAGTATGGAGGTTCCTCAAAAAACTCAAATTTTATGGGTGGGGTACGGGGAAGGCAGTATAACACAGAGAAGACAAGTAGTGATTCTATAGCATCTTACTATACTGATGGTCTGTGACTATAATGGGCTTTGTGGTGGGGATTTGATAATAGGGGGAGTCTAGTAACCATAATGACCAGAAATACCATTTGACCCAGGAATTCCACTCCTAGGAATTTACCGTAAGAATGCAGCAGCCCAGTTTGAAAAAGACATATGCAACCCCTATGTTTATCGCAACACTATTTACAATAGCCAAGAAATGGAAGCAACCTAAGTGTCCATCCGTAGACAAATGGATAAAGAAGATGTGGTGCATATACACAATGGAATATTATTCAACCATAAGAAGAAAACAAATTCTACCATTTGCAACAACATGGATGGAGCTAGAGGGTATTATGCTCAGTGAAATAAGCCAGGCAGAGAAAGACAAGTATCAAGTGATTTCACTCATCTGTGGAGTATAGGAACAAAGAAAAAAACTAAAGGAACAAAACACAGCAAACTCACAGAACCCAAGAATGGACTAAGAGTTACCAAAGGGAAAGTGACTGGGGAGGATCGGTGGCAAGGGAGGGATAAAGGGAGGAAAGGGGGTTTTACAATTAGCACACATATTGTAGCGGGGTGGGGGTGGGGTATGGGGAAGGCAGTATAACACAGAGAAGACAAGTAGTGATTCTATAGCATCTTACTACGCTGATGGTCTGTGACTGTAATGGGCTTTGTGGTGGGGATTTGATAATAGGGGGGTCTAGTAACCATAATGTTGCTCATGTAATTTAAACATTAATAATAGCAAAATAAAAAAATAAAAGACTTCATAAGGCATGAGTTTTTTTAATAGGGGGTTCACAAAACCACAATTTTATTAGCAAAGTGTACAGTTTTTGAAGAAGGGCCACGGCTATTTTTTAGGCTCAAAAACCGGTCCATGACTCCCATAAATTATTTTATCATAAATTATCCTCCCATATGCATTTATGGACCATCAAATCCCTATAATGAGGAGGGATCAAGTATGTACTATTTGTGAGACTGATGGTTTGGCTTATGATCATATTTTCTGCATTTTATGTAAGTTCTCCCTCTGTCAGACTCTCCTGGAGCCTGTTGATTCTTCACTTTCTGGCTTATACTAAGCCAAACCTTGCTTCCAATTCTCAGCAGCCAATCCTAGAAGACTGTCAACTGATTACTGCAACTGTTTTTTAATGGATGTTAGACGAACAACTGTTTTCAAGTAGCATCTATTAAGCACCCATATGTGCATGACACCCTACAAAGTGAATTAAAATAGTTCTTGATTTCTACATTTTAAATAACATTTATGACAACTGATTTCAAGGGCTTATGTGTAGTATCTTGAATACTCTGGAATTTTTTTTTTCAATTCCTGTGAAACTTTACAAGAGTTAACATATGATTCTTGTTTAGCATGTTTATGAAAAAGTTTATAATGGAGTTCTTAACTAAAATACCAGGCAAATCGTATTTTGACTGATTCCAGAAAGAATAGTTAGATTCACCCTACCCATTGAAAAGTTCTTTAAAGGTAAACATTGAACTTTTAATTGCCAAACCCAGCAACCTCCTCTTTATATTCATCTGACTCTACTTCTCCAAACAAGTGACAATACTGACCACCCCTTATTGAAATCCTTCCCTTCTGGTTTTGATGGTAATAAACTGGTTTTGATTTTTTGCCATTTGTTTCTTTTCAGGTGACTTCACTCACTTTTACAAAACCCTTAAATGTGACTTTTCCCAAAATGTAATCCTTAGCCATCTTCTCTTCATTCTCTCCTCTCTCAACAATGGTATTTATTACCCTTTCACTACTAGGGCTTTCAATATTATTTCTGTACTGCTCAAAAATCAGCAGCTACAGTCTTAACTTTTGTTTTTATTTAGCTCTAAGTTCTAATTTTCAGCTGTATGGCAGTCATCTTTATTTGGGTAACCAATTGGTACCTAGAGGTCTTTGTTCTCTGTCAATAACATCACCATCATCCCAGGCAAGAAATCTAAGTCATCTGTGGTCCTAATTTAGGAACTCATCTGTTACACAACTTTTTAGGAGGATTTAAATATATATGAAATTACAAAAAATAATGTAACAAATACTCACGTTCCCATCATCCAGGACCAATACTGTCATTTTGTTACTTATGCTTCAAGGTGTTTGTTTTCCCTGAGAAATACCACATTGCAGGTAAAGATAATATCTTTCAATAGTATTCAAAACCCCCAGACCTCATTCACTATTTCATCTTTCCAAAGAAACCCCTATCATGAGTTTTGTGTATAGTCTTCCAGTCTGTTTTTTTACACTTTTATTTTTTGTGTGTGTATGTATTTATGTGAATGTTCAAGTGTATGTGTGTGAGTTTATTTGTACCCCAGAATAACACATAGTATTATTTTGAAGACTTTGGGCACATAAATTGCATTATTCTATATATGCCATACTCAAATTTACTTTTTTCATTCAAGATTTACATTCTATCCATGTTGGTTTAAGTAAATATAGTTATACTTTTTACATGCTACAGAGCATTCCAATACATGAATTTACCCCCATTTTATTCCTCAAATTATCTACTGGTAGGCAAATAAAGTTGTTTCTATTTTTCACTTTTATAAACAATGCTGCAAAAAATTCTTATCCATATATTTTCTTAAGCATGTACTCTAGAGTCTCTCCACAGTATATACCTACAAATGTAATTTTTAGGTCATAGAGTAAGTGCATTTTTAATTTTATGTTACTCTCTCCAAAATGGCTAGGCAGTTCTAAAATCCCAGTAATGTGTTAGAGTGTCTTGTTTTCTCACCTTCCTGTCAAAAAGATGTAATCACACCTTAAAAATTCTTGCCATCTGTTGGCTGCTGATTCATATTCTTTGTCATTTTTCTATGATACTTTTTATCTTACTGATCTGTAGAATGTTAACATATTCTAGTTAATAATTCATGTATGTGTTGCAAATATCTTCTGCCAGCCTGCTATTGACTTCTAATTTGGTTGGTCTATGGTATCCTTTGTCCTACAATAATTTTTTGTTTACATTAAGTCAAATTAATATGTGTTTTCCCTTATGGCGTAATTTAAATAGCCCTTAGAATAAAAAAGAAATCATAAAGGAATTAATATTTAGAAATAAAACTATGTGTGACACAGTTAAAACAGTGCTTAGAGGTCAGGAAATGTAAAAGTTTAAAAACAAACCATCTAAGCATTCAATTCATAAAGGCAGAAAAATCAACAGAACAAACTCAAAGAAATAAGAAATAATAAAGATCAGGACAAATGAAATAGAGAACAGTAATTTTTTTTTAATTTTGGTATCATTAATCTACAATTACATGAGCAACATTGTTTACTAGACTCCCCCATCATCAAGTCCCCACCACATACCCCATTAAAGTCACTGTCCATCAGCATAGTAAGATGGTATAGAATCACTACTTGTCTTCTCTGTGTTGTACAGCCCTCCCCACGCCCCCCGCGCCCCCCATTACATTATGTCTGCTAATCATAATGCTCCTTTTTTCCCCCTTATCCCTCCCTTCCCACCCATCCTCCCCAGTCCCTTTCCCTTTGGTAACTGTTAGTCCATTCTTGGGTTCTGTGAGTCTACTGCTGTTTTGTTCCTTCAGTTTTTTTCTTTGTTAGAGAACAGTAATTTTAAAAAATAGAGACCATTCACAAAACCAGAAGATGATTTTGGAAAGATTAATAAAACAGATAGACCTGGCAAGAGTTATCAAGGAAAAAGGTGCAAATATAGAACAAAAGAGGAGAAAAACAACAGATACAAAGATATAAAAAATAATAATCAGTACCATGAACAACTCTACTCTAATCAAGTTGTAATCTGGATGACTTGTATAAAGAAAAAAATCGAATAGTAAGTAGTAAAGAAATTGAAATGTAGTCAAAAACCTCCTCTCCCTATTACTTATGAAAGGTCTTAAACTTCAAGCAAAACAAAGCAAAAAGATGAGCAGCATGTATCCTCAAACACCAGGGAAGTTCATTGTCTGAGAATCCATCAATTAACTGGCCACATTAATAGATTTAAGGAGAAAAATCATGACTTATCAAAGAATGACAAAAAACCTTCTGAAAGGACTCCATACTTAAGTATAACAAAAACAAAAACAAAGTAGATAAGAATTCCTTAACTTCACACATATTACATACTAAAACCCACGACAAACATTAAAAATCAAGTTGAAACTTCAGATGCATTCCCTTCAAGACAGGAACAGGGATGCCAATTAGTATCACTACTCTTTAACATATTGGAGTTCTTGACCTATATCATAAGAAATGAAAAAGAAATAAGATAACTAGAAAGAGAGGAGGGCTGAGTTGTCCCAGCAAAGGCCCTCCTAGACCAGTAAGCTCCTAGCTTATTCACAGATGACCACAAGTAGGGGAGTAAGCCCAGCCCATCTCAGAAAAACCATATAGCTAATGCACAGACTCAGGAGAAACAGTAACTGGTTCTTGTTTAAAGCCAATAAATTTGGATGTGTTTGTTATGCAGCAATAGCTGATACAAGTAAGAAGTGATGGTTATCTATTACTAGGCAAGTAGAAGATAAAATGTGGTGTATATCTATTACGGAGTATTGTGTAGCTGTTAGAAGCAACAGATTAGATATATACAAAGCAACATTGGTGGATATTAAAAGCAGTACTTACTAAAAGAAAGTAGGAAACAGTAAGATACATAGTACCATTTATGTAAATTTGAAATATATAAAACAGGATATACACACCCAATAGACTAAAAAAATAACCTGCTAATCAAATTAAATTGATGCTTATGAGGGAGGGAGATGTGGTAGTTGTATAAATAAAGATAGAGGAATAAATTAATTGAAAAAATAAAACAGGAGAATATGAAATAGGAATCTAATTGTACTTTCCTTTATATAAATAGCCAACTATCCTAATATAATTTATTGCATAGTACATTCTTTCCCACTGATTTATAAATCCATATCTATTATATACCAGGTGTAAACATATGCTTACTCTGTTTCTATCCCACTAAACTATTTGTCTGTGGGCCAGAAACACATTTTTAAATTTTCTATAGTTTTTCCTGATAGATACAAGGACAGGTACCCCATGCTTTGTTCTTTTGCAGAACTGTCTAGGCACCCCAACCTCACGTTGCTCAAAAGGCCAACTGTATTTTGAATGATACTGATTTCTGGACATTGTTGAGATTTCTGTATGTCTAGACTATTTCTGGATCTTTATCTAAGAGTTTGTCAAATTCCACCAAAAACAATTCCTCCTGGGATTGTGACTGGAATCGTACTGAATTTATAGATTAACTGGAGAAGAATTAACAGCTTTACTGTGTCTAATTTTCCATGTGTGTTTGTGGTTTAAAGATTAAAGGAATCAAATAGTATTTATCTGTTTAGGTTTTCTCTTTCCTCTTAAGTTGTATATCTCTTCATTTATTTATGTCTGTCAAATGCTAACTTATTTTTACAAAGATATTGCATATTCACTGTTAATTTATTCCTAGATACCTAATTGTTTTATTATCTTTTTTTATGAGATCTTTTCTTTATTATTTTCTGATTGTTGCTCTTGTATACAGCAACCCTGATAAACCCTCTAAGCAGTTTTAAAATCTATATAGTCCTTAAATTTTATGTTAATTAAAACCATCTGCAAATAACAATTTTGTTTCTTCCCTTCTGATTCTTATGCCTTTTATTTCTTCTCCTATATGCATTTGCTAAAATCCCTAATAATAATGCTAGTTAGTAAAGATGACAGCTGGTATCCTGCCCCTATTAATTATTATATTTGCTATAGATTTTTAATATCTATCCCTTATCAAGTCCCAATCCAGATTAAAGATTTTTATCATCAGAAGATGGTGAATTTCAACAAATGTTTTTTGAATCTACTGAGGTGATTATATAGGGTTTTTTTTCTCCTTTAATCTATTCATGTGGCGAATTACATTAATAGATTTTTCTAATATTTAGCCTTCCTTGCCTTCCTAGTATGCATTTAGTCATTACATATTTTTTAATCATTGCTAGATTCAATTTGCTCTTCTTTATTTACAATATTTTCAGCTTTCATCATACATAAATTCAGCAAGAAACTTTATACTGGATCAATTTTAAAGTAAAGGTTATACTAACTTCATAAAATGAGTCAGAAAGCTTTCCTTCTTTTACTGTTTTCTATGATAGTTTGTATATGATAGAGATTATATATCCCTTGAAATTTTAGTTAGACCTCGGTCTGATGGATTTTATTTGAATTAGGGGGTACACATGTAAAATTAAATAACTTAAATGGTTATTATTGGTTTAGATTTTCTATTTCTTGAGTCAGTTGTAATTTATGTTTTTAATTATCCACGTCATAGATTTTTAAATTCCTTGGAAATAGGTTGTTCAGTTTTCTCTGGTGATTTCTAAACTCTATTCAGATGGTTGTACTTTTCCTCATAGTGCTTCTTCATAGTTCCATATTTCGTTGATCTGTCTTTACAAAAATGTATCCATTTTTATTAATTTTATGGTTGTAATAATAATCTATTCTTTTATTTTCTAATATTGACTTTTATTTTGTTGTTTCTTTTTTTACTTAATTTGGATTTATTCTGTTGTTCCTTAACACCTATAGTTAAACATGTGCTTATGTTCCAATAAATACATTCAGAGCTATGAATTTCTCAGTGAGTTCTGCCTAAGTCACATCTCAAATTTTTATATTCAGTGCTTTCATTGTTACTCAGTTGCAAATAGTTTTAAAGTTTTCCTTTACTTTCTTCTTTTTTATTTTTATTTTTTATTAAGGTATTACTGATATACACTCCTATGAGGGTTTCACATGAAAAAACAATGTGGTTACTACATTCACCCATATTATCAAGTCCCCACCCATACCCCAATGCAATCACTGTCCTTCAGTGTAGTGAGATGCCGCAGATTCACTATTTGCCTTCTCTGTGCTACACTGTTTTCCAGGTGACCCCCCACACCATGTGTACTAAACATAATACCCCTCAATCTCCTTCTCCCTCCCTCCCCACCCGCCCTCCCACAGCCCTCCCCTAGCCCTTCCCTTTGGTAACCACTAGTTACTTCTTGGAGTCTCTGAGTCTGCTGCTATTTTGTTCCTTCAGTTTTGATTCATTGTTATACTCCACAAATGAGGGAAATCATTTGGCACTTCTCTTTCTCTGCCTGACTTATTTCACTGAGCATAATATCCTCAAGCTCCATCCATGTTGTTGCAAATGATAGGATTTGTTTCTTTCTTATGCCTAAATAGTATTCCATGTGTATATGTACCACATCTGCTTTATCCATTCATCTACTGATAGACACTTAGGTTGCTTCCATATATTGGCTATTGTAAAAACTGTTACCATAAACATAGGGTTGCATATGTCTTTTTGAATCTGAGAAGTTGTATTCTTTGGGTAAATTCCAAGGAGTGGGATTCCCGGGTCAAAAAGTATTTCTATTTTGAGGTTTTCATTTTTTTTCCTTTTTCATTTATATGATTTTTTCTAAGGTATTATTGAAATACACTCTTATGAAGGTTTCACATGAAAAAACAATGTGGTTATTACATTTACCCGTATTATCAAGTCCCCACTCATATCCCAATGCAGTCACTGTCCATCAGTGTAGTCAGATGCCACAGATTCACTGTTTCCCTTCTCTGTGCTACACTGTTTTCCCTGAGATCCCCCACACCATGTTTACTAAACATAATACCCCAAAATCCCCATCTCCCATCCTTCCCACCTGCCCTACCACACCCCTCCCCTTTGGTATCCACTAGTTCCTTCTTGGAGTCTCTGAGTCTGCTGCTATTTTGTTCCTTCAGTTTTGCTGTGCTGTTATGCTCCACAAATGTGGGAAATCATTTGGTACTTGTCTTTCTCCACCTGGCTTATTTCACTGAGCATAATATCCTCCAGCTCCATCCATGTTGTTGCAAATGGTAGGATTTGTTTCATTCTTATGGCTGAATAATATTCCAGTTTATATGTACCACATCTTCTTTATCCATTCCTCTACTGATGGACACTTAGGTTGCTTCCATATCTTGGCTATTGTAAAAAGTGCTGCAATAAACATAGGGGTTCATATGTCTTTTTGAATCTGAGAAGTTGTATTCTTTGGGTAAATTCCAAGGAGTGGGATTCCCAGGTCAAATGGTATTTGTATTTTTAGTTTTTTGAGGAACCTCCATATTTCTTTCCACAATGGTTGAACTAGCTTACATTCCCACCACCAGTGTAGGAGGGTTCCCCTTTCTCCGCATCCTCGCCAGCATTTGTTGTTCTTAGTCTTTTCGATGCTGGCCATCCTTACTAGTGTGAGGTGATATCTCATTGTGGTTTTAATTTGCATTTCCCTGATGATTAGTGATGTGGAGCGTCTTTTCATGTGTCTGTTGGCAATCTGAATTTCTTTTTTGGAGAACTGTCTCTTCATATCCTCTGAGCATTTTTTAATCGGGTTCTTTGTTTTTTGGGTGTTGAGGCGTGTAAGTTCTTTATATATTTTGGATGTTAACCTCAGATATGTCTTTTACAAATATATTCTCCCATACTGTAGGATGCCTTTTTGTTCTGTTGATGGTATCCTTTGCCGTACAAAAACTTTTTAGTTTGATGTAGTCCCATAAGTTCATTTTGTTTTTGTTTCCCTTGCTCGAGTAGATGCGTTCAGGAAGAAGTTGCTCATTCTTATACTCAGGAGACTTTTGCCTATTTTGTCTTCTATGAGTTTTATGGTTTCATGACTTACATTCAGGTCTTTGATCCATTTCAAGTTTACTTTTGTGTATGGGGTGAAACAGTAATCCAGTTTCATTCTCTTACATGTAGCTGTCCAGTTTTGCCAACATCAGCTGTTGAAAAGGCTGTCATTTCCCCACTGTATATCCATGCCTCCTCTATCATATATTAATTGACCATATATGGTTGGGTTTATATCAGTCTGTTCCACTGGTCTATGGGTCTGTTCTTGTACCAGTACCAAATTGTCTTGTGTACTGTGGCTTTGTAGTAGAGCTTGAAGTCGGGGGGCATAATCCCCCCAGCTTTATTCTTCCTTCTCAGGATTGCTTTGGCTATTCGGGGTCTCTTGTGGTACCATGTGTATTTTAGAACAATTTTCTCTAGTTCATTGAAGAATGCTGTTGGTATTTTGATAGTAATTGCATTACATCTGTAGATTGCTTTAGGAAAGATGGCCATTTTGAAAATATTAATCCTTCCTATCCATGAGCATGGATTTGTTTCCATTTATTGTTATCCTGTTTAATTTCTCTCATAAGTGTCTTGTAGTTTTCACAGTATAGATCTTTCATTTCCTTGGTTAGGTTTATTCCTAGGTATTTATTTTTGATGCAACTGTGAATGGAATTGTTTTCCTGATTTCTCTCTCTGCTAGTTCATTGTTAGTGTATAGGAATGCCACAGATTTTGGCATATTATTTTGTATCCTGCAACTTTGCTGAATTCAGATATTAGATCTGGTAGTTTTGGAGTGGAGTGTTTAGGGTTTTTTATGTACAATATCATGTCATCTGCAAATAGGGAGAGTTTAACTTCTTCCTTGACAATCTGGATGCCTTTTATTTCTTTGTGTTGTCTGATTGCTGTGGCTAGGACCTCCAGTACTAAGTTGAATAGAAGTGGGGAGAGTGGGCATCCTTGTCTTATTGCCGATCTTAAAGGAAAAGCTTTCAACTTCTCGCTGTTAAGTATAATGTTGGCTGTGAGTTTATCATATATGGCCTTTATTATGTTGAGGTACTTGCCCCCTATACACATTTCGTTGAAAGTTTTTATCATGAATGGATGTTGAATTTTGTAAAATGCTTTTTCAGTATCTATGGCGATGATCATGTGGTTTTTGTCCTTCTTTTTGTTGATGTGGTAGATAATGTTGATGGATTTTCGAATGTTGAACCATCCTTGCATCCCTGGAATGAATCCTACTTGATCATGATGGATGATCCTTGTCAGCGCCTGCGCCGACCCGCGTACCACGGCCCGGATGGAAGGCTTGTCGCTTGAAGAAAAACACACACGCTGTTTCGTGGAAGAGGAGAGAGCGACTTCTTTATTCAGCGGGGCTCAGTTATTTATCTCAGTGCCTATCTGGGAGGCGGGGGAGCTATGATAATGAGGCGATCTACAAGGTCCAATCCCACAGAGTGGGGACACCTGGCGGGAAACTGACCAAGAAGAAGTAAACAACAAGATGGAGTTCTATTGTACTTGTGCCACATGGCTCCCAACATCTGAGAGCAGCAGGCAACAGGGCGAACTGCAGCAATAGGAAGTAGCTGATTCCGAGACTAGCACGGCTCAGTGGAAAAGGTCCTGATGTAGCTGCTTTATCAGCATGTAGGCAGTCTGTCTTTGTGTCCCACAGATCCTTTTGATGTACTTTTGAATTTGGCTTGCTATTATTTTGTTGAGTATTTTTGCGTCTATGTTCATCAGGGATATTGGTCTGTAGTTTTCTTTTTTTGTGGTGTCTTTGCCTGGTTTTGGTATTAGAGTGATGGTGGTCTTATAGAATAAGTTTGGAAGTATTCCCTCTTCTTCTACTCTTTGGAAAACTTTAATGAAGATGGGTATTAGGTCTTCACTAAATGTTTGACAAAATTCAGCGGTGAAGCCATCTGGTCCAGAAGTTTTGTTCTTAGGTAGGTTTTTGATTACCAGTTCAATTTCATTGCTGGTAATTGGTCTGTTCATATTTTCTGTTTCTTTCTGGGTCAGCCTTGGAACGTTGTATTTTCCTAGAATGTTGTCCATTTCTTCTAGGTTATCCAGTTTGTTAGCATATAATTTTTCAAAGTATTCTTTAATAGTTCTTTGTATTTCTATGGTGTCCCTAGTGATTTGTCCTTTCTTATTTCTGATTCTGTTTATGTGAGTAGACTCTCCTTTTTTCTTGATAAGTCTGGCTAAGGGTTTATCTATTTTGTTTATTTTCTCGAAGAACCAGCTGTTGCTTTCATTATCCTATTGTTTTATTCTTCTCAATTTTATTTATTTCTGCTCTAATCTTTATTATGTCCCTCCTTCTACTGACTTTGGGTCTCATTTGTTGTTCTTTTCCTAGTTTCATTAATTGTGTTTAGACTGCTCATATGGGATTGTTCTTTTTTTCTGAGGTAGGCCTGTATTACAATATACTTTCCTCTTAGCATGGCCTTCGCTGTGTCCCACAGATTTTGCACTGTTGAATTACAGTTGTCATTTGTCTCCATATATTGCTTTATCTCTGTTTTTATTGGGTCATTGATCCACTGGTTATTTAGGAGCATGTTGTGAAGCCTCTATGTGTTTGTGGGATTTTTCATTTTCTTTGCGTAATTCATTTCTAGTTTCATACCTTTGTGGTCTGAGAAACTAGTTGGTACAATTTCAATCTTTTTGATTTTACTGAGGCTCTTTTTGTGGCCTAGTATATGATCTATTCTTGAAAATGTTCCATGTGCGCTTGAGAAGAATGTGTATTCTGCTGCTTTTGGGTGTAGAGTTCTGTAGATGTCTGTTAAGTCCATCTGTTCTAATGTGTTGTTCAGGGCCTCTGTGTCCTTACTTATTTTCTGTCTGGTTGATCTGTTCTTCAGAGTGAGTGGTGTGTTGAAGTCTCCTAGCATGAATGTATTGTATTCTATTTCCCCTTTTAATTCTGTTAGTATTTGTTTCACGCATGTAGGTGCTCCTTTTTTGGGCACATAGATATTTATAACGGTTATATCTTCTTCTTTGACCGCTTTATCATTATGTAATGTCCTTCTTTGTCTCTTGTGACTTTCTTTGTTTTGAAGTCTATTTTGTCTGATACAAGTACTGCAACTACTGCTTTTTTCTCCCCAGTAGTTACATGAAATGTCTTTTTCCATCCCCTCACTTTTAGTCTGTGTATGTCTTTGGGTTTAAAGTGAGTCTCTTGTAGGCAGCATATAGATGGGTCTTGTTTCTTTATCCATTCAGTGATTCTATGACGTTTGATTGGTGCATTCAGTCCATTTACATTTAGGGTGATTATGGATAGGTATGTACTTATGGCCATTGCAGACTTTAGATTCTTGGTTTCCAAAGGTTCAAGGATAACTTCCTTACTATCTAAGAGTCTAACTTAACTCACTTAATATGCTATTACAAACAAAATCTAAAGCTTCTTTTTTTTCTCCTCCTTTTTCTTCCTCCTCCATTCTTTTTATATTAGGTATATTTTGTACTCTTTGTCTATCCCTTGATTGACTTTGGGGATACTTTAATTTTACATTTTCTTAGTAATTAGCTGTTCTACTTTCTTTACTGTGGTTTTATTACCTCTGGTGACAGCTATTGAAACATACGAACTCTTCCATCTATAGCAGTCCCTCTAAAATACACTGTAGAGATGGTTTGTGGGAGGTAAATTCTCTCAGCTTTTGCTTATCTGGAAATTGTTTAATCCCTCCTTCAAATTTAAATGATAATCTTGCCGGATAAAGTAATCTTGGTTCTAGGCCCTTCTGCTTCATTGCCTCAAATACATCATGCCACTTCCTTCTAACCTGTAATGTTTCTGCTAAGAAGTCTGATGATAGCCTGATGGGCCTTCCTTTGTATGTGATCTTATTTTTCTCTCTGGCTACTTTTAATAGTCTGTCCTTATCCTTGATCTTTTCCATTTTAATTACTATATGTCTTGATGTTGTCTTCCTTGGGTCCCTTGTGTTGGGAGATCTGTGCACCTCCATGGCCTGAGAGACTATCTCCTTCCCCAGATTGGGGACATTTTCAGCAATTACCTCCTCAAAGACACTTTCTATCCTTTTTTCTCTCTCTTCTTCTTCTGGTACCCCTATAATGCGAATATTGTTGCGTTTGGATTGGTCGCACAGTTCTCTCAATATTCTTTAATTCTTAGAGATCATTTTTCTCTCTGTGCCTCAGCTTCTTTGTATTCCTCTTCTCTAGTTTCTATTTATTTATCGTCTCCTCCACCATATCCAATCTGCTCTTAATACCCTCCATTGTGCTCTTCAACGATTGGATCTCCGACTGGAGTTCATTCATGAGTTCTTGAATATCTTTCTGTACCTCTATGAGCATGTTAATGATTTGCATTTGTAGTTGCTGTAGACAGATCTTCCCTCTGGCTGGCCTAGTGCCAGGGTAGGGTTTGCCAGTTTGCGAGCCAGGTGGGGCTGACCAGGAGAAAGGCACAGTAGGCTGCCTATCACAGAGGGGGTTCTTGGAGCTGTGAAGGCATCCAGTAGCTGGAGCACCTAAAGATCGTGAAAGTTCCCAACCTGCTGGGTAGAATGTACCCAATTTTGTCTAGTCTCTCAGACTGCCCGCCTTTCTTTTGTTCCAGAGCAGCCGGATATGGATCTCTGCTTTCCACAAGCGGCTGGGATCTCTGTCTCTCCAGGAATTCAGCCTGTCTTAGCTTTCCAACCCTGTAATCACAATAGTATCAGGCAAGCACCATGAATTGTACGTTTGTGCTCCCAGAGCAGATCTCCAGAGTTAGGTATTCAGCAGTCCCAGGTCTCCACTCCCTCCCTGCTCCGTTTCTCTTCCTCCACCGGTGAGCTGGGGTGGGGGAAGGGCTTGGGTCCTGCCAGGCCACAGCTTTAGTACATTACCCTGTTCTGTGATGTCTGCTGTTGTCTCCAGGTGTATGCATTTTGGCACAGTCCTGTTTCCTGTTGCTCTTTCAGTGGTAGTTGTTTGTATCAGTTATATTTTCATATTATATGCAGTTTTCGGAGGAAGAATCTGTCTCATCTCTCATGCCGCCATCTTTCCTCCTTTACTCTTTCATCCACTAACTATTAGTGAGCTTTTGGTTGCCAATATTATTAAGTACTTTGATTACCTTTTCATTGTTGAGTTCTAATTTTATGGCATGTAATGAAATAATATACAGTTGATCCTGGAACCACACACGTTTGAACAATACAGGTCCACTTAACACAAATTTTTTTCAACAAACATTCTGGAAACATTTTTGGAGATTTACAACAATTTGAAAAAACATTTTATTTTCTCTAGCTTACTTTATTGTAAGAATTCAATATGTAGTGCATATAGCATACAAAATATATGTTAATCAGCTGTTCATGTTATCAGTAAGACTTCCAGGCAGCAACAGGCTATTAGTTAAGTTTTGGGGGAGTCAAGAGCTATATGAAGATTTTCAACTACATGGGGGTTGGCACCCAACCTAATGTTGTTCAAAGGCCAACTGTATTTTGAATGATGCCAATTTTCTGGACACTGTTGAGATTCCTCTATGTACTAGTACATAGTTTTAAAATGACCTATGTATAACTGAAAAAACATCCACAAGATTGTGTTTTAAGTTTGGTACAGGTTCTATATCTCTCCAGTGTATGAAATTTGTTAATCCTGTTTCAATTCTTTGATGCCATTTCTAATTTTGGTTTGCTTGACTTTTCAAGTTTGACAGAGGTATGTGAAAGTCCAACTGTTCTGTAAACATGTCCACTTCTTGCAAGTCTTAAAGTTTCTGCTTTAAGTGGTATTTCAAGGCTATGTTGTTAGATGCATATAAGTTTATGATGATTATATTTTCTGGATTGTTCCTTATAGCAGTTTGAAGAGTCTCTCTTTGTGTCAAAAATTTTCACTCTAAATTTCATTTTATTACACCAGCTTCCTTTGATTACTGTTTTTCTGATGAACACATTTTTCCATACTTTTTATTTAATTTTGTTTTGTGTATCTGTTAAAAATAGCACAGACTCATGTGAAGGTCAAAAGTGATTTAATATAATTTCTGATATTTTAGACTTAGTTCTACTATCTTACGATTTCTATTTTTCTGTTTTTGTTTTCATTTTGGTTGCCATTTTTGTTAGATTGGTCAAAATTTATTCCCTAGCTTACTCTCAACTTCGTATTTTGGAAGCTATATACATTCTATTTATGTTATTTGTGTATGCTCTGGTTGCTCAAAATAAATTAACTTTTATTCACTTCTCATCTCCCTCGAACCATGTTTCATGTGATTCCTAGCTAATTTACTCAAAAACCACCACAGTCCGGTTCCACTCCCTTTCTAGCCTCACCTCGCTCACCCATTGCATCTATAAAGCGTAATCTCTAGATACACTGCACTGCTTGTCAATCTTTAAATAAAATACAAAATTCTTGGCATTCTGTTCTGGTTCACGATGTCTTCTCATTCACCTGTTCATTCAATATTTATTGAAAACCTAGTGGATGCTGGCTCTTAGCAAGACCCGTAAACACAACAGACATGGTATCTGGTTTTATGAAGCATCATGTGTGAACAGTAAACAAATGTATACAAATATAAATAAAACAAAACTTCATGAATACATGCAATCAGAAAAGTTAACTGGTAAATTAATTGGCCACCATTCTTCCACTCTAGCCTCAAATAGTAATCGCTGGAGTACACAACTGCCACCAGGTGGCACCAAACCATAGCCAGACCTTCGACTGATTTGGATACCTTAGTCGGACCACTGGAAACCATTGCACACACACAGTTCCTCCTCCACACAGATTGACTACTAAGTCATTAAACTGACAGTAATGCCGTTATTTTATGTGATTAGACTTTTTTGACTTATTGATCACCTTACTATATGGGAGTTTATTGAATCACAAATTGCAGGTGTTTAACCAAAAAAAAGAAGAATGGTAGCTATGATAAAATAAATTAATAGTCCTGATTGAGAATGAAGAGTATTAGCTAAAGTCAGTCTCTGAGAAAGTGACCAAACTGAGACCCAAAGGATAACAAGGAGTTAGAAGTCAAAAATGGAAAGCGGTCTTTTCCAGAAAGAAAACAAAACAGTATATGTGAGCACTCTGTGAAAATTCAGCCTGAATTAATGGAAAGGAGAAAACACAACAGTGGGAGAGAGGGGGTCTGATATAATTCATCAGGGTATAAGGCTTCAGAGCTTTTGGGTGCTAGTACTCTACTTACTCTACCACTGAAATACCTGTGCAGCCCTGGGAAAGTTATTTAGCCTAGGGTTGTTGAAAGTATTAAATACATTAATATGTAAAGCCCTAAGAACTACTCCTGACAATGTGGTAAAGAAATTTTAAATGTTAGGGTTTTGTTGCTATTATTGTCGTTATTGTTTCTAGATGGATGAGAGGAGCCAAATTATTCATGGTCTCGAGGGCCATGTTAAGAATCCAGAATATTAGCCTAAGTCTAATTAGAAGCCACTTTAAAGTTTTAGGGATGGGTGTGTCATGATTCAACTTACAAATATCTATATTTTAAATCACTCTGCCTTCTATGCAGAGAAAGGGTTGCTTAGAATGGGCACAGGGAGAGGCAAGAATGAAAACAAGGAAACCAATTAGAAGTCCAGAGGCCATGGCAGTATTTCATATAAAAAATAACTACGGACTCCAAAACTACTAGATCTAATATCTGAATTCAGCAAAGTTGTGGAATACAAAATTAATACTCAGAAATCTGTTGCATTCCTATACACTAACAACGAACTAGTAGAAAGAGCAATCAGGAAAACAATTCCATTCACAATTGCATCAAAAAGAATAAAATACCTAGGAATAAACCTAACCAAGGAAGTGAAAGACTTATACTCTGAAAACTACAAGACATTCATGAGAGAAATTAAAGAAGAAACCAATAAATAGAAACATATCCCATGCTCATGGATAGGAAGAATTAATATTGTCAAAATGGCCATCCTGCCTAAAGCAATCTACAGATTCAATGCAATCCCTATCAAAATACCACCACCAAGATTCAAGATGGCGGCGTGAGAGGTGACATGGAGAACTCCTCCCAAAACCACAAATAGTACAAAAATATAGTTAATTAATACAACCAACACTAAAACACCAAGAAGAAAGAAGGCTGAACAAGACTGCATACACACCTCACAAACAGAGCAGACCTCATGAAACAGAGTAATGTACGAAAGTATTAATACGGTGGAATGCAGGCCCTTCCCCCACCCAGCTCACCAGTAGTCTGAAGAGAAACAGAGCGAGGAGGGGGAGAAAGCCTGGGACTGCTGAACACCTAACCCAAGAGGTCTGCTTTGGGAGCAGAAGTGTATATTGTGTGGTGCTCTGGACGCTGGGGAGGTCGGACGGGCAGAGGGCCTGGGAGACTGACATTCCAGCCATTGGTGGAGGACAGGATCCACACCTAGCCGCTCTGTGTCAGAGGATGGGCAGGCGGTCTAAGAGGCTTTCTAGCATGGAGAGGGCTGCTGAAGAGGCAGGGATTGCACAGAGTTTGCTGCACAGGAGAAGAGAGAGCTGGACAAGGTTGTCTGGGCACGCTCTGGCCAGTGGGTTGAGAACTTCGAGGAGCTTCAGGTGCTCCATACCCCTGGATGCATACTCAGCTCCGAGGCCTCACACTGTGACATACAGCCTGCCGAGCATTCCTACTGGCCTGCAGGCACGTGCTGGCAAACAGACAGTCACTGTGCTGGCGTCAGGCCAGCCACAGAGAGGCCCCACCTACAACAGCTGGAGACACAAAGCACAGAGACTTACACGTGTGTGCTTAGCCCACTGGCTCTGACAGTGGACACAGGCACCACAGACGGGAATCAGGACTCTGCTCCCCTACGACACCCAACCTCACTCTAGGGACTGAGCAGCTCCACAGACTGGAGCTTCTGTGCACTGGTGGGCACCACACAGATATATGAAACGACAAAAGAACATGGTGTTCAGACCAAAATCTCACAAACCCAAGAAAGAGGGCCAAATGAAACCGAACTCACCAATCTTCCTCAAAGACAGTTCAAAATAAAAATTATAAACATGCTTATGGTGTTACAGAAAAATGTTCAAGAACTCAGGAACGATTTTAAGTCTGAGATTAAGTCATTAAGAAATTCCATATCTGAAATGAAACATACAAGGTAGGGATTATAAAGCAGATTAGATGTAATAGAAGAGACGATAAATGGAATAGAAATTAGAGAATGGGAATACAAAGAAGATGAGGCACAGAGAGAAAAAAGAATCTCTAAGAAGGAAAGAATATTGAGACAACTCTGTGACCAATCCAAACACAATATTCACATAATAGGGGTACCAAAAGAAAAGAGAGAGAAAAAGGGATAGAAAGTGTTATTGAGGAGGTAATAGTTGAAAACCTCCCCAATCTGAGGAAGGAGATAGTCTCTCAAGCCATGGAGGTGCACAGATCTCCCAACATAAGAGACCCAAGGAAGACAACATCAACACATATAATAATTAAAATGGCAAAGATCAAGGATAAACACAGACTTTTAAAGCAGCTAGAGAGAGAAAAAAGATGACATACAAAGGAAAACTCATCAGGCTATCATCAGACTTCTCAATAGAAACCTTACAGGCCACAAGGGAGTGACATGATATATTTAATACAATGAAGCAGAAGGGCCTTAAACCAAGAATACTCTACCCGGCAAGGTTATCATTTAAATTTGAAGGAGGGATTAAACAAATTTCAGACAAGCAAAAGCTGAGAGAATTTACCTCCCACAAACCACCTCTACAGTGCACTGTGGAGGGACTCCTGTAGATGAAAGTATTCCTAAGGCTAAATAGATGTCACCCAAGGGCTAGACAAAGAGTACAGAATATGATTCATAACATACACAGAATGGAGGAGGAAGAAAAAGGAGGGAAAAAAAAGAAGCATTAGGTTGTGTTTGTAATAGCATATGAATTGAGTTAAATTAGACTCTTAGGTAATGAAATTACCCTTTAATCTCTGGTAACCACAAATCTAAATCCTAAAATGGCAATAAGCACAACCTATCGATAACCACCCTAAATGTAAATGGTCTGAATGCACCAATCAAAAGACATAGAGTTACTGAATGGATAAAAAAATAACACCCATCTATATGCTGCCTACAAGAGACTCACTTCAACCCCAAAGACATACACAACTGAAAGTAAATGGATGGAAAAAGATATTTCACGCAACTAATACTGAGAAAAAAGCAGGAGTTGCAGTACTTTTATCAGACAAAATAAGACTTCAAAACAAAGAAAGTCACAAGAGACAAAGAAGGACATTACATAATGATAAAAGGGTCAGTCCAACAAGAGGGTATAACTATTATAAATATCTATGCACCCAACACAGGATCACGTACACATGTGAAACAAATACTAACAGAATTAAAGGGGAAAATAGAATACAATGCATTCATGTTAGGAGACTTCAACACAACACTCACTCCAAAGGACAGATCAACCAGACAGAAAATATATAACGAGATAGAGGCACTAAACAACATATTAGAACAGATGGACCTAACGGACATCTACAGAACACTCCATACAAAGGCAACAGGATACACATGCTTCTCAAGTGCACATGGAACATTTTCAAGAATAGATCACATACTACACACAAAAAGACACTCAGTAAATTCAAAAAGATTGAAATTGTACCAAACAGCTTCTCAGATCACAACAGTATAAAACTAGAAATAAATTACACACAGAAAATGAAAAACCCCACAAACACATGGAGGCTTAATAACATGCTCCTAAATAATCAATGGATCAATGACCAAATAAAAACAGAGATCAAGCAATATATGGAGACAAATGACAACAATAATTCAAGACTGAAAAATCTGTGGGATGCAGCGAAGGCCGTGCTAAGAGGGAAATATAGTGCAATACAGGCCAACTTAAGGAAAGAAGAACAATCCCAAATGAACAGTTTAAACTCACAATTAATGAAACTAGAAAAGGAAGAACAAATTAGGCCCAAAGTCAGTAGAAGGAGGAACATAATAACGATTAAAGCAGAAATAAATAAAATTGAAATGAATAAAACAATAGAATTAATGAAAGCAGGAGCTGGTTCTTTGAAAAAATAAACAAAATAGATAAACCCCAAGCCAGACTTATCATCAAGAAAAAAAGAGAGTCTATACACATAAACAGAATAAGAAATGAGAAACGAAAAATCACTACAGACACCACAGAAATATAAAGAATTATTAGAGAATACTATGATAAATTATATGGTAACAAACTGTATAACTAAGAAGAAATAGACCACTTTCTAGAAAAATACAACCTCCCAAGACTGACCCAGGAAGAAACAGAAAATCTGCATAGACCAATTACCAGCAAAGAAATTGAATTGGTAATGAAAAAGCTTCCTAAGAACAAAACCCCTGGAGCCGATGGTTTCACTACTGAATTTACCAAACATTTAGTGAAGACCTAATACCCATCCTCCTTAAAGTTTTCCAAAAAGTAGAACGGAGCAAATACTCCAAACTCATTCTACGAGGCCAACACCACTCTGATACCAAAGCCAGGCAAAGACGCCACAAAAAAAGAAAATTACAGACCAATATCCCTGATGAATATAGATTCATCTCTCTATACTCAACTGAATATTAGCAAACCGAATTCAAAAATACATCAAAAAGATCATCCATCATGATCAAGTGGGATTCATCCCAGGGATGCAAGGATGGTATAACATTGGAAAATCCATCAACATTATCCACTACATCAAGAAGGACAAAAACCACATGATCATCTCCATAGATGCTGAAAAAGCATTTGACAAAGTTCAACATCCATTCATGATAAAAACTCTCAACAAAATGGGAATAGAGGGCAAGTACCTCAACATAATAAAGGCCATATATGACAAACCCACAGCCAACATTATACTTAACAGCAAGAAGCTGAAAGCTTTTCCTTTAAAATTGGGAACAAGACAAAGATGCCACTCTCCCCACTTTTATTCAACATAGTTCTGAAAGGTCCTAGTCATGGCAATCATAAAACACAAAGAAATAAAAGGCATCCAGATTGGTAAGGAAGAATTCAAACTGTCCCTGTTTGCAGATGACATGATATTGTACATAAGAAACTCTAAAGAATCCACCCCAAAACTACTAGATATAATATCTGAATTCAGCAAAGTTACAGGATACAAAATTAATACACAGAAATCTGTTGCTTTGCTATACACTAACAATGAACTAGCAGAAAGAGAAATCAGGAAAACAATTCCATTCACAGTTGCATCAAAAAGAATGAACTACCTAGGAATAAACCTAACCAAGGACATGAAAGACCTATACCCTGAAAACTACAAGACACTTTTAAGAGAAATTAAAGAGGACACTAACAAGTGGAAACTCATCCCATGCTCTTGGCTAGGAAGAATTAATATTGTCAAAATGGCCATCCTGCCTAAATCAATCTACACATTCAACGCAATCCCTATCTAAATACCAACAGCATTCTTCAATGAACTGGAACAAATAGTTCTAAAATTCATATGGAACCACAAAAGACCCCAAATAACCAAAGCAATCCTGAGAAGGAACAATAAAGCAGGGGGGATCACACTCCCCAACTTCAAGCTCTACTACAAAGCCACAGTAATCAAGACAATTTGGTACTGGCACAAGAACAGACTCATAGACCAGTGGAACAGAATAGAAAGACCAGATCTAAACCCAAATACATATGGTCAATTAATATACGATAAAGGAGCCATGGGTATACAATGGGGAAATGACAGCCTCTTCAATGGCTAGTGTTGGCAAAACTGGACAGCTACATGTAAGACAATGAAACTGGATTACTGTCTAACTCCATACACAAAAGTCAACTCAAAATGGATCAAAGTCCTCAATGTAAGTCATGAAACCATAAAACTCTTAGAAAAAACTATAGGTAGAAATCTCTTGGACATAAACACAAGCAACTTCTTTATGAACATGTCTCCCCAGGCAAGGGAAACAAAAGCAAAAATTAACGAATGGGACTATATCAAACTAAAAAGCTTCCGGACAGCAAGGGATACCATCAGTAGAACAAAAAGATATCCTACAGTATGGGAGTATATATTCATAAATGACATATCCAATAAGGTGTTGACATCCAAAATATATAAAGAGCTCATGCACCTCAACAAACAAAAAGCAAATAAGCCAATTAAAAAATGGGCAGAGGAGCTGAACAGACACTTCTCCAAAGAAGAAATTCAGATGGCCAACAGGCACATGAAAAGATGCTCCACATCCCTAATCATCAGAGAAATGCAAATTAAAACCACAATGAGATATCACCTCACACCAGTTACAATGGCCACCATCCAAAAGACAAACAACAACAAATGTTGGCGAGGATGTGGAGAAAGGGGAACCCTCCTACACTGCTGGTGGGAATGTAAAATAGTTCAACCATTGTGGAAAGCAGTATGGAGGTTCCTCAAAAAACTCAAAATAGAAATACCATTTGACCCAGGAATCCCACTCCTAGGAATTTACCCTAAGAATACAGCAGCCCAGTTTGAAAAAGACATATGCACCCCTATGTTTATCACAGCACTATTTACAATAGCCAATAAATGAAAACAACCTAAGTGTCCGTCAGTAGATGAATGGATAAAGAAGATGTACATATACACAATGGAATATTATTCAGCCATAAGAAGAAAACAAATCCTACCATTTGCAACAACATGGATGGAGCTAGAGAGTATTATGTTCAGTGAAATAAGCCAGGCAGGGAAAGACAAGTATCAAATGATTTCACTCATCTGTGGAGTATAAGAACAAAGAAAAAGCTCAAGGAATAAAACAGCAGCACACTCACAGAACCCAAGAATGGACTAACAGTTACCAAAGGGTAAGGGATTGGGGAGGGTGGGTGGGAAGGGAGGGATAAAGGGAATAAGGGTCATTACGATTTGCATGTATAATGAAGGCGTGGGGGGGGGACACAGGGAAGGCAGTATAACACAGAGAATACAAGTAGTGACTGTATAGCATCTTACTACACTGGTGGACAGTGACTGTAATGGGTTTATGTGTTGGGAACTTGATAATGGGGGGGTCTAGTAACCATAATGTTGTTCATGTGATTGTACATTAATGGTAGCAATAAATTATAATAATAATAACTACAGTTTGGACTAGACTAGTATCAATGAAGATGGAAAGAAATTGGTAGATAAAAGATGTATTTTGGAGGTAATACTGACATGATTTGGTAACGGACTAGATATTAAAGGAGGAGAAGGTGTAAGTGATGACTTGTGAACCAAAAAAACTTTTGCTATTGACAAAGATTGTTTGCCTACCAAATTAAATGGGCTCCTCAACCTTCTTCTAGGCCCATCTGTGCACTTTCTTGTAAAATCCAGTTTTAACAAGAACCCAGCTGAGTCAGTTTAGCTAGTCAGTTCAGAATCTCCCAACCTCCATATCTGGTCACTCTCAATACTTAATTGGGTTCCTCATCCGCCACCATTTCCCCTGTTGATGTCCGATCACCCTGGTCCATCTTCAGCAAGAATCTTGTTAGGTCTGTTTAGCCAGAAACCTCCTTACTCCTGATGTTTCCTCTTAGTAATTTTCCATCTAGTGACCTTCACTCTACTCCCACTTGCCCATGCTGTATTCTGAGTTAAGCCCACTCTCTCTCCCCCACTATAAAATTCCATCAATGTTCTCTATTCCTATCACAATAGCTCCCCTTGAAGAAAGTCTTCCTTATTGTGCTTTAAGAAGTGTCATTGCCTTTTTTTTCTTTAACACTCCCCAAATGTAATGTTACTTATCCTACCAGGCTCAGCTAAAACATGAACTTCCCATCACAATAGTTAATAGTGCTCTCCTCCTCACTCTTATAACACTGATTTTATTAAACCTTAGGTAATAAAGAATTTTTTCTTGTACATTTTCCACAATAGAAAGCAAGCTCAATTACAGTAATGGCCATATCTAATTTCTTGTTCTAGCCCTCAAAGAAAGGGTTTTGTGCACAACACAGGCAGTCTCAGATAATCCCACAAGGGTCTCATAGCCAGAGCAACTCCTCATGCTCTGTCTGCCTTGGTAAGTACAACAATTCAGCCCAGTTTCTTCTCCTTTCCACTATTCTATCTTTTGGAATTCTGTTTCCCCTAACACTGGTTGCAGAACTAACAAGTCCCTTATTAGGCCCTCATTCTTGCAGCCTCCAAAAACAAGTGCTTGTTACTGATTACTATTGAAAAGCAGAAGATAACAAAATTAAATATAGGGTTTTATGATCTTGCAGCAGTGATCTCTGTAGTTCCTGGCTCTTTCTAAGGTGATAAACTGAATGCATTGGTTTCTACCCCTGACTTTTATTCCTAAGGATAAGGTTCCCAAAGTTCTTCCTTTTTTGTGGAGGCCTCTCTTCCCAGACCATAGGCCTGTAGATGAAGCCTAAACATAATAATTGGTGTCTCCTTGTCTCAAGTAGATAACTGGCACTTCTGAGGGCCTCCTAAGTTGGCATGTGATGGTAGCAATGGAATTAAAGACAAATGTGATACTGCCAACCTTGTTTTTTCCATACCACAAGGTTAAAACTTAATGTTTTAAATCAAAATAGATGCTAACTGTACAAGAATATCTTTAGAGAAAGGGAAAAAAAAAGAATGTTCAAGTTTATTCAAGGAATCAAATGTCTCCAAAAGACATCAGCAACTTTTGAGTTCTTTCTCCTTTTGAATCAAATCCTTGGCTTCCTCTTCAAAAGAAATTTTTCATTCTAAGTTATTATTCTAAGTCTTTATTTTCTGAGAATCCAGTTGCAGAATAAGAGGTGATGTGGGAAAAAAAAGGGTTCATATTTTCCTAAAAGTCCTGTCAAACACCATGCGTAACAAGAAGTACCTTTTTGCTATTATATTAGAAAGATAATGCATGTCTCTTTGATGTAAACTTTCTAGAGTAATCTTTGGAAGCTCATCTAGTAGTAAGAAAGTCTCTTCCAAGTTTTAGCTAACAAATGATTGATTTTTGTTCAAATATATTCTTAAATAAGTCCTGGAGGATAACTACATATAATCACCACTCAAATATAAAACACATGAAAAGTATATTTTAGTTAATTTAATTATTCATTCCTTTTAAGTAGTGTATGTATTTTGGTTGGTTTCCAAAGTGAATAGAAATCAAACATCCAGTTCTGATCAAACACTGACCTTAAACTTTTTTCTTTTACTGTCTAAATATGTTCTTTACAATTGATGGCATCTTAGGCTAAATGAAATATGGTTATTAAAATATTAAAATCTTTTCTCTAATAATGCTTTCTGATCTAAATCCAGTACAATTATAATTCAAACAATGGAAGAATTGAAACTAAATGATTACCTTTTTAGAAAATTAGTGACTAGGCTAAACTCAAGAAAACAGATAATTGGAAGAAAACACTTCTTCAAAAAATTTTAGGAAGAAGTCTAGATTAGAAGCAGAAGTAATGGAAATGGAAAAAAGAGAAAGAGAGAGACTGGAAGATGTTCAGTTAGTAGTAACTTTGAAGGAAGTGAAGGCATGAAATAGCCCTTGAGCTTTATCTATAAAAAGAAAAAAAAATATTAGGAACATGGCAGGGGATAACTCAGATAGCTAATTATTTAGGAGGAAAATACTACTGTATTATTTCTCCCTCCTTAAGGAGAAATCTTTGTCACCCTTTAAACAAAAATATGGTATAGGTAATTGAAATAATTGTAATTAATTGTAAAACTGTGAACATTCTTAGGTAAATTAAAAACCAACCTACCAGCATTGTCTTCCTTCTGGCTCAGTATGTCTCACCTTCAGGTAATCCTAATATAGGGGCTCCTTTTCAGATGCCCAGTTTTTCATGTCGATCTTCTACCTCTCTGTGGCAACAATATTTTCTAATTAAAAGAGTCATTTTGTGCCACAGGGAGGATTTCTGATGGCATAACAAATACAAAAGTTATCACAGCTCATCATCAAGTCAACTTAGTCTTGAAATTCTTCAAGAAAGAAATTTGGCTCCATATTTTTCAAGAGAGAGATCTGGTTTTATTTTTCTAATCTGCATTTTAAAAATTTAAACTTCCATCTTTTAAAAAAAGCTGCTTTCTTGTTAAGTTAAATAAAAATTCTTATCATCTATCTTTTCAACTAATCTCTAAATATAACTTTGTTGATCATGAAAAAAGTTTTCCAGTTTTCTTGGTAATTACTTTAATTAGTAAGACCAACTTTTTATATTCTGATACCTGGTTACAAACTAAAGTCCTGCTCCCAGTGATAAGAATAGACAGTCAGGAATTTTCAGCCAATGTTGGCTAGTAAAGATTAATAAGTGTACTATAACATGTTAATTATGCTGATAAATGTACATTTTTAAAAGACCAGCAGGAAATATACAAAAGGAGTAGTTACTGTTCCCTTGCTGGTAAGATGATGGGTGATTTTCACTGTTTGTTTATTCTTTGCAATACTTTCTAATTCTTCTAATGAGCATATGTTGCTTTTATTAAGAAAAAAATCAAATTTAGGTGTAAGCAACAATGATTAAAACCTGTGATTTTAAAATGAAGTCAATCTAAATATGCAATATTATGGCTCCGATATATTTGAGATGACCACATTTATATTTTTTTGGATGACTCTTTTTTATATTTTAAATAACCCTAAGGAATTCAATATTTAGCATGTAAACAAAAAAATATATATTTAAGATTTTACATAAATGGTTCTTGATTATACTGCAATTCTAAATGAAAAGTCAATTTGTTTCGGTCTGTATTTCTTAACAGCCATGTGTTGAACACTGTATTATATATATACTATGTTCAAAAAAATAAAAAATATGTCCTCTATCTTCAAGGGACTTACATGCTCACTTTGAAGACAAAAGAAGTAAACGTACAAAAATAGTAAAACAAAGCAAATGATCAAGTGCATAAATGCAGGTGATCTAACAGAACATCAGGAAAGGGGGGTGTTTAAGGTAGGCTACAATCCTTGTGAAAATTTTCATGTCGTTGAACCTAAATTAAAGAATGGATAATACCTGAATACATTCTTGATAAAAAACTGTATTTGAGCAAAAGCTCAGAAGCATAAAGAGCACAGTCCATGAAGGGGCAGTAGGGAAAACAGCTAGATTACAGTGTTTCAGTAGATAAGAAGGCCAGATTAGGAAGGATCTACTTCTGGAAGATTCTGAGTCACTGAATTGGCAGGAGTGGCCTTTGAAATCTGATAAACAAAGAGCTTCAAGAGAATGATAAATATAGATACCAAAGCACAGTAAGTTAAGGAAGGAATGATCAAGAAAAGTACAGACTGAAGGTATAAAGCATTTGCTTTTTAAAAAGTGGAAGTGAAAGAAAAGAGAAAAATACAACAGAAAAGTTAACAAATGTTCTGTTTTAGTGTATAAAAGATCTCCATATTTGAAGGCATAAGGAAAGGTCCAAATGAAGTTAAAGGAACACTATACGGAGCATTTATTATGTCACAAGCACTGTGTTTTATGTATTTATTTTATGTAACCCTCACAACCCTGAATTCCTATTTTATGACAGTGAAACAGACTCTGAAAAGGCTTACTGCAGAATAAGTGATAAAGCAGAAATGTGAAACCAGGACTAACTAACCCAACCAGTATTCTTCCCTTTCCTACTAAAGAAAGCTACTTAAAAGGCTTAAAAAGAAAAAAAAATTAAGCTCAGGAATAGTCACCTAGGACTTCCTATCATATTTGACTACTCTTTGACTCTTCATGTTTTCAAAATGTAAATATTTTCCAAGAGTAATTCCTTAATTCTGTCTTCTTTGTTCATGATCATAGACAAATACAGAATTTAAGTATCTTCCACTATAGGGAAATCTCTCAAACACCTTTCTGCCTGGAGATTTCATTTATTCCTATGGCTTCAAGGACGAGGGTTCCCAAATCAGTCTCTTCTTGAACTTTCTTCACTAAGCTTCAGTTGTACAACATGTCTTCCATTTGCCCCACCAGATCAACTTTTCACCCTTCTTCCTCTGCTCTCTGTCCAAGAGGCTGACTATGTCAAGAAGGACTCCATAAGCCCAGATTTGGTTTGGTTAATGGAGTGCCTGGCAGGGCACTATCCAAATGGTACCACTTGTTCTCCTTTACTTTCTCTAAAATATTCCTTAATCCTGTAAATTAAACCTTCCTTTTCTGAAAATTTCTTTGAATTTGTAAACAGCGCTCAAATGATTCTATACTGCATTATATTCTGAATATGACATATATATTGTATCTCCACAACTAAATTATTAATCTCTTGAGGGAAAGAATCATGTTGAAAATGGAGCCCTTGCACATAACAAATTAAATGGAAGGTTAAAAGGATACAAATAGCAAGTTAAGGTGCAAAATGAAGCAGATTCTCAACAGCTCAATCTTCTCAACCAACCCTTAAAAGATTCATAGCAAAACATACCTATTATTGATTACACCAGTATAAGACTATTACTTTTTTTTTGCACATGGATAAGTATTTTTTATTTAGCTATTATTAATATACAATTACATGTGCAACATTATGGTTACTAGACTCCCTCTATTATCAATTCCCCACCACATACCTCATTGCAGTCACAGTCCATCAGCGTAGTAAGATGCTATAGAATCACTACGTCTCTTCTCTGTGTTATACTGTCTCCCCAGATCCACCCACCCCACACTCACACCCAAACCCGCTACATTATGTGTGCTAACTATAATAGCTCTTTTTCCACCTTATCCCTCCCTTCCCACCCATCTTTCCCAGTCTCTTTCCTTTGGTAACTATTAGTCCATTCTTGGGTTCTGTGAGTCTGCTGCTGTTTTATTCCTTCAGTTTTTGCTTTGTTCTTATACTCCACAGATGAGTGAAATCATTTGATACCTATCTTTCCCTGCCTGGCTTATTTCACTGAGCATAATACCCTCTAACTCCATCCATGTTGTTGCAAATGGTAGGATTTGTTTTCTTCTTATGGCTGAATAATATTCCATTGTGTATATATACCACCTCTTCTTTATCCATTTATCTACTGATGGACACTTAGGTTGCTTCCATTTCTTGGCTATTGTAAATAGTGCTGTGATAAACATAGGGGCGTATATGTCTTTTTAAAACTGGGCTGCTGCATTCTTGGGGTAAATTCCTAGGAGTAGAATTCCTGGGTCAAATGGTATTTCTATTTTGAGTATTTTGAGGAAACTCCATACGGCTTTCCACAATGGTTGAACTAATTTACATTGCCATCAGCAGTGTAGGAGGGTTCCCATTTCTCCACATCCTCGCCAACATTTGTTGTTTTTTGTCTTTAGGATGGCGGCCATCCTAACTGGTGTGAGGTGATGTCTCATTGTGGTTTTAATTCGCATTTCTCTGATGACTAGCAATGTGAAGCATCTTTTCATGTGCTGAATTTCTTCTTTGGACAAGTGTCTGTTCAGATCATCTGCCCATTTTTTAATTGGTTTATTTGCTTTTTGTTTGTTGAGGTGCATGAGCTCTTTATATAATTTGGATGTCAACCCCTTATCGGATATGTAATTTATGAATATATTCTCCCATACTGTAGGATGTCTTTTTGTTCTACTGATGGTATCCTTTGCTGTACAGAAGCTCTTTAGTTTGACATAGTCCCTAACATATGTTATAATGTTGGCTGTGACTTTGTCATATATGGCATTTATTATGTTGAGGTGCTTGCCCCCTATACCCATTTTGTTGAGAGTTTTTATCATGAATGGATGTTGAATTTTGTTGAACGCATTTCAGCATCTATGGAGATGATCATGTGGCTTTTGTCCTTCTTTTTATTAATGTAGTGGATGATGTTGATGGATTTTCAAATATTGTACCATCCATTCATCCTTGGCATGAATCCCACTTGATCATGATGGATGATCTTTTTGATGTATTTTTGAATTCGGTTCGCTAATATTTAGTTGAGTATTTTTGCATCTATGTACAACACAGATATTAGTCTGTAGTTTTCTTTTTTTGTGGTGTCTTTGCCTGGTTTTGGTACTAGAGTGATGTTGGCCTTGTAGAATGAGTTTGAGGGCATCCCCTCCCCTTCTACTTTTTGGAAAATTTTAATGAGGATGAGTATTAGGTCTTCACTAAATGTATGATAGAATTCAGCAGTGAAACCATCCTGTCCAGGTGTTTTGTTCTTAGGTAGTTTTTTGATTACCAATTCAATTTCTTTGCTGGTAATTGGTCTATTCAGATTTTCTGTTTCTTCCTTGGTCAGCATTGGAAGGTTGTATTTTTCTAGAAAGTTGTCCATTTCTTCTAGGTTATCCAGTTTGTTACCATATAATTTTTCATAGTATTCTCTCATAATTCTTTCTATTTCTGTGGTGTCCATAGTGATTTTTCCTTTCTCATTTCTGATTTTGTTTATGTGTGTAGACTCTGTTGATTAAGTCTGGCTAGGGGTTTATCTATTTTGTTTATTTTCTCAAAGAACCAGCTCCTGCTTTTATTGATTCTTTCTACTGTTTTATTCCTCTCAATTTTATTTATTTCTGATTTAATCTTTATTATGTTCCTCCTTCTACTAACTTTGATCCTCATTTGTTCTTCCTTTTCTAGTTTCATTAATGGTGAGTTTAGACTGTTCATTAGGGATAATTCTTCTTTCCTGAGGTAGGCCTGTATTGCAATATATTTCCCTCTTAGCACAGCCTTTGCTGGGTCCCACAGATTTTGCAGTGTTGAATTATTGTTGTCATTTGTCCCCATATATGCTTGATCTCTGTTTATTTGGTCATTGATGCATTTATTATTTAGGAGCATGTTATTAAGCCTCCATGTGTTTGTGGGCTTTTTTGTTTTCTTTGTGTAATTTATTTCTAGTTTCATACCTTTGTGATCTGAGAAGCTGGTTGGTACAATTTTAACTTTTTGAATTTACAGACGCTCTATTTGTTGCCTAATATATGATCTATTCTTGAAAATGTTCCATGTGCACTTGAGAAGAATATATATCCTGTTGCCTTTGTATGGAGTGTTCTGTAGACGTCCATTAGGTCCATCTGTTCTAATATGTTGTTCAGTGCCTCTGTCTCTTTACTTATTTTCTGTCTGGTTGATCTGTCTTTTGGAGTGAGTAGTGTGTTGAAGTCTCCTAAAATGAATGCATTGCATTCTTTTTCCCCCTTTACTTCTATTTGTAATTGTTTTACATATGTAAGTGATCCTGTGTTGCATGCATAGATATTTATAATAGTTATATCCTCTTGTTGGACTGACCCTTTTATCATTATGTAGCGTCCTTCTTTGTCTCTTGTGACTTTCTTTGTTTTGAAGTCTATTTTGTCTCATACAAGTACTGCAACTCCTGCTTTTTTCTCACTATTAGTTGCATGAAATATCTTTTTCCATCCCTTTACTTTCAGTCTGTGTATGTCTTTGGGTTTAAAGTGAGTCTCTTGTAGGCAACATATAGATGGGTCTTATTTTTTTATCCATTCAGTAACTCTATGTCTTTTGATTGGTGCATTCAGACCATTTACATTTAGGGTGATTATCCATAGGTGTGTATTTATTGCCATTGCAGGCTTCAGATTCGTGGTTACCAAAGGTTCAAAAGTAATTCCCTTACTAACAGTCTAATTTAACTTACTTCATATGCTATTACAAACACAACCTAAAGGTTCTTTTTTCTTTTTCCTCCTTTTTCCTCCTCCTCCATTCTTTGTATGTTATGAATCATATTCTGTACTCTTTGTCTTCCCTTGGGTGATATCTATTTAGCCTTAGGAATACTTCCGTCTATAGGAGTCCCTCCAAAATGCACTGTAGAGGTGGTTTGTGGGAGGTAAATTCTCTCAGCTTTTGCTTATATGAAAATTGTTTTATCCCTCCTTCAAATTTAAATGATAACCTTGCCGGATAGAGTATTCTTGGTTCAAAGTCCATCTGCTTCATTGCATTAAATATATTATGCCACTCCCTTCTGTCCTGTAAGTTTTCTGTTGAGAAGTCTGATGATAGCCTGATGGGATTTCCTTTGAATGTCATCTTTTTTCTCTCTCTAGCTGCTTTTAAAAGTTTGTCTTTATCCTTGATCTTTACCATTTTAATTATTATATGTGTTGATGTTGTCTTCCTTGGGTCCCTTATGTTGGGAGATCTGTGCACCTCCATGGCTTGAGAGACTATCTCCTTCCCCAGACTGGGGAAGTTTTCAGCAATTACCTCCTCAATAACACTTTCTGTCCCTTTTTCTCTCTCTTCTTATTCTGGTACCCCTATAATGCGATTATTGTTCCGTGAGTTGGTCACACTGTTCTCTCAATATTCTTTCCTTCTTAGAGATTCTTTTTTATCTCTGTGCCTCCGCTTCTTTGTATTCCTCTTCTCTAATTTCTATTCCATTTACCATCTCTTCTACTATATCTAATCTGCTTTTAAATCCCTCCATTGTATGTTTCATTTCAGATATGGAATTTCTTAATGATCGAATCTCCAATTTAAATTCATTCCTGCGTTCTTGATTATTTTTCTGTACCTCCATACGCAGGTTTATAATTTTTATTTTGAACTCTCTTTCAGGAAGATTGGTGAGTTCAGTTTCATTTGGCCCTCTTTCTGGGGTTTGTGAGATACTGGTCTGAACAACATGTTCTTTTGGCATTTCATATTTCTGTGTGGTGCCGACCAGTGCACAGAAGCTCCAGTCTGTGGAGCTGCTCAGCCCCTAGAGTGAGGTTGGGCGTCTAGGGGAGCAGAGCTGGTGCCTGGGGGGGAAGGAGAGATCTGTTTCCTGATTCCCGTCTGCGGTGCCTGTGTCCACTGTCAGAGCCAGTGGCCAAGCTCACACGTGTAAGCCTCTGTGCTTTGTGTCTCTAGCTATTGTAGGCGGAGCCTCTCTCTGACTGGCATGATGCCTGTGCAGTGACTGCCGGTTTGCGAGCAGTTCCCTGCAGGCCAGTAGGAAGGCTCGGCAGGCTGTGTGTCACAGTGCGGGGCCGCCAGGCTGAGTAGGCAGCCAGGGGGATGGAGCACTGAAGCTCCTCAGAGTTCCCAACTAGTTGGGCAGAACACGCCCAGACAACCTTAACCTTGTTCAACTCTCCTTTCTCCCATGCAGCACACTCCGCCCAAACCCTGCCCCTTCATCAGCCCTCTAGCTGCCAGGATGCCTCTCAGACTGCCTGCCCTTCCTCTGACACAGAGCTGCCAGATGTGGAAACCCTCCTCCACAAATGGCCAGAATGTCAGTTTCTCAAGCCCTCCGCCTGTCTGAGCTCCCCAACATCCAGAGCACCACACACTATAGGTTTCTGCTCACAAAGCAGATCTACAGGTCTAGGTGTTCAGTAGTCCCAGGTTTCCACCCCCTCCCCCGCTCCATTTCTCTTCCTCCTGCCGGTGAGCTGGGGTGGGGGAAGGGCTTGGATCCTGCTGGATTAAGGCTTTCATGCATTACCCTGTTTCTTGAGGTCCGCTCTGTTTGTGAGGTCTGTATGTAGTCTGGTTCAGCCTTCTTTCTTGTGGCTGTCTGAAGGTTGGTTGTATTAATTAACTATATTTTTGTACTGTTTGTGGTTTTGGGAGTTATATATCACTTTTTAAGTGTGAACATAAAAACTGCATTTTCAAATATTACTAGGGAATCCAAGAGACTCCTCCCCTCCAGCTCACCTCATCAGTCTACCCAGCATGCCCCCAGACCTGGTGGGTAGTAGTCTGCAGCTACTGGCAAAGGTATTTCCAGCCTGCCAGAGTTAAAACCACCCTTCATCCAATTTCATTACTATTCCTCAAAAGCTCTTTATAACTAATTTTCAGTTACCATCAAAAAGCAATTTATAGCTTTAGATGAATATGCCTATTTTTTAAAGTTTCAAAATACATTTGGTCTTTCCTTTAAAAATTTTTTTTCCTATAAAATTTTAAGAGAGGATTACTATTATACATAAGCTCTGTGAGGCAATGTAGACTTTTTAATCTATAAAGAGGTGAAGCAATATAGCCTGCAATTCCTACTAACAAAATAAGACATCATTTTATACACAAAATAATGAAAATGGCTAAATATACATCATTATACAATTTTAGTACTCCTTATTGGATGACATCACAAACATTGTTTCTTGTACAGACATACACATATGGGCATATTTGAATAAAAGAGGAAAAACTTCAACATAAACATGCAGAGAACTGATATAACAGGTCAGTCAACATAATTATGAATATTTTATAATGCAGGAGCACTCCAGGATGTATTTCCTAGATGTACAAAAGGAAATCTTACTCTGGATCTTATTTCTACCAATTCCCCATATAAAAACTGTTCTAGCAGTCTTATAAATATTCCTTTTCCTTCCCAGTCAGCTTCTTCTCCAAAACTTACCATATATGGAATTTAAGTTAAAAATTTACATCACCACAAGAAATTAACCTGATCCTAATTTCACTACCTAAAAGGAAACATGCATTAAGATAAGTCATAACAATCGTTATTCTTATATGTTCTGGAAGTCAGAATGAAAATTATTCAGTTTAACTTATTTAAAAATGCATTTCATTCTTTGAACAAAATTGCTCAGATCAGCTGATTCTAAACAAATCTATACATATTAACAATTCTTAGTTTCATAAAAATCCATGAGCCATAGTATTTAAAATAATGAAGTATACTGTAGTCTCTAAGTTCTACATGCCTTATGATGAATAAATGCAAGTGTTCTAAGTTGTGATTTTAGATGTACAGTTTTCAGCCTGAATTTGGCAATGCCCTTAAAAATGTTGTATCTGAAATCTAAGTTTTATAGCATTATTCTGTAAAGAGAGACAGGAATAGCTATACTTCCTTTTAGTATTGAAGAAAATGCTAAAAAAATTATCAAGTATTCAAAACTCATTTTTAAAATACCACCAAAGTAACTGATCTTTTACCCAGACTTTGTATTTACTCTTGTTCAAAATCACAATCACTCATACATCTGCCCTCCAAATGATATCATCACATTCAGAGCTCAAGAAAACTATGAAAATAAAATCCCTTAAACAAGGCAGATTTGCTTCCTATTTGCAACTGTTTTTCCTGAGTAATTTAAATTAATGAAGCACTGACCATCAATTGTACAACCAGGTGTCCACCCTGCTCTGATATCTTAATGTGATAAATATCACAATTTTCTACTAATGCAAATGTGGCACTTTAGTTTTCATTTTTTACTAAGCTTCCAATTTGCTACCAAAATCATAGTCTTCCTTATTTGTTTACTCAAAAAATTTTTCAGATATTTCAAACAGGTCCTAATTTTTCCATTCAACTTAAGCTATCATATTTTTTTTCTTGTGCTATTAGTTTTCTGTTTAGTTATGCTCCTAAAATAATATCAGTTACAATACCTATATCATCTTGCATAATACTGTTGAATATTTTGCCTATTCTTTTCCTCAAGAAAATTCATCTGTACACTATACTTCAAGCTTCAAACTACAAAACTCCTCCAAACTCTAAAAAAAAACGCATGTATCTTCCTGCCACTAGTATTATATACCGTAAAATCAAGTACCACTGAAAACTATACTCATGATGCCTATATGAAGTGCTTAGCTGAACTGTTTTGATAAAATGAACTGATTGCCACTTTACATGGGATTTGCCAGCACTGTTGTCATCACTGCTCTGAAAGAGCATGTAACTTCTAATCTTTCAGATCAATAAAAATAAAATGTGAGGAAGAACAGCTTTAAGCTGGAAGAAACTAGTAGTCCTGGAGAGTGCTACTGGGCCTCAACAAGAAGAAAAACATCAAATCCTCAAAATTCTTAATCATGAGACTTCGCTATATTTATAGAAATTTGCCTAAATACTTAAGAATTTGTATTAGGTTGTAAACCAAGTATAAGACTTCTCTTTCTCTATTAAGAGCTAAAGATAAATTTTAATGTTTGTTATAAAATCGTCAACTACAATCCGTCTGGTAAAATACTCTATTTTCATTAAGGTCAGCGGCAAAAATGTAAAGGTTTCTCCAAGACTTACACATACTAATCACCAATTAAACATATAGTTATCTTACCACAGACAGACTAAAATATCAAAATTTCTAGGAAGACAAAAAGGAAGAGGAATCCAATAGACTACTACAAAGATGTTTCTGATGTAAGAAAAATGGAATTATACTGATTCAAAGAAACTTTTAACCTGTTATAGAATGAGAATACTATATTCATTTTTTGAATTAAAAAAATTTAATCTCATATACAAGTCTACTGACCTACTAACTAGTCATTATTCACATCTCCATAAAAAATTGATAACAATTTTATTTATAAAATAATTCATTTTTATGAATTCATCAAACTGTACACTGAGATTTGTGCATTTTATTTTACATAGCTCTATATAAAAATAAATAAATAAATAATTGTTGCGGGCCTTTAATTTTGTCCTTAGGGTCCATGATATGAAACTCTGTTACACTTCAAAGAATTAACATGTAGAACTTCTTATATCTACATAAATTCCCCTAAACAAGCAATGCTTTACTGGTTTCCAAGCTATACTAAATAGCATTAAAAAGACATTCTTTGGTGTGTTATTCTATGGAAATAGCAATGCTGACACTTACAAAAGGGGAAAGTTATAAGTAAGGAAATTTTATGAGATGTCTACCTGTTTCCACATTCTCGGTCTCAACTTCTTGTTCTTCTGCCACATCTTGCATCATGTAAGTCTCATCATCATAAACCAGAACCTGGGCTGCATAGCCCTGCTCTAATCTGGCACTTGGAACTGGCTCCACAATCACTGCGGGATATTCAGAAACCTTTCCACTTTCCTACAAGAGCAAATTTAAAAAACAATCAACCTTTTTTTTTTTCACAAGTTCTGGATTTACTTATAAATCCTTGAGTTCATATAGTCTCAAGGAGACTACACAATGAGTTTCATATATTATAAATATGAACATAAAAACTAAAACGAGATGTAAAGGGCTAACTTTAATAGTCTTTTCAAGTCTCAAGAGGTAAGACATATGTTAAACATTTTAAATAATCAGGGCTTAAGGATTAAGATGAAAATTTTTAAGTATGCATATAATTTCACTGTCAATGGAAGTCCATTAAAACACAGTAAAAGACCTTCAAATATAAAAAACCCATATGGAAAAGAGAGATGAGCAACGAAGGAGAAGGGAGAAGAGAAACAAATTCTAGGAAGACTTCAAGTGGATGAATGAGTAGTAGTATGTGGCTTAACAGACCCAGGAAGACCATAGCCTGGCAGCAAAAAAGCTGAGAAACCATACACTTTATACAGAGAATCCACAGAGAGCAAAACCAATTACTTCTGGAAACTGGGGAGCAGCAGATGGTAAAAAGAAGAGGGTTAAGACCAGGAAAATTCCATTAAAGCTGTTTGAAAAGCACCCTGACTCCAAGACCTGCTCCCTCCTCCTCCTCCAATGCTAGTCAGCTGGCCCTCCCTAACCTTATCAGAAGATTGAAGAGTTACTTCCTGGAGAGAAGAAACAACAGCATCTTTGAGATGTTATTAGCCACATTTGTTAGTATCACTACTATACCAAAAACAGTTTCTAATCAGCTTTTTAGTCCTCTACTTTTAATCATGAACAGATAGCCAGTATTACTAGTTATCTGAGGAAAAGCCTCTAACACAGAATATATACACACAAATATATTCATAGTCCTCACAGAGATAAAAGATGATAGATATATCCATGAAAGAATGGAATACAATTTTAATAAAAAGCATTAAAAAACAGAGTTCTTAGAAATTAAAAACATTATAGATGAAATGAAAAAACAGCCCTGGAAGATAAAATTAAGGTAGTCTTCCAGGAACCAGAGAAAAACGATAAAGCAATGGAAAATAAGAGAGAAAGGAGAACAATAATAGAGGACCAGTCCAGGAGGTCCAATACCTGAATAGTAGGAGTTCCAGAGGAAAAATAAAAATAAGGGAGGGGGAAGGTTGGCACAAAATGAAAGAATTCCAGAAAATTTTATAGAGCTGAAGGATATGAGCTGCCCATTTGAGAGGTCCTACCAAGTATTTAGTATAAGAAAATAAGGAAGACCAATGCTTGAGGCACACCACTGTGAAATATCACAATAATGGGAACAAAAAGAATATTCTACAAAATTCTAGAAAGAAAATACAGTTCACATACAAAGAATAAGACTCAGACTGCAGTCTTCTCAGTAGTCATATTGGAAGTTACATGACAATGGGGATACTTCTTCAAGATTATAAAAGGAAAATTATTTCCTGTCTAAAATTTAATTCTTCACCCAGTCAAACCATCTTTTGAAAGTAAAATAAAGATACTTTCTCAGACATGAAAGATCTCAAAACATTTACCTTCCACGCATCCTTTCTTAAGATATTGGAGAATGTATTCCATCAAAAAAGAATAAATTGTTAATAAAGATGACAACTTAGGATACAGAATACAGGCGATCCAAAATGGAAGACAGACAATAGTAATCTTCAGGATTGTGAAGAGAGATTCCAGGATGTTGCCAGCTGTGCACTGCATTTAAAGGGCAACCAGTCCAGACTGCAGCCATGTGACTGCTAAGACACTATGATAAAGTGTCATCACCAAGACAACAACTGACATTGTTCCTAAAGACAGAATGCCCAGATAAGCCTATTCCAATTTTTTAAAAATCATTTCTGGCTTCCTTGATGTATCTTATTCACTCTATCTTGACTCGCTACCTGAATCAGCTGAACAGTCATTTCACCTTCCAGATGTGTTCTGCTTTGATCTACTCCTAAGTGTTGGAAGAAGACCACAAAGAGCTTAGAAACAGTACTCTTTTCATGTGACTAAAAAGCTGCTGAACAAACCTGCAATACCAGGTCCATACTGTAACACAGCTAGATAACTGAGATAGCCCTTTGTTTCCAAGAACTCATGACCCTGCTGGCTTATCACCTGAGTAGAAGCTCTTGAACTCAATGAACCTGATGCTAGACTAGTCAGCCCTTTCCTGGAAACCTTCATCTAACTATGGTAATGCTGCCCTTTCTTAACTCAGTTACTTTGGTATGCTCTTCAGTTTTTTCAAAGTAAACAATATGTTGCTTAGGAATATATCCACAGACAATAAAACTATGAAGAAAAGTAAAGGAATGATGATAACACATAAGTCAGAATAATGGCACCACCGGGGACAGGGATGGGGATATAAGAGGGACACTTTTTAAAAATAATAGTAATTTCTATTTTAATCTGAGTTATAGGTAATATTCTTCTTGTTATTCTTAAAATGAAACATACATATTTTATATGCTCTTCATTTTGTATAAAAGTTCACAAAAAATTTAAATGTTACAAAACAAAGATATAGTAAATATTTTAAAAGAAAGTAGATGTTGAATATTAACACTGAATTTCCTACTCTGTATATGGCAAAAAATGTGAGCCCAACTTCTTAATATGGAATATACTAACATTTGAATCTCCATGCTTCTTGCTCAGCTTTATAACCACAGCCTACAGGCAGCAACACCTAGCTATAAAACAGCTATTGAAGACAAGAATGGGGTAGGTAAAGACTGACAAGGTCTCCACTAACCAGAAACTCAGAAAGCAACATGGTAAGTAGCATTTGAACTAGCAATAGTGAATAGTTTATTTACATATAATCCAAGGGACTTGTACATTTTTTCAATGCTCTGAAATTTAGCAGTGTTTTTAATAGTAACACTAATCTGAGATTATTTTATATTGTGAACTCCCTCCCCCTACCCTACCAGTAGGAAACAAATAATATTGTCTGAACTATGAAATACTTGAGGACTAGAATTCTGTACAAGGCCAATTCCCCTTCCCTACCAGTAAGGACTTAGGACCCTCTTCTCTCTCCTTAGTTGGGTTTGGTTGTTTTTATACATCAATGGTTCCTTCTCTTTAACTATAAAAAAGCAAGAATCTTTTTTTATTTAAAAAATTCAAGTCTTCTTTAACTGAGCTCCAGATCTTTGCTTTTTATACCAGAATACACTTCTCAAAGAGATAATCTAACTCCTTGATCCATTGCCCACATATGCCTTGTAATCTGGATTCCATCCCCTCACTGAAACTATTCTGTCAAAATGTCAATAAGGACCAAATTCTATTTCAGTTTTCATCCTCCGTTGCCTTTCTGCAGACTCTCATACATTGACCATCACCTCCTTTTAAAAATTATTTCTTCCATCCTTTTTGTCTTCTTTCTACCACTCTACTTTTAAGCATCTCCTCAGGCTCCTCTTCTATTTCCAGTGATTCAAATGAAGTCAACTTGCTACGGTTCTGTCCTAAGAATCTCTTTTTTTTAAACTCTATATTACTTTCCCAGGCAAGTCTACCTATTCTTATGGTTTCAAACAGCTCCTCTATAATGATTACTATTTGTCTTCTACCCTGACCCATCTCCTCAACTCCAGAACCAAATTTTGAACTACCAACTTTACACCACTACGGGAATATTCAACCAATATTGCAAACTTAACATGTCTAAATGGAAGAAATTATCATCATCTCTCCCTGTTCCCCAACCCTGTGTTCTGCTCTTTAAAACCTCAGTTTCTTCATATTAACAAAAAGATATTATTGATACCTCACTAAGTCCCTTGAAAATTAAATATACACAAAGTACTTAGCACAGTGTCTAGTGCAGATTAAGTACTCAATTAGTGATAGCTATTATTATTATAACAATAGTAAAAGTATTCAAAACTACTACTTGCCCTCAACTGTGGAGGGCATGTTTTCCACATTACAACCAGAATTGTTTATATTACTTCTTTGTACAAAAAGCTTTCATGACTCCCCATTTGTCTAAAAGAAAAGTTGAACATATTTAACAATGGTTTTTAAGACTCTTTCAAATACAACCCTCAACCCACCTATTAAAGGTTGAATTGTGTCCCTCCAACTGACAGTGAAGTCCTAACCCACAGTGCTTGTGAATCTAAGCTTATTTGGAAATGGGGTCTTTGCAGATGACCCAGTTAAAATGAGGTTATTAAGACAAGCCCTAATCCAGTATGACCATGTCCTTATATAAACAGACAATCTGCACATAGAGACACAGAGGGAAGATGATGTGAAGACACAGGGATAATACCATCTACAAGGCAAGGTACAGGGGAAGCTCCCAAAACCTAGCAAAGAAACATGAAAGAGATTCTCCCTCAGAGCCCTCAGACAAACTGCTAACACCTCAGTTTTGAACTTCTCGCTTCCAGAACTGAGACACAATAAATATCTACTGTTTAAGCCATCTAGTTATGGAACTACAGCAGCCCCAATAAGCTAATGTGCCACCTTGACAGCTTATTTCCTGTATTACTTCAAATTGCTGTTTATTTGCTTTGCCCCTAATTTCCAAATGTGAAGGTTTCCATGACTTTTCTCATATTCATTTTGTAAACTGAAATTTCTATAATCCCTCAGTCTGAATCAATTTTTCTACCCCAAGTACTTCTAGAACAAGTTGTTTGCCTAATATCGCCACTGTTCATTATCCTGTATTGCAATTATCTGTTTACATATCCAACTCTTTGATGAGATATTAAGATGTTTGAGAGCAAGAGTCCAGATCTTAGCCAATTTTTATATCCTCCTCAACAACAGGCATTTCATATAAACTGAAATGGCATTCAAGTATTTGTAGCTTGGTTGAAAGAATGATAAAGCTAAAAAAAATAAATATTAATAGGTATTCTTAGATTCAAAATTTGGTAATCTACAATGGCACGTAACTTCCTAAGCTTTTTCTCGGCCACATGAGGGGGACCAGAGGCCACTGCATACAAATATGCAGGTAATTATTGCTTTGTATTGTGTAAAGGAGTTAGCTATTTTTACTAGGGAAGGAATGTGGAAAAACAAAGAATCAAGAGTCTTTTGTTTTATAATAATAAAGTAAAACTTACATATCTACTAAGTTATTTTTTTTACGATCACTGTCATCTTGCTTGTCATCAAAATACGCAATAATTGAAACACATGAAATCCAGATTCAGCAGGTCTTGGCACAACCTACCTAGTTCCCTATAAGCTAGGCTGTCAGACTTAGTGTATAAAAAAAACACAGGACACCCAATTAAATTTGAATTTCAGATAAACAAAGAATAAGAATGTCCCATCCAATATTTGTGACATACTTAAAGTAAAAATTTATTTGTTGTTTATCTGAAATTCAAATTTAACTGGATAGCCTGTATTTTATCTGGCAACCCTACCAGAAGCATTAACAGTGATCTCAAAAACTTCTTTCAATGAGACATTCTTAGTTTAAAGAGGGAGGACAAGTGCAATTCTGCAGTATTCACCTAAAAAGTGCTTTAATAATTCACTACAGTCATTGTTCTCCATGTATCAGAAGTTTCCAAAGACAAATATCATAAAATGGCTAAAAAGTAATGGTACTGTAATTCTTTATCACTGTATATAAGAAATACATCAAAAGACATAAAATTCAGGAGTATATTAAAAACACAAATTTGTTTCACATTTTTTTTCTTTCATGGTAGAGTAAGGCTACCTTTAAAGCCTTATCAAAAATGACACATACAGTGTGACAGTCTATGGGGAACAAATCTCCCCCCAGCTGTTTACCACCAGAAGCTGTTCCAAATAAATATGTCACTAAAATAAAAAGTGTGCTTACTATGCAAACACAATGTTAAGACAAATCTCCCAAGGTGTTCATAACGCCAAAAAAACAGAAAAAGAAAACATACCCATTAGAAATGGACTAAATAACTATGGTATACCCATACTATGATAGACTTTTCAGTGTGATTATAAGGTTGAGACAGATGATCTGTGTATTGTCATGGAAAAAGATACATGAGACAAATAAGTGGGGAAGTATACAGTATTATTGTATGATTCTATTTACATAAATACTTATTTTACATATGCATTTAAAAGTCTGGAAAAGTATATCTCTGTTAATAACCTGGTAAAAGAGGTGAGCAGATAAAGGAGATTTTCGTTTTCTCAGTATGTCGGAGTTTATTGTTTGTTTGTTTGTTTTACAATAATCCTATATAAGAAGAAAAATCAAAACATTTTTTTTTCAAATAACAAATGAACCAATAACAAACCTTCAAGCCTATAAGGAGTAATTTGAAAATTTTTTAAAGAAATACCATTTTCATAATATAAAACTTGTGGAAGACTGTATCTCAACAGATAAATCATTTATTTTTAATCAACTTTAGGTATATTTATATAAAGTGGACTTATTTTTTTATTTTGGTATCATTATTATATAGTCACATGAGCGACATTGTGGTTACTAGATTCCCCCCATTATCAAATACCCCCCCACATACCCCATTACAGTCATTGAAAGTGGACTTATTTTAAATGAGTTTTATAAATTTAAGTTTTGAGTTTCATAGACTTAAGGTTTTGGATTTTTATAAATACCAACAACTCTGTAACTACCATCACAATCAAGAAATAGAACATTTCCATTACCCCAGATTGGCTCCCTTGCACCCCCTATACCATTCAACCCTCACTACCACCACCACCAACTACTACTCACCCACCCACCCTACAGGCCTAAGCAACCATCAATCTGTTTTCTATCCCTATAAATTTGCCTTTTCTAAAATTCTTATATAGTCAACAGCTTGTCTTTTGTGTCTGAGTTCTTGAAATTTGCATAATGTTGAGATTTATACATGTTGTTGAATGTATTAGTAGTTCATTTCTTTTCACTGCTGAGCATTCCATTGTATGGATATACCAACTGCTTATCCAGTCACCTATTTTCATATAGCTGTAATGCTCCTATTAACATCCCTGCTCTTTCCCTCTCTTCCTTTCCATTCTACTCTACATTTACCTATGAGTCAAATTACTAGACCATATGGCAATAGTACATTTATTTTAAAATGCCTATCAAATTACTTTAGAAAGTGGTTATGTTATTTTACTTTTCCACTAGCAATGTGTGAGTTCCAGTTGCTCTACATCCTTTCCAACACATGGTATCACTCTAGTTTTCACCATTCTGTGTAAGTATGTAGTAGTACCTTCTTGTGGTTTTAGTTTGTTTCCCTAATGGCTAATATTGGGCATTTTTATATGTCTTTATTGACCATTAATAGAATTATCTGTTCAAATCTTTTTCCCATTTTAATGGATTATCTCCAACTTACTATTTTATTTTTTATTTATTTAATTTTATTTTTATTTTGGTATCGTTAATGTACAATCACTTGAACATTATGGTTACAAGACCCCCTATCATCAAGTCCCCCCCACATGCCCCACTACAGTCACTGTCCATCAGCGTAGTAAGATGCTATAGAATCATTACTTGTCTTCTCTATAAATACTGCCTTCCCGTGTTCCCCGCCACTGCATTATGTATGCTAATCATAATGCCCCATTTCCCCCCTTATCCAACGCTTCCCACCCATCCTCCCCAGTCCCTTTCCCTTTGGTAACTGTTAGTTCTTGAGTTCTGTGAGTCTGCTGCTGTTTTGTTCCTTGAGCTTTTTCTTTGTTCTTATACTCCACAGATGAGTGAAATCGTTTGATACTTGTCTTTCTCCGCCTGGCTTATTTCACTGAGCATAATACCCTCTAGCTCCATCCATGTTGTTGCAAATGGTAGGATTTGTTTTCTTCTTGTGGCTGAATAATATTCCATTGTGTATATGTACCACTTCTTCTTTATCCATTCATCTACTGATGGACACTTAGGTTGTTTTCATTTATTGGCTATTGTAAATAGTGCTGTGATAAACATAGGGGTGCATATGTCTTTTTCAAACTGGGCTGCTGCATTCTTAGGGTAAATTCCTAGGAGTGGAATTCCTGGGTCAAATGGTATTTCTATTTTGAGTTTTTTGAGGAACCTCCATACTGCTTTCCACAATGGTTGAACTATTTTACATTCCCACCAGCAGTGTAGGAGGGTTCCCCTTTCTCCACATCCTTGCCAACATTTGTTGTCTTTTGGATGGTGGCCATCCTAACTTGTGTGAGGTGATATCTCATTGTGGTTTTAATTTGCATTTCTGTGATGATTAGTGATGTGGAGCATCTTTTCATGTGCCTGTTGGCCATCTGAATTTCCTCTTTGGAGAAGTGTCTGTTCAGCTCCTCTGCCCAGTTTTTAATTGGCTTATTTGCTTTTTGTTTGTTGAGGTGCATGAGCTCTTTATATATTTTCAATGTCAACCCCTTATCGGATATGTCATTTATGAATATATTCTCCCATACTGTAGGATGTCTTTTTGTTCTACTGATGGTGTCCTTTGTTCTACAGAAGTTCTTTAGTTTGATATAGTGCCACTTGTTCATTTTTGCTTTTGTTTCCCTTGCCCGGGGAGATATGTTCATGAAGAAGTTGCTCATGTTTATGTCCAAGAGATTTTTGCCTATATTTTTTTTTTAGTTTTATGGTTTCATGACTTACATTCAAGTCTTTGATCCATTTTGAGTTTACTTTTGTATATGGGGTTAGACAGTAATCCAGTTTCGTCCTCTTACATGTAGCTGTCCAGTTTTGCCAACACCAGCTGTTGAAAAGCAACTTACTATTTTATATATTGTGAATATAAATCCTTCGTCAGCATATGTATTGTAAATATTTTTTCCTATCTTTGGTTTGCCTTTTGATTTTCTTAAAATTTTTTAGAGTAGAAGCTTTTAATTTAAATAAAGCTCAATTCATCTTTTTCTTTTAAAGTTCATGCTTTCTGTATTCAGTCTAAGACATATTGCCTGTTTCAAAGTTGAGGAAATTTGCTCCTGTGTTTTCTTCCATAAGTTTTTATAGTTTAAACACTTAATTCTATAATCAACTTTGAGTTATTCATTGCATACAATGTGACAAAGGATTGTAGTTTATTTGCATATGGATATCCAGTTGTTCTACCATCACTTGTTAACAAGATTATACTTTGTCCACTGAATTACATTAGTACCATTACTGAAAATCAATCAGCCTTATGTGAGCCTATATATAAACCACTGAACTACAAACATGTCTACCATAATGTCTCCATTTCTGGAGTATCATAGTAAGTGTTCAAATTAGGGGTATAAGCCTTCCAACTTTGTTCTTAACCATAAATAAGTCTTCCAACCCATAAACATGATATACCTCCCCATTTATTTAGGTAGTTTCTCTCAAAATACTTTGTAATTTTCTATGTACAGATCTTTTACTTACTTCATTAAACTTATCTCTATGCTGTTTTGATGATGTTAAATAATATTGCTTTTTAAATTTCCGTTTCCAATTGTATTTTGTTAGAATATATAAATACAATTGAATTTTACATACTCAGCTGTTCCAAATTTATCAGTTCTAACAATTGTGTAGATATCTTAGGAATGTCTATGTACATAATTGTATCATTTAGAAATAAAGACAGTTTTATTTCTTCTTCTCTAATCCATAGGTCTTTTATTTTTCTTGCCCTCTAGTAATGCTGCTGGTCCAATGTCGAATGTAAGTGGTTAGAGCAGACATCCCTGCCTTGCTATTAACCTTAAAAGGAAAACATTCAGTGTTTTGTCAAGTATGATGTTGGCTGTGGGGTTTTCACAGAGGCACCTATCAAGTGGAATAAGTTACCCTTTATTACTAGTTTAGGGAATTTTTATAATAGGTGTTGAGTTTTGGTAAATGGGTTTTCTATAGCTACTGATACGATCACAATTTTTCCCTTTTTACTTTATTATAGATGGTAAATTACGTTGAGTAAACCTACCTCCTTGTGATAAACTCCATTTGAGACATATGATCCCTTTCACATGCTGCTGGATTTGACTGCTAGGATTTTATCAAGAATGTTGCTGTGTTCATGAAGGATACTGTAGTTTTCTTTTCCTATAATACCTCCATCTGGTCTTGCTACCGGGATAATGATGGCCTCATAAAAAAGTTAGGAAATGGTCCCTTTTCCTCTATTTTCTGAGAGTTGTGTAGGAATTGGTGTTATTTCTTCCTTAAATGTTTGGTGGATTCTCAATAAAGCCATTTAGCCCTGGAGTTTTCTTTGCAGAGATTTTGACTAGAAATTTAATTTATTTAGAAAAGAACAATCCAGGCTTCCTATTCTTTATGGAATAACTTTCAGGGTATTTGTTCATTTCATCTAAGTTGTCAAGCTTATTGACATAATTTGTTTACAACATAGGCTATGTTTATTACCTACAGTGTCTTTCATTCTTTATATTAATAATTTTTGCCTTTTTTGTGCAGTCTACTAAAGAGATTTATCAATTTTAATACCTTTTCATAGGACCACCTAGTGGTTTAGTTTCTCCATTGTTTGACCACTTTCTCCTTTGATTTTTTAATTTATATTATTTCTTTCCCTCTACTTACTAAAATTACTAGATTTAATTTGATCCACATTCTGGTTTCAAGTGGAAGCTCAAATGATTTTTTTTTCTCCTTTTTAATATAAGCATCTGAAGCTATAAAATTTCTCTCTAAGCACTACTTTATCTGCATCCCTCAGATTTTGATACATAGTTTTCATTTTCATTTTGAATATTTTCTAACTTATCCTGTGATTTATTCTTTAATCCATGGGTTATATAAAAGTGAGATATTAATATCCAAATATTGGGGGATTTTGCTAACATCTTTTCATTATTAATTTCTAATATAAGTCTGCTTTGGTCAGACAACTTACTCTGTATGATTTCAGTCCTTTAAAACTTATTGAGATGTACAGCCCAGCAAATGTTCTTAGTTCACTGTGTATATTCCAATGCTGTTAAGAGTGTTCCATAAATGCCCATTAGGTGAAGCTGGCTGATAACGTTATTCAAGTCTTCTATATCCTCACAGATTTTTCTGTCTCATTGTTCTATCAATTACTGAGAGAGGTATGCAGCAATCTCCAACTAATACTATGGATTTATCTATTTCTCCTTTCACTTCTGTTTATGCTTTATGTATTTTGAAGCTCTAATATTGAGTCCATACATATTTAGGGTTAAGTCTTCCTGACAAAACAGTCCTTTTATCATTTATGAAATATCTTTATTCCTTTATAATATTCTTGTCCTAAAACCATTTCAGCTTTTATATGATTAATGTTTGCATGGTATATCTGTTTCTATGCTTCACTTTTAAACTGTGCTGCTATCAAGTGAATTTCTTATACTGTTTAGAATATTTACATTTAATATTATTAAGAGTTTAAAATCCACCATCCAATGTGTTCATTTTTTTCATTTATTCCTCATTTCTTTTAATCTGCCTTTTGAATTGAATAATTTATTAATATGCATTTTAATTCAGATATTGGCTTATTATACTGCTTTATTTTTTAGTTTAAATTAGTATTTAGTTTTGATGTAGGTTTTACAATATGCTTATCACAGTTTACATAAATTATGCTACTTTAATTATAACATAAAAGGTTTACAATCATGTTCTTCCAATTCCCTCCTCCCCATCCTGTTTTGTCATATATTTACTTTTCACATTATAAATCCCACGTTGTTATATTTGTTTTAAACAACTGTCTTTTATAAAAAGTAAAAACTGACTTTAAAAAGTATTTTATATTTACTCCCACCTTAACAATTTCTCCAGTGCCTTTCATTCGTTTGTGTATATCTAAATTTCCACTTGGTATCATTTACCTTCTGCCTAAAATACCCAACTAATCTTTTGTAACACAAGTCTGCTAGTGATAAATTCTCTCAACTTTTGTTGGTCTGAAAAGAGCCTCATTTTAAAGGACATTTTCACTATATAAATAATTGTAGGCTGGCAAATTTTAGTTTTGCAGCATTTGAAGTCATCTTCTAACTTATATAGTTTCAGTCAAGATGTCTGTAGTTATTATTTTTGTTCTTCTGTATGTAATGAATTTTTTTTTCTGGATGCTTTTAAGATTTTTTCTGAAATTGGCTTTCAGTAGTTTTATTATGATATGCCTAAGTGTCTATTTGCTCTCTGCTTTACCCTGCTTAGGGTTTAGGATTCTCAGATCTATGTATAGGTTTGTATTTTTCCTCAAACTTGGAACTTCTTATGGCCATTATTTCTTTATTTGGGGGTAGTATGATCCATTTAAATTTTTTTAATCTGCTACCCCTACTACAAACATATATGCATACATACATATGCATATATACATCCACATGTAGATGCATAGAGAAGGTATATATACATCCACATCACACCAGGAATGCTTCAGCTGCAAATAACTAGAAAATTGTAGGGCCATTATTTCTTCATATATTTTTATTTCTGTTCTCCTCTCCTCTCATTCTGGGGCTCAAATTACATTATACAGTTTAACACTGTCCCATAGGTAACTGAGTCTTTGTCTCCCCCTAGCCCCCACCATGATTTTTGTGATTATCAATATAGTTTCTATTCCTCTCTTCAAATTCACTGGTCTTTTCTTCTGCAGTGCCTAATGTATTTTTAATCTTATCCAGTGTGTTTTTCTTTTCAGATAGTATATATTTCATTTATGGTACTTTCATTTGGTTCTTTTATGTCTTTTATACCTCTCCTCTGAGGTTCATGTTTTAACTTCTTGAGCATATTTATAATGGCTGTTTTGAAGTCTTACCTGCTAATTTCATCATTTCTATCATTTGTTTCTGTTTTCATTGACAAATATTTTTTCTCCAAATTATAGGTTAATTATTCCTGCTTCTTTGCATTTAACATGGTTGGGTGTTGGATATGTATATTTTACATTTCTGCAAGCGATTTACATATTGTTCTGTTATTTTAATAATGTTTACTATGACATAGTTAAGTTACTTAAGGATCAATTTTCAAGGCCTGTTTTTAAACCTTTTTAGGACAAGTTTGGACTATGCTTTATTCTAGGACTAGTTTAGCATTACTATAAGGCATGACCCTTCTGAAGCCTATAATGAATTCCCTGGGCAATTAACAAGGACTCTCCATTCCACCTGGCTGGAACTCTAATAGCTCCCAGCTCTGAATGAACTCTGTAGATTTTTCAATAAATCACTGAATTTACACTTTCCTGGTCATTACTTGCCTGACTTCATGGAGTTTCACACCACACCAGGGCAGCTCATTCAGCTAAAGACTAGGGGGCCCAAGGCTGAGTTCTGATATCCTTCCTCTTATCAGCTTCTTCCTCTCAGATACTCTGACCTTCAGATTAGTTGTGTTAGCCTCTATAAACCCTACATATCATTTCCTCAGTCCACTGAGACTGTCGCACTCTGCTTGGGTTCCTCCTCCTCACACTGTGGTTCTGAAAGTGGCTCCAAGCAATGAGCCAGTGCAATCACCAAAAATCACCTTCTCTTCTCTCAGGAAGCAGTTCTGTGCTGCCCACTGTCCAGTTGTTGTCTTAATCCATTTGGATATTTGCTTTAACAAATATCACACGCTAGGTGGCTTATAAACAGTAGAAGTTTATTGCTCACAGTTCTGGAGGCTGCAAGTCCAACATCAGGGTGTCAGCATGACTTGATAAAGGCCCTCTTCTCAGTCAGATTTCTGTTGTATCCTCACATGACAGAAGAGGCAAGGGAGCTGTCTGGAACCTTTTATAAGCACACTACTCCTGTTCATAAGGATTCCTCACTCATGACCTAATCACCTCCCAAAGGCCCTACCTCATAATACCATCATCTTCGGGAGTTAGGATTCAACATATGAATGGGAGGGCGGGGGTGTCACAAACATTCAGACCATACACTAATGTTTTGAAACTGTGATTTCATGTTTTGTTCATTTTCCTAGTTGTTTATGGTAGGAGTATAAATCTGGTCTCAGTTATTCCATCACAGTCTGGAATGGAAAAACTCCCAATCTTGTTTGTCTGGAAGCAGATGCCCTCCAAAATTGTATTTACTTTGTTTTCATAAGTATATTAAATTCTTTATTTTTTATTCTACATTAATTCTGCATTTCTATGAGACCTACCGGCTATACATTTCCTTTTTTCAAAAACTGCTCTAGCTATTCCTGCATGGTTTACTCTTCCATTCAATCTTTAGGTCCATATAATCAGTTTTCCCCAAACTTGCCCTAACAATTATAGAGATGGAATTAAAATATAGATTAACTGGAGGAAAGTGACATCTTCCAAAATATCAATTCTTCCCATCTCTCCTATACAAGTACAAAATGTATAGTCCTTAAAAAAGAAAGCTAGATTTTTTAATGTTAATTTTGTTCCTACCAAAAACTACCAAACACCCTTATTATTTTTAAAAGGTTTTCATGGGTTCCTCTGGTTTTCCCAGGTGAAGAATCACATTATATGTAAATAAAACTTTGGTCTCCTTTATAATATTCATAAGTTTTCATTATCTTGCCTGACTGCAGAAAAATATCATAGCAATGGTAGTGTCCATACTTATCTTCTTCCCAGTCTTAAAGGAAATAACCCAGTACGTAACCATTAAATAGGATTCTGTTGATTTTAAGTTATTTTTCTATAATGTTAAGGAAATATACATCTGTGTTTATATTATTAAGAGCTATCAGAATGGATACTGAATTTTACAAAATCCCATTTCAACAAGTATTTTATCCCTACTCTTAATTACCATTTATCATATTCATAGAGATATATATTGTATTAATGGTATCCCAGTTAGTAGGGATATAAGTTGTATTATTGGTTTTCTTTTTTTTTAATTTAAGTATAGTTGATACACAATTTCTATTAGTTTCAAATATACAACACACTGGTTCAACAGTTACCCATATTACTAAATACTCCCCCCAACTAGTACAGCTATTATCTGTCAACACAGGAAGATGTTACAGAATCACTGACTATATTTCTCCATATTGTACTATCCCCATGACCAACCTACATTATGATTGAGAATTTTTCTGCCCCTTTATCCTCCTCAACCACCCCACCCACACACTCCAACCCCTCCCCCATGGTAACCACCAGTCACTTCTCAGCGTCTATGAGGCTACTGCTGTTTTGTTCCATTTCTTTTGCTTTGTTTTTATATTCCACAAATAAGAAAAATCATATGGTGTTTGTCTTTCCCCACCTGGCTTATTTCACTGAGCATAATACATTCCTAGATCCATCCATGTTGTTGCAAATGGCAGAATATTTTTAATGGCTGAATAATATTCCATTGTGTATATGTACCACATCTTCTTTATCCATTCATCTATTCATGGACACTTAGGTTGCTTCCATATCTTGGTTATTGTAAATAATACATCAGTAAAAATAGGGGTAATATATCTTTTCAAATTAGGTATTTTGTTTTCTTCAGGTAAATTCCTAGAAGTGAAATTACTGGGTCAGATGGTATTTCTGTTTTTAATTTTTTGAGGAACCTTCATACTGCTTTCCACAGTGGCTGCACCAATTGACATTACCACCAACAGTGTAGAAAGGTTTCCTTTTCTCCACATCCTCGCCCACACTTGTCATTTCTTGTCTTTTGGATAGTAGCCATTCTGACTGGTGTGAGGTGATAACTCATTGTAGTTTTGATTTGCATTTCCCTGATGATTAGTGATGTGGAGCACCTTTTCATGTGCCTGTTGGCCATCTGAATCTCCTCCTTGAAGAAATGTCTGTTCAAGTCCTCTGCCCATTTCTTAATCAGATCATTTTGTTTTTTTTTAGTGTTGAGGCATATGAGCTCTTTATATATTTTGGACATTAACCCCTTATCAGATAAATTGGTTATGAATATATTCTCCCATATATTGTAGGATACCTTTTTGTTCTGCTGATGGTGTCCTTTGCTGTACAGAAGCTTTTTGCTTTAATGTAGCTCCACTTGTTCATTTTTTTATTTTATTTCTTGCCCAAGAAGATGTGTCCAGGAAAAAAATTGCTCATATTTATGTTCAAGAGATTTTTGCCTTTGTTTTCTTCTAAGAGTTTTATGGTTTCATGTCTTACATTCAGGTCTTTGATCCATATTAATGGTTTTCTTAATACTAAGTTATCCTTCTGTATCTAAAGCCTTTTTGGCAATTAGATTTCTTAATGTATGACTGCATTTTATATATTTATTACTATTTTACTTATGATTTTTGCACCTTATTAGTAAGACTATAGTTTACTTTTTTGGGTATCTTCGTCAGATATAATATTATCCTAATTTTACAAAATGTATTGTTTTTATAATTAGGAATGGTTATAAAAAATAAAGCCTGAAAATCATTAATAACTCCCCAAATACCCATCACTTTTAAACATTCATTTTTTTCCTTCAGATTCTGGAGTCATGATTATAAAATTGTGACAGGTCATTTTTTCACCCTACTCTGTTTTAGAGTATAGATATATTTTTTTAGTTGAAGTATTAGGATATACTTCATAGTTCAAATATACTTGATATATTTCAAGGATGTACTTGAAGATTGTTGATATACAGTCTTATATTGGTTTCAAGTATACAACACAATGGTTCAACAGGTACCCATATTATGAAATCCTTACCCCCACTAGTGCGGTTACTATCTGTCAACATAGGAAGATGTTACAGAATCATTGGCTATATTCTCCATGCTGAACAGAGTATAGATGTTATAGATGCATTCCTGAAAACCTACTTATAAAATTTTTGTCTTATAAATCACTTTGCAGGAATCAAACTCCCCAAACTCCCTTTTTAAAATTAAAAGATATTTCAGGTACTAGTGGCTTTTCTTTCTTCCTGCAATTCTCTTCCCCTAGATGTTTCTGTAGCTCAATCCCTTACTTTATTTAGGTCTAAACTAAAATGTCACCTCTTCAGATTTCCCTGACCACCCTAATTAAAATATCCCCTACCACCTCTCTATCTGTCTCTAGCCCTAATTTATTCTTCATAGCCATTCTAAAATATTTATCCCCAGAGCCTAGAAAAGTACTTGACATACAGTAAATGGCCAATTAATATTTGTTTAAGGAGCAAATGAATGAAAGCAGGCACCTACATAATGTAATTTTCCCCTAGAATAGTTTCCCCCACTCTTATGCTACACTTCCTGAAATGCCTGTGACCACCCTATAAGGCTGCTACATAACTCAATAATGCCTTGGTAAAATGATTTCATTTATCAGACTCTTTCTTCTATAATCATCAGTCCTCCAGGCCATGAATACCTGGGTTCCATTTAAAGGAAGAAAAATATAAGGAATCTTCCAGAAACAAACTATTGGGCTCTTTTCCCCAAATTAACAGTACCCAATCAGCACAACATGAATATATTCTGCCTGTTGTTCTTGGCGGCCCCCCTCATAGGTTAAATACCAGCAGAGTAAAACCATAGGACAAAGAGAAGGCACTTGAAGAAGAGCCAATCATTGGTCTGGATGATATAGGAGGGGATGGAAGTCCCTTGAGTCCCTGATCTCTTTGGTTTATCATACCTGGAAATGATCATACAGAAAGTAGTGAATCTTCCAGAAAAAACTAGAAATTGATTATGAGAATAAAATATGTTTTGTAACTGTGGCTTCTCTTAATGAACTTTGAACCAGTCTTAGATTAAAACACAACAGGAACATTTCAGTTACCAAGTCCACTGAAAACAAAGGAAAACCAGGACCTTCATTTTATCCCTTTCCCACTGAATTTGCCCATAGTTATCTTGAAAGACTAAACAGACACCAAGCAAACCAGAAAAAGAATCCTGACTCTAGAGCACACAGCCTGATGTCCTAACTTGTTTCACAGTCCTGTCATTGTACCACTATACTGGTACTAAGGAACTAAGCACCAGGAACAGAAGTATCTTTCACATATTATAAGGAAAACTTTTTTTTAATACAGTAAACTTTCCATTTTCCCACCTCATCTCTGACCAAGTATTTGTATTTGTCCATTATTGTGACAGCATTATTCTATTTTTATATATATATATATATATATATAATATTTGAAGATATAATTGGCTTTATTCAATTAGTCATGAATTGGGCAGCAGCCTATCTAGCAAGTAGAAAGGAACTCTGACATTATTATTTTAATTTAGATCCTTCCAAATATTCATTCTTTACTGAATGTTGGGAACAGAAGACAAGGCCTGGAAGTCCATATATTTCAGGTACTATTATTTTTCTACTCCTTTTACTTTTTAATGTTATCAATAACATGAAAATAACCAAATATGCTAATGATGAAAAATTCTGCATGTATAAAATTTCAAAACCTGAATTTCTTTCCAAATTTACAAATTATCTAAATTCCTTCGTACATATATTAGATTAAAATATGATGGATCCCCACACTGAATTAGCAAAGATGACAACTAAAGGAGACACAAAATTCTAATTTAAGATCTAATTTAGGTGTTTAGGTACAGTATATACCTTCACACCCTATAATCCAAAACAAGGGGTTTTATCAGGAATTTAAATCTCTCAATTAATAAATACAACAGTGTTCTTTCTTTCAAATTTTTTCCTCCCAGTTTATTCCAATATATACATGTTCCAACAACTCAGGTGAGCCTGGCAGTACTTTCCTCAACCTTCTATTACATAAATTTTATGAGGACACATGACATGTACAGTTTCAAGCATTGTACATTTCTCTTCTCAAATACCTATTTCCTGTTAATTTCAAAATTAGTTCATGCATTGATTTCTATGAACAAAACAGAAATGTAATACATTGGATGCCTAACCTCTTGATTTTCTACTCCATTGCTGGAAAGCTCCAAAATAGAACCTTCACTGTCAATCACTGCTGATGTCATTGTTTACTCCCTGAGGAAGCTCCAAATGCTATTAGCCAATGTAATTAAAGGTTCATGGATGATTGCCAGTGTTACAGGTTTGCATTATCATGTTTTAAAAATCAACAGAGGTGGAGTGGAATAGATATCCAGAAATCCAATCTTCTAAGGATGATTAATCAGAGAACCTAAAAAGAGGAAGAATTTGAAAAATTATTAAAAATATACAGGAAGGATGTAAAACAGCCTACTTTGCACTCTACTTTTTAACATTCTGTAAACTAGGAAAAAGGAGATAGGCTTATACAGCCCTGTGTCAAAAGAGGGCAGTAAGGAGCATTCTCCTTAGAGTTGTCAAGTTCATGAGCAATCTGAAATAAAGGTTTTATGAAGCTACTGCATGTAAGTGACCTTATGACATTTACATTCTGAGATAAAATGTTATAACTTTCCCCCTTATGAAAATGTACCTTTATTCCTAAAATACTTTGGTAGGAATTTTAAAAATCTTTTATGTATTGAAAACATAAAAAGTGATGGACTGAAACAACTTCTAAAATTATCTGCCTATTTAACAAATTGAAGGATTTATTTATTTGTAAATATTTCACTCTTCTTCAGCTCATTTGTTTTGTTTATTTGAATAATATAATTAGAATTGTCTTTTGGTAGCAATCTCAGTTTGTGTTCATATTTCGAATATTCTATAAGGATATGTATTACATTAATCTGAGTTGCTTATACTTTCAAATAGAGGAGTTTGAAGATAATATAGCAAACTCACTTGGAATGCCTTTAATATTACTTTATCATTCTTTCCTCAATAATATTTTTGCTACTGGTTCAAAATACAGTATACAAATGGTTTCAAGTAAACATAATTCAAGCTTTTTCTCTACTAGTTATGAATGTCAATATGTATGTACACCTAGATTTACACATTAGATTACTCCTAAAGAGTTATTTCATTTGATTTTGTACATTTTAAATTTTTCATAGAGAAATTACAGATATTTATTTCTAACAGGATTTTCATTTAAAAATTAAAAGATGCAGAAAAATTAAGCATATTAAGAGAACAGAATAGACATTTCTAATGAATCATTTCACTAATATATGTTAAGTTTAAGTACTGGTATCATACAAATATGAAAATAAAATTATAAAGAATTTCCATAAATTTCTACAATAAAAAGAAATATCTGAAAAAAAGTAGAAATTTTACCTCACTACCTAAGTCCCATTCCGTACTGCCTCCTTTTGATCTTCAACAGAAAATGGAAGTATTTGTAGCTTAAGAATAAAAGTTAAGAAAGTACACAGTCCCATCACACTAAAACTCATTACTACCATACCAGGTAAACTACGCTTTTCAATTTCTGTTTTCTAACATGTAGATAATAATAGCAGAAGTAAATTTTACTTACAATTTGAATATTAAGTAGTCTAAGCATCTTCACTATTTTCACAACTTGGCAAGAGCTAAATCACAAAATATAAACGAGCAGTTCTTTGGAGTTACTAGTGTGGGTCAGGGGGGAAAGGACAGTATTAATATAATTCTATTAAAAAATCTTTTGCCCAAAATAAGTGTGATTCAGACAGTATGTACTTATAACAAACCACCTCTAAAGCCTGATAACATACATTATATAATGAATATAATAAATTATTTCTAGGCTGTTGAGGAATGAGAAGTTTTTAACAAACTTAAAATTTTGAGTCACCACTAAATAACAATTATTGAGTAAGGAAAGATACAATACACACAGCCTATGCCCCATATTTTGGGCTAACTATTTCAATCAACCAACAGGATTTTAACGCTTGGCTGCAGGATTCCTGATCCCCAGGAGTATAAAATCAAGTTAAAAAGACCAACTCAAAAAGCTACTATAAAACAATGTTCATGATGTATTATTGCCGATTAAGTCACTTTCCTGCTCTCTCACCCTCCAAACTTAGCATCATATACATCCAAACATCCCAAGCCTCTTCCAACAGCCCTCTTTCTTTCAAAGGCTCGTCTTAGTGACCTATGCACTGGATCTTAGGCCTTGCTCCATCAATTATTCCCCTTTCCTTAACCTTCTCTTACTTAAAGAATAATTGTATCCTTTCCCTCAACACCTAAACATTTACAAGACTCTGTCACCATAAACATGGAAGAATCCTCCGCCATGGCCCTGCATACCCCTCCAGCTACAACTCGACTTTCTCCTTTCTCAGAGAAGGTTTTAAAAAAACATCTTCTATACTCTGTCTCCATTTCCTAATTTCTCAGGCACTCCTCCTTCTATGGAAGTTTGGCATCATCACCACCAACTATTTTTACTAAATTCTGGTTGTCAAATCCAATGGATACACTTTATAGTTTTTCTATCTTCATGGGGCTTAATGTCTGAAGCATTTGACAACATTGATCATTCCCTCCTTGAAACTCTATCTTGAATTTACCTTCTCCCTCTCTAGCTATTCCTTTTCAATTCCCTCTTGCAGGCTTATACCTAATGTTCAAGGGACTTGGGACAAGAGTACAAATGGAAGCCTATATACCATATGTCTAAATATTTTCGTTATAAACCAACCTAGCAAGATATTAAATTATTATTCTATCCCCCTTTATATAACCTAAAAGACTAAATTCTGATTTAGAATTCTCAGGCTCCCTCAAGTTCTATGGGGGCATGAGAGCACCATACCGCTCCCCAGGCCTGCAGCCTGCCCCTTTTTCTCTTCCTACCTCTGGCTCTACTCCATCCTACAAGAAGCCTTATACACATACATGTGCCCAGGTCTCTAAGCTCTGGCCACATGCCTGCAAACAGCTGCCCCTTGGTTATCACTTAGGCCTAGACTGTACATGTGGTATAGTCGATAGGAGAGAAAATCAGGGAATAGGCCTATGAAGGACCACAGGGGCAGAGAATTCTGGGGTTCAAACACTCAGAGTTTGATCTAGAAACAGGTACTAGAAGAACTAGTTCCCTTGAACCCCCGCAATCCTCATCCTATCAGGAGGCATGGACCAGTTAAGGACCTCTAAGACACAGGCCCAGAGCAGGTTTCCCACTTGGCTAAGTTTAAGGGCAGTGCTCCTCTCTGGTCAACTTTTACATATAGATGTTCCCCGGATCCAGGAATCCCTAGTCCTCTTCTGACTCATTACACCCTCTCTATGCTATCTCATGTACTGCCATGCTTCACTCAAATCTTTTAGTCTAAACCACTTTACGGACTCTAGTTTATCTACTAGACGCTTTTTTGCCTCTACTTCTTTGTGAAATAAAATAAGGTATAAATAAATAGTAAGCATTATTCCAGGTTACCCCTCATGCACCAATAATTCAGTCATTCAACAAATATTAACTGAGCACCTATTATATGCTGTTGCAGTGCTAGAGATACAGCAGTGAATTAAGAAAAGTCCTTGTCCTTATGGATCTTAAATTCCAGTGGGAAGAGATGAAAATATGCAAAATATGTACAGTATACATATAGATGGTGATGAAGGCAATGGAGACAAATGAACCAAAGGGAGACAGACTCTTCACCAGAAAAGAGGATTGCAATTTCAAATTGGAGTGAATCAGAGAGAAGGACTCACTGCAAAAGTGACATATGAGTGAAGACCCAAAAGTAGGAATGAGTTGTGCCAATGAATACGGGATGACCTCTCTAGTCAAAGGAAAGAGAAAATGTAAGATCTTCAAGAGGAGTTCACTTCAAGGATCTAGTTCTAGGATCAGCAAGGAGGTGATATGGCTGGAGTGAAGTGAGTAAGAGGAAGAAAGATGACGGCCAAATAAATAAAAGGCATCCAGACTGGTAAGGAAGAAGTCAAACTGTCACTATTTGCAGATGACATGATATTTTACATAAAAAACCCTAAAGACACCACTCCAGAACTACTAGAATATCTGAATTCAGCAAAGTTGCAGGATACAAAATTAATACACAGAAATCTGTTGCATTCTTATATACTAACAATGAACTAACAGAAATAAGGAAAATAATTCTATTCACAATTGAATCAAAAAGAATAAAATACCTAGGAATAAACCTAACCAAGTGAAAGACCTATAGCCTGAAAACTACAAGACACTTACGAGAGAAATTAAAGAGGACACTAACAAATGGAAACTAATCCCATGTTCTTGGCCAGGAAGAATTAATATTGTCAAAATCGCCATCCTGCCTAAAGCAATCTACAGATTCAATGCAATCCCTATCAAAATACAGACAGCACTCTTCAACGAACTGGAACAAATAGTTCTAAAATTCATATGAAACCACAGAAGATCCCAAATAACCAAAGCAATCCAGAGAAGGAAGAATAAAGCGAGGGGATTTACGCTCCCTGACTTCAAGCTCTACTACAAAGCCACAGTAATCAAGACAATTTGGTACTGGCACAAGAACTGACCCATAGACCAGTGGAACGGAATAGAGAGCCCAGATATAAACCCAAACATATATGGTCAATTCATATTCGATAAAGTAGCCATAGATATACAATTGGGAAATGACAGCCTCTTCAACAGCTGGTGTTGGCCAAACTGGACAACTACATGCAAGACAATGAAACTGGATTATTGTCTAACCCCATACACAAAAGTAACCTCAAAATGGATCAAAGACCTGAATGTAAGTCATGAAACCATAAAACTCTTAGAAAAAAAAAATAGGCAAAAATCTCTTGAACATAAACATGAGCAACTTCTTCATGAACATATCTCCCCAGGCAAGGGAAACAAAAGCAAAAACGAACAGGTGGGACTATCAAGCTGAAAAGCTTTTGTACAGCAAAGGACACCATCAACAGAACCAAAAGGCATCCTACAGTATGGGAGAATATATTCATAAATGACATGTCCAATAAAGAGTTGACATCCAAAATATATAAAGAGCTCATGTACCTCAATAAACAAAAAGTAAATAACCCAATTAAAAAATGGGCAGAGGATCTGAACAGACACTTGTCCAAAGAGAAATTCAGATGGCCAACAGGCACATGAAAAGATGCTCCACATCGCTAATCATCAGAGAAATGCAAATTAAAACCACAATGAGATATCACCTCACACCAGTTACAATGGCCAACATCCAAAAGACAAACAACAGCAAATGTTGGTGAGGATGTGGAGAAAGGGCAACCCTCCTACACTGCTGGTGGGAACGTAAATTAGTTCAACCATTGTGGAAAGCAGTATGGAGGTTCCTCAAAAAACTCAAAATAGAAATACCATTTGACCCAGGAATTCCACTCCTAGGAATTTACCCTGAGAATGCAGGAGCAGTTTAAAAAAAGACATATGCACCCCTATGTTTATCATAGCACTATTTACAATAGCCAAGAAATGGAAACAACCTAAGTGTCCATCAGTAGATGAATGGATAAAGAAGAAGTGGTACATATACACAATGGAATATTATTCAGCCACAAGAAGAAAACAAATCCTACCATTTGCAACAACATGGATGGAGCTAGAGGGTATTATGCTCAGTGAAATGAGCCAGGCGGAGAAAGACAAGTAACAAACGATTTCACTCATCTGTGGAGTATAAGAACAAAGAAAAAACTGAAGGAACAAAACAGCAGCAGACTCACAGAACCCAAGAATGGGCTAAGAGTTACCAAAGGGAAAGGGACTGGGGAGGATGCATGGGTAGGGAGGGATAAGGGAGAAAAAGGGGTATTACAATTAGCACACATAATGTACGGTGGGGTCGGGGGGCACAAGGGGAAGGTAGTATAACACAGAGAAGACAATAGTGACTCTATAGCATCTTACAACACTGATGGACAGTGACTGTAATGGGGTATGTAGTGGGGACCTGATAATGGGGGAAGTCTAGTAACCATAATGTTGCTCATGTAACTGTACATTAATGATACCAAAATAAAAAATAAATAAAAAGAAAGAAGATGGCAACAGAGAGGGATGGGGAGGGGCCATGAAAGCCCTCTGTGAGGACTCTGACTTTTACACCAGAGAGGAGGGTTTTATGCAAAGAGATGACCTGTCCTCATTCAGATGCTGGGTTGAGAACAGACAAGGGGTCAAGGGCAGAAGCAAAGGAGATCGCTTAGGAAGCTACTATAATATTTAGGTGAGAAATAATAGTGGCAAGGACCAGAGAGGTAGGTTCTGGAGAGACTGAAAAGTAGTCAACGTTGGATATATTTTGAAGATAAAATGGACAGGAGTTAATAGCAAATTGGATGTGGGATGTGAGATAAAAAGGAGAATCAAGAGTGACTCCAAAGAGGTCAGTAAGAGCACCTGGAAGAGCCATTAAATGTGATAGGGAAAGGTATGGAAGGAGAAATACAGTATGTCTTAAACTTAACATTCTTTTCTGCTACCTCCCCAAAAGTGCTGTGCTTACTTCAGTAAGTTACTCCAACACCCACACAAGTTGCCTAAAAAACACAGACCCTGAAGTCATCCACAACACCTTTCTCCATCTACACTCTTTCATTCTTGACCCCTAATCTATAATCTCAATATTCTTGGCCTTAGTTGAGGTGCTTATTATAATTTCTCTACATTGTTGTAATAGCCTCAGAATTGGCTTCTTTGCCTAATCTTCTCTCCCTTCCAGTCTAACTACTGCAGTATCAAGATGATTCAAGGTGGAATAATGTCAAGCCCCTCTCAAAATTCTTCAATAGTTTCTCATCACCTGCAAGATGAAATGTCAACCTCTTTGCAAGCATCCTGATTTAATGGGAGCAAACAAGGGGTCTAGGTCTATTTTTAAAAAGTTATGAAATATTCATTCAAATATACTCAGGTATGGATATAATAAATCTAATCCATACTCACTTGTCCAGTCTCATCTTCCTTTACTCCCTCCACCTAACTTTATACCAGGGTTGTTTGTAGTTCTCTATACTTCTCTCTTCAACATACTCCACCTGCTTGCCCATTTGTCTAATTCCTAGCTATCTTAAAGTTCTCAGCTCTAAAACAATCTCATCCCCTCAGGGATCAGTACCATTTTCTATACTTCTCTTTCCCCAATCCATACTATATACCTCCCTCACAAAAACATCAGAGAAATAACAGCTTCCAGCAGATCATTCACATGCCACCTCCCACCAAACACATCAAGGCCAACACCTATGCCTTTCTTTCAGTGCTCTCTACAATCCTGTTCTTTATCTTTTTTTTAATCTTCAAAATATTATTGTCTCCATGATATGTCCTTTATATCGTGAAATTGGCTGCAACTATTCAGACCTGATCGAGAAAACAACACTGGTGAGTCAGCTTTGCCAGACAACCACGAGAAATTTTCATTGGTGTAGGACAACCACCATTTAATTATTTTTTTAATCTTAAATTGCAGTACATACAACAAAATGCACAAATCTTAGTGTATTAGCTTGATGAATTGTGACATATACACAGGCATGTAACCATCACCCAGTTCCTATCAACATTCTCACTAATTTCTCCCCCTTTTACCTCTTTCACCCATCCCCCAGCACCCTCCCCCCCATGGCAACCAACAGTCCGCTCTCTGTTTATGAGTCTATTTCAGTTTTGTTTTGTTTTTTAGAATCCACATATAAGTAAAATCATATGGTGAGGAGGAGGGGCTCAAGATGGCAGCGTGAGTACGGTGGCAGAAATCTCCTCCCAAAACCATATATATTTTTGGAAATACAACAAATACAACTACTCCTAAAAGAGAGACCAGAGATACAGTACAACAGCCAGGCTATATCTACATCTGATCTGCAAGAACTCAGCATCTCACGAAAAGGGTAAGATACAAAGCCGTGACCCGGCAGGACCGCAGCACTCTCCCCACCCCAGCTCACCAACTGGAGGAAAATAATCAGAGTGGGGAAGGAGTGGAAGCACAGGACTGCTAAATAACCAACCCTAGTGATCTGCACTGGGAGCACAGATACACATTGCATGTTGTACTGAATATTAGAGAAACAGAAAAGTAAAATCAAAGACGGAGACTGCTAGGGGGTCCCCACAGCTGGTTCCCCTGGGACAAAACAAAAGAGGGTGTTTCTTTTTTTTGGTGGGGGGGGCGTTTCTTAAAAGTCTTAAAGGGACAGAGCTTAACAACTGGACAAAATGTCCCAGCACACTCAGCCCAGCAGGCTGAGAATCATATGGAACTTCAGGTACCCTGACCCCCTGGGGGTAACCCAGCCCTGAAGTCCCTCACAATGATAAGCAGCCTGCCATTCATTCCACCCAGCGGGCGCTGCAAGCAAACTGGCTGACCTGCCATAGCTGCAGAGCAGCCGGGGAACAACCCCGCCCACAGCAACCACACAGAGTCTTCTCCCAGCACACAGCTAACCGGGACAGACCCAGAGGATACCACTGATGCGCAGAGGCCCAGCATAGACAGAGGAACCTGGAGCAGGGTCCAGTAGGCACGAAGGGGCACCATTTTCACAGGGGAACAACACCGCTCCACTGCGACGCCCTGCAGGGCTCGAGGCTATCCCAAGGGCTGCCCACCCATGGCAGCTCAGGAGATTATCCCAGAAATTGCTCTGGGTGGGTGGGTAACCAAGACAGGTAGCAGAGATGGGCAAGATGATCAGCAAGCAGGAAGGGACTTTGTTCTTGCAGTAGACACACAGGCCACATGCCTGTGACCACCTCTATCGCCATGAAAAGGCAAAAGAATCTGGTCCAGTCAAACATAACCCACAAAACCCCAGAGAGAGGGCCTGGTGAGATACATATAACCAATCTTCCTGAAAAAGAATTCAAAGTAAAAGCCATAACCATGCTGATGACCTGCAAAGAAATATGCAAGAGCTGAGGGATGAAGTCCGGAGAGAGATAACAGAAAAGAAACAATCAATACAAGGTCTTAAGATCACACTGGACAAGGTGCAAGATACTGTTAATGGAATAGAAATCAGAAAAAAGGAATACAGAGAAGCTGAGGTACAGAGAAATTAAAAGGATCTCTAGGAATGAAAGACTATTAAGAGAACTGTGTGACCAATCCAAACGGAACAGTATTCGCATGACAGAGGTACCAGAAGAAGAAGAGAGAAAAAGGGATGGAAAGTGTCTTTGAAGAAATAATTGCTGAAAACTTCCCCAAGCTGGGGAAGGAAATAGTCTCTCAGATCATGGAAGCCCACAGATCTCCCAACACAAAAGACCCAAGGAGGACAACACCAAGACATATAATAATTAAAATAGCTGGGGAATTAAAGATGGCGGTGTGAGAGGTGAGACACAGGCTTCCTCCTAAAACCACATATAATACGAAAATATAATTAATACAACTGATCCTGAAATAGCAACAGGAAAGACTACTGTGCCAAACTGCATACCCCTGGAGACAAGAGCAGACATCACAGAACAGGGTAACCTACCAAAGCTGTGCACGGCAGGACCCAAGCCCTTCACCCACCCCAGCTTACCGGGGGGAGGAAGAGAAACGGAGCAGAGAAGGAGTGGAGGCCTAGGACTGCGGAATACATAACTAACTCAGGCGATCTTCTCTGTGGGCACAAACCTACATTTCATGGTGCTTGCATGATACTCTCACGATTACAGGGTTGGAAAGCTAAGACAGGCAGAATTCCTGAAGAGACTGAGATTCCAGCCACTTGTGGAAAGCAGGGATCCATGTCCGGCTGCTGTGGGACAAAAGAAAGGCGGGAAGTCTGAGAGACTTCCTAACAAGGAAGCCCTTAGCAAGAGGGCTGCTAAAGGGGCAGGGATTGCACAGAGCTTACAGCTAAGGAGGGAGGACAGGTAGACAAAATTGTCCAGGTGCACTCTGCCCAGCAGGTTGTGAGCCTTGCCATATAGACTCTCATATTTAAGGAGGAAAAGAAAAGTTCCTTCTTAGATGATCTTCAGGTGCTCCGGCTCCCTGGCTGCCTACACAGCTCCAAAGACCCCCGGCGTGATACACAGCCTACTGCGCCTTTCTCCCGGCCAGCCCCACCTGGCTCGCAATCCAACAAACCCTACCCTGCATTAGTCCAACCAGAGGGAATATCCGTCTACAGCAACTATAAACGCAAAGTATAGAGGCTTATACCTGTGTGCCCGGCCCTCTGGTTCAGGCAGAGGAGACTGGCATAGCCACCAGGAAGCAGGAAACAGCTCGTTCCTCCCCCCCAGGAACCAATACCACTACCCTGCGACCCCCAACATTGCATCAGGGGCTGAGCAGATCCAGGGAGTAGAGCTTCTGGGCACTAGAGTGCGCCATACACAAATATGAAATGCCAAAGGAACCTGGTTCTGAGTAAAATTATTAATACAACTCCTGAGAAAGATTTAAATGACATCAATCTCATTACTTTTCTTGAAAGAAAGTTCAAAATAAAAATCATTAACATGCTCATGGAGGTACAGAAAGATATTCAAGAACTCAGGAATGAATCCCGGTTGGAGATCCAATCGCTGAAGAGCACAATGGACGGATTTAAAACCGGATTGCATACGGTGGAGGAGACGATAAATGAAATAGAAACTAGACAAAAGGAATACAAAGAAGCTGAGGCACAGAAAGAAAAAAGAATCTCTAAGAATTAAAGAATATTGAGAGAACTGTGTGACCAATCCAAATGGAACAATATTCCCATCATAGGGGTACCAGAAGAAGAAGAGAGAGAAAAAGAGATAGAAAGTGTCTTTGAGGACGTAATTGCTGAAAACATCCCCAATCTGGGGAAGGAGACAGTCTCTCAGGCCATGGAGATGCACAGATCTCCCAACACAAGGGACCCAAGGAAGACAACACCAAGACATATAATAATTAATGGCAAAGATCAAGCATAAGGACAGACTACTAAAAGCAGCCAAAGAGAGAAATAAGATCACATACAAAGGAAAGCCCATCAGGCTATCATCAGACTTCTCAACAGAAACCTTACAGGCCAGAAGGGAGTGGCACGATGTATTTGAGGCAATGAAGCAGAAGGGCCTTGAACCAAGATTACTTTATCTGGCAAGATTATCATTTAAATTTGAAGGAGGGATTGAACAATTTCCAGATAAGCAAAAGCCGAGAGAATTTACTTCCCACAAAAGACCTCTACAGTGTATTTTGGAGGGACTGCTAAAGATGGAACTGTTCCTAAGGTTTAATAGCTATCACAAGAGGTAATAAAACCACAGTAAAGAAAGTAGAACTGCTAATTACAAAGGAAATGCATAATTAAATTAACTGTTTCCAAAGTCAATCAAGGGATAGACAAAGAGTACAGAATATGATACCTAATATGTAAAGAATGGAGGAGGAAGAAAAAAAAAGCTTTATATTGTGTTAGTAATAGCATATTAAGTGAGTTAAGTTAAACTCCTAGATAGTAAGGAAGTTAACCTTGAACCTTTGGTAACCAGGATTCTAAAGCCGACAATGCCAATAAGTACACACCTATCTATAATCACCCAAATGTAAATGGACTGAATACACCAATCAAAACACACAGAGTAAAAGAATGGATAAAAAAGGAAGACCCATCTATATGCTGATTATAAGAGACTCACCTCAAACCCAAAGACATACACAGACTAAAAGTCAAGGGATGGAAAAAGATATTTCATGCAAACAATTGGGAGAAAAAAGCAGGTGTTGCAGTACTTATAACAGACAAAATAGACTTCAGATGAAAGTAACGAGAGATAAGAAGGACATTACATAATAATAAAGGGGGCAGTCCAACAAGAGGATATAACAATTATAAATATATATGCACCCAACACAGGAGCACTGACATGTGAAAGAAATACTAACAGAATTAAAGGAGGATATGGAATGAAATGCATTTTAGCACACTTCAACACACCACTCACTCCAAAGGACAGATCAACCAGACAGAAAATAAGTTAAGGACACAGAGGCACTGAACAACACACTAGAACAGATGGACCTAACAGACATCTACAGAACTCTACACCCAAAAGCAGCAGAATACACATTCTTCTCAAGTGCACATGGAACATTTTCCAGAATAGACCACATACAAGGCCACAAAAAGAACCTCAGTAAATTCAAAAAGATTGAAATTCTAAAAACCAACTTCTCAGATCACAAAGGTATAAAACTAGAAATAAATTGTACAAAGAAAACAAAAAGGCTCAGAAACACATGGAGGCTTAACAACATGCTCCTAAATAATCAACAGATCAATGACCAAATTAAAACAGAGATCAAACAATATATGGAGACAAATGACAACAACAGCACAAACCCCCAACTTCTGTGGGACGCAGCAAAGGCAGTTCTAAGAGGAAAGTATATAGCAATCCAGGCCTACTTAAAGAAGGAAGCGTAATCCCAAATGAATAAAGTCACAATTATTGAAACTGGAAAAAGAAAAACAAATGAGGCCCAAAGTCAGCAGAAGGAGGGACATAATAAAGATCAGAGAAGAAATAAATAAAATTGAAAAGAATAAAACAATAGAAAAAAAATCAATGAAACAAAGAGCTGGTTGTTTGAAAAAATAAACAAAACAGGTAAACCCCTAGCCAGACTTATTAAGAGAAAAAGAGATTCTACAAACATAACCAGAATCCGAAATAAGAAAGGAAAAATCATGACGGACCCCACAGAAATACAAAGAATTATTAGAAAATACTATGAAAATCTATATGCCAACAAGCTGAAAAACCTAGAAGAAATGGACAACTTCGTAGAAAAATACAACCTTACAACACTGACCAAGGAAGACACAGAAAATCTAAACAGACCAATTACCAGCAATGAAATTGAATCGGTAACAAAAAACTACCCACAAACAAAACCCCTGGGCCACATTGATTCACTGCTGAATTTTACCAGACATATAGAGAAGACATAATACCCATTCTCCTAAAGTTTTCCAAAAAATAGAAGAGGAGGGAATACTTCCAAACTCATTCACTCTAATACCAAAACCAGGCAAAAACTCCACCAAAAAAGAAAATTACAGACCAATATTCCTGATGAACATAGATGCAAAAATACTCAACAATATATTAGCAAACCGAATTCAAAAATACATCAGGAGGATCATAAACCATGATCAAGTGGGACTCATCTCAGGGATGAAAGGATGGTGCAACATTCGAAAATCCATCAACATCATCCACCACATCAACAAAAAGAAGAAAAACAACATGATCATCTCCATAGATGCTAAAAAAGCATTTGACAAAATTCAACATCCATTCATAATAAAAGCTCTCAACAAAATGGGAATACACGGCAAGTACCTCAACACAATAAAGGCCATATATGACAAACCCACAGCTAACATCATATTTAACAGCGAGAAGCTGAAAGATTTTCACCTAAGATCAGGAACAAGACAGGAATGCCCACTCTCCCCCCTGTTATTCAACATAGTACTGGAGGTCCTAGCCACAGCAATCAGACAAAACAAAGAAATACAAGGCATCCAGACTGGTAAAGAAGAACTCAAACTGTCACTATTTGTAGATGGCATGATATTGTACATAAAAAAAACCTAAAGACTCCACTCCAAAACTACTAGAACTAATATCTGAATTCAGCAAAGTTGCAGGATACAAAATTAACACACAGAAATCTGTTGCATTACTATACACTAATGATGAACTAACAGAAAGAGAAATCAGGGAAACAATTCCATTCACAATTGCATCAAAAAGAATAAAATACCTAGGAATAAACCTAACAAAGGAAGTGAAAGACCTATACCCTGAAAACTACAAAACACTCCTAAGAGAAATTAAAGAGAACACTAACAAATGGAAATTCATCCCATGCTCTTGGCTAGGAAGAATAAATATTGTCAAAATGACTATAGTACCTAAAGCAATCTACAAATTCAATGCAATCCCTATCAAAATACGAACAGCATTCTTCAATGAACTGGAACAAATAGTTCTAAAATTCATATGGTACCACAAAAGACCCTGAATAGCCAAAGCAATCCTGAGAAAGAGGAATAAAACAGGGGGAATTATGCTCCCTGACTTCAAGCTCTACTACAAAGCCACAGTAATCAAGACAATTTGGTATTGGCACAAAAACAGACCCACAGACCAGTGGAACAGAATAGAAAATCCAAACATTAACCCAAACATATACAGTCAATTAATATATGATAAAGGAGCCTTGGATATACAATGGGGAGATGACAGCCACTTTAGCAGCTGGTGTTGGCAAAACTGGACAGCTACATGTAAGAGAATGAAACTGGATGACTGTCTAACCCCAGACACCAAAGTAACCTCAAAATGGATCAAAGACCTGAATGTAAGTCATGAAACCATAAAACTCTTAGAAAAAAAATAAGCAAAAATCTCTTGGACATAAACATGAGTGACTTCTTCATGAACATATCTCCCCGGGCAAGGGAAACAAAAGCAAAAATGAACAAGTGGGACTATATCAAGGTTAAAAGCTTCTGTACAGCAAAGGACACCATGAACAGAACAAAAAGACATCCTACAGTATGGGAGAATATATTCATAAGTGACATATCCGATAATGGGTTGACATCCAAAATATATAAAGAACTCACGCACCTCAACAAACAAAAAGCAAATAATCCAATTAAGAAATGGGCAGAGGACATGAATAGACACTTCTCCAAAGAAGAAATTCAGATGGCCAACAGGCACATGAAAAGATGCTCCACATCGCTAATCATCAGAGAAATGCAAATTAAAATCACAATGAGATATCACCTCACACCAGTAAGGATGGCCAACATCCAAAACACAAACAACAACAAATGTTGGCGAGGATGTGGAGAAAAGGAAACCCTCCTACACTGCTGGTGGGAATGCAAATTAGTTCAACCATTGTGGAAAGCAGTATGGAGGTTCCTCAAAAAACTCAAAATAGAAATACCATTTGACCCAGGAATCCCACTCCTAGGAATTTACCCTAAGAATGCAGCAGCCCAATTTGAAAAAGACATATGCACCCCTATGTTTATTGCAGCACTATTTACAATAGCCAAGAAATGGAAGCAACCTAAGTGTCCATCAGTAGATGAATGGATAAAGAAGAAATGGTACATATACACAATGGAATATTATTCAGCCATAAGAAGAAAACAAAGCCTACCATTTGCAACAACATGGATGGAGCTAGAGGGTATTATGCTCAGTGAAATAAGGCAAGCCGAAAAAGACAAGTATCAAATGATTTCACTCATATGTGGAGTATAAGAATAAAGAAGAAAACTGAAGGAACAAAACAGCAGCAGACTTACAGAACCCAAGAACGGACTAATAGTTAACCAAAAGGCAAGGAACTGAGGAGAATGGGTGGGAAGGGAGGGATAAGGGGGAAAAGGGGGCATTACGACTAGCAGATGTAATGTTGGGGGGGGCGTGGGAAGGGCTGTACAACTAAGAGAAGTAGTGATTCTATCGCATCTAACTACACTGATGGACAGTAACTGTAATGGGGTTGGTGGGGGGGACCTGATGAAGGCAGTAGTTTAATAACCATAATATTGCACATGTAATTGCAGATTAAGGATACCAAAATAAAAACATAAAGCAAAGAATTGCCTTTTACAAGAATCTTTTTAATATTCTGGTTTGACAGGATCTGAATCCATTAAAATGAGTTTATCCCAGAAAAAAGTCAATAAACAGCTTAATATAGAGTATTTTTCCTTCTTCTAAGCAATGAAGGGGTAAGTTAAGTAACATTTATAGAGCACTTACTCCATGCCAAGCACTATACTAAACTCATTACATATATTAATTTCTTTACTCTACATTATCCTACAAGGTATCATTATCCCCATTTTACATTTGGGGAAACTGAGGCATGGGGACTTTTGTTTTGTTTTTTAAGTGATTTGCCCAAGCTCAAACAACTGGCAAGTAACAGTCAAAATTTCAACCTAAGCAGTCTGGCTCAAGAGTCTATGCTCTTAAAGTTTTTCTAACTCATGATTAAACAAGTTTGTTTTTTATTAAAAATGTGAAACAATCACATAGAACCTCTCTCACCTAACCCTGGGAGATTTTTCTACCCACTTCCTGATTGGCTCATAAATGGGCTGATCAAAAAGCTTAAAATATCTTAAATGGAAATTATATATATCTCTGATCTATACAAGTGTATACATTTGTTTCCCTTTCAATGCAAAAGGGAGGTGGGGACATGTAGGGACAGGTGGTAAATTCTTTAACCCACAAATTCTCTTATATATGTTCTGTAACCCTCAGGGAGAAAGTGATTGTATTAGAAATTCTTTCTCTACTGTCTTCAGAGTTAAGCTTGCTTGTTTTTTAGAAAGAAATGTTGGCCTGGAATTATTAGTATTAGTATTAGTATTAGTATTAGTATTAGTATTAGTATTAGTATTAGTATTAGTATTAGTAAGAAACAAAAATTCTCAGATATACGCCTATTAGAAATTCTTTCTCTACTGTCTTCAGAGTTAAGCTTGTTTGTTTTTTAGAAAGAAATGTTGGCCTGGAACTATTAGTATTAGTATTAGTAAGAAACAAAGATTCTCAGATATATGCCTTATATCTTAATTCAAGTTTACCCATATCTCAAATAAATGAACTACCTGAAACCAAAATATAAACTTTTTAATAGTACTAAATAAAAAGGCTCCCTGCAGAAGCAACTAAGGGGAAAAAGTATACCAATCTCTCACTGTGAGGCCTAAACTATTTACAAGATCATCTCCCTTTACCTAATTAAACCAAGGTTTACAGCTTCCTTCACAGGGCCTAGAATATGGGCACTTATGGGCCTACAGAATGCATAATGAATGGATGAATGAACAAATGCAAGCTTGTTCCTATTTAAAGGACTAAATGTCATTTTCCCCATTATGCTTGGGACTCTAATCACCAGGCAAAGGGAAATAAACTTCTTCCACAGAGGTTAAAACACAAATAATTTAGCCTCAGCAGGGCTGAATCTCTTTTAGTTTTAAAGAGGTGTGTCCAGTGATCTCACAGAACTCAGCATATAGTTGTACTCATGGCTATAGAAAGGATATACAGAAAGTCATAACAGGAAAAGACACAGGTGGAATCTGGAGGAATCCAGCTGCAGGCTTCCTCTTGATCTCTCCTTCCCATGAAGGGTCATGCAGTGCTTACTCTTCCCCCATCAACAAAAATGCACCAACATGTGTACAATGTTTCTGCCCAGTGAAGCCCATCAGAGACTCAGCACCTAAGGTTTTATTGGGGGCTGGTCCCAGAAGCACCCTCTGCCTCATGTATACCAAAATCCCAGACCTCCAGATGGAAAGCAGGTGGTTCAACATAAGCCATATTGTTTACACATTTCTAGGCACCTAGAATCACCCTTATCAGGTCACTAGGAACCAAGTTCCCAGATGCCAGCCAAGGACCAACCTCACAAGCAGGCCTTTCTCAGGACAGCAGTCTCAAACTTACTATGTTAACTCTTCTGCACAGCAAATTATTTTACTTCTCAAAATCTCAGACTCATCTTATAAAAAGTGAAAATTAATAGAAACTACTTTACAGCCAGCATAATTATTATAGAAAGTAATTATCATAATATTGTTAGCCAGTTTAATGGCAAAACTCCATAAACATCAGTTGATGACAGTGATGAAGAAGATTACAGAAAGTTAAAGATAATATAAAACTTCAACTTAAAACTTAAACCCAGCAGCAACTTTTAAAGGAGTATAAAAACCATAATGGTCTGGAATAAACATGAAATAGACCCTTTCTTTCCACCGTAATAAAATATAATGGGAAGAAATGTTGGCCTGGAATTATTAGTATTAGTAAACAAATAAAATGGGAAGTTTAAAATGCTTTATCATTATAGAGTGGTATTGTGATTGAGTCAAATGTTTAAGTATGACATAGTAAGAACAGCATCTCAAAAAACAAGCAAGCAAACAAAAAGAACAGCATCTCCACTTCCAAAAATTAAGTAAAAATTCATAAAGGTAGACTTCATGGAACATTCTCAACTTCATCCAGATTATGAAATAAAACATTTAAAAAAAGTTTTTCTGAAAGTTTAAGCACACTATTAGTGAACAAAATTGTAGAAGGAAACAATCCACTAATCCTTTTTTAAATGAATACCCCAGCTGACCTTTGAACAACACAGTTTGAACTGCATGGGTCCACTTATACACAGACTTTTTTTCAATAAATACATCAAAAAATTTTTGGAGATTTGCAACAATTTGAAAAAACATTTTCTTTCTCAGCTTACTTTATTGTAATATAGTATATAACACATATAACACACAAAATATGTGTTAATTGACTGCTTAGGTTATTGGTAAGACTTCCAGTTAACAGTAGGGCTATTAATACTTAAGTTTTTGGGGAAGCAAAAGTTGTACAGGTTTTCGTTTGCATGGGTGTCAGCACCCTAGCCCCTGCACTGTTCAAAGGTCAACTATACTTTCTAGTTCTTACTAATTATAAAGTAAGATAATCCTTAAACTTAGAGTTTAGAATGCTATATGTTTAATACAGAACTGAGTTATAAGGAAAACCTACTTTATTATTCATGTATCTAAATGCAAGTTTATAAATAAAATTACTCAAATTGGACAGTCACTTATGAAAACATTGGGACTTTGGCCTTTGCATACGGGTAAAAACCCAAAAGATTCTGAGTTTTAATATTAATTCTGCAATCACTATATTATTTCGTCATACCTATAAATCATGAAATTAACTTTTTTTTTACATCCTTTACAAAGCTTAGCCCTATAATCAATCTACCACAATGCACCTCTAAGCTTCCTCATTTTTAGTTATTATAGCTGAGTAGAAGCCCATAGAAATTACCATATTAGAGAAATTTTTTATTTTATTCTTTGGACAAATTTATAACCAGTAACACAAACATGTACTAGCTTGGCAACCAAAACAATAAGCTTTATTCTATTTTAAATGAATTATATCAAGGATACTAAAGATACCAGACAATAGAAAACTTTTTAACTGTCTGGGTTTTATACTGCCCCAAATTACCTTTTTGTCAATTCTCTGTAATGAAGTGCATGGTAAGGTTTTCACTTACATGCACCCCATCAACACAAACTAGAATATGCTCCATTACAGCTGGGCCATAGCTATTCTAATCACCAACAGATACAAAACAGTGGCTGGCACTTAACAGGCAACAATTTTAACCCCTGATTCAACTTTTTCTTGTTCCTGTTCCATCTTCTGTTTTATATCTGTAATATATATGTATCCTTTGTTAAGCCACTTAAATCATTTTGGGAAAAAAAGTAAGCATCTTTTAACAACCATAAGATACTGAATATAGTCAGAATAAACGGCTAGTGAATAAAGGGATAAGAAATATATTCAAATACTCTAAGTTAATATTTAACATAGAATTGGAGTAATTTAAAAATACCTTCCAAATTATGGTGTATACCTGGGTTGACTTACAAGACTAGTTCTTTGTGATGGACAGTGACTGTAATAGGGTTGGTGGGGGGGACCTGATGAAGGGGGTAGTTTAATCATCACAATATTGCTCATGTAATTGTAGGTTAATGATACTAAAATAAAATAAATTGTAAAAAAAAAAAAAAAAGACTAGTTCTTTGAAATTTTGGGTTCCTTATAGAAATGTATATTTTAAATATTGGAAATATATATATGGCATTACTAATAGAAATACTGGAGATTACTATTCACTTTATAAAGACCACAGGGTTTTTTTTAATAACCTATAGTTCTACTTTAAAAAGGTAGTTTATCTTCAAAAATTTTATTCACATAAAGCCCTGAAGGAGCTAATATTCACACACTGTCTAATTTGAAGTAATATGAAGTCAGAATTATTTTATGTTAATATTGGCCAAACAAAAATAACTGTAACTGTTTATAATAGTGAAATAGTGAAAGAAAAATGTTCATATCCAAATTATTTAGAAAATCAATCAAACAACTATATGAAGTTATCTGTACATTTTAGCACATAATTATATGCAGTCAAAATATTTTATAATACAAATATAAATTAGTTAAAATCTTTGCCATTACTTTAATTGTATTACAAATTTAAGGTTTTCTAGATATTGGTATTTTATCTTTCTTAGACAGTTGTTAAATTTCAAGGAAGAAGTGTCAGGAAAAAATTGTTTTCTCTGCCATTTTCTATAAAGCTAAAATCATTTAGAGAAAATGGCACATATGAAGCAATAAAGTGTAAGATTACAAACTGAGCTATAAATTAACCCCAGTGAAGAATGGAGGTCATTGCAATATTTTTACAGTAGGTTCCAACCACGCTTAGGAAAACATCTAAACTCCCTAACATGATCTATATAAAGGTCAACCCATGGCCAACCCACCCCATCTCTCTGACCTCATTCATTCCTCATCCTTTCCTTCATAGCTTCCTTAACTCCAGTACTGGCCCTGTTCCTAAAACACATCAAGCTTATCCTGCACCTCCTCTTCTTAGGTCATAAGCCTCTTCCAGATCAACAGATTGAATCCTTCTCACCTATCATGCAGATCTCACTTCAACTAGCAATCCTTCAGAGATACATTTCCCTGTCTCCCTGACCAAACTATATTCAATTTTCATGTAGCTCCCCATCATTCTCTATTTGACACCACATTGCCCTGCCTATTTCTTCATTTTATTTATCCCTCTCTAAAATTATCTTATTTATGTTCAATGTCTGTCTCCTCTTTCAGAATGTAAGTTCCATGAGAACAGTTACTGCACTAATCTTGTTTACTGTAATAGCTAGAGAACCTAAAATGAATGGATACTGTATTATTAAATGTTCAGGCTGATATAAAGATTCTGATATTTTGTAACCATTCTAACACATTATATTACTGTCTTAGGCTTCTTCCATTTTTTTTCTACTCAGTACCTACAATGAGAGAATTAGTTAACAGGAAAAAATATGTACAAACAAGTAGATGTTACATTGTATAATCAATTCAGAGATTGACCTATGGTTTCAGAATTAATGGCAGGCCTTACAAATTCTACACTGCTCCTACATGTCAATAAATATTAGTAATTATAAATAAATTGTCACGGGACACAAAATTAATATGCAGAAATCTGTGGCATTCCTAGACACTAACAATGAACTAGCAGAAAGAGAAATCAGGAAAACAATTCCATTCACAGTTGCATCCAAAAGAATAAAACACCTAGGAATAAACCTAACCAAGGAAGTGAAAGACCTAAACTCTGAAACCTACAAGACACTCATGAGAAAAATTAAAGAAGATACCAATAAATGGAAACACATCCCAGGCTCATGGATAGGAAGAATTAATACTGTCAAAATGGCCATCCTACCTAAAGCAATCTACAGATTCAATGCAATTCCTATCAAAATACCAAGCATTCTTCAACAAACGAGAGGATATCGTTCTAAAATTCATATAGAACCACAAAAGACCCCGAATAACCAAAACAATCCCAAGAAGGATGCATAAAGCTGGGGGGATTATGCTCCACAACTTCAAGCTCTACTACAAAGCCACAGTAATCAAGACAATTTGGTACTGGCACAAGAACAGACCCATAGACCAATGGAACAGACTAGAAAGCCCTGATATAAACCCAAGCATATATGGTCAATTAATAAATGATAAAGGAGCCATGGACATATAATGGGGAAATGACAGCCTCTTCAACAGCTGGTGTTGGCAAAACTGGACAGCTACATGCAAAAGAATGAAACTGGATTATTGTTTAACCCTATACACAAAAGTAAACTCAAATGGATCAAGGACCTGAATGTAAGTCATGAAACCATAAAACTCTTAGAAGACAAAATAGGCAAAAATTTCCTAAATATAAGCATAAGCAACTTCTTCCTGAACACATCGCTTCAAGCAAGGGAAACAAAAGCAAAAATGAACACATGGGACTACATCAAACTAAAAAGTTTCTGTACGGCAAAGGACACCATCAACAGAACAAAAAGGCATCCTACAGTACTAAAGAATATATTTGTAAATGACATATCCGACAAGGGGTTAACATCCAAAATATATAAAGAACTTACATGCCTCAACACCCAAAAAGCAAATAACCTGATTAAAAAATGGGCAGAGGATATGAAGAGACAGTTCTCCAAAGAAGAAATTCAGATGGCCAGCAGACACAGGAAAAGATGCTCTACATACTAATCATCAGGGAAACGCAAATTAAAACCACAATGAAATATCACCTCACACTGAATTGGGGTATGAGTGGGGACTTGATAATATGGGTAAATGTAGTAACCACATTGTTTTTTCATGTGAAACCTTCATAAGAGTGTATATCAATAATACCTTAATTAAAAAAAAAAAGAAATATATTACCTCACAATGAAATATCACCAGTAAGGATGGCCAACATCAAAAAGACTAAGAACAACAAATGCTGGCAAGGATGCAGAGAAAACGGAACCCTCCTACACTGCTGGTGGGAATGTAAGCTAGTTCAACCATTGTGGAAAGCAATATGGAGGTTCCTCAAAAAGCTAAAAATAGAAATACCATTTGACCCAGGAATCCCACTCCTAGGAATTTACCCTAAGAATGCAGGAGCCCAGTTTCAAAAAGACAGATGCACCCCTATGTTTATTGCAGCTCTATTTACAATAGCCAAGATATGGAAGCAACCTAAGTGTCCATCAGTAGATGAACGGATAAAGAAGGGGTGGTACATATACTCAATAGAATATTATTCAGCCATAAGAAAGAAACAAATCCTACCATTTGCAACAACATGGATGGAGCTGGAGGATATTATGCTCAGTGAAATAAGCCAGGCAGAGAAAGACAAGTGCCAAATGATTTCCCTCATTTGTGGAGTATAACAACAAAGCAAAACTGAAGGAACAAAATAGCAGCAGACTCAGAGACTCCAAGAAGGGACTAGTGGTTACCAAAGGGGTGGGGTGTGGCAGGGCAGGTGGGGAGGGAGGGAGAGAGAAGGGGATTGAGGGGTATTATGTTTAGTACACATGGTGTGGGGGATCACAGGGAAAACAGTGTAGCACAAAAAAAGGCAAATAGTGAATCTGTGGCATCTTACTACACTGATGGACAGTGACTGCACTGGGGTATGGGTGGGGACTTGATAATATGGGTAAATGTAGTAACCACATTGTTTTTTCATGTGAAACCTTCATAAGAGTGTGTATAAATAATACCCTACTAAAAAAATTAATTAATTTAAATAAATAAATAAATTGTTAAGTATGTTTAGATAATAAATATCAGATGAAATTAGTATTTATGAGTAAAATATCTACATGTATATCATGAAATACAGATGAAAATTTTTAATGCATCATTTATATATCACCTTCTAAAATTTAATTTTATCTCCAATTAAAGAAACCAGGTTTAAAGAATTAAAAGAGTATAACAACTATAACTCAACAAAACAGGCACTCTCAATAAAGATACAGATATTATTAAAAAAGAACAAAATGGAAATTTTGGAATTGAAAAGTACAACAACCAAAATTTAAAACTCATTAGCAGAGCTCAATATCACATTTGAGATGACAGAAGGATGAGTCAGTGAACTTGACGACATAGTAATAGAAATTACCAATTCTAAAGACTGCAAGAATTTTAAAAAAAAGAAACAACACAACCTCACAGACTTATGGGGTACCATCAAGAATCTTATATGTTAGCATCTTACTAAGCTGATGGACAGTGACTGCAATGGGGTGTGTAGGGGGGGACTTGATAATATGGGTCAATGTAGTAACTACAATGTTGATCATGTGAAACCTTCATAAGATTGTATATCAATGATACATTAATAAAAAAAGAGAAGAATCTTATATGTAATGAGAGTACCAGAAGGAAAGGAGAGGGTGAAAGGAATAAAAAAAAAAAATCTGAAGAAATTACAGTTAAAACTTACCAAATTGTTGAAAAACACTAATCTGTAGATTTAAGTTTAATGAATCCAAAGCAGATAACACAGACAGATCCATACCTAGACACATCATGGTAAAATTTCTGAAAGCCAAAGACAGAAAATCTTGAAAGAACAAAGAGAAAAACAACTCATCAGGAACAATGGAGGCCAGAAAGACATGACATATTCAAGGTGCTAAAATAGAAAACATCTTATATAACAACAAATTTTATAATCAGCAAAACTATTTTTCAAAAATAAAGGCAAAATCGGATATTAAAAGACAAATCCAATGTGATTTCACTTACATGAGGTAACCAGAGTAGGAAAATTCAGACAGAAAGCAGAAGAGGGGTTGCCAGGGGCTGGGGAAGAGGGAACAGGGAGTCATAGTTGAAGGGGTACAGAGTTTGTGTTTGGGGTGACAAAAAAGTTTTGGAAATAGAGAGTGGTGATGGTTGCACAACATTGTGAACATAATTAGTGCCACTGAATTGTACACCTAAAAATAACTAAAATGGCAAGTTCCGTGTTACATATATTTACCAAAATTAAGAAAATAATCACAAAAGTAGAATGAAATATCAAAAAAATTAAAAAATTAAAAATAAAGGCAAAATAAAAACAATCCCAAAAAACAAAGACTGAGATAAGTCACTGATAACCGACCAGCCTTATAAGAAATCCTAAAGGAATCCATCAGACTGAAAGGAAATAACCAGCCCATAATACAAAAAAAGAAATACAGAGCATTATAAAAGTTCAAAAAAACATTTAATAGACTGTTTAAATATTTTCCCTTCTCTTATGTTTTAAAAGACATAAAATTGCATTAAAAATTATACAACTGTATTGTTAGGCTTCTAACACATAAAAATTTAATGTATATGACAATATTAACAAAAAGAAGAGGGTAAGAAATGGAGCAAGGTTTGTATATTACACCATAATTAAATTAGTCAATCTTAAGTAGACTGACAAATACACAACTGTAATCCCTAGAGCAACCTAATAAAATAACTCAAAAAATCTAGTTAAAAAATTAACAAAGTACATATACACAATGGAATATTATTCAGCCACAAAAAAAAAGTCCATCCATTTGCAACAACATGGGTGGACCTAGAGGGTATTATGCTAAGTAAGTCAGGCAGAAAAAGACAAATACCATGTGATTTCACTTATTTGTGGAATCTCAAAACAAAACAAAATGAACAAAAGAGAAGTAGACTCATAGACACTGAGAAGTGACTAGTGGTTACCACGGGAGAGGGGTTGGGGTGGGTTGTGGGAAGGGTAAGAGAGATAAAAGGGCCCAAAAATTCTCAGTCATAATATAAGTTGGTCACAGGGACAGTAGAGTACAGCATGGGGAATATAGCCAGTTATTCTGTAATATCCTCCTGTGTTAACAGATAGTAATTGCACTAGTGGTGGTGAGGATTTAATAATATGGGGTAACTGTTGAAGCACTGTGTTGTATACTTGAAACCGATATAAGATTGTAGATCAACAATACTTCAATTAAAAAAAAAACTAACAAAGGAATTCAAGTGATGCTCTGGAAAATATTAACTCCAGAAGAGGCAGTAGAGAACAAACAAAGAAATGAGACATGGAAAATAACGAGCAAAACTGCAGATGTAAATCTGACTACCAAAGATTACATGAAGCATAACGAGATTAAGCCCTCCAATCAAAAGAAGAAACAGTCAGACTATTTCTTTAAAAGCATCTTAACTGTAAGTGTGAATGTCTATAGAACACACTTTAGGTTCAAAAAACAAATAGGTTGAAAAAAGAATAGGTGGAAAGTAAAATGATGGTAAAAAATATGCAATGCAAACAGCATAGAGAGCTTTGAGCGACTACACTAATACAAGACAAAATATTACTAGAGATGAAGTAGGATCTTCCATGATAAAAAGGTCGATTTATCAGTAACATAAAACAATTATGTATGTATACCAAAATCTAACACCAGTTCTCCAAAAACATGAAGCAAAAATTAAAAGAACTGAAAAGAAAAATAAACACTTCAATAATATTTTAATATCTCACTCTCAATAATTGATAGAATGGATAGACACAAAATCAGTACAGACATAGAAAGTTTGAAAATTATCAACCAACTTGACCTGCACCTACAGAACATTCCACCCAATAACAGCAGAATGTGTGTTCTTTCCTAGCACACATGGAACATTCTTCAGAACAGATTATATACTAGGCCATAAAAATGTCTCAATAAATTTAAAAAGAGAGAAATCATACAAAGTATGTTCTCCTACTACAGGGTAATTAAATTAGAATTCAAAAACAAGGAAATTTGGGGGATCCCCAAATAATTGGAAGTTCAACAATGCATTTGTAAATAACCCATGGGTCAAAGAGGAAATCACAAAGGAAATTAGAAAATACTAGAACATATAGTTCAAAATACTTAGAACTATTTAATTTTCATTTAAAAATGAAAAAATTTTAAAGCAGAACGTATTAAAACATATGGGATGCAAGTAAAGCACAGTGTTTGGAAGGAAATTTAAACTTTTAATGCCTATATCAGAAAAGAAGAATCATCTCAAATCAATAATCTAAGCTGCTTCATAAGAAACTAGAAAAAGGCAAACTAAACCCAAAGCAAGCAAAAGGAAGAAATTAAAAAGATTAAAATGAAATTAATCAAGCAAAAACTTTAAATCAATTAAACCAAAGCTATTTCTTTGAAAAGAAAAACCTTTAGCTAGAATGACCAAGTAAAAAAGAAGACACATGCTATCAAAATTAAATGAGAGGGACATTACTACTACCTACTAGCAAAATTAAAAGTATATGTAGGAATATTATGAACTATATGCCAAAAATAGTAAATAGCTTTGATGAAATGAACAAGTCCATAGAAACACAATTACTGAAACTAACTAAAAAATTACCAGAAAATCTGAATAGACTTATAACAAGTATAGAAACTCAATTTGTAGCTTAAAAAGAGAAAAATCCAGGCCTTGATGCTTTCACTGGTAAATTTTATCAAATTATTCAAGGAGGTAATAATACCAATCCTTCACAAACTTGTAAGAAAATAGAAGAGGTAAGAAATCATTCTGTGAAGCTAGTATACTATGCTTCAAAATCCAAAGACATCACAAGAAAAGTCTCTCTCTCATAAATATCAACACAAAAATGTTCAACCAAACATTAGAAAACCAAATCTGGCAACATATAATAACAATTATATACCAATGACCAAGTGGGATTTATCCCAGGAATATAAGGTTGGTTTAATATGTGAAAATCAATTAATGTAATAAAGGACAGAAACCACATAATCATCTCAGACACTAAGGTGACCAACCATACGGGTTTGACCATGACTGACAGGTTTCCCAAGATGCAGGACTTTCAGTGCTAAAACCAGGGCAGTATTGGGGAAACTGTGGCAGTTGGTCACTTGTTAGCATGACAAATGCAGAAAAAGCTTGACAAAATCCAATACCCATTCATAATAAAAACTCAGAAAACGAGGATTAAAATGGAAACTTCCACAAAATACAGAGATCTGTTATACAACATTGTGCCTACAGTTAACAACAGTGTATTGTACAATTAAAACACTAAGAAGGTAGATCTTGGATAAAGTGTTCTTATTACAATAAAATTAAAAAAATAAGATTTGTACACTAAAAATTACAAATCACTGAGAAAAATTTAATTTTCCTGTTCATGTATTAGAAAATTCAACATTTTAAGATGGAAGGCAATTCTCCCTAAACTGACACAGATTCAATGTATTCCCCACGAAAATTCACAGACTTTTTTGCAGACATTGATAAGCTGATCCTAAAATTTTTATATAGGACCAAGAATAGCCACAACTTTTAAAAGCAAGAGCAAAACTGGAGGGCTTATACACTTAGTTTCATAAGTTACTATAAAGCACAATAATCAAGATAAGATAGTACTGGTATAGGTTTAGACATACAGATAATGGAACAGAACTGAGTCCAGCAATAAATCTTGACATTTACAATCAATGTAGAAAGAAAAATCTTCTTGACAAATGATGCTAAGACAATCCATATACAACAGATGAAGTTAGACCCTTATTTCATACCAACATAGACGTTCACTCAAAATAGATAATAAATCTAAAAGTAAGAGTGAAAATTATGACATCTAGAACAAAATAAAGTAGAAAATCCTTGAGACCTTGAATTAAGCAGACAGTTCTTATAACAAAAGCATGACCTATAACTGAAAATATTGGGAAATTAAACTCCATCAAAATAAAAACTTGTGAGTTTCAAAACACTCCAGCTAAAAAATGAAAAGACAAGCCACAGACTGGGAGAAAATATCTGCAAATTAAGTATGTAATAAGGACTTGCAACCAGAATAAAGAACTATCACTACTCAGTAATAAAACAAAAATGGTCAAAAGATTTTAATAACTATTTAACCAAAAAGGATATCTGAATAACTAATAAATATGAAACAATGTTCAACATTTTGAATCTTTAGAAAAATGCAAATTAAAACCATCATGAGTTAGCTACTTCATACCCCCTAGAATGGCTATAATAAAAAAGACAGACAGTAACAAGTGTTGGCAAAGATATGAAGAAACTAGAACTCTAATACATTGCTGTGCTGAGAATGTAAAATGCATGACCACTTCAGAAAAGTTTGGCAGCTTCTTAAAAAGTTAAATAGATGACCCAGCAATTCTATTCCTAGGTATATATCTCCCCAAGAGAATGGAACCCTATGTCCACATAAAGACTTGTACTCAAATGTTCAAGCTTCATTATTCACAAGTCAAAAATTGAGAACAATCCAAATGCCCGTCAACTGTATATAATAATAGAACACCATTCAGCAACAAAAAGGAACAAAATACACACTGAAAAATGGTACAAGAGGGATGAAACCTAAAAACATTATGTTAAATGGAAGAAGCCAGATGCATGTATGATTCCACTTGTGAAATATCCAGAAGAGGCAAATCTATAGAGACAAAACACGAATCAGTCATTGCCCTGGACTGTGGTTAAGAATGAGGGTTAACTGCAAATAGACTAGAGTGAATTTTTGGAGGTGAAAGAAATGTCCTAAAATCGGTTTGTGGTGATGGTTTAAGAATTCTATATGTTTACTAAAAATCATTGAATAGATTAATTTTGGTATCAAATAATTCAAAAAGTTAACTCTTAAAAAAGAAATGAAGACATTCACAAAAAAACTTGTAGACAAATGTTCACAGCAGTATTATTCATAATAGTTAAATAGTGGAAACTCAAATTTCCATCAACTAAATAATGGATGAAAAACAAGTGGTATATCCATGCAACAGAATAGTACTCAGCAATTAAAATAAATGATGATGGACATCATGGATGAACTTTGAAAACATTATGCTAAGTGAAAGAAACTAGTCGTGAAAGACCACATAATGATTCCATTTATATAAAGTATGTGCAGAATAGGCAAAAAACAGAGACAAAAAGTAGATCAGTGGTTGCCTGGGGGTATGGGTTTTGAAGGGAAATGGAGGGTGACCCACTAATGGGTATGGGGTTCCTGTCTGGGGTGAGGAAAATGTTCCAAAATTGATTATGGTGATATTTGCACAACTCTGTGAATATATTAAAAACCACTGAACTGTACACTTTAAATTGGTGAACTGAATGCTAAATGAATTATATCTCAATAAAGCTGTTACCAAAAAACAAACAAACAAAAACCCTTAGTATACAATGTGGGCAGGTAAAAGCCATTTACACAGGTAGGCCCTACCATAGTTACTAATCTATTTACTTAGAATAGAAAAATCTCAGTTACAAATTCTTCCCAACAGTACTCTGTTTTGTAAGGGAGCATATCTGTCTGAAATGAGAAGCAATGATTAATCAAAGTAATTAGTAAAGTCACTAAGCTTAAAAAATCGGTTGGCATTAATATTCAAATTTCAAATGCCTAATATATCTACTTCACATGTTAACTAAGCACTATCTCAGTATTCATATGAACAACTATATTAACTGTATTGTACTATATATAAACTTTAATTATTCCTAGATTCCTTTAAACGTAATTCAGTAATTTCCACACTTACATAAAGTCATTCTACCTTTCGAAGTAACAAACATCCAATCCTATTTTAGTAAAGGGTACATTCTTCTGACACTATTCAGTGATTATTGTACCAGAGAAAGTGGATAATTTACCTCTCGATAGAGACTCTCAGATAAAAAGAAAAGCAAATCTGATTACCAAACACAAGATCACTGTTCCAACATCGCTGGATTAAAATTTAAACCACACAGCTGAAGTAAATGTTCATGAACACAAGGAGAAAAAAATTTTTAGTTTTACAACGAAATGTCCCCCTCTTAATCATTTAATGAAGCACTAAGAACTTAAAGGCTATTCTGCAGCGAACCTAGCTGCTAGTAAAAGAGTACCCAGGATGCTGGCAGGAGGAGCATTAGAAACTGTGCAATCTGAATCACTTCCAGGCGTTAGAAATATTTTCTCCGCCCTTTATTGACAAGAAATAAAAAATGCCCAACTGGAACAAGCGAGGGGGCTCAGCTGCCCTGCTCTCAAGCGGTTCTGGCAGCTGATACCAGTCTTAGCAGAGCCCTCACTGTCCTCCTCCCGCGCCCCCAAAACATCCAATAGCACGGCAAGGAGGGCCAGCTTAGCGAAGAGAGAATCCAGAAAGCGGTCACTGGACGCGCGTGTTACAGAGCTCGTTTTTGTTTTCTGGAAAAAACAGATTCCTATCAGAGCCAAGCCGCCCTACCCCCAGGGGACTAGGGGGAAGTGGCAGCAGGGGGCCGGAGAACGAGAATAAAAGAATGACCGAGTACAACCTGCCGTGCAAGCTAGCAAAGGAGGGAAGGAAAGGTAAGAGGTAGAAATAAGGCCGGTCGGGGAAGGAAACTGTCTCCAGCCCTGCACGCCACCTCGAGCGGTCGGAGCCTCCCAGGTCCCGCCCCGAGCTCGCCGGCCAGCCCCGGCGCCGGCCGCAGCCTCCCGCCCTTCCAGACCCTCCCAGGACGCGCTTCCTCCGGAGCCGGGCCCCCGCCCTGGCCTCCCCGCGGGATAAGGCGGGTCAGTTCAGTCCGCTTCTCTGCAGAGGTGACTCGCGCCGAGATGTAAACACAGCAAGACCAGCTGCGCTCGGCCCATCCCCCGCGCCGGGGTCCGTAACCTCTTCCCTCAGCCCTGCCCCGCGCCCCGCGCTCCCCGCGGGCAGGCGCGCCGCGCGCCTTCGCCTTTCTCCAAGTCCTGCTTCCCGACTGTTGTCGGAGACGCTCAACCTCCTTGCCGGCTCCCAGCCGTTGTCACCGCCACAGCCTCCGGAAAACCCTCCGCACACCCCGGAGCAAATAACACAGGCACGAGGCCGGGGTGCGGAGAGAGGCGGCGGCACTCGGGACGGCGAGGCTTTTTCGCCGCGCCCTCCGCGCTCCCTCCCACCAGCCGCGGCTGCCCGCGCTCTTACCTGCTCTCCGCGTAGCCTGAGACCACAGCGTCGCGTACCCTCCTAGCAGGGCCGCGGACTAGCAGCCGCCGCCGCCGCAGTTGGCCAGGCGTCCCGAGGGAGCCGGGGCCTCCCCAGTAGCTCGAACCGCTCCACTGGGAAAAGAGGAAACAAAACAGCAGCCCCGCGCAGCGCCCCTAGCTCGCGCCGCCCCACCGACCCCAATCGCCGAAGCAACGGCAGCGACACAGAGCCCGGCGCGGGGAGCAATGGTGGCCCCCGCCCTCGGCCCGCTCTCGGCCCCCTCCCTCCACCCCCCGCCTCGGCTCCTCCCCCTCGGCCTCCTGCCGCCGCCGCCACCAGGACACTCGAGTCCGCCACCCCCACCCGCCCGCTCCGAGCGCTCCTCCCCTCCCCACGCGGCGGAGGGGGGGCTGCACAGCCGGCCACCGCAGCGCCTGTCAGCCAGAGCCCAGCTATTTATACCGCGCGGGGCCCCGCCGCCCTCGACCCCCGCCCGCCCCTGCCTCCGTGGCTCTCCTGAATCTGGCCCGCCCCTTCTCCCCCAAGTTCTCCCCGACCCGCCTTCTCAGGTAAAGACTCTCGCCACTTGTCCCGCTCCCGCATCCCGCTCCCGGCTTCGGCCCCAGACTGGTGCGGAGGCTCCAACGCGCCGGCGAGGCGTGGGAGTGGCGGGGCCGCGCGTGCACCTGCAGCGCCCGCCTGCCCGCTTCTCCGGGCCGGCCGGGACCGCACGCCCACAGCCTCGCCTCTCTCGGAGGCCTCCCGGGGGGCCCAGCTGTCACCCCATGCCCCGCTCAGAACTCCCGCCCTTTTCCTCCAAGGACAGCTCCGCACTCGGACAGTCTGACAGTTACTGAGGGCCGGGGTTGGATAAACTCCCAGCCTAGGTCCCTCAGGTCTCCACGCAGCCTCGGCTAAGTAAAAGGAAAGGCGCGGGCGGGTTGGAGCGCGCCGCCGACCCCGCCCCGGCCCCTCCCCTGCCGGTGACGCTCCTAGCGCCCCGCCCCGCCGGCCTCGCGCCCCTCGGCGCCGCCCGCTCCCCCTCCACGCCAGCAAACGCCCGGCGTCTTACACCCGCGGACCCCGCCCCATTCCCAGAAATTACCACCCGCCCAACGGCCGGCCCGCGCGGCGGTTGGTGCCCGCGTTTGCTGACGGTCGGGCGGCGGGGCTCAGCGCGCAGCTGCGGAGCGCGGCGGGCGGCCCCTTGGCTTTGCCCACGGAGCTGCGGGCGGCCGCCCCAAGCCTTTGTCGCTCCTCGTTAGGTCAACCACGGAGAAATAACTCAAGTCCGAGTATGTTGGTGCAAGAATGCGGGAGTGTGTTGGTGCGGGAGGACTTTGGCCCAAGTGCCTACGAATTCGAAAATGAAAACCCAGCAGTAGCTGCATGCTTCTGTTTCCACACTTTCACACAAAGGGGAACCTCCGAGCAAGGCACTAACGCGCCTTCAAGTGCACAAAAGCCAATGACACGGTGCCTGGGGTTGTCCTGCCGTTGGAGCGCCTCATTAATGATCTTTCTTACACACGGTTATGCATACAAACGCTTCAATGTATTTCCCCACCCCACGCTTCGCCGCCGCCGCCTTTTCTTGTATTTCTTTTAACAAAGAGCAGCGACTGTCCCGGTGCGCGTGGGGACTGATTGTGCCCCCCTCTCGGGCTCCTGCAGCCGCACTTCGATGAACCTGGCGCAGTATTCACCAGGTTCGTTTCTGGGCCCCAGCCTTATTCTTTGCGGCTGCACGACCAGCCTGGAGGGAAGAACATATCCTGCGGAATGTAAGTGGTAACTGTTCTCGAAAGTAACGTGGGAACCGTGGAAATAACCTGAGAGTAGGTCTCAAAAGTCAGAGAACCACAGGAGGCCCCGCTGAATTAAGTCTCTGAAGAAACAAGGAATTTAATGATCTCTTCTTTCTTAGAAAGCTGTTAATGTCTCTATTTTCTGGATGAGTGAGGGGTGGGGGGCCCGGAATATTTCCTATTTTAAAAAGCAACTTTGGGGACTCCTTAAGAGATCATTTTAAAAATAGTAATCAGAGATAGGATTAGTAAAGATATCCTCTTAACTCTGATGAAGTACTATGAGTTGAGTTGAGTTGAGTTCTAGAACGTGGCGACTTTTCGCACCCTTTTGAACTAAAGAATTCATAAAGCTTCATAACCTTCAAACCTCTAAAACACAATAAACAGGATACTACAAACATTGCACCCTTTCTAGGGCATTATTTCTCATCTTTTTTCTATAAAATAACCATCCTTTATGGGAACTATTATCCACTTTGATATTTGTAAGGAATTAATAACCAGGGCTACTACATTTCCATGACAATAACATGGGATATTAAGAAGCATGCAAGGACAAAGCCTGATACCTATAGATAGGAACAGATCTCATCTGCTGGATCATATCATTCCTGTTCTCAGCTCCCATCACTATCTTCCTTACTGCCAATTGGAAGCAAGCTGGGAAGTCCCAGATGGGTAACAGTGGAAAATAACATTATTGTTCCTAATTCTTCACTTCTCCATTCATGCATGCCCTTTGAAATGCGGCTTTGTAGTTCCTCTCATGAGATATAGAATATTTCTCCACCCTGCCAGTGCTGTTAGTCTTAGATCCTTCCAGGCTTTTGACTGCAGGAAATAGGAGCAGAAGTGATAGTGTGACAGTTCTAAGCCTGACCTCAGGTTTTTCATGTTTCTGCTTGCCTCTCTTTACACCTGCCTTTCACAATGTGAAGAACATGCCCAGGTAATCTGCCGGTTCAAGAATGAGAGACATGGAGCAGGTCTAAAACCATCCCCAGCTTGCAGCCAGTGACATACAGGAAAAAAGGATTGTTGTTACAAGCACTGTGTTTTGGGGTAGTTAGCTATCCAGAATTAGGGCTGCAATTGCTAACTAGTACAGTAGGAGATGGAGCAATCTGCTCTCTTGGTATTGGCTTTGAAGGAGCCACACTTGATGTTTCCAAGGCAGCTCTTTGATAGTGTGTGTGGGAAAGACACTTTATGGAAGCAAGCCAAAAAAGAAACCCAGGTTTGTAGCAAAGCATTCTAAAGACCTCAGGTTCAGTAGGAAGGGGCTGATGTGGCCAGTAGTCCTAGAAACAAGCTAATGATCTTAGTAAAGGAGATCTCTTAGGTTGTAACTAGATTGCTTTTGCTTGTTTTATTATATACACTATTTTTGTGTTATACAAGTGGTTAATTAATACATACTCATCAATTTTCAAATAATACAAAATTGACTTTTTAAAAGTAGGTCTCCTTTCTTTCTCTACCTCCCTTGAGCTCCTCAAACTCTACACCTACCCAACCAACCCATACCATCCCATACCTTCTACAGGTAATTATAAGTGATATTTTAGCATTTAAGCTTTCAGACTTTCTTCTTTTTGTTTATATATACACCCATATAGAGAGATTAAATATAAATGAGATTTATAATATATGTATCAGGTAGAATGCTTTTGTACTTCCTTTCTCTCTTTATTTACCCTTTGTTCTTTTTAATTATCTAAGAAAGTTTTTTTTTAATTTCAGCCTGTCTTCAATATTATAAACTAACCAATGGAAGAGGTTTTCCTGCTTTTATACAGTATGTTAAATGGCAGGAGGGCCTTTAGGGCTCAGTTTAAGGGTGGGAGTGAAAATTAACATGAAGGAATACAGAAGACTAAATTCTCTGAGTGGTAGCCAGTAAATCATTGGCCCTCCCAAACTGGAAATTCTCTTTCTTGGGGTAATCCTTGGATGCTTTGAGTTAATAGCTGATCAGATAAGGCTATATTCCCTTATAACACTTCAAAGTGAGTAATCCAAGAGAACAAGGGGATCCTGTGCTACCTTTTCTATCCTAGCCTCAGGAGTTACACACCCTCATTTATGCATATTCTAATCATACAAATCACTCCTAAATCACTGTGAAAGGGTACCATGCAAGCAAGTGAATACCCGGAAATGAGGCTCACTGGGGACCGCGTTGGAAGCTGGCTACCTCAAGGGCATTCCACAGTAGTGAATTTTGAGTGACTGACACAATCCTTAGATTTGTTGCATTCCTTCATTGCAGGTGGGCAAATCCCCAGGTTACCAACAACTGTGTAGACTGTAAGAACAGCCAGAAAATTCTCTTCTTCTGCCTTTCCTCAAAGAGTAAGTGGTCTGGGCAACTGTCCAGTTATATCCTGGTGAACCCACCTTATTGAGCCACTATAACCATCCCTCCCACTGCCACTTTCTGGGCTTCTGCAAAGATGGCTATTCATAACTTCCCCATACTTCGGGTCTGCAAAAAATCCATCCCCCAAATTCACTTTTTGTTTCAGGTATTATCTTGCCTTTGATGAATCAATCTCTGAAACATTGTATATTAAACAAGTTATAAAAAGCCTGCCTTAGAGAATGACCAAAATCAAAATAATTCTGGGGGGACATGTTAAGTTTCCAGAGTCCAATGAAACAAGTCTGAGAATGAAATTTGTACTATCAAATTCAATCAGGTAAAATAAGCAGAAAGTATAAAGTTTTGAATGTAGAAGGAAGTTATATCCTCATGTGCTGCATGTCTGATTTTACCATGTATTAATTTCTAGTAAAGTAAGTACTTGAGTCATTTCATAATTTGTGTTCTCAATATATTTTAAAACCAGCCTTTTCTTTAAAATTGTGCTTTAGTGGGAATTATTTTATTAATTCCATTCACAAATAAATTTACCTTAAAATAATTTATTGTTTTATTAAAATGTATGAAATGTTTAAAATGGGTTACACTTTTCCAGTTAGAATTTCTAATATTTTCAGTGTTAGAACCAATTTTTGTAAGCAGATTTTGCCTCTTTATTATAAAATTAAAAGTCCAAGTGAAATGTACATGAAGACATTTTATTAGTGACTTGAGATTGTATTAATCTTTAAAATTTCTGAATGAAACTGATTTCTTAATAAAATTCAGGATAAATGCTATAGTAGTTAATTAAAACACAAAGGTAAATATCTTCATGGGGAAAAGATCTGAAATAAATTTCCATATTTGGGAGCTGGCTAGTTTTCAAGGACATTTAACTCTGTTTCTTCCGCCGTGTTTCTTTCTAACTGCCACCAAGTTAAAATGCATGAGTAGAAATTTTCTTCCCACTCATTTCCTGGATCACCCTAAAGATTAGAAAAGCAAACCCAAAGCCTTGTTTTTCCTATTATTTATTTCCTTTCCTCTCTGGGGGTTTTTCCTATTGGTCAGTCTATCAGAGTATGTGACGTTATTTTAGTAATCATAAAATAATAGCAAAACATTGGCTATTAGAATAACACTAGATACGTTGTGTGCCTTCATCTATGAGTTCCGTATAATTACCTCCATCTTACAGTTCATGTTGAAGGTAAGAGAAGTTGAGCCATGTTTTCCAAGTTATACACAACAGACAATGGAATTTGAGATCGAATGCTTCCCAGAGCCTGGGCTCTTAACCACTAGTATTTCTAAAATAGAGCCGTATTTCAACAATTGTGCATGTCTGAACATCAAGGAGGCAAAGTATTGCTTGCTGCTTCAGTTTTGACATCACTCTCATGTCTTATTCCCCCAAATTCGCTGGGCACTGCTGCCACCTCGCAGCCATACTCACCTCTGGCATCCCCATTCTGCCTAACACAGCCGGCATTACTGCAAATGGCTGTGTTTCCGGCCATATTCCTCCCTATCTCCATCTCTCTCCAGTTGCTGCCTTCTCCACTGGCTGCCGACATACTCCCTCTACTCCAGAATGTGGCTCCTGTGTCCTGCTCTTCCTGTCTGCCTCATAGTGTCTGAGTAGACTTCCATATCTGCTGATGACACTGACTGCTAAGAAAAGAGACAAAGAAAGAGAAATTTAATGCCAGGATAAGAAGCCACAATCAGTACAGAGGATAAAAGGGTCATAAAAGAACCATAATTAAAATGCAGACACAAGACAGAATAAAATGTAATAAATGAGAAGAGGAGTTGATAGTTTAAAAATATTGTGAATCTATATGAAAGACAAGAAACTCACGTAATATGAAGGAGAGAGGGAAATAAAAATAGTTCTATGGTTAAAAATAATAATAAAAATCTGTGAGGAGGTATAGTAATTGAAAATATCTGTATTCATACGGAGAGTCCTGAATACCAACAAAATGCTCTTGAAAGTTAGCATCATCTTAGTAGTGTTGAGTGACTCTGCACTTTCTTTTACTCTTTATAACAACACAATCAGGAAGGTATTATTACCAATTTGCAGGGTATGAAACTGAGGTAACTGAAGGAGTGGAACAGCTTTCCCAGACCACCAGCTAGTGAGCGGTGGAGCCAGGCAGGAGACCCAGCCAGGTTGCTCCAGGTTCCGTGTTGTTGATGCTTGGATCAGTTTTCCTCTGGCTCCTCCACGTTTTCCTCTCTGGGGTTGAGGGCGTGGGCAGGCGAGCTGCTCCATAGCCTGTATTCTTAGGAACAGGCCCGTCCCTCTGACATATGCTATAAGGAAGGTGAAGGAGCCCAGTTCACAATTCAACAAGCCGAAAAGTGACTTACAGTCTACTAGTAGTGAATTTCAGAACCCACTGACAAAGCCTGCATTTTTTTAATTTTGGTATTATTAATGTACAATTACATGAGCAACATTATGGTTACTAGACTCCCCCTATTATCAAGTCCCCACCACATATCCCATTACAGTCACTGTCCATCAGCATAGTAAAATGCTATAAAATTACTACTTGTCTTCACTGTGTTATACTGCTTTCCACGTATCCCTGCCCCGCTACATTATGTGTACTAATCGTAATACCCCTTTTTCTCCTTTATCCCTTCCTTCCCATGCATCCACCACAGTCCCTTTCCCTTTGGTAACTGTTAGTCCATTCTTGGGTTCTGTGAGTCTGGTGGTGTTTTGTTCCTTCAGTTTTTTCTTTGTTCTTATACTCAACAGATGAGTGAAATCATTTCATACTTGTCTTTTTCTGCTTGGCTTATTTCACTGAGCATTAAACCCTCTAGCTCCATCCATGTGGTTGCAAATGGTAGAATTTGTTCTCTTCTTATGGCTGAATAATATTCCATTGTGTATATGTACCACTTCTTCTTTATCCATTCATCTACTGACGGACACTTAGGTTGCTTCCATATCTTGGCTATTGTAAATAGTGCTGCGATAAACATAGGGGTGCATATGTCTTTTTCAAACTGGGCTGCTGTATTCTGAGGGTAAATTCCTAGGAGTGGAATTCCTGGGTCAAATGGTATTTCTATTTTGAGGTTTTTGAGACTCCTCCCTACTGCTTTCCACAATGGTTGAACTATTTTACATTCCCACCAGCAGTGTAGGAGGGTTCCCCTTTCTCCACATCCTTGCCAACATTTGTTATTGTTTGTCTTTTAGATGTTGACCTTCCTAACTGGTGTGAGGAGATATCTCATTGTGGTTTTAATTTGCATTTCCCTGATAATTAGCGATGTGGAGCATCTTTTCATGTGCCAGTTGGCCATCTGAATTTCTTCTTTGGAGAAGTGTCTGTTCAGATTCTCTGCCCATTTTTTAATTTGATTATTTGATTTTTGTTTATAGAGGTGCATGAGCTCTTTATATATTTTGGATGTCGACCCTTTATCGGATATGTCACATATGAATATATTCTCCCATATTGTAGGATGTCTTTTTGTTCTACAGATGGTGTCCTTGGCTGTACAGAAGCTTTTTAGTTTGATATAGTCCCACTTGTTCGTTTTTGCTTTTCTTTCCCTTGCTCAGGGAGATATGTTCATGAAGAAGTCACTCATGTTTATGTCCAAGAGATTTTTGCCTATATTTTTTTCTAAGAGTTTTATGGTTTCATGACTTACATTCAGGTCTTTGATCCATTTTGAGTTTATGTTTGTGTATGTGGTTAGACAATAATCCGGTTTCATTCTCTTACATGTAGCTGTCCAGTTTTGCCAACACCAGCTGTTGAAGAAGCTGTCATTTCCCCATTGTATATCCATGGCTCCTTTATCATATATTAATTGACCGTATATGTTTGGGTTTATATCTGTTCTCTCTAGTCTGTTCCATTGGTCTATGGGTCTGTTTTTGTGCCAGTGCCAAATTGTCTTGATTGCTGTGGCTTTGTGGTAGAGCTTGAAGTCAGGGAGTGTAATTCCCCCTGCTTTATTCTTCCTTCTCAGGATTGCCTTGGCTATTCAGGGTCTTTTGTGGTTCCATATGAATTTTAGAACTATTTGCTCTCATTCATTGAAGAATGCTTTTGGTATTTTGATAGGGATTACATTGAATCTGTAGATTAGGCTGGGTAGCCATTTTGACAATATTAATTCTTCCTATTCATGAGCATGGGATGTATTTCCATTTAATTTCTCTCATGAGTGTCCTGTAGTTTTCAGAGTATAGGTCTTTCACTTCCTTGCTTAGGTTCATTCCTAGGTATTTTATTCTTTTTCATGCACTTGTGAATGGAATTGTTTTCTTGATTACTATTTCTGCTGGTTCATCATTAGTGTATAGAAATGCAACAGATTTCTGTGTATTAATTTTGTATCCTGCAACTTTACTGAATTCAGGTATTAGATCTAGTAGTTTTGGAGTGGATTCTTTAGGGTTTTTTATGTACAATATCATGTCATCTGCAAACAGATACAGTTTAACTTCTTCCTTGCCAATCTGGATGCCTATTATTGATTGCCGAGGCTAGGACCTCCAGTACTATGTTGAATAGAAGTTGGGAGAGTGGGCATCCTTGTCTTGTTCCCAATTGTAAAGGAAAAGCTTTCAGCTTCTCACTGTTAAGTATAATGTTGGCTGTGGGTTTGTAATATATGGCCTTTATTATGGTGAGGTACTTGCCCTCTATACCCATTTTGTTGAGAGTTTTTATCATGAATGGATGTTGAATTTTGTCAAATGCTTTTTCAGCATCTATGGAGATGATCATGTGGTTTTTGTCCTTCTTTTTCTTGATGTGGTGGATGATGTTAATGGATTTTTGAATGTTGTACCATCCTTGCATCCCAGGGATGAATCCCACTTGATCATGATGGATGATCTTTTTGGTGTATTTTTGAATTTGGTTTGCTAATATTTTGTTGAGTATTTTTGCATCTATGTTCATCAGGAATATTGGTCTGTAATTCTTTTTTTGTAGTGTCTTTGCCTCATTTTTGTATTAGAGTGATATTGGCCTCGTAGAATGAGTTTGGGAGGGTTCCTTCCTCTTGTACTTTTTGGAAAACTTTAAGGAGGATGGGTATTAGGTCTTCACTAAATGTTTGATAAAATTCAGCAGTGATACCGTCTGGTCCAGGAGTTTTGTTCTTAGGTAGTTTTTTGATTACCAATTCAATTTTGTTGCTAGTAATTGGTCTGTTCCGATTTTCTATTTCTTTCTGGGTCAGCCTTGGAAGGTTGTATTTTTCTAGAAAGTTGTCCATTTCTTCTAGGTTATCCAGTTTGTTAGCATATAATTTCTCATAGTATTCTCTCATAATTCTTTGTATTTCTGTGGCATCCGTAGTGATTTTTCCTTTCTCATTTCTGATTCTGTTTATGTGGGTAGATTCTCTTTTTTTCTTTATAAGTCTTGTTAGGGGTTTATCTATTTTGTTTATTTTCTCAAAGACCCAGCTCTTGCTTTCATTAATTCTTTCTATTGTTTTATTCTTCTCAATTTTATTCATTTCTGCTTTAATCTTTATTATGTCCTTCCTTCTACTAACTTTGGTCCTCATTTGTTCTTCCTTTTCTAGTTTCATTAATTGTGAGTTTAGACTGTTCATTGTTCTTCTTTCCTGAGGTAGTCCTGTATTGCAATATATTTCCCTCTTTGTACAGCCTTCGCTGTATCCCACAGATTTTGTGGTGTTGAATTGTTGTCATTTGTCTCCATATATTGTTTGATCTCTGTTTTTATTTGATCATTGATCCATTGATTATTTAGGAGCATATTATTAAGCCTCCATGTGTTTGTGGGCTTTCTCATTTTCTTTGAGTGATTTATTTCTAGTTTCATGCCTTTGTGTTCTGAGAAGCTGGTTGGTACAATTTCAATCTTTTTGAATTTACTGAGGTTATTTTTGTGGCCTAGTATATGATCTATTCTTGAAAATGTTCCATGTGCACTTGAGAAGAATGTGTATCCTGTTGCTTTTGGATGGAGTGTTCTGTAGATGTCCATTAGGTCCATCTGTTCTAATACGTTGTTCAGTGTCTCTGCCACGTTATCTTCTGTCTGCTGGATGTGTCCTTTGGAGTGAGTGGTGTGTTGAAGTCTCCCAAAATGAATGCATTGCATTCTGTTTCCCCCTTTAATTCTGTTTGTATTTGTTTCATATATGTTGGTGCTCCTGTGTTGGGTGCATAGATATTTATAATAGTTATATCCTCTTGTTGGACTGACCCCTTTATCATTATGTAATGTCCTTCTTTGTCTCTTGTGACTTTCTTTGTTTTGAAGTCTATTTTGGCTGATACAAGTACTGCAACTCCTGCTTTTTTCTCACTATTAGTTCCATGAAATATCTTTTTCCATCACTTTACTTTCAGTCTGTGTATGTCTTTGGTTTGAAGTGAGTCTCTTGTAGGCAGCATATAGATAGGTCTTGTTTTTTTTTCCATTCAGTGACTTTATGTCTTTTGATTGGTGCATTCAGACCATTTACCTTTACGGTGATTATCGATGGGTATGTACTTATTGCCATTGCAGGCTTTAGATTCATGGTAATGAAAGGTTCAAGCGTAATTCTCTTACTATCTAACAGTCTAATTTAACTCACTTCATATCCTATTACAAACACAACCAAAAGATTCTTTTTTTTTCCTCCTTTTTCTTCCTCCTCCATTCTTTGTATGTTAGGAATCATATTCTGTACTCTTTGTCTAGCACTTTGGTGACATCTACTTAGCCTTAGGAATACTTCCATCTATAGGAGTCCCTCGAAAATGCACTGTAGAGTGGTTTGTGGGAGATAAATACTCCCAGCTTTTGCTTATCTGGAAATTGTTTAATCCATCCTTCAAATTTAAATGATAACCTTGCTGGGTAGAGCATTCTTGGTTCAAGGCCCTTCAGCTTCATTGCATTAAATATATCATACCACTCCCTTCTAGCCTGTAAGGTTTCTGTTGAGAAATCTGATGATAGCCTGATGGGTTTTCCTTTGTATGTGGTCATTTTTCTCTCTCTAGCTGCTTTTAAAAGTCTGTCTTTATCCTTGATCTTTACCATTTTAATTATTATATGTCTTGATGTTGTCTTCCTTGGGTCCCTTGTGTTGGGATATCTGTGCACCTCCATGGCTTGAGAGACTAAGTCCTTCCCCTGATTGGGGAAGTTTTCAGCAATTATCTCCTCAATGACACTTTCTATCCCTTTTTCTCTCTCTTCTTCTTCTGGTACCGCTATAATATGAATATTGTTCCATTTGGATTGGTCACATAGTTCTCTCAATGTTATTTCATTCTTAGACATTCTTTTTTCTCTCTGTGCCTCAGCTTCTTTGTATTCTTCTTCTCTAATTTCTATTCCATTTACCATCTCTTCTACTCCATCTAGTCTGCTTTTAAATCCATCCATTTTATGTTTCATTTGATATATGGAATTTCTTAATGATTGAATCTCCATCTTAAATTTATTCCTGAGTTCTTGAATATTTTTCTGTACCTGCATAAGCATGTTTATGATTTTTATTTTGAACTCCCTTTCAGGAAGATTTGTGAGTCAGTTTCATTTGGCCCTTTTTCTGGGGTTTGTGAGATTTTGGACTGAACCATGTTCTTTTGACGTTTCATGTTCCTGTGTGGTGCCCTGTAGTGCCCAGAATCTCCAGTCTGTGGAGCTGCTCAGCCCCTAGAGTGAGGTTGGGGCTTGTAGCGGAGCAGAGCTGGTACCTGGGGGGAGGAAAGATCTGTTTCCTGATTCCTGTCTGCAGCGCCTGTCTCCCGTATCAGAGCCAGTGGGCTGAGCACACAGGTGTAAGCCTCTGTGCTTTACGTCTCTAGCTGTTGTAGGCGGGGCCTCCCTCTGACTGACCTGACACCAGCGCAGTGACTGCCGTTTTGCAATCTGGTGCCATCAGGCCAGGAGGAAGGCTCAGCAGACTATGTATCACAACTGGGGGCCTTGGAGCTGAGTAGCCAGCCAGGGCATGGAGTGCCTGAAGCTCCTCAAAGTTCCCAATCTGGTGGTCAGAGCATGCCCAGACAACTTTATCCCCCTATCCCTTCTGTGCAGCAAGCTCCATGCAAACCCTGCCCCTACAGCAGCCCTCTCACTGCTAGGAAGCCTCTCAGACTGCCTGCCTTTCCCTTGTCCCAGAGCAGCCAGGTGTGTATCCCGTCCTCCACAAGCAGCCGGAATCTGTTTCTCAAGTACTCTGCCTGTCCCAGCTCCCCATCCTCCAGAGCACCACACAATGTAGGTTTCTGTTTGCAAAGCAGATCTCTAGGGCTAGGTGTTCAGCAGTACCAGGTTCCACCCCCTCCTCCACTCCATTTCTCTTCCTCCTGCCAGTGAGGTGGGGTGGGGGAAGGGCCTGGGTCCCACCAGATCAAGGCTTTGGTACATTACCCTGTTTTGTGAGGTCTGCTCTGTTCGTGAGGTCTGTATGCAGTCTGTAAGCTTCAACAGATGGAAGAGGTAGGGCTAGAGTCCCCAGCCTCCAGCTTTTAGTCTTATAGATCTGTCAGGAATATCATATATTTACTCTAAATCAATTGCCCTACAATTGAGGACACTGAGCCCTAAAAAATTAAGTGACTTGCTTTTGTTAATACAGACAGAGTTGGGAAATGATTCCAGGTTTTATTTTTACAAGCTTCCTCTTCGAGGTCACTGAGATGGGAGTTGGGGAAAAAGAAGGTCTTTGGAAATGTTGATGCCCTTGAACCTACTAGAGGGAGATAATACTAGGCTCCTTTTAATTTACTAGTAGGGCAACACAAGAGAGGGAGGGGCAAAGGGATATGGTGGGGCAAGAAGCCAGGTGTAGAATGACAGGTACATGCTTAATTCTAGTGAGGCAGGAAATAGAAAAATAGGGAGCTAAGCAAATCTGATGTAAGAGCTAAAATTGGTTAGGCAAACTGTGGACTTAAATGTAGACAATTACCTACTTTACAATTTTGTCTGTAGTTAGCCATTCCCATATGTTTAAAATTATTTTGCTTTCCAGTTCTTCCTCAGGATGTCCTGTGTATATTTATCAGGTGGTTTACATTTATTATAAGCCAATTTTGATATTTTTCCAACAGCTGTATAATTGAAAACTTAATTATTTTCATATTGTTCTATTGAAATTTTCAGTCTTTAATGTATTCTATTTACCATTAATCCAAACAGTTCTCCAGTCATTAATGTAATTCTTGTTGAATCAGATAGGAACTTATACTAAAGCAAAGGCTCTAATGCTGCCTCTTAGGCCCTAAAGTACTGAAATTACTAATGACAGCTCCTGAGAAGAACAAGGGACAATTTGTATTGAAGTAAGATGCACATCCCAGCAAGTGAGTAGCAGTGAGTCTTCTTGAGTGTAAAAATTTCAAATGGCAACAGTAGGTTTTTCTGTAAATGGTCTTAGATATCTTGAAAGGAGATTAATGAGTAGTTGAGAGGAATGTTGTAAATGTGACTGACTTCTTGGAACCCTCTGCCCACAAAAATATCTTAGCTGACTTCTTGGAACCCTCCGCCCACAAAAATATCTTAGCTGGGATCCTGTTTTCCAGTAGCAGGTTTTTGGAATGAGATAAAGGAATGGGGGAAAGGAATGAAAAAGCAAGACAAAAAGCAAGAGGGTTTGTGTGTGTGTGTGTGTGTGTGTGTGTGTGTATTCCAGGTGTATACTAGCTGTTTCTACTCTTGGAGGAACACATTTCAAAGATCTGACTTAAGAAAAAGAGAGTAGACAAATTACTGTAAATATACATATATCTACCAGAGCCTAGGGTCATTCAATATGCTAGGTAACACTTTATTTTTTTATTATTTTTTACTTTAGAACTTACTAAGTTAACATCAGTCTGTAACTATAGTATTATGAAAATAGCATTTGAAAATCTTGATGAGCTATAAAGAGGTCAACTCTTTCTTTAAAAATCCTCACAGATAACAAATGAGCTTTGAAATGTTAAAAGGGAATATGGCCTCACTTAATCAAATACACCTCAAAGCCTCCAAAGATTAGCCCAAGAAAGTGAATTTCTAGACTGGGAAGGACAACTGGTTTACCTGCTGCCACTCTGAGAATTTAGTCTGCCCCCCTGACCCTGGCTTTGATCATCACTCCTATCCCATAATGAGCCATAAAGGGTGCTCCTCCCGTTTTGGCTTCTTGTTTTGCTGCCCACCCTAATCTCATCGGATGTGAAACTCCAGCTTTTCTTTCTGTGCTCATGTGTTTTCATTCCCACTCAGGACTTCTCTAATTCAACCTCTGGAGGATGCTTTTGGAATTTGACCAGTTCAGGAGCCAGCCCCATTCTCTGATGACCAGGCCCTAACCAAGCCCTGGCCCTGCTTCCAGCAGCCGGGCATACACCATGTGGCTTTGATCTCTTTGGCTGTAGTTGACTAAGCCAGCAGGCGCACGCACCTTACCTAAACCTATTCCATTTGTTCTTCCAGGAATTTGGAATTGGGACCAAGAGGCCATCTACAGTCTCTTAATGCGTCTACTGGAGCCTTGTTTTATATATATATATATATATATATATATATATATACTCATAGCTGAAGGAAAGCTGTACTTTGCCATATGCAAACTAAGAGACTAAGAGCAGGGAAAGCCCTGACACTTAGACAATTTGGGGGTGGGGAGGCCCTCTTAAAAAAAAAGAAATTTATGAGTATAAAATTAGTATGGTATGAATATGAATACTTGTTTAGAATATTAATTACAAAGGTGATAGGTTTTTTAAAAGCTGATCAGTACCTCAAATATTATAGAACCCAGAAAAATGAAATATACAATACAATTTTTATTAATCAACTTCCTGACATACCTCTAAAGTAATTTTCCTGCATCCACTGTCTACATACTCTCTAATTGTTTCTCCATGTGATGATTTGGTAATATTATTCTCTATGGAGAGAACAGATAGGTAATTAAATTTTTGCCCTAAGTTAGAATATTAAAATTTGGCTTTTATTACTGATAATTTAGAAAACTTTCTATTAGCCTCATATCTTGTTATTGATAAAGTCATATAAGTTTTTAGGATTGTTCTCAATTTGAGGGAACGTCTATCATATGTTTCTTTCTTATAAAAGTAAGATTTTAGCACATTCCAGTTTTCTTATGCAGTGACTAATCTTAAATATTCTTTGAATTGGAAACACTCATAGTTGCTATTTGATTTCGGTGAGTAGTAATTATGAGTCTTATGTTATCCCTATGGATGTCACTATTTAATGTCAAATCAGCCATGAGTTTACAACTTTTGCCAATGTGTTCCTATAATTCACTCCTCTTTGTCAATTGGGGTATGAAATAATCTGGAGCTTATTCATCACTTATTTTCAGATTTATCTTTTCCTTTGAATGATTGCTCTTGGAGTGATCTGAAATTATTCTCTTGAATTTCAATTTTTGGTGTGACCATCATCTTTATCACTTGTTTCAGAGTCCTTTACTTTTTATCTAAGTAAAAATAAAAGTGTATTCAAAAATAAATTAGTTCAATAAATAAATCTTAAAATGATAAAAGAAGGTACACTTCATATCTCTCCAAATCAGTAATATAGTTCTTACTTGTTTCCTGAAATGTTCCAAAGCATCTTGTCAATTACAGTTAAAATGTACATTAAAGCTTTATCCACTTTCTGAATATTTTACATCTTGTTTGTATATAAGCTTCTCTCTGAGGCTTCAAAAAGTGTATTTTAAAATCCTCAACTCGTCATTGTACCCATACTGCAAGGCTGAAAAAGTTTTACAACGGACAGGCCATCTTGTTCTATGTAGACCCTAAAGAGAACCCCAAATTGGCATGTGTACTTAAATGCTTCCTCTAAGGACTAGAAATGATATGAACCTAAAAAGAAAACATGTAAGTGTTGCAAAATACTGAATAGTCCTCAACTTCAGGTATAGTGGAAGCGGCTTTCCCTGCTTTCAAAGAGAGAAAAAATAGTGGTGGCTGGTGCAGACTCCAGGAGTGAATGAGTGGAGAGACAATGATTTTCATCAACTGTGATTAAAATATCTTACTTTTGCAAATTTTACAAAAACACTTGACCATGTAAGTATATTGCTGGGGCCCAACCTAGGTTCTCTATAGCAGTCAGTTTAAATAAGAGGCCCAGAATTTAAAGCTTATTAAGCTGAGGCCCACCTGCCCCAGGGTTCTCTGAGTCACCTCAGTTCCCTTATAATATATTTTCCTTTCCAGCTTAGGCTACATCAAGTTGGTACATCCCAGTTTTTGCAAACCACAGTGTCTCATACAAGAGTCTATTATATTTTTCCCAGGTTACTGCATTACACCTGTAACTAGTATGCTTAATGCTGTTCCTGATTCCAACTGGTTTTATACATCCCTGCCGCATTAATCTTCCTAAAGCATAGCTCTGATGATGTCATTACTCAAAACCTCTGAGTATAAACTCCTCAAGTTGCCACTGAAGGTGATGATGTTCAGGACACTGCCCCAAAATATGGCACCCTGCCATATTGAATATCTTCAGCTGAAGAACTGATAAAATGGCAGACACAGGAAGGTTACTCTGACATTCTCCATCTACACCCTCTTCCCTGAAACAGGCCAAAAAACTTTTCTGTGAGAGGTGCCTTCTCTATGCCTGCAGGAAAGAAGCACCCTTATCTCTGAAGACAAAAGGACACTTAGAAGAACCCTAACAAACAGGCCTTGGTAAGTTTCCCCCAGTTAACTACAATTACCTCAGACTCCTTTACCTGTCATATTTCTCTATGACTGTCCACTCTTCATCAAACTTAGCATAAAAGTACATGGGTCTAACTGTTTGGGTCTTCATTTTCTTATGAAGATTCTCATGTCAAATAAAATTTATAATAAATGCTATGCTTTTGTCCTGTTAACCTGTCTTTGTCAGGTTACTTTTCAGACCCAGCCAGGGTCAAAGAGGGGAGAAGAAAACTTTTTCTTCCCTTACAAAGGACTCTGTAAAATGGGGCCCTGCTTATTTTTCCACACTGACTTTCCAACACTTTTCTAGATGGCGTCATGGCACCAAGCCACAACTAGCTACTTACCAGTCCTGCCCTGAGCTTCCCCCTCCATGTGCCTTTGCTCAGGATCTTCCTCCTTCACATAACTCTGTCTCTTGCTCTGGCTATCAAAATGACATATCCTTCAGAGTCTATCTCAAATACCCTCTTCTCCATGAACTTTTTCCTGATTTCCCAACAAAGCTCTCATCCCCCAGACTGTAAGAGCTTTGCCCTCCTTTGACTCACTGTTGCTTTTGGTTCTTACTTTGCCAATGACACCATATTATTCATTTATAATCATCATAAGCAGCAGCCTTACATCTTACACAGGGGTTAGGCTCCAAAGTTAGAAAGCAAGAGAAAAAAGTTATAATTCAAAAAATTCCTATAACTTTCTTAAGAAGATACCAACTTAGCACCTTACTGCTCTCCCTAGGTCTACTGCACTCTCCTTCAGGATTGAAAGACATCACTGTTGCACCCCCAGATGAAATGAATTGGCATGCACAGGGGAACCCTATTGTACTACATAATCTTTAAAGGTAAAGTCACCCCCACCCTGATGACATGTCCACACTATGAGAATCAGAGGAACCGAGCATGGCAATTCTTCGTCTCCTGTAACACACTCTCTCCAAAGTATGGGCCAACTGAGTAAAATGAGAAGAGGAACTGCCCTCTACATTCAAATTCTTACCTCAGTCTCTCAGTGCATATGGTTGAATTCATGTAAATTAAATGCATACATAATGGAATTTTATAGTAGGGAAAGTACACGTAAGAGTGGTTAAGGTATAGACCTTGGTATTAGATTAAGTTTGTTTGATTCCTGTGTCACCATGGCCAAGTTATTTAATCACTATTTTTCTCTACACCTCAGGTTATATATGCAAAAAAGGAACAATAATAAAGCCTAATTAATAAGCTTGTTTTAAGGATTAGATTAATTAATCCATAAAATAACACTACTAATCTTCCAGACTTTACATGAAATTTAAATGAACTAATATATACTAATATATTTAAAGCATTTAGAATAGTGTCTTGGCATATATTAGTGCTCAGTAACTTATTATTACTTGACTGTCTCACTTTCTTCATGTGCTTGTAAAGCATTCAATGAGAAGCACTTAGAACAGTGCCCATTACAGAAGTAGGTACTCTGTAAGAGTTGGCTACTATTATACTATTACTTAGTTATTGTGTTCTCCCTATTGCAAGTTTCTTGGGGACAGGGCATTATCTTACACAACTTTTTATCCTTGCAGTGACTCAAATAGTGCCTGGTACATGTGAGTCACTCAAAAAATCGTCAAAAATCAGATAAGGAAAAAATAATGAATTACATTGATTTTAATTTTTACAAGTTCATATACAAAAGAAGTGCATATTCATGAATACCTGAATAACATTTCTACTTTCATAAGCTATGTTTATCATCTTCTGCAAAATTCTTCATTGCAAGAACTCCCCCAGGTGGTGCTGAATAAATTCCTGAATAAGCAGTTATTTAATAACAGAGTTGTACTGTAAATTACTTAGGGATAAATGTTGACGTTGGCTTCTCTGAGTTTTACTAAAGACATTTGTGCTATAGAAACTGATCTTTAAAACTAGTAATTCAAGCTAGCAAATCTGTGGTTTAAAATCACCTTGGAAATGATGCCAAGACACCAAAAAATATATAATCCTATATTTGTAACTGATTATAAGTTTCTTTTAATCTCAGGCATTCTATATTTTAAAGTTAATAATACCAACTGACCTAAAAAATTTGGTCACGAATAATAAACACAAAGCTTAGGAAGTTACTATGACCACAGTCTATTAATTAAAAGACTCCATTGTCAGAGATGACGTTTTTTCCGTACATGTACTTATTTAGCAAGATTTTCCTCTTCCACAGCTCACATCTTTCAAGGGGACCACATGGAGAGAGAAAAGGAGACTCGCAGACAGGATCATCATTGAAACAACCTTTCCAACCAATGGGATGACAGAGGTGTCAGCCAGACAGAGCTTTGTTAACCCTGGTATGCATCAAATACTCCTCTTTCTTAGTTTACCAAATGGGAAAATGTTATTCGCCTAGCAACTGGGATAATTTCTCTTGCATGAGACACACCTCTGCTGGGAAAGTTCCAGTTTAGCCTGCTTGGAAGCTGAGACCTAAATGTGAACAACTACCCAGCCTAGAATAAGGAGAGGAGGTTTTTGATTGTACTGGAGAGGCAGGGGTGAAGATGGAGCCACTGGGTGATAGAAAGCTAACTGTGCCCTGTGAGATGCATCCATCTGGCAGCCTCACAAATCCTTGGCAGTCACAAAGTGCTTTGCGGGTATGGTGTTCCAGTGTACAACAGTGAAGAGAGTGCTTTTAACGTCTATCTTAGCCTAAGGCAGAAACCCAGGGAGCCCAGAGGAAGCAAGCTTCAAGAGATATACAGAAATCTCAAAAGCAGTATCTGGACTCGCACAGTCCATAAAATAAATGGGTGCTATCAGAGAAGGCAAACAGTGAACCCGTGGCATCTTACTACACTGATGGACAGTGACTGCATTGGGGTATAGGTGGGGACTTGATAATATGGGTAAATGTAGTAACCACATTGTTTTTTCATGTGAAACCTTCATAAGAGTGTATATCAATAATACCTTAAGAAAAAATTTAAATAAATAAATGGGTGCTATAGCAAATTTTCCTAAATCTCTGAACATTGGGGAAGCCCTGGCCCATCTGGTTTATATTGATTGGTAGTAGTATTAGGATGAAAGTAACTTATTTCCAAAACTATGAATATTTAAACAAAATGGGGAAAAATAAGAAATAAACATTTTAAAGAACTTTTAACTAAAATAGTAGAACATTTTACCTACAAAACCAGGCTGACCACTTCCGCTATTACATCAGAAAATAACAAGGGAACTTCCTTGCTATGATAACAATTGTAGGGAAGTACCTTAAAATAGATTGCATTACTATTGTAGCACCTACCTGTATCCTATCTAGAAATTGAGGGCCTTCAAAAAATACTAATTTTATCCCTTCTTATCCAAGGAAAGAAAATTTTTAGAATAAAGTTGGCTTTTTCCTATTATAAAAGTAGTCCATGGACATTTTGGAATAGTTCTGAAACACCACAGAGTAAACCCACTTTTAAAATTATTCCGTGAATTGATCTCTAGCCTCCCTGACATGCAGCCTTTCTCAATAATATCCCAGGTGTGAAAGCATACACCAAGTGAGAGTGAATTAATGGTGAAGATTATAGAGCTATTGCTGTATCTTTGGAAAAAAGGAAAGATAAAAGGAGAAAGAACTTTCTATTTTTATCCATTGAATTATCAGGACCCTTGATGGCACATGACAACAACTGACTTGAGCCCGGTTAGCCAAATATGACAATGTATTTGTTGGCTCACATACCCGAACCCCAGAACAGGCAAAGACAACTGTAACACAATCTCTCACTTTCAGAATGCTCCCTCTCTCTTGTTCTCTGTTTCTCTTGCATTTGTTCTCTCAAACCGGCTTCCTACATGACACATATGTGGCCTTCAGGCTCACATCCTCACAGGGTCCATGAACCTCATGGATAGAGGACCAATTCTTACCAAAATTCGTGAAAGTGGACCAATCCTTACCAAAAGTGGGAATGCTATTTTTCAGAAGAACAGAAAAATGTTGGGAGAAGAAAATTTTCAATATAGTTCATTCTTTGGCTGATGCCTCCCCCACCACACACTCATACACATACCCTTCTTCCCATATATACAATTCCAAAAGTGTCCTTGCCTCGCCACTGTGGAGCCACCCATATCCCAGCTCCAGGATCTTTGTGTCATGTCAATTCATGATCAGGACGGATAAGGTGCCTCGCTCCTTACTACTTACGAATAAACAATAAATCTGAATACCTTCAATGCATGTAAATATACAATGGCAAAGAAAAAAATACGATAGCCATTCCCTCAAAGGGAATTTTCAAAAGAAGGAAAATGGAAAAAGCAACACGCAGAGCCTAGACCACTGCTTCCTAGAAAAGGGATAGCAAGTCTTTTGTGGACTCGGAGGATTGAATCTCAGAGACAGTTTTGTACAGGGTACTACTACTAAAGCTCTATGAGTCTACAAATATCCTGGTTGAATGGGCAGAATTATGAATATATAGATAGAGTGTTTTTGCTGCAGTTTTCATGCAGTGACTTTCTGAGCCCAAAATTTTGCAGACATTACTGAACCCAGTGGCATTTAAATTAAATGGGGATTAGAAAAAGAAAGATGTGGTATATACATATATCAAATCATTGTATTACATAACTTAAACCTATACCATGTTATATGTCAATTATATCTCAATAAAACTGGAAAAAATACAAAGAAAAAGAAAGGAAAGGGAGAAAGAAACGAAAGACCTAAAAAAGGAAACAAGCACATGCTACCTTGTATAATGGGCATCTACACCTTACTGTTTTTTGTAAGCACTATTTTAGGCAGATCTGAGTACATGGTGCAGAAACTCCTAAAGGGAGAGTAGGATACCTTTCTCTTTATCAAGGAGACTCTTTAGCCACTATTCTTTATTTTTTCATTTCTCTTTCTAGTGAATATATATTTTTTAATTTTTTATTAAGGTATTATTGATATATACTCTTATGAAGGTTTCACATAAAAACACAATGTGGTTACTACATTTATACATATTATCAAATCCCCACCCATACCCCAATGCAGTCACTGTCCATCAGTGTAGTAAGATGCCACAGATTCACTGTTCACCTTCTCTGTGCTACACTGTTTTCCCCGTGATCCCCCACATCATGTGTAATAAACATAATATCCCTCAATCCCCTTCTCTCTCCCTCCCTCCCCACCTGTCCTGCCACACCCCACCCCTTTGGTAACCACTAGCCCCTTCTTGGAGTCTCTGAGTCTGCTGCTATTTTGTTCCTTCAGTTTTGCTTCATTGTTATACTCCACAATGAGGGAAATCATTTGGAACTTGTCTTTCTCCACCTGGCTTATTTCACTGAACACAGTATCCTCCAGCTCCATGTTGTTGCAAATGGTAGGATTTGTTTCTTTCTTATGGCTGAATAATATTCCATTCTGTATATGTACCACATCTTCTTTATCCATTCATCTACTGATGGACACTTAGGTTGCTTCCATATCTTGGCTATTGTAAATAGTGCTGCAATAAACATAGGGGTGCATATGTCTTTTTGAATCTGAGAAGTTGTATTCTTTGGGTAAATTCCAAGGAGTGGGATTCCCAGGTCAAATGGTATTTGTATTTTTAGTTTTTTGAGGAACCTCCATATTGCTTTCCACAATGGTTGAACTAGCTTACATTCCCACCAGCAGTGTAGGAGGGTTCCATTTTCTTCACATCCTCGCCTGCATTTGTTGTTCTTAGCCTTTTCGATGCTGGCCATCCTAACTGGTGTGAGGTGATATCTCATTGTGGTTTTAATTTGCATTTCCCTGATGATCAGTAATATGGAGCATCTTTTCATGTGTCTGTTGGCCATCTGAATTTCTTCCTTTGAGAACTGCCTCTTCATATCCTCTGCCCATTTCTAAATTGGGTTATTTGCTCTTTGGGTGTTGAGGCATGTGAGTTCTATGTATTTTGGATGTTAACCCCTTGTCCAATATGTCATTTACAAGTATGTTCTCCCATACTGTAGGATGTCTTTTTGTTCTGTTGATGGTGACCTTTGCTGTACAGAAACTTTTTAGATTCATGTCGTCCCATGAGTTCATTTTTGCTTGTGTTTCCCTTGCTCAAGGAAATGCGTTCAGGAAGAAGTCGGTCATGCTTATATTCAGGAGATTTTTACCTATGTTGTCTTCTAAGAGTTTTATGGTTTCATGACTTACATTCAGGTCCTTGATCCATTTCGAGTTATGGGGTTAAACAATAATCCAGTTTCATTCTCTTACATGTAGCTGTCCAGTTTTGCCAACACCAGCTGTTGAAGAGGCTGTCATTTCCCCATTGTATATCCATGGCTCCTTTATCATATATTAATTAACCGTATATGCTTGGGTTTATATCAGGGCTCTCTAATATGTTCCACTGGTCTATGGGTCTGTTCTTGTGCCAGTACCAAATTGTCTTGATTACTGTGGCTTTGTAGTAGAGCTTGAAGTTGGGGAGCATAATCCCCCCAGCTTTATTCTTCCTTCTCAGGACTGCTTTGGCTATTCGGGGTCTTTTGTGGTTCCATATGAATTTTAGAACAATTTTCTCTTGTTCATTGAAGAATGCTGTTGGTATTTTGATAGGAATTGCATTGAATCAAATTGCACTGAATCAAATACTATAGACTGCTTTAGGCAGGATGGCCATTTTGACAATACTAATTCTTCCTATCCATGACCATGGAATGTGTTTCCATTTATTGGTATCTTCTTTAATTTCTCTCATGAGTATCTTGTAGTTTTCAGAGTATAGGTCTTTCACTTCCTTGGTTAGGTTTATTCCTGGGTGTTTTATTCTTTTTGATGCAACTGTGAATGGAATTCTGATTTCTCTCTCTGCTAGTTCCTTGTTAGTGTATAGAAATGTCACAGATTTCTGAATATTAATTTTGTATCCTGCAACATTGCTAAATTCAAATATTAGATCTAGTAGTTTTGGAGTGAATTCTTTAGGTTTTTTTATGCACAATATCATGTCATCTGCAAATAGGGACAGTTTAACTTCTTCCATGCCAATCTGGATGCCTTTTATTTCTTTGTGGTGTCTGATTGCTGTGGCTAACACTCCAGTACTATGCTGAATAGAAGTTGGGAGAGTGGGTATCCTTGTCTTGTTCCCGATCTTAAAGGAAAAGCTTTCAGCTTCTCGCTATTAAGTATAATGTTGGCTGTGGGTTTGTCCTATATGGCCTTTATTATATTGAGGTACATGCTCTCTATACCCATTTTGTTGAAAGCTTTTATCACAAATGGATGTTGAATTTTGTGGAATGCTTTTTCAGCATCTATGGAGATGATCATGTGGTTTTTGTCCTTCTTTTTGTTGATGTGGTGGATGATGTTGATAGATTTTTTAATGTTATACCATACTTGCATCCCTGGAATAAATCTTACTTGATCATGATGGATGATCTTTTTGATGTATTTTTTAATTCGGTTTGCTAATATTTTTTTTTTTACAATTTATTTTATTTTAGTATCATTAACCTACAATTACATGAGCAATATTGTGATGATTAAACTACCCCCTTCATCAGGTCCCCCACCAACCCTATTACAGTCACTGTCCATCAGCGTAGTGAGATGAGAATCACTACTTGTCTTCTCTGAGCTGTAGAGTCCCCCCCATGCCCCCCACCCTATGTCTGCCAATCGTAATGCCCCTTGGGACTGGGGAAGAAGGGCGGGAAGGGAGGGATAAGAGGGTAAAACGGTTTGCTAATATTTTGTTGAGTATTTTTGCATCTATGTTCATCAGGGATATTGGCCTGTGATTTTCTTTTTTTGTGCTGTCTTTGCCTGGTTTTGGTATTAGAGTGATGCTGGCTTCATAGAATGAGTTTGGAAGTATTCCCTCTTCTTCTACTCTTTGGAAAACTTTAAGGAGAATGGGTATTAGGTCTTCACTAAATGTTTGATAAAATTCATCGGTGAAGAGATCTGTTCCACGGGTTTTGTTCTTAGGTAGTTTTTGATTACCAATTCAATTTTGTTGTTGGTAATTGGTCTGTTCATATTTTCTGTTTCTTTCTGTGTCAGCCTTGGAAGCTTGTATTTTTCTAGAAAGTTCTCCATTACTTCTAGGTTACCCAGTTTGTTAGCATATAATTTTTCATACTATGATCTCATAATTCTTTGTAATTCTGTGGTGTCCGTAGTGATTTTTCCTTTCTTATTTCTGATTCTGTTTATGTGTGTAGACTCTCTTTTTTTCTTGATAAGTCTGACTAGGGGTTTATCTATTTTGTTTATTTTCTTGAAGAACCAGCTCTTGCTTTCATTGATTCTTTGTATTGTTTTATTCTTCTCAATTTTATTTATTTCTGCTCTAATCTTTATTATGTCCCTCCTTCTACTGACTTTGGCCCTCATTAGTTCTTCTTTTTCTAGTTTCATTAATTGTGAGTTTAGACTGCTCATATGGGATTGTTCTTTTTTTCTGAGGTAGGCCTATATTACAATATACTTTCCTCTTAGCATGGCCTTCGCTGTGTCCCACAGATTTTGCAGTGTTGAATTACTGTTGTCATTTGTCTCTATATATTGCTTGATCTCTGTTTTTATTGGGTCATTGATCCATTGGTTATTTAGGAGCATGTTGTGAAGCCTCCATGTGTTTGTGGGATTTTTCATTTTCTTTGTATAATTCATTTCTAGTTTCATACCTTTGTGGTCTGAGAAACTAGTTGGTACAATTTCAATCTTTTTTATTTTACCGAGGCTCTTTTTGTGGCCTAGTATATGATCTATTCTTGAAAATGTTCCATGTGCACTTGAGAAGAATGTGTATTCTGCTGCTTTTGGGTGTAGAGTTCTATAGATGTCTGTTAGGTCCATCTGTTCTAATGTGTTGTTCAGTGCCTGTGTCCTTACTTATTTTCTGTCTGGTTGATCTGTCTTTCAGAGTGGAGTGTTGAAGTCTCCTAGAATGAATGCATTGCATTCTATTTCCCCTTTTAATTCTGTTAGTATTTGTTTCACATATGTAGATGCTCCTGTGTTGGCACATAGATATTTATAACGGTTATATCTTCTTGTTGGACTGACCTTTTATCATTATGTAATGTCCTTCTTTGTCTCTGTGACTTTCTTTGTTTTGAAGTCTATTTTATCGGATACAAGTACTGCAACTCCTGCTTTTTTCTCCCTATTAATTGCATGAAAATATCTTTTTCCATCCCTTCACTTTTAGTCTGTGCATGTCTTTGGGTTAAAAGTGAGTCTCTTGTAGGCAGCATATAGATGCGTCTTTTTTTTTTATCCATTCAGTGACTCTATGCTTTTTGATTGACGCGTTCAGACCATTCACTTTTAGGGTGATTATCGATAGGTATGTACTTATTGCCATTGCAGGCTTTAGTTCATGGTTACCAAAGGTTCAAGGTTAACCTCCTTACTATCTAAGAGTGTAACTTAACTCACTTAATATGCTATTACAAACACAATCTAAAGCTTCTTTTTTTCTCCTCCTTTTTCTTCGTCCTATATTCTTTATATATTAGGTATCATATTCTGTACTCTTTGTCTATCCGTTGATTGACTTTGGAGTTAATTGAACTTTGTATTTCCTTAGTAATTAACTGTTCTACTTTCTTTACTATGGTTTTATTACCTCTGGTGACAGCTATTAAACCTTAGGAACACTTTCATCTATACGAGTCTCCCACACTGTAGAGGTGGTTTGTGGGAGGTAAATTCTCTCAGCTTTTGTTTATCTGAAATTGCTTAATCCCTCCTTCAAAGTTAAATGATAATCTTGCCGGATAAAGTAATCTTGGTTCATGGCCCTTCTGCTTCTTTGCATTAAGTACATCATGCCACGCCCTTCTGGCCTGTAATGTTTCTGCTAAGAAGTCTGATGATAGCTTGATCAGCTTTCCTTTGTGTGTGATCTTATTTGTCTCTCTGGCTGCTTTTAATAGTCTGTCCTTATCCTTGATCTTTTCCATTTTAATTACTGTATGTCTTGGTGTTGTCTTCCTTGGGCCCTTGTGTTGGGTGATCTGTGCACCTCCATGGCCTAAGAGACTATCTCCTTCCCCAGATTGGGGATGTTTTCAGCAATTACCTCCTCAGAAACACTTTCTATCCCTTTTTCTCTCTCTTCTTCTTCTGGTACCCCTATAATACAAATTTTGTTCCATTTGTATTGGTCATACAGTTCTCTCAATGTTCTTTCATTCTTAGAGATCCTTTTCTCTCTGTGCCTCAGCTTCCTTGTATTCCTCTTCTCTAGTTTCTATTTCATTTATCATCTCCTCCACCGTATCCAATCTGCTTTTAGTACCCTCCATTGTGCTCTTCAACGATTTGATCTTGGTCCGGAATTCATTTCTGAGTTCTTGAATATATTTTTCTGTAACTCCATGAGCATGTTAATCATTTTTATTTTGAAATCCCTTTCAGGAAAATTCATGAGGTCGATGTCATTTAAATCTTTTTCAGGAGGTGTGTTAATAATTTTTCTTTGAACCAGGTTCCTTTGGCATTTCATATTTGTATATGGCGCCCTTTAGTGCCCATAAGCTCTACTCTCTGGAGCTTCTCAGCCCCTGAAGCAATGTCAGGAGTTGCAGGGGAGTTGTGTTGGTGCCTGGGTGGAGGAAGGAGCTGTTTCCTGCTTCCCAGCTGCTATGCTTGTCTCCACTGCCTGAACCAGTGGGCTGAGCACACAGGTGTAAGCCTCTATGTTTGCATTTGTAATTGCTGTAGACAGGTCTTCCCTCTGGCTGGCTTAACGCCAGAGTAAGGTTTGCTGGTTTGTGAGCCATGTGGAGCTGAAGATCATGAAAGCTCCCAACCTGCTGGGCAGAGTACACCCTGACAATTTTGTCTACCTGTTCTTTCTCCTGAGCAGTAAACTCTGTGCAATCCTTGCCCCTTTAGCAACCCTCTTGCTGTTACAAAATCTCTCAGACTGCCCACTTTTCTTTTGTCCCAGAACAGCCAGATATGGATCCCTGCTTTCCAGAAGTGGCTGGAATCTCAGTCTCTTCAGGAATTCTGCCTGTCTTAGCTTTCCAATCCCCTAACCACGAGAGTACCATGCAAGCACCATGAAATGTAGGTTTTTCCTCCCAGAGCAGATCTCTGGAGTTAGGTATTCAGCATTCCCAGGCCTCCACTTCCTCCACACTCCATTTCTCTTCCTCCCTCCAGTGAGCTGGTATGGGGGAAGGGCTTGGGTCCCACTGAGCCACGGCTTTGGTGTTTTATCCTGTTCAATGAAGTTCATTCTTTTCTCCAGGTGTATGCCGTTTGGCGCAACCCTCTTTCCTGTTGCTCTTTCAGGATTAGTTGTATTAATTATATTTTCATTTTATATACAGTTTTAGGAGGAAACCTCTGTCTCACCTCTCACACCGCCATCTTTAATCTTCCCACTGTTCTTTATTTTTATGAAATAACAAATATAAAAATTTATTGGCAAGTATGACTATTGACAAAGAAAGCAAATCCATGAAGTGGCTAGTATATAGAGAACATATTGGGGAAAAAAAAAGACATGTTAACATGGCAGCAAAGACAAGCAAATGAACAGTACAGTAAATTATTTGGGTCTAGAATAGCTCTTTTGGTGTTATATTTAAGTTCAATGGGTCCATTTCAAGTCAGCTATGGTAGCGCTGGACCATATTTAACCCAGACATCCCTGCTGTGGGATAACTATGGGAGAAGAATCTGATGCTGACCTTGACTTTTAGATGTGCCCAAACTAAAGGATTGGCAAGGAGGGAAGGGAGGAAGCAACTAGCAAACTGTCCTCGGTAAACAAACATGTTAAATAATGTCTTATGTTACTTAGGGGTTCCAGATTCAGTGGATTCATGAAAACATAGTCATCAAAATAGAGCATCATGAGGTGGCAAAAAGTATATGTAGTTCAAAAATATAAATGTTTTATGCAAATTAAGTTCCTACAACTCAGAAAACATAAAAGTTAAGCTTTTCAGGTAAGGGTTAATACCACATAATTTACATACAATTCTCTCAATTCTGAACACAAATTGCAGTTGAAATGAAAAATAGAATTGAATTTACAAAGAAATGTGCTTCCTGAATTGATTTTTTATTATGATTATTCTACTTTCATTTGTACTTATTTCTTAAGAAGAGTAGAATATTGAGCACCAAGTCAGGGAAAAGAAAATTGGCAGCTTTATGTTGATCTATATGGAGTTGTGTAAAATCCGTAATAGCATCATCAATATAACTAAAATATTATTTCAATATTTACAAAATTAATATAAATCACTTATAAATTTTTTCCTTAACTTCTGTTTTGAGGCTATAAAGCAGCCACTGTTCTCAGCTGCCACTCTTTTAGACATCCTCCTAAGTGTTTTTCATTTCTGTATTTATAAGATTCTTATAGATTACTCCCCAAATATATTTCAAAAGTAATTTAATAATTTTGCTGAAAATGAAAAAAATTACTTTCACTTTGAAACTTTCTTTTCTTGTACTTATATACACAGGAGGAAAAAATAATGTAAACATTATAAGTGAAAACAATATTAAATACTTTAGTAACTTCAATAAATTATTCTAAAAGTTAAGGTAAACATGCATTTAAAAATAGTTAAGATATGCTAACAAGCTGGAAAACCTAAAAGAAATGGACAACTTATTAGAAAAATACAATCTTCCAAGACAGACCTAGGAAGAAACAGAAAATCTAAACAGACCAATTACCAGCAATGAAATTGAATCGGTAATCAAAAAATACCCAAGAAGAAAATCCCCGGGCCAGATGGATTCACCGCACTGCATTTTATCAGACATATAGAGAAGACATAATACCCATTCTCCTTAAAGTTTTCCAAAAAATAGAAGAGGAGGGAATACTTCCAAACTCATTCTATGAAGCCAGCATCACTCTAATACCAAAACCAGGCAAAGACCACACAAAAAAAGAAAATTACAGCCCAATATCCCTGATGAACATAGATGCAAAAATACTCAACAATATATTAGCAAACCGAATTCAAAAATACATCAAGAGGATCATACACCATGATCAAGTGGGATTCATCTCAGGGATGCAAGGATGGAACAACATTCAAAATTCCATCAACATCATCCACCACATCAACAAAAAGAAGGACAAAAACCACATGATCATCTCCATAGATGCTGAAAAAGCATTCTACAAAATTCAACATCCATTTGTGATAAAAGCTTTCAACAAAATGGGTATAGAGGGCATGTACCTCAACATAATAAAGGCCATATATGACAAACCCACAGCCAACATCATACTTAACAGCGAGAAGCTGAAAACTTTTCACCTAAGATCAGGAACAAGACAGGGATTCCCACTCTCCTCCCTGTTATTCAACATAGTACTGGAGGTCCTAGCCACAGCAATCAGACAAAACAAAGAAATACAAGGCATAGAGATTGGTAAAGAAGAAGTCAAACTGTCACTATTTCCAGATGACATGATAGTGTACCTAAAAAACCCTAAAGACTCCACTCCAAAACTACTAGAACTAGTATCTGAATTCAGCAAAGTTGTAGGATACAAAATTAACACACAGAAATCTTGCTTTCCTATACACTAACAATTAACTAACAGAAAGAGAAATCAGGAAAACAATTCCATTCACAATTGCATCAAAAAGAATAAAATACCTAGGAATAAACCTAACAAAGGAAGTGAAAGACCTATACCCTGAAAACTACAAAGCACTCCTAAGAGAAGTTAAAGAGGACACTAACAAATGGAAATTCATCCCATGCTCATGGATAGGAAGAATTAATATTGTCAAAATGGCCCTCCTGCTCTACCCAATTTACAGATTCAATGCAATCCCTATCAAAATACCAACAGCGTTCTTCAATAAACTAGAACAAACAGTTCTAAAATTAATATGGAACCACATAAGACCCTGAATAGCCAAAGCAATCCTGAGAAAGAACAAAGCTGGGGGGATTACACTCCCTGACTTCAATCTCTGCTATAAAGCTGCAGTAAGCAAAACGGTTTGGTACTGTCACAAGAAGAGACTCATAGATCAATGGAACAGAAGAGAGTCCAGATATAAACCCACACATATATGATCAATTAATATATGATGAAGGAGCCAAGAATATACAATGGGGAAAAGACAGCCTCTTCAATAACTAGTGTTGAGACAACTGGACAGCTACATGTAAGAGAATGAAACTGGAATTACTGTCTAACTCCATACACAAGAGTAAACTCAAAATGGTTCAAAGACCTGAATGTAAGTTATGAAACCATAAAACTCTTAGAAGGAAACATAGGCAAAAGTCTCTTGAACATAAGTATGAGTAATTTTTTCTGGAATGCATCTCCTTGGACAAGGGAAACAAAATAAAACATGAACAAGTGGGGCTGCATCAAACTAAAAAGCTTCTGTAGAGCAAAGGACACCATCAGCAGACAAAAAGAGAACTTACAGTATGGGAGAATATATTCTTAAATGACTCATTGATAAGAGGTTAACATCATAAATAACTCATATGCTTCAACAATCAAAAACCAAAAAACCCTATTAAAAAATGGGTGGAGGACCTGAACAGACATTTCTCCAAAGAAGAAATACAAAAGGCCAACAGTCACATGAAAAGATGTTCCATATCGCTAATGATCAGGGAAATGCAAATCAAAACCACAATGAGATACCATCTCACACCAGTCAGAATGACCACTATCAAAGAGACAAGAAACAAATGTGGGCGGGAGGTCGAGAAATGGGAACTCTCCTACACTGTTGGTGGGAATGTCAACTGGTGCAGTCACTGGGGAAAGCATATAGAATTTCCTCAAAAAACTAAAAATAGAAACACCATTTGATCTAGTTATTCCAGTTCTCGGGATTTACCTGAAGAAAACAAAATCCCTGATTTGAAAAGATGTATGCACTCTTGTTTATCACCACACTATTTACAATAGCCAAGATATGAAAGCAACCTAAGTGTCCATGAATAGATTAATGGATAAAGAAGATGTGGTAAATATACACAATGGAATATTATTCAGCCATTAAAAAAAAAAAGAAATCTTGCCATTTGCAACAACATGGATGGATCTAGAGGGTTTTATGCTCAGTGAAATAAGCCAGGCAGAGGAAGACAAATACCATATGATTTCACTTATTCGTGGAGTATAAAAACAAAGCACAACAGAAGGAACAAAACAGCAGTAGACTTATAGACACTGAGAAGTGACAAGTGGTTACCATGAGGGAGGGATTGGGAAGGACTGCGGGGGAGGATAAGGAGGATAGAGGGGTGCAGTAATTCACAATCACAACATAAGTTGTTCATGGGGACGGTAGTACAGCATGGAGAATATAGTCAATGATTCTGTAATATCTTTCTATGTACTGGAGGGAGTGAGGATTTAATAATGTGGGTAACTGTTGAACCAATGTGTTGCACACTTGAAACTAATGTAAGATTGTATATCAACTATACTCCAATAAAAAAAATGGTTAAGATGGTAAATTTTTTGTTATGTGCATTTTACCACAATAAAATCAACTGAAAACAAAGTTAAGGTAGAATTAGACTTGTAGAGGGCAGTGCATCTTAAGTATATTATTGAATTTGCCACTTAACTGATTGGGCATATTTTTTCACGACCACAGAAGTAATATGTTCCAGACCTACACTAAAAGGATAGCCACTAGCCACTAGCCACATGCGGCTTTTGAGCACTTTCCTCATGGCTTGTCCAAATTGATATGTGCTGTAAGTGTAAAATATTCCTGATTTCAAAGATTTTGCACCCAAACAAAGTAAAATAGCTCAGTAATAATTTTTTTATTGGTGACATGTTGACTTGATATTTTGGATATATTGTTATATAAAATATATTAATTTCACATTTTTAAAACTTTTTTTAATGTGACTTCTAAAACATTGAAAGCTGTACACATAGCTGGCACTATATTTTCTATGAACAGTGCTGCTCTGGACAGACTTTCTTATAGCACGAAGAGCTTAGCTCTTGTCTTTACATCCGGGGTAGAGGAGATGAAGGACAATGTGGGCAGAAAAGGAAAACCTCAAACCTAAAAATCAGGAAATTATTCTTACAATAGGATTCTGAAATATTTATTTTGAACTGTATGACCCTAAAATCTGTTTGAAAGCCATCAATTTATGAAATCTTACTTTTTAGGTCTAAACAGAAAAGCTAAATCTCTTAACACTTCTCCAAATAATTTACCCAAAATATTTGAAAAGGAATTTTCCAATGTGGATAAAAATAGTAAACTCTACGAGTTTTCCTTTTAGAAGAGAATTTTACAGAATTTATTGAAAGACTTCCATGTTTTAAAAAAATTAAAATAGAATTAGCTAGCTGTATGGCAAAACTGTTTGTTTCATCAGTCTAGCCTTTGCCCGTATATTTAGAAAATGAGCACAGAGGATCTTCTCAATTATTTGTTTCCTTTGTCTACACATAACATATAGATTCAGAGCGCGATCCACCTCTTTCAGTCCTCTCAAGGCAGCCTCTTCGGCAGAGTGGTACTCACAAAAATCTCACACCGGGCGCCTCCTAGCTGCTTTCTAGCATGAAAGAGAAATCACATGAAGATTCACTTTCTTCCCGACTTGCAGTTGCAATTGGGTGTGAATATGAATCCCCATTAATCAATTGTCCCCCTATACTTCCACTCTCCCTCCCTCCCTACCGCCTCTTCTCTTTCCTTCTCCTTCCCTCCTTCCCTTTCTCCTCCCTTTTCACGTCTCTGGTGAACAAGGTTTGAAGCTCTCTGACCTAGTGCCCTCTTCTGTTTAGAACTTTCAGTGCACATCCAGGCAATTCTCCTCGTTCTCAAGCAGCCTGAAAGAACTTGAAACTGTTGTAAGCAAACTAGTCGGTTTGTACAGAGTGGAAGCTTCTGAGAAATGTAGGGGCTACAGAGGAATTCAAAAGGACTTCATTTTCATTACCTTACCAGCAGTAGGTCTGAAAATTAGATTTGTTTCACTTTCCTTTTCCAAAACTGTGCCTAATATCTTTTAAAGTCCTAATATTTCTGATTTAGTGGACACTGACACTCTTTTATAAGTTAACGAAACCAGGTTTGCTTGCTTTCTCATTAGAGTCTAATACCTTGTTACACCGATGGGAAAGAATTTTTAAGTTGTTCTGACAGAAGAGAATGTTTGTTTAAATGTGTGCCATGTCCTTGATAACACCGCCATTGCCTCTTCCTCTTCTTGCTGGAGGGTTGGAGGGGAACAGAGGATAACATTTTCCACTCTAATCAGATTATAACTGGGTGGGAAGAAAAAAAATGCCAGTTTTGGGGGGGGACAGAGACACTCATAGAATAGAGAATAGAAGTACCATCAAGGCCACACAGGAATGGCCAGTCAGGGTTCTTTCCCCACCGTGACCCTTGACTTCACTCCTGTCTGCTGTGACTCACACTCAGACGGATGGAGCCTGGTCCCTGACTCCCAGAACAGACACTGTGCTCTGTGAGAAGTGAGGGTAAATTAGCCACCACTTTACAAGGGTTTGAGTTTGTAAAGTGCCCTTGACCTTGGCCACAATTAATTACGTTGCCACCAGTACAATCAGGTGTCTTGGTTTATTTCATCATTCAAAAAGTGATAATTTTCATAGATATGATTCTCACTGTTAAGGGGTAAATTTGCTTCCTCATGAAATTGTGATTTTTTTACCAAAATATAAGCTTTAAGGTTGCTAAAATGAATGTTAACCAGTTACATACTATATTCATTATTTTCACGGTAGTAGTTCTCTCCTGGGAGTTAGGGGATCTAGATTTGCATCACTGGGATTTGCATCTAACTGGATGTGTGACTCATGACAAGTCACATACTCTCTGAGCCTTAGTTTTCCAATCTGTGAAATGAAAATAATACCTGCCTTATCTTCCCCAGGGATTTGCTGCTGTGAGAACCAAATGAGATACCATGTAAAAACGCTTTTTAAATTATAAAGCCAAAGGTGTGGCTAACCAAATATAAAATTAAACAATCCCTTTGGATTTGAAAATGAAACCATTTGGGAGCCCAATCTGATGTTTTGCATAGTAAAAGGATTCTGTTTGTTATAAAAGTTTAGCAGCAATGTAACCAATAAACTGTCCTCAACAGCTTAGACAGACCTTATAAACCATCCAGATCAAGATGTACAAGGAGAAAAGCTTCAGCTACAGTGAATCAAATGTTCCCAGAATCTAAATGGTCTCTGTAAACATTTTTCTAGGAAATGTAAAGTTGCGATAATAAACACATATATAAAATTTGCCTGCTTAACTATTTCTGAATGTACCGTTCAGTAATGTTAAGTACATACATGTAGTTGTGCACAGCTGCCCAGAACTTTTTTGACCTGCAAAACTGAAACTCTACATACATTAAACAGCTCCTTGTTTTCTCCTGCCCCCCAGTCCCAGACAGCCACCATTTCACCTTCTCTCTCTGTGAATTTGAGTACTTTAGATTCCTCATCCAGGAGGGCTCATACAGTGTTCGTACCTTTGTGACTGGCTTATTTTACTGAGCATCATGTCCTTAAGGTCCATCCGTGTTGGAGTGCGTGCCAATGTTTCCTTCCTTTTTAAGGCTGAACAATATCCCACTCCATATATATCCCACGTTTTGTTACACATTCACCAGTTGGTGCACATTTGGGTTGCTTCCGCCTGGTCTATGTAGTATTTTGTTATAATAATATTATGTTCTGAATTAGTTAGCTTGTTTGAGGTCAAAGAAACACATACACACACACATACACACGCACAGATCACAGGATGTGTTGCAAGGATGTGTGGGAACCTAGTGTTGCAAGAAAGGAAGTTAGCTCTGGAAATTGCCTCATCCAGCTGCTCATACTTCAGGAGATTGTGTAAAAGGAACTGAAGGAACCCGAACTTTTATTCACGGCAGCACTTAGATAAAATGACTCACCTTCTTTTTGGAGTATCTAGCATTTATGTTTCCCCAAAGAGATATTTTACTTGAGTCAGTGTATCACCATTTGCTGTGGAGTACTGTTATCCTGGGGCAGAATGCCAGCCAGATGGCCCCAGAGACAACTAGCTTACCTCATGGCTCAGGCTGTTTCCTTCAGCTTGTGCTCCAGTCCGCAACGCAGTCTGTTGCGCGAGGAGAGCAGGCTTGGTGTCACCTGAAGGGCATACCATAAGGCAGAACAGCTCAGATAGGAAGCAAACACGTGGCCTCTTACTTTAGGATAAATCTCCAAAGGTGTAAGTATACTATGCCTTGTAGAATGAGATATACATTCAAACATGAATCTCATGTCTCCTCCATTCTTCCCTTAGCACCTTTCACTCACTCATTCACTAGTTTATTTCTACTGTCATTCAACAAAAATACAAGTCCTCTGGTGTCTAGTGCCTTCATTTCTGCCTCCATCCTACCCTCTCGGAGTCTTCTGAGGTCATTCCTGTGCAGGCAGTATTCATGCTCTGGGTCTCTTCAGGCTGCTTTTCCACATTGAAAATTGTCAGGTCAATACTCCAATCCTTTAGCTCTCTGCTATTTTAATTAATTAATTAACAAATACATGTGACATAGTGGTACTAACTGGTGTTAATATGTTGTACTTTTCAGGTAAATGATTTCCTCTTAAAATAAGGCCCTTCTGAGGACCATACTTTCACCCAAAGGAGCAGGACTTGCTGCATAGTTTGTAGCCCCAGCGCAGAATGAAAATGTTCAAAAATGATTAAGAATCTCAAGATAGTAATAGCAGAACATTAAACCAAGCACAGGGCCCTTCTAAATGTGAGGACCTGTGCAGGCTGCAGACCCATGAGGCCAGCCCTGCACAACAGGGACGCTAAGTTGGAATTGAAGCAACATGTCAGGCCATCGGGGAAGGTGGTCTGCATGGTGACTTCTCTCATCATTCTTCAAATTATACCATGTAGAGGAGTCTCTGTTCAAACCCCTTATGAAACTACATTGATTGAGGAAGAGAAAAGAGGAAAGCACTCCGGAGGTCACTAAAGTATAGGAAGAAAGAACAGTCAAACAGTAATAGAATAATAAAGGTTAAATAACGTGCCCACAGTCACATACTCGGCAGCGTTTGAGCCAAGACTACAAAACCCCTGCTCACTCGTCCCTACATCTCTGCCTGCCTTGGCACTGCAGAGTCCTCAAGGCTTGGAAATACAGGGAAAACAGTGTGGTTTTTTTTAGTTGTTTCAGATTGACATTTCAACTCATTGCTTTAAATGTACCTGAAAAAGCATCTGAAGGCTGGAAACAACAGATTGTGCATATTTTATGAAAATGTAACTACCATACTACTTAAAAAATCGCCATTTTAGTGGACATGGTTGCACAAGATTGTGAATGTACTTAATGCCATGGAATTGTACACTTAAAAATGGTTAAAACAGTATTTTTTAATATATATTTTGGCACAATAAAAAATAAAATAAATCTTAGATTTCCCAGCTTTTCAGATACCCAGTATGTGTATCGACTTTGAAAGACATCGAGTATATATTATTGAATGAAGAATCATATAATTCCACATGATGGATACGATACATCACTTGTATGTAAGAATACCAAAACAGAGAGCAGTAAGGAGCCAGAAGCTTTTTTTTAGTTCACACACTTTTACACTATTTAAGTTTTTTACAGTGAACATATATATTGCTTTAGAAAATCATTTTTGAAAAGATATTTCTATTTTGGAGGGGAAAAAAGAAGAAACAAATATATAAAAAACCGGCTTCACAGGAGTGAGAGAGAGTCTGAGGTCCAGGCCGCCTGGCTGGCCACTGTGAACCACTCTAATACCTGTTTCGTTACTGTGAGCGCAGACTAATCTGGGTTCAGAGGCATGCTCTAAAAATAACACAGACCCTTAGGTTTAGAATGGAACAGACTAGTTACCTAATCTGATTTCCCACTAGGTATACAACTTTCCACATGTACTTTATCTCAACCCTTACTCAAGAGCTTCCCATCCATCCTATTGCTCTAGACTAATAATTGTTAGAAAGTTCTTTCTTATATTTAATATGAAGTCTGCCTCATTATAGCTAATAATTATTTATTTGGATTATGCTCTTTGGGCATAATAGGAAAAAAAATTGATTCTTCTACACGCCAACCTTCTATTTGCCGGATGCCATGGCTTCCTTGCTCTTCTCTTTTTAAGCCAATAAACATCCTCAGTCAATCTCCATGTGATCCCACCGTTTCAGTCGCTTTCCTATGGACTCAGTGTATCTCTCTTCCATGTGGCACCCTTGAGAATAATACTTTAGGTGTGGTCTGAACTGAGTACAGCAAACTGTACTTCTATTATGCAACATAAGATTATGTTAGCTTTTTTAGCAGCCCCATCATACTGTTAACTATAGGTGAGTTTATCATCACCTGAAACTTGAGGATTGCTATCCACATAGTTTATTTTCCTCCTTTTAAAATTACATTTTTGAATCTAAATGCAGGTCTTATCTATTTTTTCAGCTCAGTATTTCAGTCTACCAAGCTCATATTTCTAAGAGTGTAACAAACTTTGTAAGCTTCTTTCACATTCCAAAAAATTAATACATATTCACTGCGATTTTTTTGAAAACCCATATAAATATAAATAAAAAGAGAAAACTAAAAATTGCCAGTTGATCCATCATCCTGACCTTATTACTATTAAAATTTTGGTATAAAAATAAGTATATATATATATACATATATATATATAAATCTGTCCCCACTTCTCTGCCTAACTATATTTTTTCCTAATAATTGGATTAGGTTATATACCTTGTTTTATAATCTTCTTCTTCACCTGCTAATGTTTATGATTGCTTTTCCATGTTAAATATTAAACGACGGTCTTCCATCATTTATTTATTTATTCTACCTGTCTTGCTTTATTCAATCACATGGTCCTGGATGTTTATTTCTATTTTTTTCTGTATTTTAAATAGGACTGCAAAGACTATCCTTGAACTTACATTTTTATCTATATGCATGATGATTTATTTTTTGTTGTTATTGAAGTATTGTTGATATACAATCTTATATTGGTTTCAAATACACAACACAGTGGTTTAACAGTTACCCATATTATGAAATCCTCACCCCCTCTAGTGCAGGAGTTACAGAATCATTGGCTATATTCTCCGTGCTGAACTACCATCCTTGTGACCAACTTATATTATGATTAAGAATTTTTTTGCTACTTATCACCCTCATCCTCCCCATCCACTTACCCCAACCCCTCCCCCATAGTAACCACTAGTCACTTCTCAGTGTCTGATCTACTGCTGTTTTGTTTGTTTTGTTTTGTTTTGTTTTTCTATTCCGCAAGTAAGTGAAATCATATGGTATTTGTCTTTCTCCACCTGGCACCTTTCACTTAGCATAATACCTTCTAGATTCATCCATACTGTTGCAAATGGCAGGATTTCTTTTTTATGGCTAAATAATATTCCTTAATACTGTATCTATGTACCACATCTTCTTTATCCATTCATCTGTTGATGGACACTTTGGTTGCTTGTATCTTGGCTATTGTAAATAATGCAGCAATAAACATAGAGGTCCATATACCTTTTTGAGCATGATGATTTCTTTAGAAATTATTTCTAGAAGGAGAATTATATAAAAGGGTAAGCCTTTTTCAAAGTTTTGACACCTGTATTAGTCTGCTCAGGCTACAAGTAACAAAATACCACAGACTGAGTGACTTAAATAGAACACTGAAAGTTAGACACCCATAGTCAAGGTGCCAACAAATTGGTTTTCGATGAGAGTGGTCTTCTTGGCTTGTATAGAGCCAGCTTCTCCCTGTGTCCTCACATGGCCTCTCCTTTGTGCACATGCGCAGAGAGAGTTCTGTTGTCTCTTCCTCTAAGGATACCAGCCTTATCGGATTAGGGCCCCACCCTTATGACCTCATTGAACCTTAATTAGCTCCCTAAAGTTCGTGTCTCCAAATACAGTCACACTGGGGCTTAGAATTTCAACATATTAAATTAGGAGGGGACACAACTCAGTCCACAGTGATACCTTTTGTCAAATTTTTCTTTCAGAAAGATTATACAAATTTATACTCCCACTCACAGTGTTTGAGAGTGCTTAGCCTAAACTCTCACCAAGAGCTCAACATTTACAAATTTAGATATTTTTTGAAAATGGATTTTGTGGATCTCCAGAATTGGACAAATGTTCAAAAATGTACAAACAGGAGGTTTGACCAAGGGACTTAAGTCAGGATACACGGTTCAATATAAATATGCTTCACAGATTCTCAGATTCATTTCTTTGCCTGTGGGTCCCATGACACCTACACACCTTGATGCATGTTTGAGCTGAGAGGCCCCCATACCTAGGAACTTGGAAAAAGCTTACATGCGCACTTACAGACTTTGCTAAAACCCTGACGGAAGCAGCGTCTTAGGTTTAGAAAAGATGGGAATGAATTGCTGAGAAGGAACTAAAAAGTATGCTGGTAGACGAGTTAGATGAAATATTGAAAGAATGTGAAGGGAGGGTTCATCTTGAGGACTGGGATTGAGAAGAATTCTTTGATATTGAGTCCCATAGCCTTGGGGGACTTATTTGATCACAGCTGCTTTTCCAATCCCCAGTGGTTTAGAGCCCCTTTTTCGCTCAGATTGACTGGGGAATTGATGCCCCTTTCTGGGTGCATAGCTCCTTATCAGACAGGAATAGACCACATATTACCAACTTCCAGACAAGAATACAATAGACCTTTTTGTGTATGCTGAAATCCTATACAGACTGCAGCAGCTCAACTGCTCACAAGTGAGGAGAACGCGGCTCTGCTCTATCTAGTCTTTGCTCACTTTCTCTTCATTTCTAGGAACAGTGATTTCAGGCTTCTTTCCAAATGGACAGCCCAAGTAGAAATGGAGCAGCAAAAAGTGCTTGGAATTTATTTTGTTATTTACATTTAAGAACAGCTTTATTGCTTTTATTTTTGTTAAGTATGACATGCCCATTTTAACAAGTCCAAATACAGAACAGTGTAATGTGCAAAGTAAAAATTTTTTATTGATGTCAGTAAAATTTATCTAGAGACTTTTTGGTGAAAGACAACCATTCTCATAGTAGTACACATATAAAAACACCTTTATGTACATGAGCTCATCCATGTAGTCTGTGACCTATTTTATTCAACCATTAAGCATGAAATCTCTTTGAATCCATAAATAGAGGGGAGCATCGTCATGATTAATGGCCACATAGTATTCCTCTGAGTATATAGATCATGACGCATTTAGCCAGTTCTCTACGAGGCCATTTCAAATTTGTGAAAGCTGCTATAAACAATGCCGAGATAAATGTTCTTGTGCATACCTTTCATTACCTTTAGAAATATTTGAACAAGCATGTTTAATGTCTTTGTGAAAAACAACAGATTAAAGATTATGAAGTCATATTTAGAAGAAGAAATTGAAAATATACACAGCTTCTCTGTTCTCTGTTTACATCTTAGGAAGTAATTATCTTTACCCCCATAGAATACAAGAACGTTGAAATGCTTTAATTTTTATCACCCCCTCATCCTTTCTCTCGTCTTTTATGATACTGTGCTCATATATATTGGATTTTTCTTATTGATGTTATTGTTTTACTTTAACTTATTTAATTTGAGAATGTTCAAGCACAAAGAAAAGTGAAAAGAAGTCAAAGAACAAAGAAAAAATAGTCAACATACACCTTACTTAATTTTATCAATTGTTAATAGCTTCTCACTCTCCCTCCCTTCCCTCCCTCTCTCTCTCAGAAATATTTCTTGCTTTTATGCATGCCTAGCTATGCATTTAAAAGAGTGTTTATTATATTTTATCCAAAAAATTTCTAGGTATTATATGGCAAGAAGTTTTTCAGGTTATGTTGACTGTACTGCCGGAAATGGAGTTCCTATATTCATCAACTGGTATTCTGCTTTTTTTCACAGAAGACTACATAATTTTTTCATGGTTCCACAGAAATAATTGGCAGCAAACTTATTCTTTATAGTACTCTGAAAAATAACTTAAAGTAATTAATAAATTATTTATTGAGAAGCAATCACTGAGTTCAAATTTTTTACATGTGACTTGTGTGATAATATTGTCTTTGATATTTTACATGTCTATATATACTCTATATATTTAACTTTATTTTAATAGAAAGTCTGCCCTCTGCCCTACATTTTTGCTTAAAAAAAGAAATGTAAAGTATGTTGAATAGAGAAAAAGTAAACAAACACCAAACTACATCATGCCATGTTTCTGACATGGAAAGGATGCAGAAAGCATCACATAGGGGAAGGTGCACATTCAAAAGCCCTGTGAAAGAAAGAAGCAAGACATATTTTCTAAGAATAGAAAGAAGGTTGCTGTTTTGGAGGGTATGAAATTATGCTGAAGAGGTAGATGGGTGACCATCTGAACTTTGAAGATGATGTTGAGGACTTAAGTATCCTTTAAAAGTAATTCTTAACTACTAGGGGTTTAATTAGACTTGCGTTAGAAAAGGTGACAGACTGCAGTGGGAAGAACAGTCTGGAAGGCGCGAGAGCAGTTACAGAAAGACAGTAGAGATTATTGCAATAGTCCTAGCAAGAAATAATGGTATAGACTAGGGGGCTGGCAGAATGATGAAAAGAAGTAAAAGAGAAAGAGAACAGTTAGAAAAATGATCTTGATCTTGAAACATTTTCAAGGGTTTGCTTGGTCCTGTAATGGGCTGGAAAATCAGCTGACAAATGGTTACTAACAAACGGGGGCTCCATGCTTGGGTCTCTCTTCATGGAAGAACTTGCTGTTCAGCTGCAAAGAATTCTTCCCCTGGGGTTTCAGGCTTAGGCCATGCTTTCCCAGGGCAGCCAGTGAATGTACATGGCAGGGATCCGACGACCGGTCACTTCTGCCCGAAGCTTGACCCCTCTCCCCGGCTATCAGTTCTGGTCAGGTTGGCTGAGACATTACAGGATCTGCATTGGTTTGAGGTTCTCTCTGCCCAATCCTGCATCCTCCCCCTTCTCTTTTCATAACTTTTATTCACCAGTAAGTCTCATCTGCTTTCCATAGGACCCTACTGATACCCCTGCAAAATAATAAGTTTGGAGTTATCTGATGAAGGATATCTGATCAACTATGACATCATCTTCACGAAGGCCATAACTTCTAGACCACAATTCACTAATTGTCTGCTAAATTGTCTCAGAATGTTAGGAAACCAGACTCTCCCATGCTTCCAAGGAGTCTTGTGAGTTGTTTTTGAGTAGCTCTTTGGAGACACAGATTCAGAGGGAGAAGAATGCAGAAGAGAAGTTCTGGCCTAAGCTTCTCTTCAGACAGAAGGAAAGGCTATGAAAACAACTGGCCTAGGCTTCATATAGTTCATTACCAACTGTGTGATTGATGAGTTTACCGGCCATGACATTATTTAACATTATATAACCCCTATATATATATATATATATATAAGGGTAAATATTTCTCTGAAAGAAAATTACATTCCCACTGGCACTCAACTTGGGAAAAAATGGTTCAGGGACAGAAAGAAGCCGAGGACTTCGAGAGGTGGGCTATGGCTCAAAGGAGAGACGTTCCTCCTCCTCTGTCTAGACGAGAAGGGGCTGCGGGGTTGTTGGATCTAGATTCTGAGCAGAGGTTCAGAGATTCAGGTGGTGAAACAGGTTTGGCAGGTACAGAACAAGCTGTCCCAGATCAATTCCAACAATGCAGAAGCCAGGCAGGCAGCTAACTTGGTCAGAGACCCAAGGGCAGATCTGGATTGAGCTGTTATAAATTATCTTCTCTGTTACACTTCCTCCCTGAGCCTCCAGTAAAACCAAGGAAAAGCTTAAGTTGTGTTAGGGAAAATTAGTTAAAAGTTATACCCACATTTGAGCAAGTCTACAAAAGAAGTACAAGGCCCAGACTATATACCCATGTGACGCTCATCCACCATGCGTGGCAGAATTTAGAGGGCCCTGTGAATGATATCCCTGTTTCCTGCCCAAATGAGGAACCAACCACGAGATGAGAGAGTAAGGCAGCAGGTCAGCAAAAACATCACCTTTACTACTATTAAAGATAATTGCAGGATGTGGATTAGGTGTGGAAGCCAAAGGGTTGTCCAGTATTTCATCCCTGAATGGAACTTACCTATGTCATCCCAGAGCAGTGCTTGGCAACTACCTGGCAAAGCAGAGCAGATTGTTTGCATCCTGCAGGCAGGGAACTCAAAAGGAAGGGTATATAAAACATTTGTTTCCCAAACAAAATCAGTTCCTCATTCCACCTCTTCAGTACTCAGTACTCTCTCCACCATTGAATCCCCACTGTAGCGTCCAAGGAGTAGGTCAACTTTCCTTGGGAAAAATTCAGATCACTTACCTCTCATTCTAATTGTTCATCAACAAAATGTTTGAGTGTTTCTAGATGCAAGAAGCTCCTTTCTGTTACTGGAAAGAGTCTCATGACCAGCTTGTACTAAACTAGTAGTTCACAAACACTGGTCAATGCAAGTCAAGGAAAAGGATTTCTCAAGAAATCCATCAGGCTAAGTTACTTCAAAGGATTCTCTTCTATTCTCAAATGATGTTGATGGACCATATTAATATGGTCTTTTATTTATTAAATACTTATCATTATTAATAGATGTTGTTTTTAAAATATGTTCTTCTTTGACAAATTGAAAGTTGACAACTCTAAATTGGTATCAAAAGGTTCTTTTAATAGTACCAGGCTGGGAAATGACTACAAATGGCTTAACACTTCTCAGGGCCTTTACAACTTGAAACAAGTACTAATTCTTCAATAAGCACCTTCCGCCGAAGGAATCCTGGTCCTGTCCTGCCCAGGTGGGGCTGTATGCCAGGCGGGAACTGGAAGAAGCCAGACCTGAGGAGAGCTGAGAGCAGGAGAAGGTATCTCAGAGAGGAAGAAACAGTACCTGACTCCAAAGAATCCCAAGATCTTGGAAACTAGGCTGGCTTTGCATGGTCATCCATGTCTGAGACTTGAGGGAGTCTATTTAATCACACCTGTTCTCCCTCCCACTTCTTAACAAAGTAAGAATAGACAAAAGGAATTCAAAATGTCAGCTTTATTAAACAGAAAGCTAGATTAGAGAAAATGGCTGGGCCCCTAGATGGAAATAGAGCTCCTTGTTCCTTTTTTTCACAGAATCTGCAGGATGGGCCTACTTGCAGTAACACCTTTCAACCCAGGTAAGAGGGAGCCTCTACCTTGGGCCCCATACATCACAGAGACACACATGTTTATTGAAGGGCACATGAGTGCCTCTGTCACCTGCGATCCAGTGTTCAGGGAACTGGAACCCATATCCTAAATATCCATACTTATAACCAAAACCATTCAGGCTTCAGGGAAATATTTCTTCACATATTTTGTCCCGTGTCCTCAAAAGAAAAGGCAACTTCCTCTAAATGTCAACAGATTTGTGCCGTGCCACTGCTGGCTTTGAAGATATATGCCCTGTGATGTGGGGAGGATTTGAGTAATAGAAGTTCTTAAGTAATAAAAGACAAATGAATTAACTTGTCAAATCCTTTCTCTCAATAGCATGAATGTAGTAAATATTTGCATTAAAAAGTACTGGTTTGCAACAGGACCAAAAGTTTATTTTTTTTGCTTTTACTCATTTTCCAATTTGTGCTTCTGGAGCTATTCATGAATTGGTGTTTTATTTGCAAAAGTTGCATTGCACATGGCAGCTGAGGAACGTTTTATAATAAAAACCAACACATTTTATTCTACAGTTGTATATGTGCAGGTAGGATTCATTATCTAATGTTGCGTAACAAAATCGTCTTACAAGCTAGCGTCTTAAAACAGCAATAATCACCATCTCTCAGCATTTCTGAGCATCAGAAATTTCATACTAGCTTGGCTGAGCTTTTTCTTATTCTTGATCTCTCAGGAGGTTGTAATCAAACGTTGGCTGAGGCTAGAGTCATCTGAGGATTTGACTGGGGCTGGAGGATCTACTTCCAAAATGACTTACTTACATATCTGGCAAGTTGGGGCTGGCTGTTGGTGGAAAGCCTTCACCTCCACAGGGGCTGCTGGAACAGCCTCGCTCTATGCTTTGACAGCTCCCTCCAGAGCAAGCAGTCCAAGAGATCAAGGCAGAAGCTTCAATGAGTTCTGTGACCTAGCTTTGGAAGTTATGCGGCATCTTTTCCACCATATTCTATGGGTCAACAGACCATCCCTTATTCATCATGGAAGGAGACAGTACAATGGTATTAATACCAGGAGATGAGGACAACTGGAGGCCATCTTAAAGCCTGTTTACTGCATAGGTGTAGATATATGTGTTTGGCATAACACCAATTTTTTATATGGATAAATAGATAAATAGGTAAATAGTTAATGTAAAAAAAATGAATACAGTAGTCCCCCCTTATCTGTAGTTTTACTCTCTATGATGTTAGTTATCTGTGGTCATCCACATTCCAGAGGCAGACGATCCTCCTTCTGATAAAACCTCAGAAGGTCAACAGCAGCCTAACATTTTGTCAGAATGCCTATGTTACTCACCTCACTTTATCTCATCCTGTAGTATTTTATCATCTCACATCATCACAAAAAGAAGGGTGAGTACAGTACAATAAGATATTTTGAGAGAGAGACCATATTCACATAACTTCTCTTACAGTATGTTGTTATAACTATTTTATTTTGTTATTAGTTATTGTTAATATCTTACTGTTCCTAATTCATGAATTAAACTTTATCATAGGTATGTAGGTCTAGGAAAATATAGTATATATAGGGAGTGGCATTATCCATGGTTGCAGGCATCCCCTGGGAGTCTGGGGGGGACTACTGTAGTTTTACTTTTCTAGGAAATGTTTAATATGACTTAATTAAATTTTTTAAAATACAAATTTCAGCTTTGAAAAATAATATAAATTTTAAAATATGATTTTCATTAATTATGATTTGTATCTTGTTTCCCAGCCTTATTAGGCAATTTAAAATATTTTACAGGAAAAATAACTTTGGGGACTATATATAAAAATAACTAAATTTTATTTTTACATTTATAATTTTTTATTAAAATACACTCAAGTTTTGTACATTTTTAATGTGATTACATTTTGCTTTTTTAATCTTTTAGATCATGGCTATTATTTTGACAAATTTTGTGAAAATCTTGATAACAGCATAATTAAAGATTTGTTGAAATGGAGACCAGAGAAATAAATATGTAAACCTTTTTGCATTACAACTGCCTTTATTTTATACTCATCAATAGAACACTCAGACATGTACAATGATAAATCCAGTCCATCTTTAACATTTTGCCAATTTTTATTCATATTAAAAGACATATTTTTACACATATTTCAGTTTTATCACTCTGAAGGTATATTTTTCAAGGCGGGAGGATAGAATAGATTTTATCAAACAGCTTTTCTGCTTGATTTATAATCTATATATATGTACACATATGGCATGTGGGCCTCCGTTTGAATCCTTGCCCTACTTTTCTGACTTAGCCTAGGAAACTTGCAGCCCTGTTGGGAAAGGGATGGAGGGACTGAACCCATCCTGGTCAGTTTTTCATGTGGGTTGCTTTTGGACAGACTGTTCTGAGAGGAAACAAACCTATTCCCTGCTTTGGGGGCAAAATAAACAAAATCTGCTACATGGAACGTGGCCAATCACCTACTGCAGAATTGAGGGCGCATACGCATCTCCACCCCCCACAATATCCAAGGAGTTCTGCTCTGGCAGGCAGAGCATGTCAGCAGGAATCTCTTGGTGGGAGATATTATTCAGAGTGAAGTGAATGGCAAGGCTGATGGTCCATGTAGCCTCCAGCTGGACCACACATAAGCTATTGGAGATGGGGCCCCACCCAACCCCTTGGAAAGAAAAATAGCAAAACCTAAGCATACTATGAGTAAATCATTAATAAGGAAAGATTCCACTTCCAGCAGAGGATCCTGGTGTCTAAAGCAGACACTACAGCAAAAGTTTCGGCAAGCATAGCAGGTGACGTGGAGCGTACAGCTCAGAGGGTAGGTAATAAGGTCCCAGGGCCCACCCAGGAAATGTGGAAGCAGCACAGGTATAGGGCTAATAACAGTCGAAATAATCCCAGTCACACCACCTGTGGGTGAAAATGAGTGCTAGACAAGGAATAACAAATGTTGGCGGGGATGCAGAGAAAGGGGAACCCACCTACACTGCTGGTGGGAATGTAAGTTAGTTCAACCATTGTGGAAAGCAACATGGAGGTTCCTCAAAAAACTAAAAATAGAAATACCATTTGGCCCAGTAATTCCACTCCTAGGAATTTACCCAAAGAAAACAGGATCACAGATTCAAAAAGACATATGCACCCCTGTGTTTATCGCAACACTATTTACAATAGCCAAGACATGGAAGCAACGTAAGTACCTGCCTATCAGGAGATGAATGGATAAAGAAGAAGTGGTACATATACACAATGGAATATTATTCAGTCATAAGAAGAAAACAAATCCTATCATTTACAACAACATGGATGGAGCTAGAGGGTATTATGCTCAATGAAATAAGCCAGGTGGAAAAAGACAAGTAAGTATCAAATGATTTCACTCATCTGTGGAGTATAAGAACAAAGCAAAACTAAGGGAACAAAACTGTAGCAGACTCACAGACTCCAAGAAGGGACTAGTGGTTACCAAAGGGGAGGGGTGGGGAGGGTAGGTTAGGGAGGGAGGGAGAAGGGGATTAAGGGACATTATAATTAGCACACATAATGTAGTGGGGGGCACGGGGAAGGCAGTATAGCATGGAGAAGACAAGTAATGACTCTACAGTATCTTACTACGCTGATGGACAGTTACTACACTGATGGACAGTGACTGCAATGGATGTGTGGGGGGGCTACCTGATCATATGGGTGAAGGTAGTAGCCACAATGCTGCTCTTGTGAAACCTTCATAAGATAGTATATCAATGATACCTTAATAAAAAATAAAAAATAAAGAAAATGAGCGCTAGATATATAGCCTGTTTTGGTCAGGACTACCTCCCAAACTGGTAAGTCCGTGGCTATGGTGCTGGGCCTGGAAAAGCGAGGACCATCAGGCATCAGTAGGTGCTAGGGAGATATTTTTGAGTAGAAAGTCATTCCGCACCCATAACAGATAGCCTTCAAATTACCCACAACCACCAAACATTCGTTTTGAGCAGAAAGGAAGAAATTCAGGCAGCTGCATGACGACAGTACGCTGGGGAGGCAGAAGCAGAGTGACCAATCGCAGGACGGCAGCAATAGGTCAGTTATGTCCTGGGCACGGCTGTGTCTTGAACCAGAGAGGCAATGGTGGAGGTGGAAGCGAGGAGATATGGTAGAGCAGAGAAGAGAAAATTACCAAAGTACAAAGAGGTGACAATGACCAAAACAAAATCCTTGGGAAGAAGGGAGGGAATAACAGCAGAGCCCAGGGAGGACTGGCTTGCGCATTTATTGTAGCGGGAATAGTCGGAGTGAAGGCAGAAACGGTGGAACAGAGGATACATCAGATTTATTCCACTCCTACGGCAGAAACTGTGGAACAGAGGATACATCAGATTTATTCCACTCCTACCACATGCCAGGACTGTTCTAAGGAGCTCCGTGCATCTTACTTAGTGTAATCCTTACAGCAGCTCCATGCGACAGGAATTATCATCCTCACCTTACCAAAGACACAGGTACCCAACCACTGAGTAACTTGCCCTCAGGTCCCACAGCTAGCAAGCAGCAGCTTGAGATTTGAACTTGGGCGGCTGGGCTCTTAACACCACGCTAAATCCCTCCACATGGGGAGGCCGGTAGATTTGATGGAGGGAAGAATCGCACCTTCCTGGAAATTGGTTTTATAAAAGGCCTCCAATACGTAAAAGTTGAAATTCACATGACATTCGCAAATGGAAAGCCCCTCATTTAGGAGCATTTGAAGAATGTGGGATGCATTCCAACACAACATCCTTTTCTCATCCTGGCCACTAGGGGGAAGAGTGTCATGTCAAAATATTTAGGTTACCTTCCACAGATTCTCCATGGCTGATGATTGGCGTTAGTCCATTCCCTAACATTAGTAATACATAAAACTTTTTTTGTAGCTTTTACTTGTGAAATATTACTTTAAAATAAAACTCATCAAGCATCCTTAAACATTTTCTCCACTTTCTAAAATATATGTATAAATATTGTATGTATTTTTAAATGTATAAATATCATATATAATATATATTATGGAATGCCTGGAAAAAAATGTCTGCATGCGATGCACCGGAAAAGCTGTCCATGAAGGCCATTTCTAAGAGTGACACATGAGCAGAGTGCCTGGAAAAAACACTGAGCCCCAGCCACACTGGCAGAGACCTGTATCAGTAGCCATGGAAACAAGAGAGCAGGGCCCCAGGGCTCACAGAAGTGTACCTTAGAATGTAAGTCTCTTGAAGACTAGATTTTTGCTTGTTTTGATATCTGCTTAGAACAATGCCTGACATGTAGTAGGCATTCCAGAACTACCTGCAGATGATGAATGAATGAAAGTGATAGGGAAAAACTAACAAGGGCAGCAGTCTAGTCCAGGGGGCTCCCTTCTGCTGCTCTCCTTAGCAAAGACAACAGAAACTCCCTTCACTTCCCCCTCCCCTTCACTCCATGCTCTGCCAGGCACTGACTCCCTAAGCTCACTCCCCCTTTCTTGCTCGCTTGCTGTGCACGTAGGAATGTTGCAGATACAGAAGCAGAAAGGTATATATTGCTCCCCTTGCCTTTGTTTGGGGCTCAGACCTTGGGAGATCACTCCCCTCTGAGCCCGCCCGTGTGAAATAAACCCTCAACACTCCAAGACCTCTGAGTGCCGCTTGGTTCTTCCGTCAGTGACCCAGTCCAGGTTTTTCCAGTATTTTCCGTAACAAAAGAAGGAATGTAAGAGTGGGAACCCCGCAGACCCCTGGCCCTGTGGTTCTCTCTGGGTTTCAGCCTGCTGGCTGTGCCGGCAGGGAGGCGACAGCCCTGGAGGCCACAGGGAAGGGCAGGCAAAGCCTGGATGCCTGTGATCAGTGAGCCAAGCACGACTGACGTGTAAAAGGAAAACATTTCACTAGTTCATTCAAGAGTGAGGATGTTCTGTCATCCCACAGGTGACCGGCAATGATTTAAATGATCCTCCCTCCTCATGTGCACCCCCTAGAGCTATGACTCTTGTCCAAGAGAGCAGCCTTTCGGCTTATAACAGAGAGGGTTCTAGACGGAGCATAGGCCAAGTTTCAGAAACAGAAAAGATAACTTTGTGTGGTCCAGAAACACAGATGTAGTCTTGCTTAGAGTTTTGGGTTTTTATTAGGGGAGCGAGAGCATAAGAAGAATGTCAGGAAATACCCTTTAAAATAATGATATATATTTTTTTAATTTCTTAAATGGGTCACATTTAGAAATTCATTGGTTAGCCTCTAGATGTATGTATTATTCTTCCTGGAGAATGAATATTTCACTTCAAACAGTCTAATAAAATGCCTTATTATATATTTCTTCTGAATCAAGAGAAAGCCTAAGATTATCATAATTGTCATAATGTTTCATTGCCTAAAAAAAAATTCAGGGAAACTTTTCCTGATAGAAAAACAGTATAATGCAACATAAATGGGTTAGTTGAGACAAAGAATAGTGAGTAAGATACTTGACTAATGACAAAAAAAGTTGCCTCTAAGTACTGATGTTCTGATTGTATAACATACATTGAAAAAAAAATTTAGTTCATATGAAAGCACAGAAATGTTCTGGGCACAAACACAGCAGTAACTGTGTAAAAGGACCAGAAAGGCAATGGTCCTGTCCAAATAAGTCCCTATTCTGTGATTATTATGGTTATATTTCAAGATGTTAGAACTCCAAGTAGCACTGAAAACCATCCAGCGCATGCTGGGCATGCAGTCTAATATTAAAACAGTAGCAGTGCCTACGGGAATCACCTGCAGACTGCAAACATCTTACCCTTTGGTCACCCTGACGGCTCCCTTCCCGTGGAACGCCCACTGACCCAAGTCCCCACTCCATCTGGCTAACCCTGCCCATTCTTCAGAACTTAGGTGAGAAATTATCTTTGCCAGGAAGCCCTCGGTGACCACGTTCCCTTCCCCATCCGTCAGACAAACTCCTGTGGCTACTTTCCAATTTCTGTGTCATAACACATTTTATAGCACCTTCTGTCTTTTCCCCAAACTAAAATGTAAACTTCTCAGTCTCCCCAGGCACCTGGAGCAAGGCCAGTACATGGTAGGCAGCTCAATAAATGTCCGCTAGTAAGTGTCGTTCAGAGTCTTGAAACACAGTGAATTGATTAGACCAAATAAAAGAGTTGCTTAGAGAGCTCTATCAACAAGTCCTGAAGCTGCAGTTTTTCAGGGGCCATTAAAAGAGGGAAAAAACTGAGAAGCATTGTTCAGGGTTCTTTCCATTTCTTCTCTTCAAGAGGACACTAAGATTCACTATGACTCTCTCTTTTTTTTTAATTTTGGTATCATTAATCTACAATTACATGAGCAACATTATGGTTACTAGACTCTCCTCATCAGGTCCCCCCCACCAACCCCATTACAGTCACTGTCCATCAGCCTAGTGAGATGCTATAGAATCACTACTTGTCTTCTCTGAGTTCTACAGCCCTCCCCGCACCCCCCCAACATTACATCTGCTAATCATAATGCCCCTTTATCCCCTTATCCCTCTCTTCCCACCCATCTTCCCCAGTCCCTTTCCCTTTGGTAACTGTTAGTCCATTCTTGGGTTCTGTGAGTCTGCTGCCATTTTGTTCCTTCAGTTTTTTTCTTTGTTCTTATACTCCACAGATGAGTGAAATCATTTGATACTTGCCTTTTTCCGCCTGGCTTATCTCACTGAGCACAATACCCTCTAGCTCCATCCATGTTGTTGCAAATGATAGGACTTGTTTTCTTCTTATGGCTGAATAATATTCCATTGTGTATATGTACCACTTCTTCTTTATCCATTCATCTACTGATGGACTCTTACGTTGCTTCCATATCTTGGCTATTGTAAATAGTGCTGCGATAAACATAGGGGTGCATCTGTCTTTTTCAAACTGGGCTGCTGCATTTTAAGGGTAAATTCCTAGGAGTGGAATTCCTGGGTCAAATGGTATTTCTATTTTGAATTTTTTGAGGAACCTCCATACAGTTTTCCACAATGGTTGAACAACTTTACATTCCAACCAGCAGTGTAGGAGGGTTCCCTTTATCCACATCCTTGCCAACATTTGTTGTTTGTCTTTTGTATGGTTGTCATCCTTATTGATGTGAGGTGATATCTCATTGTGGTTTTAATTTGCATTTCTCTGATGATTAGAAATGTGGGGCATCTTTTCATGTGCTTGTTGGCCATCTGAATTTCTTCTTTGGAGAAGTACCCGTTCAGATCCTCTGCCCATTTTTAATTGAATTATTTGCTTTTTGTTTGTTGAGGTGCATGAGTTCTTTATATATTTTGGAGGTCAACCCTTTATTGGACATGTCATTTATAAATATATTCTCCCATACTGTAGGATGCCTTTTTGTTCTATTGATGGTGTCCTTTGCTGTACAGAAGCTTTTCAGTTTGATATAGTCCCACTTGTTCATTTTTGCTTTTGTTTCCCTTTCCCGGGGAGATATATTCATGAAGAAGTTCCTCATGTTTATGTCCAAGAGATTTTTGCCTATGTTCTTTTCTAAGAGCTTTATGGTTTCATGACTTACATTCAGGTCTTTGATCCATTTTGAATTTACTTTTGTATATGGATTTAGACAATAATCCAGTTTCATTCTCTTACATGTAGCTGTCCAGTTTTGCCAACACCAGCTGTTGAAGAGGCTGTCATTTCCCCATTGTATATCAATGGCTCCTTTATCGTATATTAATTGACCATATATGTTTGGGTTAATATCTGGACTCTCTATTCTGTTCCACTGGTCTGTGGATCTGTTCTTCTGCCAGTACCAAAGTGTCTTGATTACTGTGGCTTTGTAGTCGAGCTTGAAGTCAGGGAGCGTAATTCCCCGTTTTATTCTTCCTTCTCAGGATTGCTTTGGCTCTTTGGGGTCTTTTGTGGTTCCATGAATTTTAGAATTATTTCTTCCAGTTTGTTGAAGAATGCTGTCGGTATTTTGATAGGGATTGGATTGAATCTGTAGATTGCTTTAGGCACGATGGCCATTTTGACATTAATTCTTCCTAGCCAAGAGCATGGGGATGAGTTTCCATTTGTTAGTGTGCTCTTTAATTTCTCTTAGGAGTGTCTTGTAGTTTTCAGGGTATAGGTCTTTCACTTCCTTGCTAAGGTTTATTCCTAGGTATTTTATTCTTTTTGATGCAATTGTGAATGGAATTGTTTTCCTGATTTCTCTTTCTGCTAGTTCATCATTAGTGTGTAAGACAGCAATAGATTTCTGTGTATTAATTTTGTATCCTGCAACTTTGCTGAATTTAGATATTAGTTCTAGTAGTTTTGGAGTGGAGTCTTTAGTGTTTTTTATGTACAATATCATCTCTACTGCAAATAGCGCCAGTTTGACTTCTTCTTTACCAGTCTTGATGCTTGGTATTTCTTTGTTTTGTCTGATTGCCGTGGCTAGGACCTCCAGTACTATGTCAAATAACAGGGGGGAGAGTGGGCATCCCCCTCTTGTTCCCGATCTCAGATGAAAAGCTTTCAACTTCTCACTGTTAAGTATAATGTTGGTTGTGGGTTTGTCATATATGGCTTTTATTATGTTGAGATACTTGCCCTCTATACCCATTTTACTGAGAGTTTTTATCATGAATGGATGTTGAATTTTGTCAAATGCTTTTTCAGCATCTAATGGAGATGATCATGTGATCCCTGTCCTTTTGTTGATGTGGTGGACGATGTTGATGGATTTTCAAATGTTGTACCATCCTTGCATCCCTGAGATGAATCCCACTTGATCATGGTGTATGATCCTCTTGATGTATTTTTGAATTCAGTTTGCTAATATATTGTTGAGTATTTTTGCATCTACGTTCATCAGGGATATTGGTCTGTAATTTTCTTTTTTTGTGCGGTCTTTGTCTGGTTGGTATTAGAGTGATGCTGGCTTCATAGAATGAGTTTGGAAGTATTCCCTCCTTTACTATTTTTTGGAAAACTTTAAGGAGAATGGGTATTATGTCTTCTCTAAATGTCTGATAAAATTCAGCAGTGAATCCATCTGGCCCAGGGGTTTTGTTCTTGGGTATTTTTTTGATTACCGATTCAATTTCATTGCTGGTAATTGGTCTGTTTAAATTTTCTGTTTCTTCCTAGGTCAGTCTTGGAAGGTTGTATTTTTCTAGGAAGTTGTCCATTTCTTCTAGGTTATCCAGTTTGTTAGCATATAGATTTTCATAGCATTCTCTAATAATTCTTGGTATTTCTGTGGGGTCCCTGGTGATTTTTCCTTTCTCATTTCTGATTCTGTTTCTGTGTGTAAGATTCTCTTTTTGTCTTAATAAGTCTGGCTAGGGGTTTATCTATTTTGTTTATTTTCTCAAAGAACCACCTCTTGGTGTCATTGATTTTTTCTACTGTTTTCTTCTTCTCAATTTTATTTATTTCTTCTCTGATCTTTATTATGTCCCTCCTTCTGCTGACTTTGGGCCTCATTTGTTCTTCTTCTTCCAGTTTCAATAATTGTAACTTTAGACTATTCATTGGGATTGTTCTTCCTTCTTTAAATAGGCCTGAATTGCTATATACTTTCCTCTGAGAACTGCCTTTGCTGTGTCCACAGAAGTTGGGGCTTTGTGCTGTTGTTATCATTTGTCTCCATATATTGCTTGATCTCTGTTTTAATTTAGTCATTGATCCATTGATTCTTTAGGAGCATGTTGTTAAGCCTCCATGTGTTTGTGAGCCTTTTTGTTTTCTTTGTACAAATTATTTCTAGTTTTATACCTTTGTGATCTGAGAAGTTGGTTGGTAGAATTTCAATCTTTTTGAATTTACTGAGGCTCTTTTTGTGGCCTAGTATGTGGTCTATTCTGGAAAATGTTCCATGTGCACTTGAGAAGAATGTGTATCCTGCTGCTTTTGGATGTAGAGTTCTGTAGATGTGTGTTAGGTCCATCTGTTCTAGTGTGTTGCATGATGCCTCTGTGTCCTTACTTATTTTCTGTCTAGTTGATCTGTCCTTTGGAGTGAGTGGTGTGTTGAAGTCTCCTAAAATGAATACATTGCATTCTATTTCCTCCTTTAATTCTGTTAATATTTGTTTCACATATGTAGGTGATCCTGTGTTGGGTACATAGATATTTATAATGGTTATATCCTCTTGTTGGACTGACCCCTTTATCATTATGCAATGTCCTTCTTTATCTCTTATGACTTTCTTTGTTTTGAAGTCTATTTTGTCTGATACAAGTACTGCAACACCTGCTTTTTTCTCCCAATTGTTTGCATGAGATATCTTTTTCCATCCCTTGACTTTTAGTCTGTGTATGTCTTTGGGTTTGAGGTGAGTCTCTTGTAAGCAGCATATAGACGGGTCTTGCTTTTTTATCCATTCTATTACTCTGTGTCTTTTGATTGGTGCATTCAGTCCATTTACATTTAGAGTGATTATCGATAGATATGTACTTATTGCCATTGCAGTAAGTGATATCTCATTGCAGGCTTTGGATTCATGGTTATCAAAGGTTCAAGGGTAGCTTCTTTACTATCTAACCATCTAACTTAACTCTCTTTTTAAGCTATTATAAACACAGTCTGATTATTCTTTAATTCTCTCCCTTCTTATTCTTCCTCCTCCATTCTTTATATACTAAGTGTTTTATTCTGTACTCTTTTGCATTTCCTTTGACTGATTTTGTGGGTAGTTGATTTTATTTTCTGCCTTAGTTAGTATTTGGTTGGTCTGCTTTCTTTGCTGTGATTTTATTTTCTCTGGTGAGATCTATTTAGCCTTAGAAGCGCTTTCATCTAGAACAGTCCCTTTAAAATATCCTGTAGAGGTGGTTTGTGGGAGGCAAATTCCCTCAACTTTTGGTTGTCTGGAAATTGTTTAATCCCTCCTTCAAATTTAAATGATAATCTTACTGGATACAGTATTCTTCATTCAAGGCCCTTCTATTTCATTGCACTAAATATATCATGCCATTCTCTTCTGGCCTGTAAGGTTTCTGTTGAGAAGTGTGATGATAGCTTGATGGGTTTTCCTTTGTACGTGATCTTTTTTCTCTCTCCGGCTGCCTTTAATACTCTGTCCTTGTGTTTGATCTTTGCCCTTTTTATTATTATATGTCTTGGTGTTGTCCTCCTTGTGTCCCTCGTGTTGGGAGATCTGTTGGCTTCCATGGTGTGAGAGACTATTTCCTTCCCCAGCTTGGGGAAGTTTATAGCAATTATTTCTTCAAAGACACTTTCTATCCCCTTTTCTCTCTCTTCTTCTTCTGGTACCCTTATAATGCGAATACTGTTCTTTTTGGATTGGTCATACAGTTCTCTTAATATTCTTTCATTCCTAGAGATCCTGTTTTCTCTCTCTGCGTCAGCTTCTCTGTATTCTTGTTTTCTGATATCTATTCCATTAACAGACTCTTGCACCTCGTCCAGTCTGCTCTTAAGACCTTCTATTGATTGTTTCATTTCTGTCATCTCCCTCTAGACTTCATCCCTTAGCTCTTGCATATTTCTCTGCAGGTCCATCAGCATGGTTATGACTTCTATTTTGACTTCTTTTTCAGGAAGATTGATTATATCTATCTCACCATGCCCTCTCTCTGTGGTTGTCTGAGTGACTTTTGACTGGACCAGATTCTTCTGCCTATTCATGGTGATAGAAGTGGTCGCAGGCAGGTGGCACGTGTGTCAGCTGGGAGAACAACATCCCTTCCTGCTTGCTTGCCACCTTGCCCTTCTCCGCTGGCTGTGTGGGTTAACCGCACACCAGGAGTAGTCTCTGGGATAATCCCCTGAGCTGCCGTATGTGGGGCTGCCCTTGGGATAGCCTAGAGCCCAGCAGGGAGTCTCAGCTGTGCCAGGTGTGTTCTCCTGTGAGAACGGCACCCCTTCGTGCCTTCCTTGCTCTGGCTTCCGCTGCTTGTGCCGTTTACCCGCACACTGGGAGCAGTTTCTGGGATAATCCCCTGAGCTGCTGGGGGCAGGGCAGCCCTCCGGATAGCCTAGAGCCCTGAAGCGGGGTGGCAGAGGCGCTGGGTGTGTTCGGTAGCTGCGTTCCCGTGGCAGCCTCTGGGTCTGTCCTGGTTAGCTGCTCACTGGGAGAAGACTCTGTGCGGTTGCTGTGGGCGGGGCTATTCCCTGGCTGCTCTGCAGCTGTGGCAGGTCAGCCTGTTTGCTTGCAGTGCTGGCAGGGGTGAATGAACGGCAGACTGCTTATCACCGTGAGGGGATTCAGGGCTGGGTTACCCTCCAGGGCCTTAGGGCACCTGAAGTTCCTTAAGATTCCCAGCCTCCTGGGCTGACTGTGCCAGAACGATTTTGTCCAGCTGTTAAGCCCTTGTCCCTTTAAGACTTTTAAAAAGTGCTCACTTTTCTTTTGTTCCAGGGGAGCTGGCTGTGGGGACCCGCTGGCAGTCTCCATCTCAGATTTTACTTTCTCCAATATTCAGTACACCATGCAATGTGTGTCTGTGCTCCCAGTGCAGATCACCAGGGCTGCTTATTTAGCAGTCCTGTGCTTCCACTCCCTCCCCACTCTGATTCTTTTCCTCCTGCTGGTGAGCTGGGGTGGGGGGAGTGCTCTGGTCCCCCTCGGTCCCGGCTTTGCATCTTACTCTTTTTGTGAGATGCTGAGTTCTTGCAGATGTAGATGTATCCTGACTGTTGTACTGTATCTTCTGGTCTCTCTTTTAGGAGTAGTTGTATTTGTTGTATTTTCAAAAATATATATGGTTTTGGTAGGAGATTTCTGCTGCCCTGCTCACTCCGCCATCTTGAGCCCCTCGTGGTGATCTATGACTCTCTTTTTATGCTCAGAAATTTGAAGAATGTGGATAAACCTTTCTTTCCATTTTAAGAAGGGCTCTTGCCAGGTGGCAGGAAATGACTGGTGGCAAATTATAAACAGGTACTGCTCTGGAGCATCCAGACCCTTTCTTTCCCTTCCATATTGACATATTGGCACATTCCCAATTCATTCCTGACGACAAATGACAATTTAGCCTCAAATCTGTAACACTATGGCTGAGGAGGAAAATTTGTTTTTAATTTCCATTTGACCGAGAAATATACATGCAGAGCAGCATAACCACCAGTCTTTGATCACTCAGCAAATCACAGAACCTGGAACAGAAAGAAGCACAGGAAAACAGTTGGTCCCATAAGCCAGGCAACCTCACAATGTGGCTGGAAGCTTTTACCATATTAACTGCAAGGCAATCATGTGATAGATTTGAATTTTTTTTAGTTCAATCTTTTAAAATTAATTGTAAAATATAGCAAGCATGTGCTTTTCTTGGGATATGTTATGTAAGTAAGTCCTAAAGCCAGGTAGCTCTTTCTTCATCCCCATCATCATCCCACATTTTCCATTTCTGAAAACAAAGCAGGAAATTACTTTAAGAAAATACCTGAAAGAAAATCAAATATTTTCAAACCATTCAGAGGAATTTTTTTCATTAAAACTTGCCATAGGGAAAAAAAGCAAATAATGTCTAATTCTTTAAATCCCCAAAAGGAAAAAAACCAACTATGCTTTCTATGTCATCATAATTAAACATCCCTTTCACTGAGTCATTTATCATGTCTATCTGGGAACACATGAGGACCCTCTCTGACCTCCCGTGTCCCAGGAGTTCAAAGGCGGGAAAAAGGTAGCTTTGCACTGTGTTTTCTGGCTGTTGCTTGCAGCTCTCGTTGTAAGTTGCAATGACTGGAGAAGTACCTAGCTGATAATACCTTCTCTGAGTGTGGAGGATGCAATAGGAAACCCAAAATGCCTTCTTGAAAATGCCACTTATTCCTGTGTTCTGGGTCTCCTACAGAGTTCTCTGGCACTCATGCAAAATTCTATGACTTTCACAAAGTCCTAAGACTTTGAGTTGAAGTGAGTGGGACTCATTCTCACCTTAATTGAGTGAATTCTCACTACTGTATTTCTCTCCCGTGTTAAAAAAAAGCTTATGCTCCTTTAAAACTAAAATTACAGCTGAAGTCAGAGTAGTGAGTGGTTAACTTTAAGGGGAAGGCTTAAGATACTAGAAGAGTTTATATTTAATAAAATTACTCGGGAATAATTATTGCCTCTTCTTTCTACCTAGTTTTACATTTCCCTTTATTCATTTTTACAGAGTATGAATGTGATTCATTGCAGGTTAGTATAAGTATATGTTGAAGTTCATGTAGTTCAAAAAGCTACATTTCCTTAATCATCATTCACGTTGAGTGCATATGCATCCCGGGGCTGTTCTGTGCGCTGCGGAGGAAGGCTGACATTTTGTGTCCTTATGCAGATTGTAACCTACAAAACTCAGATCAGGAGTGCTATTCTCTAATACTATTTATCTACCATAATCAGGCATTACCTCTGTGATGTTTCTCCAATAATCCTTATGTTATACTACACCAACCCCCTTCTCCTAAATGGCCCTTTCTCTGACTAATGGGCATACATTTTCTTGAAGACTTAGAGTTAGAAGTGTGGGTTTTATTCTTGAAACAGAGCGGAGATGATTAAAATATATGGGCTACTCATTCACAAGCCTGGCCTGATTTCTGTTGTCTTCTACCTACATCAACACAAATATGTGCAAGGGAACCACATGCAGAGGAACATTTTTTTTTTTTGCTATTATTAATGTACAATTACATGAGCAATATTATGGTTACTAGACTCCCCCTATTATCAAGTCCCCACCACATACCTCATCATACTCACTGCAGAGGAACATTTTTTAAAGTGACAATCGTCACTTTAAATTAAATTTGACAATTAAAATTTTTAATTGTGATAATTACCAATCAGCGTGTGGTGCACTAACGAACTGACAAAGATCCAACCAAATCAACAAACAGACAATGATACATGATAAACACATAATGCAATTTTATTTTATTTCTTTTGGGGACAATACTGAAAGAAAGAATAGAAATAAATTAAAGGGAGAAAATCATTTCTTTTTGAATACACGGGATGTCCTCTGAAAAGGCCAAGAAACAGAAGGGGAATGGAGACTGTGGAAATAATTAAAAAAAAAATAAGAAAACCAAAGTACCTCGTGGAAACATAGACTGAATCAGCAAAGAAATGGTGGGGAAAAAAGGCCATGGGGGCAGAGGCTACTAGCAGAAAATGCTGGAGCCTATAGTCAATGCCTTTAATTTTACTTGGAAGGGCACTGTGAGCTCGTGGGGGCCTAAAAGACAACAGATATGGTGTTTGAGAGAGGATTTTAAGATCCGTAAGTAAGCCACCTAGAGTCAACCAGACTGGTAAATAAGGGTAACACTGTTTACAGAAGAAGGGCTGTGAGAAGTTCAGAGAAAGAAACCGTATTTAATTACTAACTGTAAGGCAAGCAGCAGAAATTCCCAGGAAATGAAGTCCATGATGCACCTTACTTTTTAGTAGGACTCATGGGTACTGTAGCATTACAGAGTTTTAGGTCAGAGGCAGGGTCTGCCTTTAAGACCGACAGGGGTTTTCAGTCTCCTGGCAGCCTCAGAGTAGGTCCCATATAATAGCAAGGTTGTCTGCCAGCAGTTCTCACAGGCACAGTGATAATCTTTACTTTTTAGAGTCAAAGGAAACTGAGAAGACATTCTAGTTCAATCTCATTTATTGAGTTAGGAAACTGAGGTCTAGAGAGGATATATGATTTGTTCAAGATTACACAGTTCAGTTTAGTGCTGAGGAAGAGTAAAACTCCAACTTCCAAGTTCACGATAGTGCTAAATGCCAGAAGATGAGTTCTTTTTTCTGCTTCCTAAGAGTCAATTAGTTCATATTCTTCCAGTTTTTGCAAGGAAGGATAAAGTGCAGTGTTACACATAAAACAGTGAGGTTTTTTTTGCTTTCAGCTAACATTTTAATCTCAAAACACCTCAAACATACAGGAAAGGAGAGAATAGTATAATGAATACACATCTACCCAGCACCTTGCTTTGAAATACCATAACATTTTGCCATTTTTGTTTTACATCTTTTTAAAGAAAGGAAGCAATAAAAATATATTTCTGTATGTATTTTTACCCCTTATCTCATTCCTCTGCCTGTGTCTCAGAGGTAACTGCTATTCTGAAATTGTATGTATCATCTCTATGCATATACATACTTTTATAATATACATAGGTATCTATAAACAACAGAATATATTTATTTTAAGTATATGGTATTATACACTACATACAACTTGCATTTTACTTTCAACATTATATTTTGAGACTCATCTATGTTGATACATGTAGTTCTAGTTCTTTCATTTTCACTGCTATAAACTATTCAATTCTTTTCCTCCACCCCCGCTGCTTTTTTGCTTATACAAATACAAATGCCCAGACCTCCAAATTTTGTGCTCATTATTGATAACAAGAAAATTTGAAATAATAGGTACTAAATTTCAATGGTACTTGATGAAAAATGTTAAGAAGCTATTGAAACAAGAGATTTTGAGAATTTCAAGCACCGGATTAGCAGCTATCTTTTCTTTAGGAGGAAATGTGAAGAAGAATATAATATTTGCCTACCAGTTATCAAAATTTTAAGTGAAAATTTTATAAATCTCATAGGTATAAATTTGTTTTATATTATTGTGTTTTTTTTGCTGCATCTGAAGATCTTTTCATATTTTTATTAGCTATTCACCATTTTTGTATGAATTCTTATCCTCTGAGAATTTCTACTTCAGAGTATTCCTTTTTTCTTATTCATTGGTAGAAATTCTTCAAATATTCTAAAAATTCTCATACTTTGTTGGAAATTTTATACCTTGTGGTTTATCTTTTCACTTCTATCAGTTATTTTTGTTGTATAGACGTTTGTATTAATGAATCAGATTTATCAATTTTTGTCTTCTGTTTTGTAATTTTGTGTCTTGAGGTATCCTTCCATTTCTAAAGTCAAAGAAATGTTTTCTTCTAAAAGTTTTAGATTTTTTCTTCTCACTTTTAAACTGTTAATCTATCTGGAATTTTGTGTGTGTATATTGTGAGGTAAGGGGCTAATTTTGTTTTATTTTTCCACATGGATACCCAATAGAACCTGTACCACTTACTAAAGAGTTCATCATTGCCTCACTGATTCATAAGTCGTAACACTCCTTTTCATGTATGTGTGGGTTTCTCAATTCTCTAATTTTTCCAATGGCTGTTTGTTTATCCATCAATCTATACTAACCATCTTAATTGCTTTAGTTCTGTAGTCTTTATCTAGCAGGTAGATCCATGCCCACCCTGACATACACAACTTCCTTCATTTTTTAACCACATATTTTTAGCTACGTATTTATATTAAACTACAAACTATGGGGATTTTCCTAGACAAAACTCATCCACATGAAGATATTCCACACAGTCCAGATGATAGCCAACTGCGTGCATTTGCAAGAATATGAGAAATTCTGCTTCCAATTAATACTGAGTTATGGGGAAAGAGGAAATTGAATTTTAGGGAGAAACAGAAAATATTGCTGGAAACAAAATAACTGATTGGTAAAAAAGAAGTCCAGATTGTACTGGGAACCCTGCTTTATTACTGCTGTTTTCATGGATAAATCTATTGAAGTCAGTCATCGTCAGACAAGAAATGTCTTTGCAAGAACTTGTGGGAGCTCTCATATCAACTTTAATATATTGACTTAATTTTTGAATAAGTGTTGAGGAATAATCTGAAGATATTGGGTAATTCTGTTCAACTTTCAGCTTAGGAGAAAGTCAGTCACTATTATGAAGAGTCATGTTTAAATACTTGGGAAACAATCTCTTCAAGAGCAGTGAAGCTAAAATAATGTGAGGTGGCACATGTAATTGCACTGGAATCTGCCTGCAGCCTCAGTTCTCACATAAACTGATTAATGTAATGATGCCTGTTCTAAAGCTGAAAAGGCTGTCTGGAACGCTGTCTAACCAAAACCCTGTATTTGCCCTCTCTAGACTATCAACAAAGATATGTAGGGAAATTGCCCAGATAGAGATGTGAGCAACATATCTATAAATGTAATACTTTAAAAAAATATTTAAGTATTGTCGATATGCACAGTGGTTCAACAGTTACCCATATTATTAAACCCTCATCCCCACTAGTGCAGTTACTATCTGTCAACATAGGAAGATGCTACAGAATCATTGGCTATATTCTCCATATTGTACTACCATTCCCGGGGCCAACTTATATTATGATTGAGCAAATGTGATGCTTTCTAAAAAAAAGAAAAGAAAAGAAAAATAGGATAAAAATTCCATTCAGAATAACAAGTAGGCTTTGTACGAAGAGAAGAAAAATACAGGCTGATTTCTTCATGGAGAAAAACACATTTACATTTGGGAATTTCTTCAGTTGACTTTCCATATAATTCAAGAAAATTCTGTGTTTACATTAGAAGCTATCATTATTTTAGTGAGGTTAATCTGAAGTTTTCTTAACATTTGTCTCAGAATTAATTTCCTATGAAATTGCTGTTTTTGTAGGTCAAATGGGGCTAAATACCAGCAGTTTCATAGAGGTCAACTCTATAAAACAGGCCGTACCTCGCAGAGCCTCATCATTTCTTTCAACAAACATTACTGAGGGCCTTCATGTGGCCTTTACTCTCAGGCTTCTTCGCTTTGGAGATTTTGAAATATGAACAAATGATTGAAAAACTGAGTGAGAAATAATAGAGTAAGGTACAGAATGATACAAAAGAAGGTGTTAAAGATTCAGCCCAGTCAGATGAGGAAAGGCCTGCAAAGCCGACACTGTTTGAGCTGAGAAATTAGAAGGAAGCTGACCTGGCTGAGGGGTTGGGAGTCTTTCCAGGTGGAGTGGAGTACAAGGTCTCTAAGGCACAAAGTAGGTGGCAAGTTCAAGTAATGTTAAATTCAACAAGTTCTAGCTGTTAAATCAGGCTGTTCAGGTCATGAGGGGAAGGTATGTGTTCTGGAGGCTGCAGGAGAGTAGGAGTAAAATAAGAAATAATAAGAGTAGGAGAAAATTAGATTGGTGAGAGATTGGACAGATGTGGTTTGTGGAGGCCTTGAATATCATACTATAGAATAAGAATTTTCACTGTGAAGTAATAACAGATTTAAATGTTCTTATTAGATGTTAGTGGGCTAGTGAAAAGTTTTAAACTGGGAGGCAATGTGATCAATTTTACCATTTTAGAAGGATAACAGGGAACTGGATGGCAGGAAGACTTGCTTAGGGGTTACAGGTGTGAGGAATCGAACAGTTTGTAGACAATTTGGAGACACAGATGACTGGGAGGAATGAGAATTGTGACGGTGGTAAATTCAAAAGGGTTTAGTTCCAGAATATTTTGCTACCATTTGAATTCTCCTTTGAAGTGTGACATTTTCCTTTTTGAAAGTTCTATATTACTAAAATAACTGGGCTCTGCTTTTGTAAAACCCGTAATTTTAAATATCTTAATAATAGAATGAAATCACTGCATGGCTAATTCAATCAATTATCTAAAGATGAATTTTTTAAATCAGCTTGATAGGTCATTCTATTTGGTTTCTACTTGAGACATAATAGATATAACCACAGTCTTCACAGAATCTTTCACTCCAAAAGAATATCCTTTCCTTAGGTCTGAATGAAAGCATTTCTGACATGTGAGAAGGGATTCTCATTCTTAAAGGGGGTGTAACAATGCCCATAATCTTCTTAGCATCATGTCACTTGATAAAGGAAAAAGGTAATTTTTCTTCATTCTCTTCCACAAGCCCAGAAATTGCTATCCATAAGAAATAATCTCAGAAAATAAAAGTTAAGTTCTTATATTAGTTTGATCAATAATTTGAGCAATGACTACTGAAAATCACAAATCCATATGAAAAATTCCAATAATATTTAACTTTCCAAACTCCTCCAACTTATTCACTAATAACTTACCCCAAAAATTAATAAAATACATAGATATTTTTCTAGAAATTTCTCTAGAGAGATTTTTAACTAAGGGAAAACATTATATAATGTGCTCTATTATAATGGACAGTGTTGCTTCTGGTCAACAGATGCTATCTGACAGGACAAATAGTTGGCACAGAAAACACTAACACATTCAGAAACTAATCTTCCCTGAATCCAGTTTCAACTCTCAAAAGCTTACTGTGGAATACACTGTACTCTGAATAGAAAAGTCACATTTAAAGAAAATGCACAGAATATTATCTCAAAGCCATTGCCCAAGACTGTTCCACACATTTCTTTCAACAATTAAAGTAACATTTAAATGTCATGGGCATGTCATTCATTAGAATGTGTGTTGTGTTTTTCTAAACTTAGTCTTCTTTTATATTCCTGTCTTCATCAAAGAGAAGTAACTTGTTATTTGATTCTGCTACCAATTTTTATGTTCTGCAATTGATTTCACATTCTAGGCCCCACACTTTCTTTATCTCACTTTGACTTTTTTTTAATGTATATTTATTATTAAAATCAGTCTGTGGTCTGATAATAAAAATGCTGCTTATGGAATACTGTTTTTAAACTTTCATTATATTGGTTGTAATGTCAAAAACAGAAATAAAAGATTGATTTTGGATTTGATAGTTGCTTCAAAGGTTGTTTTAATTGAATATTGAATTTTAAAAGGAAAAAATCCTTCTGTATGTCATGACATTGGCATTTAGTAGTTCTAAAATAAATTTCAGAAAAGGCAACAGTTGGCCATCAGGTTAAGCCAGACAAATTCTGGATCTGCTGGGCAAAGCTAGTTTTTTCTTCATCACTGTTGAGGGATGTGAAATGCAAAAACACAAAAGCTGGTCTGCACCAAGTTCAAAGTTAAGTTTTATTTCCCAACTATCTTAACTACATATTGCTGCTTAAACTACCGCAACTTCATGGCTTAATACACAACCATTCTACTTGCTCACAATTTTGTGGATCATCAATTTGTTCCCTGTTCAGCTGGGTGGTGCTCATCTGATCACGCCTGAGGTCACTCTGACAACTGCAGTCATTTTTCCTCAGGGCTGGAGCTGGATGGCCTCACTCACAGGTGTGGGGCTAGTGCTAGCTGTAGGTGGGACTTCTCTGTCCATATGGTTCTCTCGTTCTCACGGAGTCTAGCTCAGGCTTCTTCACATTGGCAGTCAGGGTTTCTAGAGAGCGAGAACTCTTAACGAAATCACTTTCGCAGCATTCTATCCAAGCAGAGTTCCAGGCAAGCCCAAATTCAAGGGGATGGGAAAATAGTCTCCATCTCTTGACGGGAAGAGATGCAAAGTCACACTTCATAGGGGTGTGCATACAGGGAAGAATTTGAGACTGTTTTTTTCCAATCTACTATACTAACAATGGCTCAAATTCATAACAGTATGGGAAAAGATTGATCAATTTGATAATACAAAAATTAACTATCTCTTGAACTACAGAAACACCATGCATGAAGTAAGAAAATGAATGAAGGACTTGGAAAAATAGTTACAATTTACGTCATAGAAAAAAGTTTGCTATCTCTAGTATACAAAAAGCTTCTAAAAAAATAGAAAAGGAAAGGACTGACAATATTGTAAAAAATTCACTAGAGATATGAACAGTTTGCAGAAAAAGAAATGTACTCTTTTTTTTTTTAGTATCATTAACCTACAATTACATGAGCAATATTGTGATGATTAAACCACCCCCTTCATCAGGCCCTCCCCACCAACCCTATTACAGTCACTGTCCATCAGTGTAGTGAGATGAGAATCACTACTTGTCTTCTCTGAGCTGTACAGTCCCCCCCGTGTCCCCCCACCCTATGTCTGCCAATCGTAATGCCCCTTTTACCCTCTTATCCCTCCCTTCCCGCCCTTCTTCCCCAGTAGAAATGTACTCTTAAGTGAAAAAAATGTTCAACCTCTAAAGGAAATGCAAATTAAAACACTGAGATATCATTTTTCATCTATCATATGAGCAAAAATCTAAACATTTCACAATATATTTTAACAGGATACAGGCACTGACACACATTTTTATTTGGGGAATGCAAAGGAATGACTCCTATGAAAGAACTTTTCACAATAGCTAGCAAACTTATACATGTATTTGGCCTAGCAATCCCTCTTTCAGAAATCTATCCCAATGATATACTGGAAAAAATGCAAAAACATATTTGCATGAAGCTATTTATTGCAACAATATTTGTAACAGCAAATACGAGAAATAAGTCAGGTATCCATCAATAGGAGCCTGGTTGAGTAAACCATGGTACCAGCAACTATGAGAAATAAAGACTATCTACTAAACAGAGAGATCTCCAGGTGCATTGTTAAATAAGAAAAGCAAGGTAGATAAACATATGAATAATATACTACTGCTTGCCCGAGTCTAGGAGTCCCTGAAGGATGGACGGTGTCGGCAACTGACGGAATGAGGACAGACACTAGCGAAAGCTGAGCCTGGCCTGTTTTATTGAAGTTTAGCAAGGTTATATATGTTTTGACTATGCAGTTTTACAAAGGTTAGATCATTTGATTTTTTCAGAAATAATGATTACATAAAGGTCAATCTTTAAAGATAAGATTATTGGCACTTTAGCAAACACTAATTTTTTGCACTCATGCTTGCTTGGCTTCCCTGGCAGTGATGCCGGGGTTCTTGTTCACGAAGCTGAAGAATGAGCTTAGCAAACAGTCAAAAGGTAGGAGAGCAAGGTACAGGCTTTAATTTAGAAATAAAGTGAAAGGACAGAGCTCCCGGCTCACGTCAGGAGGGGACAAGAGAGTCTGGTGTGCTACGTTGTCTAGGGGTTTTATAGGCAGATGAGGATTTTTCAAGAACATGAAAAAAGCTTAGGGGTGTGGACTTATTAAACATCCTAGAATATTTATAAGTAACCTCCTGCTCTGTTAATTTCTCCCCAAGATACCAGCATCTTGGTCTGGGGGCATATGAAACAAGGCCACCTGCTCAACCTGACCCCGAGGGGGGCTGAGGCATTGTTTGCTAAAGAGTAAGTTAAGTGCAAACTTATCTTTAAGGTGGAATTTTTCTTGCCTTTTATTATGTTGTTTACAGCTGGGTCTGCATGCTAAATTAGTTTGCCTAGTCTGCAAAATCACCTCATTAGGTCTGAAAGAGGAAAGGCAGCACATAGGCCTGGGTGAATCTTAGCATGCTAAAGTGAATCTTACACATGATTACAAATGATTAGCATAATAAAAACATGTGCTACTCTTCTTTCTCTGAGGAACATTACCTGATCTTACTGAAGAATGACCCTGGAGCTTAATGTTTAACACAGCGTTTTGGTAGGGGGTTTCCTTGCATGTAGTTACATTGCTCTGACTGCAAATATTCTGCGTTTCTTTTTCCAGAGGCCCTCTGACTACACCCACAGTCCCTGTCTCAGCAGTTTCGGAACAAACATGACTTAATTCTCAAAATGTTCCCTCACGCCTGGTTGGCCTGAGCCCTACTTGCAGTTTCCTTATTATTGATTCTAAAATAGCCATGGTTACTATTCATCTGATTAACAAATATAGCTAAGTCTATTTTTTTAGGTCTAGGGCATTACGTGCAGATTTAAAGAAAAACATCAAAACAGTGTATCATCTAAGCAGCGCAGCAAGACTTAAGCTGATTGTAATTGCGGGAACTGAAAACTCTGTACTCTTGGGTAGGTGCCCAGTTTCACAGAGAGGAAAGCGTTGCACCTGGGGGGGATGAGGTAAGGGGATAATGACCACCGAATCAGAAGGCGTAGGGACCCAGTCGGACCACCCTTCTCCCCAGGGAGGGCAGGGACATGAGTTTCTTTAAACTATATACAATAATATCTGTAATAATAATCTTTTTCATTGGGAGAGTTTCTACAATCATGCCAGGCCCTTTCACACACAATCATTCATGCTGACTTTCCTTTATTGTTCTATTATTCCCCGAGACCCAACAGGTCTAGGAGTCACTTAGAAATTCCTCACGGGGCTGAGTTGGGTGGGAAGAGGGAACTGGAACCTGCTCAAACTTCTTATTTATTATAACTTTGATATTTGTTTCCAATACCTTCTCCACATCCCCCTCCTATTATTCTTTAATAAAATGTTGAAGTAGTAGGTAAAAGTAATAAAGATTACAGTTTCTAATAGAAAGCTGTTTAAATCTTGATGTAAAATAAAGGTGGAAAGTAGAATTTAGTGCAGTAGGAAAGCAAGCGTAGACTGTCAGATTCATGCCTATAAACTGGGCATAGATCCGAGCGAGACAAGGGCAACGAAACAGCCATGGGCGCAGAAGATTTCTCTCAAAACTGGGGGGGTGAGGTTCTGATCCTCACCTCTGTTGGCCCCCTACTGCTCACCTGATGGCCCTCCTGCGACTGTGCCTGTCTTAGGTTGTTCCTCCCTTGGGGACTCCTACCCGTCTCTGGCTAACCAGCCATCTTCCGGGGCCACACGGGGAGATGTGCAGTTGGTAAGTGAGAGAGAAGCAATGTTCTTTGACAAGATTACCTCTTCTTACTCCTTTGCAGATTTATGCCCCGTGGCTTTTACGCCCAGCAGTTGTCTCGTATCTTTGCCACCTGGAAGAATTAGGGGGATCTTGCCTCTGGTATTTCTCCCAGGGTATATTAAATTTGGTTTTCCAATTTAGATGAAAGTGACCAATAATAACATTTCTAAACGCTGTAATAATGAGAGATAGCAGGGTTGTTCTTTTCAGAGGTCCGCATTGCGGTTCCTTCTTTTCTGGGCGTCTGGGCAGTGCCATTAGACGGGCGGATCGGACTGGCTCCCGACAACTGCTCCTCTAAGAAGGAAGGGTAAGAAATACGTACATAGCTTACATAAAAAATAAAAGAACTCTCCCTACAAAGTTTTATAGTTTTTTATAGGGTAATGGAAGGAATAAAAACAAAAGATAGACTTCTCTGCATCTATCTTGTTTCATAGATTTGACTTTAGATCCAAGTAAGTAGCTTACATCTTTATTAAGAATTTTTAAGTAGTTTTAAAAGTAGTTTAAAATTCTTCAAAAGTAAGATGAAACTGTGATTTGAATTGTGGCATAATTGAACAGAGAAGCAATGTCCCAAGTGATTTAAAATCACAGTAATGTAACTGTATATACACTAAGAATAACAGTACTCCAAAAATAAATCCTGAAGTGTTTTTAGTAATTACATTATTAATGATAACATTTGCTATTTTGAGACTGCAGTTTGTATGCTATGTGATAAATCATTTGAACAGTTATGTTGGTATCTTTGAGATACACATTTTTAGAGTGGGCTAGAACATTGATCAGGTTAAATAAAAACCTTGGGGCTCTAACTTTAAATTGGAAGTATCAGTATGAATTCATAATGTATTTTATCTTTAAAATAAAAAGTACTTCTTAGCTCTGTTTACTTAAAAGCCTAGATACAATGACCAACCCAGTAGCAGGGGACACCCCTCAGTTACCCAAATCGTAAATTCTTAAATCCTTAAATGCTACTATCGCATTAAAAAGAAACAGGGCTCCTTAAAAAAACAGCTGATTCCGGGTCTGGGGCAGGATATTTACTTTTCATACCAAAAAGCACAGAAGCCATCCAAGATTACTACGGTTGAGTCAAAAGGACTTAAAGAATCTCCCGTCTGTCAACGATGGGAAATTTGAGCATTAAGAAGGATAATAACTGCAATTGATTGAAGTTATGTTTAAATTATGTTTAAGTTACTGAGTTCATAATAATACTAAAAAATAATTTATCAGCCACTTTTGGAGAATGATAGGGAGCCGTCTCACTGTTTTGAAAACTGGAAATAAAAAGAAAGATACAAGTATTTATTCTATCTTCCTTCTATAAACCAAACTTCAGTGCAATGAAACAGTTGGTGAAGAAAGCTCCCCTTTTAAAGTACTCCCACTAATAAATAAACAATGATAAAGTTACAATATCACCACTTCACAACTCCTAATGAAATAACGGATCAATGACGTCTAACATCACAGAGAGAGAAACAATCAGACATTCTGCATCTCCTGATGAAAAGTGGGAATACCACCTCTTGTGTATTTCTGCCAAAACAATAAACCTACAAATCTGATGAAACCTTTAGAACTAAATACCATCTTAGAGGCAAAACAGGGGAGAGGTACATGTTACAGCAAAACTTAAAATACATGTGGCTACAATAAGCAAAACCCAGAGTGTGAAGAATTCTATAGATAAAGTGACCCAGTTTATTTAAAAAACAAATTGCAAAGGAAAACCAAAGAGAGAAGAAGGAACCTATAGAAAGAGGGATTAAGGGATAGGTTGATGTGAATAAAATTGTAACATTTCCAGAATATCTTGCCTGGGTTTAGCACATCTGCATATCAATAGGCATTCAGAGGTGGAAAGAAGTACGGCTCTAGTGCATTTGCATCATTCCTCAGGGGTGGAGAGAAGTTCATCTCCAGGGCTTATCTGTACCTGAGAGGTGAGGGAGAGGGGTGGTTTTGCTGCTGCTGGAGCAGGAAAGAGAGAGGGCCTTGGACTGCAGCTTGTAAGAAATAAACGATTTTAAACTTTATTTCTCCCTTTGACTGATTTCGGTTTTTAGAGGTATTTTGGCCTGGGATTTCCTCTCCCTGGACTTACAGTTGACAAATTGCAGTTTGTGGACTTTAATTGGATTCTGATTCAAAAAAACAAACTGATGTGGGAAAAAGAAACTTTATGAGGCAGTTCAGGAAATTTGATCACTGACTAGAAAATTAGTAATACTAAAGAATTATTGTTATTTTTATTATTTTACCCACAGGCTGTGGTGGTGGTAGAAGATAATTGAGTGTGACTATGAATACAAGATTTACCAAGAGTTGATAATTGTTAAATCTGGGTGTAAGGCATATGAACATTCCTTATACGTTCTACTTTTGTTTGAAATTTTCCAAAATAAAACATTAAAAAGAATTATATTTAAATTATTTTTTTAAGACCAGGAAATTCTTAAAAGACTTACAGTGGGCATTACCGTGGCTGAATAAAATACCTAGAATTGTGGTGATTCATCCTGTGATTATGAGGAAAGCCTACCAAGCACAAAGCCAAAACTTTGTTGATAGCAGAGCAGAGTAATAGAAACAACCTGGTTCTTGATGACTTGAGCCACAGAATAACAGAATAACCCAACCCTGGAGCTGCCTGACCTCTGGAATATCTAGTTAGTTAACAACTCTCTCTGTTATTTAATCCATTTTGAGTTGGTTTCTGTTTTTTGCAAGAAGTGGAGAATACATTTGTGTGTGCATGTTGAGGTTGTAAGAGTGGTACGGGATAATGTTTCTGTTCCATCTTACAGACTGTTTAGTAGAACAGCATCCCTTAATTGTGCCACAGGCCTTAGACTTATGAGTCTAATGCGGAGTTGATACGGAGGCAAATTCAAAACAAATCCAAGGTTTGTATCTCAGAATTAAACATTGTTTTGCAATAAGACCTTATATCATTTCTTTGTATCTCTCAGATTCCAGGAGCATTAAGCCAGTCAGTATATCACCCACCACCTATATCCCAAACAATCTACCATGGGTGAAAACTCCTAGCAATCACATGCTCCAGGAGGCCAGGAAGTAGCAACCCTCCACGCAGCACCAGTGACAGAATCGTCATTACCATCCAGCTGGAGAATGATATTCCAGAATCCTATTCTTAGGGTCTGCTTCCTCGGACCACACCCAATACCAGTTACCTGAGGTGGAGTTCCCAAGAAACAGAACTTGAAATAGGAATTAGGGGCAAGTGACTTACTTAATGGGTGCTCTCAGAAAAATAGCAGGGAGGAAAGCAGGATAGAACAGGGGAGAAAAGCTAAGCAGGGAAGTAATCTTACCTGGAAACCAGCTGTAACCTGAGTCCCTGGGAAGCTCTCCAGCATGAGTTGGCCCCACCTTTTGTACCACAATGGCAGTCAGTCCTTGGTTGTGAGCTGAGGGGAGGTTGGCCACAGGGTGTGTGTGTAACCTTCACAGCAGCTGGGAGTAAATGTACTAGCCCCATTAAAGGATCCAGAAAGAACACCAACAGCATCCACTACAATTCCCCCACTTACTCCAAGTACTAGACAGACTCTTCCAAGACACTGTGTAACGTAGCCCACCCTGGTGGACCCATACCCTTCCCCTCTGAAGTCATCTTCAGCTGCTCTCCCTCCTCTTCCCTCCACTTTAGCCGTGCTGGCCTGAAATCGAGCATATTCATGTTTAGATCCTTTGCACTGCCCTGGTGCCTCATCTGGAATGACTCCTCCTTCCCCACCTCCCCACCTCAGGTCCTGGTGACTGGGTCCCCCAGACATCCATCAGGGTTTTACTCACTAGGTATCTTCCTAGTAAGGCTTTTTCTAGCCACCCTATCTAAGCTACAACTTCCACCCTAACCAACATTCATTATTTCTCTTTTTTTTTTCTTCAAATTATGCTTCAACTATAAAACCTCTACTGCATCCAACTCAAGCTAACAACATTAGATGATTACCTAGATCTTAAAATCTAAAAGGCTTTTTCTTCCTTTAAACGAATCCTGTCAGACCCAGCATTAGGTATCCATGATTCTAATCACTTCACCCTTTTCCACCATTAAAGCAGTTTTTTTTTTTACTTTTGTTGTACAAAGACTAATGGAGACAACTCCCTATTGCCTATTATAACTCTCCTTCCAATTGCTGGCACCAGATGCGCCTCCAGCCTGTGTTCTGTGGCTAGGACATCTATCCGGTTGGAGCCTTCTATTTCTGTCTTGACTGCCTTCTAAACAGGAAGGGAGCTGCTCCACTTCAGGTACAGCACTCCCTCTAAGGCCAAAATACAATTCCTATCTCATGTCCAAGTATGTTTTCATATGAGCAAAATAAGTTTTGCTCATCTCAGCTGGTCGTATCACCCTTACACATTGCTCCCAAGTAAACTCAACTTCTTTACTTCCACCTCCACCATACTAAAAACCTCATAATTGTCTTACAGTTTTTGTACAAATTTCCATTTGCCTTCACACCTTTCTTTCCTCTATTCTGTTAGCAGAATCTTGATTTCAAGCAGACTATCTGTGCATACCCCTCCTCCCCTAGAAACTGACACTATTGGGCAAATCTTGATTCATTGGGAACCATTGCCCTGAATAGGGTTTGGTCAAGTATGGATACAGTTCTGCCAATGAGACAGAGGGAGAAATCTCCTGGGGAGAAACTTCTGAGAAAAGTTTCCTCATTCCCTAAAATAGACCACCAGGAAGTCATTCTCTTTTGCTGACCACTGTTGGGCCTGAATATGGCACCTAGAGCTGCAGTAGCCTTCTTGTGATTGAGACAGAATCTAGCCTGGGGAGGACAGAGGAAAAAGATGGAAGGACTTTAGGTCTTCCATGACACCCCTGAATACACCAACTATGGAGCTGCTGCACCTCAGGAAATCTTGTCAAATAAAATGCTCAATTCTTAAAGCCAACCAGAAGTTGAGTATACTGGATTGTTTTCTGTTTGTTCTTTGAGACCCACTCTCCACCCTTGCCTGTGAATCTGGAGGTTGGGTTTAGCCAATGGCATGCATTGGCAGTCGCTAAAAGGGTGGGCGTGGAGAGCCGGGCTATGGTTCAGTACTGGCCTTACTCTTTCAGCAAGGCCATGTTCCTGAGGCTCCAATAACCATTCCTTCCCTTTGTCGTTATTTCTCTTTTTAAACACTTATCAATATCTCACATATACTTTTTTCTTATTTATGTTTATCATTTGCTCAAATGCTAGAAAATAAGATGGGAAGGTTAGGAATTTTATCTTTTTTTTTAAATCTCGACACTTAAAACAATTCCCTGGTACAGTACAGGTGTTCAGTTAATCTTTGTTGAATACATGAATGAATGAATCCTGGCACAAGGTGTAAGTCCTCAATAAACATCTTTTTAACTGAACTGAACTAAAATGGAAAATATTGGCATAGCCCCCCACGTAATTCAGATGGGAAAAAGGACGCATATATTGCTATATGCAGAGTACTCACTCCACAGATCATATGTTTTCTTTAATAATATTGCAATGTTGATATGATGTTATATGTATGCATGTTAATACATATTATTTATACACATAAATATTGGTGAATAAAAAAAGCACGAAAGATTTTCCAATTTTTATTTAAATGAGTTCAAATCAAAACTCAAGAATCTAGATTTACATATGTTAAAGTAGGGTAAAGGTATAGCAAAATTAAGGGGAATACAGGTTGCACTGATAGCTCAATTCCTCTGATACAACACTTAAATCCAAAGATGAAGCTCTTGAAGCTCTTTACTGCAGTGTCATATTCTGATCTCAGAGAGTAGAAAACTATTCAGACATGTAAGATCTCAGATCTCTCAATCCTGAAGCCTATCAGCAGATATCAAAACTCTTTAAGGCACATGGAAGTTTTCTAGAAAACTAAGATTACTAAAACTACAAAAGCACCTCTCAGACACTCGATGGCATTTTTTGCTGAGTGTTTCTCGGCATGAGATTAGCCTTGAGCAGAGACAGCCTCAGAACCAACACTGGCTGCTTCCTGCGACTCAGCCCCGTCAGAGGATTCTGACTCGCGTGGAGACCACTCTCCTTGTAGTTCAGCACAGTCATCAGAGCTTTCGTTCTCTGCTGCGCTTTTATCATTGTTGACGGCAACAACTTCATCCGGAGCTGCGCCTGTAACCTCGGAGGTCGCTTCCTCCACGCGAGCTGGACAGACGGAAACTTCTTTTACGACTGCACCTGTAGCATCTGGAGTATCTTCAGCATCAACCACCTGAGCTTCCACTAACGATACTTCATAGGCTTCCGAACTTACTTCCTCAGCTCCCGCAAGGTTCTCTTTTTCGCCTTTAAGATTTAGTCCATTAAGCAGAGTATTAATATAAAGAGCCTGGGAATACAGCAGAACACTGCAGTTTTAAAAAATAAGACAGCTCTATATGTACTGATATGACACGGTTTTCAAGGTAGACTGTTAAATGAAAAAAGCCAGGAAAAGAACAATGGATACAATATGGTACTATTTTTGTTAGGACAATAGGAAGTTAAGATAAACCAACATAGAGAAACTGGTATTATTGGTTGCCTCTGGGAAGGTAAAATGGAGGATCTGCTTTTCTGTAAACCCTTTTGAACCTGTTGAACTTAAAAAAAATAATTTACATGTATGCTTTATTCAAATATAAAGAGCATGAAAACAAACAGCCAACCTGTTGTGTGGAGACAGCATGGAAAAATAGCCAACTTACTAGCTGACGACTCTAAGGAATCACTAATCCTCTCTCAACTTCAGTTTTATCATCTGTAAAATGGGGACATTGGTAATATCTACCTCACAGAGTTATTGTGAGGGCTGATTAGAAGTGTATGAAAAAAGGTTTAAAATAAAAAAAGTGCTATGGAAATTTGTTTTCTATCATTACAACGAGCCTTCTCATGATTATATTCAATAATGTTTATTGATGATATCCTGTTTCTTATTATTGTCTTAATGAAAAGGTTCAAATTGGTTCATAAGCAGCTATTATCTCTGACCCTAAATGATAATAATTGATAATAATGGCATAATTGGGATGGAAAAAAGTATGGTTTAAAGCAAGTGTTTTAAGGCAAAAAATGCATATTAAAGTGAAAATGTAAAATTTCTGTTTCTGCAGTTGCCATTTTGTCAATCAGGTCAACCCAGGAGCTCCATAGACATGGCTGATTCTACTAATGTCAAGTGTACTAAAGTCAAAGACACACAGGTGGTCTTAGCCAAAATTGAAACAAAAATCAGTTTTATGACTTAAGAAAATAATGAGGGAAATGGAAGTTCAAGCTGCTGAGAGAAACAGATACTAAAATTATGCCTGCATGAATGGAAGCCTAAGTAAGGGGAAAGTAATTTTACCCCACAAAGAATTCAAGCTGCTGGTTAGTGGTGCAAATGTACGATGCTTTCATTTATCAAATGCACTCACCAGAACATATAACAAGGTTCTTTAGGTTTTTGTTGGGCTTTTTCCTTTCTGAATGAACTCCTACACAGTGATTCTTGATTAAGTTAGTAAAGAAGTCCAAAGCAAATAGTATTCATTGCTAGACTAAGATGATGAAAATCAGTGCCTCAAGGGAAAAAAATAATAAGTTCACTTTACCTTGAAGTGGACGTAACTCTGCTTTGGTTTTTTCTTTCATATTTGTTATATGTTCTGTGTGCTTAGCTTGCTCTGATGTAACTTTCTTGTAAATCTGAAATTAAACGTGTGCATAAGTTTATTTTTTGAGCTCTAAGACTCATCATACTAAGTTCAAAGTTATATAGGATTCAAAGAAAAGAAACCATTGCAAACCCTCTGCTATTTTGCTGCCCCTTTGGAAATCTTTGATTAAGTAGAATGCATAAAAAAGGAAAGAAACAAATGCCTTAGCAAGGGTCAAAGATAACTGAAGACACACACAGTAAATAGAAAGATAAAGACAAAGTAGAAAAAAAATATGCTAGAATCAAAATATTCTGACAGACATTTACAAATATCTTCTAGTATTTATCCCGGAGAAACAGATATGTATGCACACCCAAAAACCTGTACACAAACGTTCATGGTCACTTTATTTGTAATAGCCAAACACTGGGTTCAGCCCAGATGTCCTACAACAGCTGAATGGTTAAACAAATCGATACATCCATAACCCTAGTCAGTAATAAAAGGGACGAGCTGTAGATTCAGGTAACAGTTCGGATGAATCTCCAGGTAATTATGTTGAGTAAAAAAAGCCAGTCTCAAAAGGTTATATATTTTATGGTTCCATTTATGTAACATTCTTGTAATGACAAAAGTATAGAAATAGAGAACAGATTGGCTACCAGAGGCTAGGAGGAAGGGGGGAGGGCAGGAGAGGATGAATGCAATTATAAAAGAGCAACACAAGGAATCCTAATGAGGGAACTATTCTGTATCTTGACAGTAGTGGTGGTGAACACAAATCTACATACATGATAAAATTGCCTAGAACTAAACACACACACACACACACACACACACACACATAAAACTGGTGGAATCTTAATAAGGTCAGAGGACTATATCAACGTCAGATTCCTGGTTGTGCTCTTATAGTTATGAAAGATGTTATTCCCAGGGAACTGAGACAAGGGTATATGACATCTCTCTGTACTAATTCTTATAATTGCATGTAAAACTCAATTATCTCACAATAAAAGGTTTTAAAAAAATCTCCCAAAATGACATATTTATAGACCCTGATGAAGACTCCTAATGTAAGCTAGACTTAGTCATTAAAGTCAACAGTATGACCTGACCATGTGTTACATGAGAAACAGAATTGGGAATAAAGCTATCTTAATGATAGATATATTGTACAGGCTTCCTTTTATTTTATACTCAAGTAGCTCTCTCTGCCCTGTATTCATATTAGCCAATGATATTTTTTAAATGAAAATCTCACTTGTTAGATAATATTATTTGTAGTATCTCAGCTTTTTAAAAAATGTTGGTAGTGATTTATCTCTTGGTGGTAGGATTATAGATTCTAAAATTTATATATTTATATATAGTATTTTCTAAATTTTTAATAATCACAAACCAATATCTTATTAAAAAATCCAAATGTCAAGCCATTTTATAGTACGTTACAATTAGACTGTGAAAATGGAAAATCCATACCCTCAGGGGTGGAAATGATGCCAAAGTGGCCCTTTAACAAACTCCCCAGGGTTTGGTTAATTCAGACTTGCATGATCTGGCTTTGAAACCTGAAGAGCAAACACTATCAGCAAGAATGACAATCAACATTTTGTATAAAAGCAGGGAAGTTGTCCCTGTAGGGTGGGAGCTCCAGTGTACAGAGCAATATGCTGAGTCAGCCCCCTTGGGTCTCAGCAGAACTGCATCCCTGAAATGACCATCAGTAGCCACATCCCACTCAGCTCTCAGCTAGTATTAGTAGTATTTATAACATTGTTTTTCCTAAAAGTCACCCACACTTAGTGGTAGTAAGAAATGTTCATTTAATACTTAATTCATTTTATTGTTCAAAGAGCTACAACACAAAGTGAGAAAAAAGACTACTTGAGGCAGAACCAAAGAGATGACAATATTAGAATAATTGGCACTCATGTTTGGCTCAGAAAATTGAGCTTTTCCAAATCTACCATAGTCAAACACAGAGTAGAAGAAAGGCCTATTAGAAGACAGGGTCTCAAATTTAGACTTTGGACATTGTTTACAAATGTTAATATTTATTATTAAATGTAAGCATTTAAAATAAATCACATCTTACATATATACAATGGAATATTATTCAGTCATTAAAAAAAAAGATATACTGCCATTCGTGACAACATGGACGGATCTAGAGGCTATTATGCTCAATGAAATAAGCCAGGCAGAGAAAGACAAATACCATATGATTTCACTTATTTGTGGAATCTAAAAACAAAACAAAAGAAACAAAATAGCAGCAAACTCATAGATACTGAGAAATGTCTGATGGTTACCATTAGGGAGGGTTGTGGGGAAGGTGAGGGAGATAAAAGGGCACAAAAATTCTCAATCATAATATACAGTGGTCATGGGGATGGTAGTACAGCATGGGGAATATAGCCAATGATTCTGTAATATCTTCCTATGTTGACAGATAGTAACTGCACTACTGGGGGGTGAGGATCTAATAATATGGGGAACTGTTGAAGCACTGTGTTGTATACTTGAAACCAGTATAAGATCGTATATTGATGACACTTCAATTAAAAATTTTTTGTTAATTAAAATAAACCACAACTTTCATAAACCAGTCTAGCACTAATTTTAAAATACACCCAGACCCTCAAAAAACTGATGTCACCTGGGCCTCTCTCAGATTCTAAGAGGCCCTAGTAGGAGAAGATTTTACTTGGAAATGAAAAACTGCTCTTAATTACTGAGCATCTGTAGATTCAATTCAGATCAATCTAATGTAGAATTTATTTCAGTACAGGACAAGGAAGGGAAGGGGAGGATGAGAACACAGGTTTTCAAGTGCCTCCTAATCTGTCCTTCCTCCTGAAAGTAGCCTAAGATTCTTGGGAATTAAGGCTTCCAACATTTGAGATTAAAACGATTTCATTAGAGGTGGAAAGGGATGCAGAGGTCATCACCTTGTTCAACTTCCACTTCCATTGTAAGATAACAGGCTAGAAAGAGCTCTCAGGAGTAGCCAGTTTATAACTTTCCAGTGTAAGATTGCTTCTGCAAAGAAAGATTTATCAGACTGGAGAGCTTCATACCACTAGTAAACATAATTAGATGAAATGCCCAGATGAAATTTCCTCTCCCAGCTTCCCACCTAGTCACACGGCCGAAGCTAGTCCATTTCTCCAGGGGCCTATATCTAACAATAATAGCCCTGAGCCGTGAATTCAACATTAGACAGTGAAAAGGTGGCAGAAGCAAAGGAATCTAGCTATGAGTGAAAGCTGGCAGATTAGAGGACAAAAATATAACGACATGAATGAAGCTTCCTGGCTTCTTGAGGCTCTTAACTATGTATTTTGATTTGGTCATTTACATAATCCTATAAATTGCTCCTAGTTATGACTAGAAATACCTTTGTGCATAGTTCTGTAGGGTCAAACAAATATACAATAATTATGTACTTTTATGGTTTCCAAAGAATTTATACTTATTATACTTTTATTCATAATGAAGATTAGATTTTGATTTAGAAAGTTTATGACAAAATGGGGAATGATTCAGTAGGTTTATCTTATTTAACTCATAAATGTTTCATTGTTTAAGCTCCAAAATCATACTATTAAATAAGATTTATTTCATAGTGATTACTGGGGCTGGGGAACGGATAGAGGGACCAACCAGGGAGGAAAACATTAATTTTATGGATGTCCATTTTTTATTTTATAAAATTTATGAGTAAATATTACTTTTTGAAAATAATAAAAGTTGATAAGATATAAAACTATGGAGAAAGTAAAATGATTGGGGGGAGATTGGAAAAAATAGGTGGAGTAGAGGGGATTTTTAGGGAAGCGAAACCATTCTGTATGATGCTGTAATCGTGGATACATGTACATTATACAAAGAGTGAAACTTAATGTAAACTACAGATGTTAGTTAATAATAATGTATGAATACAGACTCATCAGTTTGTAATATACTGCATTAGTGGAAGATTGTTCCTAGGGGAAAGGGGTGGCGATGGGTGAGAGGAAATATAGGGCACTCTCTGTACTTTCTACTCGTTTTTCTGTAAATCTAAAACTGCACCCATAATGTCTTCATTTCCTCAAGTTAATTTTTCAAAACAATTTTTGTTAAACGTAATAACAGCATCTACCTTATAGAATTGTTGTAATTAATTGCTAAGTGGCCCATTAGTCTGTCATGTGATAAACACTCAGCTCTCAGCTAGTATTAGTAGTATTTATAACACTGTTTTTCCTAAAAGTCACCCACACTTAGTGGTATTAAGAAATGTTCATTTTATACTTAAAAAATCTTCATAATCTTGTACAATTTAATTTATCCCATGGCCTGACCTTAGCATTGCTTTGAGTTTGACCACAAGTTGTAAAACACATGGTTTCCTGAACGCTATGATTATTTATACACTTACATAATATCCACCAGCACTGATTGTGACACCTACAACCAAGTAATAGGTCATATTTGGTCCAGATGATCTGGGGAATTTAGATGACATCCAGCGAAGAGATGCTAGGAAAACAAGTTTAAACACAGTTAGCTTCACCACTTAAGCAAAACTATTTTAAATAAGTACATCGTAAAAAAAATTTTCCCATCAGTGAACCTAGAATCTATTAACAGCTAGTGATTTTAGCTTGAGGAAATGTACAGTATTACAAGATAGGGTAATAATTCCTCTTGACATTTTTGCAGTCTAATTTGGTAAGTACTTATGAAACCTGTCATCTGCCTGCTCAGCATCATGTTTTTCTTGGAAGGAATGCAGGCATAATGAAGGGGAAATGACAAAAGTACTAAATGATTTTAACGGTCAAATGAGATACAAAAGAAATTATTTACTGTATGTACTTCATCGTAGGATTCAGTGGAAAAGACTTCCAAAAAATTAATTATATACATTTGTACTTAAAATATATATGCCAAATCCAGAATTTATGTTGAAATCCAACACATTTATGTAAGTTTATAGTACAAATTTAGATACAGGAAGAAATCTTAATTTTTTAAAAATATAAAGCCTTTAAAGATGGGCAGATATAAGCTCTGCTCTTTTAAGACAAGGGTTGCAAAAGGTCATATTTGAAATAGAAGTACAATTCTCTACAAACTAATAGTAGATAAAAATACTGTATTATTATATTTAAATATATGTACTCTGTAGTGCTAGAATTTGTATATTCCATATACCCTAGTAGCTCAGTCTAGGAGGGAACAGATGTACAGGCAAATAATTGTACACAAATTGCAATGCAGTTGTTAAGTGCTGTAATAGATTTAAGTAGAAGCTGCCAATGATAGTATGAAAATGCAGTGAAAAACTCAGCTAGTTGGTTTAAGGTAGCTGTCACAGAGGGAGAGACATGACCTGGGTTTTGAAGAAAAAGTAGGAGTTTGTCAGATAAGTAAGGGGAGGGAAAATTGTGCCAGAGGCAGAAGGCAAAACATGTGCAAAACATGAGTGGTATGGCTGGGAAAATGCAAAGTAATTTGATGAGGCTGATGTAAGTATGGCTATGAGGGCTAGGAAGAAGTTATGATTTGCAGAGGGCAAATCCTAAGACATCTGTACTAAATACAAATCTGTAGTAGCAATATTGGCAAGATTTCCATATATATATATATATATATATAAGTTCTTAGTTTGGATAAAAATGTATCTTGGAAAAATTTTTTTCCTTACAAATGTGCCCAAAGAGACTGTAATAGAGGTTATGGCTTACGTAGCTTTCATAGTTGTCAACCAGACAGAAATAACAAAAAAAAATTTTTTAAAGAAAATTATCAGACAAGTAAAGACATACAAATACAATTATGGAAAAGTATTTAAAAGAGCAATGAAAATGGCAAAAAAAAATTCAACAATGATTAGACAAATGTTGGCATACTTATACAATGTGAAACAAATACAAGTGATTTTTGCAGAATATTTACTTACACAAGAAAATATTTATGATACATTAAGTGAAAAGTTATAGCAAAATAATCTATGCAGGACTATATCAGATTTGTGGAAGCAATGTGCATAAGAAAGTGCAAGGGGGGAAAGGTCTGGATCATTATATATACTAGCCTGTGTATAGTGGTATTCACTGAGTGGTAGGATTAGAGGCGGTTTCTACTTTCTTTTGCCTATCTGTTTTTCTCAGTCATCTATTATAAATCTAAATTATTTATTCATTAAAAAGTTATTTTTTCAAAGCAAATCCTGGAGAACAAAATTTGATGAAACCCAGTTAAAATTTTATCCTTCAATAAAACTGAAATAACTTTTTAATCAAAGTAGGAAGTACCCATAAAAGGTTAATTAATCTGAACCTAAATTTCCTGCCAATAATAGTTCTTAAAACACATGAACAAATGAGTGCTACGAAAAGAGCAATGAGATAAAGTTAGTACTGCTACAGCAGGATTGCTAACAACCTACTTAGAAGTTTAAAACTACTTCTCTTCCGCCCCAAATTGAGGGGGGAATTGTTTGAAACACGGGCAGCTACCAAAAAAAAGTGTGTATATTTGTGGGCGCTGACAGTGCGGGGTGCAGTTAGAAAACGCAAAAGGCCACGGTCAGGGGTTCACCTTTCTCCCAGCCCCGCCGCCAGTCACAACAGCCGCGTTACCTTCAGAAGTTTAAAATAAATTACTTCTCCCTATTTCGTCAGCGAAAACATCGCTCTATCTTACTCAGTATTAAGATAAAGGAAAACGAAGACGCATTCTGTTACTTGGAAGGCAACTTTTCACCACTGGCATTTTAAGAGAAAAATAAAGCTAGTTGGACAGAACTTCCTTCCCTCCCACCACCATCACAGGCCTAATCAAAGTGAAAAAAAAATTGGCCCTTGGAATTCTCCGCAGTAATGTTTTTCTCTTTCTCCGGTTTGAATGCACGCTCTGAGCTAAAACTCCTCCACGAGTGTCGGGAAGTGAGAACTAAAAACTTCTCATGAGGTTGCCTAAAAGCCGCCCCCCAGTCAGGAACGGAAAAGAGGGGAGACAGCGGAGGAGTGGAGAAGAGCCGGCGGGGGGCAGCGCTAACTTGGTTCCAGGGGCAGCACCTGGGTGGAAAACACAGCCATGTTCACAATGAACACCTACAAGGCTCCAGGCACCAGGTTAGGCGAGTCCTATATGTCAGTTTTCATTTCACAGACTTCCAGCCCACACTGCAACTTGCCCTTTAGGAAATTTCTGAATACGCGCCCTTTTCCCACGCATCCCTAAATCTGAAGATGATCGATACATGGAGAACAGACCCCAAAGCTGGAGAGTTCCGGGCTTAACTGCAGCCCCAAAGTGCTTCGAAGGCCGCTTCGGGAGATGCCAAGGCCCAGACTCACGGGTTCAGGCTGCCAAGCCGGGGCCAAGTCTTGGGTTTGTTTACTCAAGAGCGTTTACCCAACCTCGTTCTGCGCGCTGCCTGGCTCGCTGATTGGTGTCCACCTTCCCACCCATTGCTCTGCATCCCCACGAAGCTGGAGAGTGCACCGGTCCTTGTAATCATAAGTGGCAAGCTATGCCTACGTTATAAGTAGGCACCTTTCTAGGCGCTCTTAACTACATATGAACTCATTAAAACTCACGACCATACTGTCCCCATTTTACAGATGAGGAACCTTATGTTAAATCAATTGACCAAGATCAAGATTCGAACCCAAGAAGCCTAGTCCGGATTCAGAAGCCGCGCAGGACAGGTTTCCTATTTCCAAAGGCTCCAAGAGTTTCGGGGCGTCTTCCTCGAGACTCTTCCCCACTTCTCCCCCCATCCCCAACCCTAGACTGCAGCTGCTCCGGGTCGCGTTCCGCCCACTCGGTCCCTGCGGTAGCCGGGCGCCCGCAATCCGCTCACGAGGCTTCAGTCCTCTTCAGGCGTGGACGCCCGGGCCGGCGCGGCACTCACCGTCCTTCCGGAGCGGCGCGGGGTTGGGGGGCGCCCGCAGCGGCAGCGCCAGGGTCCTGGAGACCGCCCTGCGGAGATACATCGCGCCAGCTGCCTGCAGCGCTGAACCTGTGCAGCCCAGCGCCTCCCGCTGTCCCCCGGAGCCAGGGCGAGCCCCGCCCCAGGGAGGAGCGCCACACCGCCCCGCCCCGCCCCTCCCGGGAGGCCCCTTGAACGCGCGCGCGGGTTGGGGTGGGTGATCCGCATTATCTTCTCCATCCCAGTCTTCAGGCCCTTTGCCTTCTCCCTGGTGTAAGAAGCTGAAGGCTGCATTTTACAAAAGGGCTCGGGAACGAGAAGTCTCGGTCACCTGCCTGCCCCAGAACTCCTTAGAGTAGGTTGGAAAGGTCTCGGGATTCGCATCCGTAATAAGATAGACATGATTTGTCGTGAGGAATGGACTCAGAACCCACTTTATCTCATGCACCCCGTTAATTTTCCTTACAGTGTAAAGGGTAGCGGGAGGTAGCCATCCGTTAGTGCACTGGGTGATGTTCAGAATCTCACGAAAATCCCAGATGAATTTCTAGGCAATTCACTACTTCTGAATCTAATTCTAATATTTAACATATTGTCATTTGAAGAGTGCAAAGCCAATGATCAGAACTGGTTTTCTGATACTCACAATAGCTAGCTCTATCCTAGTAATTAAATATGTAGTAAAAGCAATTAGGTAACCATCTGTGGTTAATGAAGGGTCAAATTTAGATTTCCAAGCGGCACAAGGGGCTAGGCCTCCACCTAGAAGTCCATAGTCCTGAAAATAGCAAAACAACTAATAGTAGGGTTGCTCCCTTTGACCACCGTCAACTACACATCTTGTGGTAACTAGCTGGGAGCTATCTCACAGGTGGTGCAGAATGTTTAAATGAAGTGCTAGCAGCTGGTGCAGACTGACTGTATTAATATTTGTAAATGATGATGGCTCTCAAGACATTGTTCTAGGTTCCTCTTCAGTTATATACTCAGGGTTGGTATAGTCTGAGGTTTTCTGGACCACCCTCAGGCGCCATAGCCGCCACCCAATCTCAGTGCAATTGTCTGTTATCTGCCAAAGTGCCTACAATATGCTTGGGTCCATGCTAGATGCTGCAAATTGATTATAATTTATTTCACAAATACCTACTGAGTATCTATTATGTTAGGTGCTGTTCCATTCTCAAATGGGCAATATAAAATTTCTATCACTCACAGATATTGTTGTTGCAGGTTAGAGAGGCATGGAATCAACATCTTTCCTGAGAGGTAGCTGCCAAGGCCATTATCAATGGGGTCAGTGATCACAAAGAAGTCTGACCAGGTATTAAAAAAAAATGTAATACAAGGACTCTGGTTAAAACCAAACTGGTTTAAATAATGCAAACCAACTGGTTTGAACAATGAAAGAACATATATATATACATACATGTATATGTGTGTGTGTGTGTGTGTGTGTGTGTGTGTGTATATATATAAAATTTGGCTTTTTAAAAGTTTTTCCCAAATTGTTGTCACATCTATTTTTGTACTTCCTCTGAACAATCCTAAGGAGGTGAGGGAATGTTGATTATCCCAGAAACTGAGGTAGAATGATACTAGGGTTAGGAGCCCGAGTTTGGGAGTCTGGTATCTGGTCTGTTTTACTGGTCTAAGTAAAATGTGGGTAATTCCTTCACCCATGTTTGATATGACTTCTAAAGCACATTAGGTATGAAATACGCTCAGCTAGATGGAGGAGGCAGTGCAGATCCTGACTTCCAGCCTAGGCCAAAGCTCAAGGCTCTTACTGTTTTGCCACCTTTCAGTGGACACATGGCATGATCCAGTGTATTCTACCAACTTACCATGTGGTAAGATCCAGTGGGGAGCATATCATGTCTTCCAAGTTGGATGTGGCCATCCCCGCTGCGAAACACAAACTGTGAGGTAAATGGCACCACTGACTCCAGATCCCTTTTGATCTTAAAAGCTCAATGCCTCACGGATCAAGGGGAGTTTCCTACCTACTCTACTGCTCCTGTAGAATATGTGCTTTTCATATTGAGGGCAAACTCTTTTCACATCTTGATGTGATATTGTTCAAGAAAGGACATGTCCATGGGTTGTCAAATCCACTCTATGATAAGCTGTTTCTCTGAAACCCAAGAGAATTTTAAGATTAGGACTTCACTATAGAAGATGTTGTAAAGCTCAAGACAATAATTTCCCAGCTGTTACTCACATTGTTTATAATGCTGCACTTGAGTGCATCCTTGACATTTTTCTTGGTTGAAAAACAAAGACCTAGGGTCAGAGATAACTTGGCTTACTTAAGATGGACTCCACCTAATTTTTATTGTTGACAAAGATGATATTAGTCTTGAAAACATATTGTAAGTGTCTCCTACTGGCAACATTAATCATACTTATTCAAGGTTTAAGTGTTATATAATTAAAAGCAATTTTCAGACTGAGTGATTTCCTAGTCTCCACAGAAAGCCAGAAATAGGTTTCTCTTAACACCAAATTCATAGGCTATCACCTGCACTTTCAGCAGTCCAATAAAAATATAAAGTGAATCAATTTAGGAGAGCTCTAGACTGTGGATTATTGGATTAAAGACGGCGGCGTGCAAGGTGAGACACAGGCTTCCTCCTAAAACCACATATAATACGAAAATATAATACAACTAATCCTGAAAGAGCAACAGGAAAGAGGACTGTGTCAGACTGCACACACCTGGAGAAAAGAGCAGACATCACAGAACAGGGTAACCTACCAAAGCTGTGGCCCTGCAGGACCCCCTTCCCCCACCCCAGCTCACTGGCTGGAAGAAGAGAAACCAAGCAGGGAGGGAGTAGAGGCCTGGGACTGCTGAATACCTAACTCCGGAGTTCTGCTCTGGGAGCACAAACCTACAATTCATGGTGCTTGCATGATACTATTGTTGATTACGGGGTTGGAAAGCTAAGACAGGCAGAATTCCTGGAGAGACTTATTGGGTTTTTTCCCCTCTCTCCCCCGCCGGTCCTGCTCTCGGTCAGGACTACAGCTCTTTGTGTTACAAGCTCTTTCTGCGACCCTCCGAACCAGCGGAGGGGAGGAAGGCAGGGAGAGAGGCTCGCCCCGATAGGCAGAGCAAGGGAGGTAAGCGCCGGCTGTCCGCCCGTTCCCGCAGCCTCCGGAGCTTGGCGGCGCCGCTGCTTGCAGCCGCTCCAGCCTCTGCTGCCGCCGCCGCTGGCCGCTGGCCGCTGGCCGCTGGCCACTCGCCGCTGGCCGCCCCTTTTCCCCGGAGACAATCAGACGCGACAGGAAGTTCACTCAAAGGGAGAACTCATTTATTGGGGCTCAGGGCATGGGATATATAGGGTGAAGCCTCCCATGCAACTTTCACTTTTCCGAATCAGGCTCAGAGTTGTGCGCATGCGCAGCTGAACCCCAGGGGGCTTTCAGCAGCCATCTTTGGCGTGGCTGAGATTTAATTCAGAGGTAGTTCTCAGCGGCCATCTTTGGCGTGGCTGAGATTTAAAGGCAGTTCTCAGCGGCCATCCTCGTGGTGAGGCTGAGATGCAAAGGCAGTTCCCAGCGGCCACCCTCGTGGCGAGGCTGGATGCAAAGGCAGTTCCCCACAGAGACTGAGATTCCAGCCACTTGTGGAAAGCAGGGATCCATATCCGGCTGCTCTGGGACAAAAGAAAGGCGGGCAGTCTGAGAGACCTCCTAGCAAGGAACCCCTTAGCAAGAGGGCTGCTAAGGGGGCAAGGACTGCACAGAGCTTACTGCTCAGGAGAGAGGACAGGTAGAAAAAATTGTCTGGGTGCACTCTGCCCAGCAGGTTGGGAGCTTTGCCATATGGACTCTCATATTTAAGGAGGAAAAAGAAATCTTCATCCATAGATGATCTTCAGGTACTCCAGGTCCCTGGCTGGCTACACAGCTCCAAGGACACCCTCCGTGATATGCAGCCTACTGCGCCTTTCTTCTGGTCAGCCCCACCTGGCTTGCAAACTGGCAAACCCTACCCTGGCGTTAGCCCAGCCAGAGGGAAGATCTGTGTACAGCAACTACAAATCCAAAGCATAGAGGCTTATACCTGCGTACTCAGCCCACTGGTTCAGGCAGTGGAGACAGGCATAGCAGCCGGGTAGCAGGAAAAAGCTCTTTCCTCCTCCCAGGCACCAACACCACTCCCCTGTGACCCCCAACATTACTTCAGGGGCTGAGCAGCTCCAGTGAGTAGAGCTTCTGGGCACTAGATGGTGCCATATACAAATATGAAATGCCAAAGGAATCTGGTTCAGAGTAAAATTATTAATACCACTCCTGAGAAAGATTTAAATGACATCAACCTCATGACTCTTCCTGAAAGTGAGTTCAAAATAAAAATCATTAACGTGCTCATGGAGGTACAGAAAGATATTCAAGAACTCAGGAATGAATTCCGGTCAGAGATCCAATCGTTGAAGAGCACAATGGATACTATTAATAGCAGACTGGATACGGTGGAGAAGATGATAAATAAAATAGAAACTAGAGAAGAGGAATACAAAGAAGCTGAGGCACAGAAAGAAAAAAGGATCTCTAAGAATGAAAGAATATTGAGAGAACTGTGTGACCAATCCAAATGGAACAATATTCGCATCATAGGGGTACCAGAAGAAGAAGAGAGAGAAAAAGGGATAGAAAGTGTCTGTGATGAGGTAATTGCTGAAAATTTCCCCAATCTGGGGAAGGAGATAGTCTCTCGGGCCATGGAGATGCACAGATCTCCCAACACAAGAGACCCAAGGAAGACAACACCAAGACATATAGTAATTAAAATGGCAAAGATCAAGGATGAGGACAGACTATTAAAAGCAGCCAGAGAGAGAAATAAGATCACATACAAAGGAAAGCCCATCAGGCTATTATCAGACTTCTCAACAGAAACCTTACAGGCCAGAAGGGAGTGGCATGATGTATTTAATGCAATGAAGCAGAAGGGCCTTGAACCAAGAATACTTTATCTGGCAAGATTATCATTTAAATTTGAAGGATGGATTAAACAATTTCCAGATAAGCAAAAGCTGAGAAAATTTACCCCCCACAAACCATCTCTACAGTGTATTTTGGAGGGACTGCTATAGATGGAAGTGTTCCATGGTTTAATAGCTGTCACCAGAAGTAATAAAACCACAGTAAAGAAAGTAGAACATCTAATTACTAAGCAAATGCAAAAATTAAAATAACTATCTCCAAAGTCAATCAAAGGATAGACAAAGTGTACAGAATATGATACCTAATATATAAAGAATGGAGGAGGAAGAAAAAAAAAATGAACCTCTAGATTCTGTTTATAATAGCATATTAAGTGAGTTAAGTTAGACTCTTAGGTAATAAGGAAGTTAACCTGGAACCTTTGGTAACCACGAATCTAAAGCCTGCAATGCCAATAAGTACACACCTATCGATAATCACCCTAAATGTAAATGAACTGAATGCACCAATCAAAAGACATAGAGTCACTGAATGGATAAAAAAAAAAAAAGGACCCATCTATATGCTGCCTACAAGAGACCAACTTCAAACCCAAAGACATACACAGGCTAAGAGTGAAGGGATGGAAAAAGATATTTCATACAACTAACAGGGAGAGAAAAGCAGGAGTTGCAGTACTTGTATCAGACAACATAGACTTCAAAACAAAATCACAAGAGACAAAGAATGACATTACATAACCATAAAGGGGTCAGTCCAACAAGAGAATATAACCATTATAATTATCTATGCACCCAACACAGGAGCACCTGCACATGGGAAACAATTACTAACAGAATTGCAGGGGTTAACAGAATGCAATGCATTCATTTAAAGAGACTACAACACTCCACTCACTCCAAAGAACAGATCAACAAGACAGAAAATAAGATAGGAGACAGAGGCACTGAACAACACATTAGAACAGATGGACCTAACAGACATCTACAGAACTCTACACCCAAAAGCAGCAGGTACATATTGTTCTCAAGTGCACATGTAACATTTTCAAGAATAGATCATACACTAGGCCAAATAAGAGCCTCAGTAAATTAAAAAGATTGAAATTGTACCAACCAGTTTCTCAGACCACAAAGTTAAGAAACTAGAAATAAATTAGGCAATGAAAACCAAAAATTCCAGAAACACATGGAAGCTTAATGAAATGCTCCTAAATAACCAAAGGATCAGTGACCAAATAAAAACAGAGATCAAACAATATATGGAGACAAATGACAACAATAATTCAACACTGAAAAATCTATGGGATGCAGCAAAAGCTGTGCTAAGAGGGAAGTATACTGCAATACAGGCCTACCTCAGGAAAGAAGAACAATCCCATATGAACAGTCTAAACTCAACAATTAATGAATCTAGAAAAGGAAGAACAAATGAGGCCCAAAGTCAGTAGAAGGAAGGACGTAATAACAATTAGAGCATAAATAAATAAAATCCAGAAGAATAAAACAATAGAAAGGATCAATGAAAGGAGGAGCTGGTAGATAAACCCCTAGCCAGACTTATCAAGACAAAAAGAGAGTCTACACACATAAACAGAATCAGAAATGAGAAAGGAAAAATCTCTATGGACACCACAGAAATACAACAAATTATGAGAGAATACTATATACGCTAACAAACTGGATAACCTAGAAGAAATGGACAACTTCCTAGAAAAATACAACCTTCCAAGGTTCACCAAGGAAGAAACAGAAAATCTGAACAGACCAATTACTAGGAATGAAATTGAATTGGTAATCAAAACACTACCTAAGAACAAAACACCTGGAACAGATGGCTTCACGGCTGAATTTTATCAAACATTTAGTGAATACCTAATACCCATTCCCCTTAACGTTTTCCAAAAAGTAGAAGAGGAGGGAATACTTCCAAAATCATTCTATGAGGCCAGCATCACCCTAATACCAAAATGAGGCAAAGACACCATAAAAAAAGGAAAATTACACACCAATATCTTTGATGAACATAGATGCAAAAATACTCAATAAAATACTAGCAAACCCAATTCAAAAATACATCAAAAATATCATCTATCATGATCAAGTAGGATTTATTCCAGGGATGCAAGGATGGTACATCATCCACCACATCAACAAAAAGGACAAAAACCACATGATCATCTCCACAGATACAAAAAAACCATGTGACAAAATTCAACATCCATTCATGATAAAAAGTCTTACTAAATCAAAATGGGTATAGAGGGCAAATAACTGAACATAATAAAGGCCATATATGACAAACCCACAGCCAATATTATACTTAACTGCAAGAAGCTGAAAGCCTTTCCTTTAAGATTGGGAACAAGACAAGGATGCCCACTCTGTCCACTTTTATTAAACATAGTTCTGGAGGTCCTTACTACAGCAATCAGACAACACAGAGAAACAATAGGCATTCAGATTGGCAAAGAAGTTAAACTGTCACTGTTTGCAGATGACATGATACTGTACATAACAAACCCTAAAGAATCCACTCCAAAACTACTAGATCTCATAACTGAATTCAACAAAGTTGCAGGATACAAAATTAATACACAAAAATGTTTTGCATTTCTATACACTAAAGATGAACTAGCAGAAAGAGAAAATCAGAAAAACAATTCCATTCACAATTCCATCAAAAAGAATAAATTACCTAGGAATAAACCTAACGAAGGACGTGAAAGACCTATACTCTGAAAACTACAAGTCACTCATGAGAGAAATTAAAGAAGATACCAATAAATGGAAACACATCCCGTGCTCATGGATAGGAAGAATTCATATTGTCAAAATGGCCAGCCTGCGTAAAGTAATCTATAGATTCAATGCAATCCCTATAAAAATACCAACAGCATTTTTCAACAAACTAGAACAAATAGTTATAAAATTCATATGGAACCACAAAGTACCCTGAATAGCCAAAGCAATCATGAGAAGGAAGAATAAAGTGGGGGGATCTTGCTTCCCAACTTCAAGCTCTACTACAAAGTCACAGTAATCAAGACAATTTGGTACTGGCACAAGAATAGAACAATAGAGCAATGGAACAGAACAGAGAGTCCAGATAAAAACCCAACTATATATGGTCAATTAATATATGATAAAGGAGCCATCAATATACAATGGGGAAATGATAGCCTCTTCAACAACTGGTGTTGGCAAAACTGGACAGCTACATGCAAGAGAATGAAACTGGATTATTGTCTAACCCCATACACAAAAGTAAAGTCAAAATGGTTCAAAGACCTGAATGCAAGTCATGAAACCATAAAACTCTTGGAAGACAACATATGCAAAAATCTCCTTAATATTAACATGAGCAACTTTTTCCTGAACATTATTTCCGCAAGCAAGGGAAACAAAAGCAAAAATGAACACATGGAACCACATTAAACTAAAAAGCTTGTGTACAGCAAAGGACAACATCAGCTGAAGAAAAAGGTGTCCTACAGTATGGGAGGATATATTTATAAATGACATATCTGAAAAGGGGTTAACATCCAAAATATATAAAGAACTCACATGCCTCAACAACTAAAAAGCCAATAACCAGATTAAAAAATGGGCAGAGGAGCTGAACAGATAATTCTCTAAAGAAGAAATTCGGATGGCCAACAGGCACATGAAAAGATGCTCCACATTGCTAATTATCAGTAAAATGCAAATAAAAACTGTAGTGAGGTATCAGTTCACACCAGTTAAGGTGGCCAACATTGAAAAGACTAAGAACAACAAATGCTGGTGAGGATGCAGAGAAAGGGGAACCCTCCTCCACTCCTGGTGGAAATGTAAGCTAGTTCAGCCATTGTGGAAAGCAATATGGAGGTTTCTCAAAAAACTATAAATAGACATACCATTTGACCTGGGAATTCCACTCCTAGGAATTTATCCAAAGAATATAAGTTCTCAGATTCAAAGACATATGCACCCCTATGTTTACTGCAGCAGTATTTACAATAGCCAAGATATGGAAATAACCTAAGTGTCCATTAGTAGATGAATGGTTGAAGATGTGGTACATACACACAATGGAATACTATTCAGCCATAAGAAAGAAATTCTACCATTTGCAACAACATGGATGGAGCTGGAGGATATTTTGCTTAGTGAAATAAGCCAGGCAGGGAAAGAGAAGTACGAAATGATTCCCCTCGTTTGTGGAGTATAACAACGAAGCAAAACTGAAGAAACAAAACAGCACCAGACTCACAGACTCCAAGAAAGGACTATTGGTTACCAAAGGGAGGAGTGGGGGAGGGCGGGAGAAGCGGATGGAGGGATGTTATGATTTGCACACATGGTGTGGGGGGTCACGGGGAAGACAGTGTAGACAGAAGGCAAATAGTGACTCTGGGGCATCTTACTACACTGATACAGTGACTGCAATGGGGTGTGGGCAAGTCTGGATCATAAGGGTGAATGTAGTAAGCACATTGTTTTTCATGTGAAATCTTCATAAGAGTGTATATCAATGATACCTTGAAAAAAAAACTAAAAGACAATGCAATAATTGTTGTAATAGGAAGAAATGAACTCAAAGGAAATCATTAAAAAAATAATAAAAAATAAAATAAAATGAAAGGGAAAGGGTAATAAAGATGGTCAATTCTTAAACAGTTCTTGGTGGTCACTCAGTACTCTCATCTATTCACTTTTTCTCCTATAGTAAACATGAGATCCCTAAATTCTGTAGTATTTCCTTAAGTCTACCATTAAAAATTATTATAAACCTCAATGGCTTAAAACAAAAGAAATTAATTTTCTCACAGTTCTGGTGCCTAGAAGTCTGAAATCAAGGGTCTGCAGGGCCATATCCCCCCTGAAACCTGTAAGGAAGAATCCTGCTTTACCTCTGTCAGCTTCTGATATTTGTGGGCAATATTTGGTTTGTAGATACATCACTCCATATTCTGCCTCCATCATGGTTGTCTTCTCCCTGTGTCTCTGTGTCTCCTCTTCTCATAAATATATGAGTAATATTGGATTAAGGGCCCACCGTACTCCAGTATGAACTTAACTAATTACATCAGCAATTACTGTATTTCCAAATAAGGTTACATCCTGAGATACTGGTAGTTAAGACTACAACGTATTTTTTCGGGAAACAGAGTTCAACCTGTAACATGGCAACTTTAGAAAGTAATTTAAATGACTACCTCACAAACACTAAATCCAAAAAAAGGTCTACCTGACTTTGATCTATACAAAACTTCACTGTATTTGAGTATCATTCTGTATGCATCCTCTTTTTCATGAAAACTCTCCTTTTACATCACTAAAGGAACCATCATTTGACCATAGTTTCTCTTGGAAATTTAGAAATCAGAATGATTCTAGTTCAGTCCAGCTACTTCTTTGAATTGAGATGTAAGCCCAGGAATTATTGGGTGTGTGCCCTTCTCTTTACAATGTGGCCTGGGGAAGAGAAGGTCTGCATGTAAGGAAACACAGCAGAGAGAAGAGCCAAGGGCAAGAGTCGGATGACATTTGAGTTCCAGGCCCATTATTCCCTGGCCCAGGTGCATTCCCATTCTTGGGGTCTGTGAGTCACTCTATAGCCTCATAACCTGTTTTTTAGTATAACATATTTCAAGTTAGGTTTCAATATTAAATTTAGAGACCATTTTACCAGCACTACTATGTGACACAACTCTAGGAGGTGTTTCTCATAGAATAACCTACATTTGTGCTGCCCATACAGAAGCCAGCCCCATATGGCAATTTAATTAAAATTAAATATTTAAAATGCAGTCACATTAATCACATTCCAAATGCTCAAGAGCCATATGGGAGTAGTGGTTATTGTACTGATAGCAGACAGAACATTTCCATCATTGCTTAAGTTTTGGCCAGCTCTGGGCTTCAGGAATGGCTCCCCCTGGAGTTATACAAACACAATTAAGAAGAAAGTCCTCACAGGGCAGCTATATTCTCAAGACCTGACATACAGCAGATATTAATAAGGTTATTATTATATTTCCAGTTAAGGCTACTAGTTTCCAGGATTTAAGTTTTCTGTTCCCTCTGGAAATGTGCATTTTTTAAGTGTTTCTTTTAGAGGAAAGTGCCTGAAATTGGAAGTTGATATCTGGCTTCTTGGTCTTATTACCATGTAACATTTGTTTCCTCCTGATGCTGTAACAAACTTAGTGGTTTAAAACAAAAATTTATTATCTTACAGTTTTGTAGGTGAAAGCTGATACGGGTCTTACTACGCAAAACCAAAGTGTCAGCAGGGTTGTGTTCCTTTCTGGAGGCTCTAGGGGAGAATTTGACTTTTCATTCCTTGGTTGTTGACACCCTTTCCATCTTCAAAGCTAGCAAGGACCAGCTGAATCCTTCTCATGCTGCATCACTCTGACACACTCTGTGCCTCCTTCTTCCATTTATAAGAACCCTTGTGACTACTTTGGGCCCAACCAGACAATACAGGATAATCTTCCTATCTCAACAGCAGCTGATTAGCAAACTTAATTCTACCTGCAACCCTAATCCCCTTTGCCATATAATCTAACATAGACACATGGTCATCTTTGGGGGTCCATTATTCTCCCTACCACAGCAATGTTGAGCAAATCATTTTTCACCTCTGTTTTTCACATTTGTAAAATTATGAGATTGGTCTATATGACTCTTGAAATCCTTCCCAGCTCTATCACCTAGGGCTCCAAATTGACACAGTTTTAGCAGTTACTGTTACATCTGGTCTTTCACTGAATTTGGATTAAATAATTATTCTGAAGTGATGGAACTCTGAATCTAAGTTCAGAAGTGACTTCCAAAAATAATGGACCATGCATCTCTGAGAACAAGTGTTTGAAAGAGCCCCAAACACACAAAACCAATTTACAATGCAATAAACCTTTCCACTTAATATCAGAATGGAGACACAAATAAAAAAATTTAAATGTATGGTACTCTAAGTGTTTAAATTATAAGTGAATGAAGTATCATATAAATAAGTTTTAACTGATTCACAAAAAAGTGTTTTCATGAGGGATAAATGAAGTGCATTTTATTTTGTGTTTATTAATCCTCTTCTCTCTCCCCTCCTTATTTAAACAGTCAAGAGTTAGCTAATCATTGGATGAAAAGTCATATTAGCAACAAGGGGCAACACACTTCATGATACTGTAAGTAGTAATGAAAAAAAAGTCACCCAAATGAAAATCATTCAAATTCAAGGAAATGGAGTCAGAACAAATTCTGGCAAAATAAAGTATCTTTACTCCCTAACTTACTAAAATGGTCCCTCTAGAAAACAGTATTTGGCCTTTTTTGAATTTTGAGAAATAAGGTAGTTCAATAATTCTGACAAACTAAAGAATGTTTTGATTATAAATTAAAATATAAGGAGTAAATCCTTCAGCAGTGATTTTAAAATCTCTCTTTAACAGATTTTTTCAGTGCATCATCCTTAACTACCACTGATCCTGTTAGCAGATGGTATAGTCCACATCAAAATATTTCTAATAATGTAGCTTAGAATATTTTCTACACATTTTCAAAACATACATAATCTGAAGAGTACAGAAGTATTTTTTTCGTTTAATGATGCAAAACACAAACGCTGACTTGACATACATTCACGTATAACTTTTTCTCTCACGTTCACAACTCAACAGATTGGTGAATCCAAAGGAACTGCTACAATCACTATAGGGAGCATGCCTAGAATGAAGAGAAAAAAAATTAGAACTACTTGGCTTAAATGTCTATTTCATTATCTCTGGTTTGTTCCCTGAAGTAGTAAAATGGGCAAGGTAGTTATTAACTGAAAAAGCAGCTAAAAAATTTGGAGAATAAAAACACTAAACAGCTGGGTTTGAAAGTTGTTCTTAAAAAAGTGTATGTTAGCGATTACTATTTTTACTGAGTAGATGTAAATAATCTACTTAAATAACCTAACTCGTGAAAGTTGAGATTTATAAAAGTGATTTGTCACCTTATAAAAGGTTTAATACAGTATTTTCTTAAAAGAATTTTAAGAAAAACACTGTGTGTGTGTGTGTGTGTGTAAAAACAAACCCACTCTTCTCTTTTAAATCACTTAGAGTATGCTGTCTTGTTCACAGCTGTGTTTTACTAGGAATTGCCCAACTGGTTGTAGTGATGATCATAATGAAACGGTCAAAGAGTAAAAAAGTTGACAACTTACTGCCCTTACACATTCATCTATTCTACAAATGTTGAACTCCAGCTGGGCCAGGCACAGGGCAAGTTGCCAGTTCATGATATTACTAAGATAGCGTTACTGTTCTCATGGAATTTACACTCAAGTATGGTGTAAGACAAACAGACATTGAGAAATACATACATAAAGAGTAACTTGTTCTAAGTTCTATGAAGTCACTGTGTACAGCAATATTATTTAAGAAAACAATATGATTTTGGTTTCATCCTTAAACACAACTTTCTTTGAACATAGTCAAAGCATATTTATTAAAAATGATTATGGTAAGACATGCTTGAGGTAAGGCATTAAAAATTAATATATATGTCACAGACAGGAAGATAGGTGCTAAAAAGCAAAAACCTAATAAAAAACAACCAAAATACATTACTTGAAGAGGTCACATAAACTTGCATAATCTATTCATCCTATAAAGCTGCATACTTACTCTATTAGTCTGAAAAGTTTATTCCAATGCATTTCTTCTTTTATACTCTAACACATCTTCATTGTGTTGTTTGATGAGCTAGAAGTAGGTAACAGTTAAAATTAGAAGTATAGTCTTCCTGACAAGTTAAAGAGGAGGTGGCTCACCAATGATACTTATATTTTGCAAGAGGACTTGGATAGATCAAAAGAATTACAACTATTCTAATAAAAAAAAAAAGAGGTTAAGAGAGGCACAAGTCCAAAAAATGATGAAGTGTTCACCACAATCCGACATACTAAATTTGAGAAGACAACCCTTAACATTGTAAATTCATCTTCTCCCAAAGAAATCACTTCATTCAGTGGGTAAATAATGTAATGGAATACCCTACCAACACACCCAAGCAGAAGGTGGTTATGAAATGGGGGTCCAGGCTGGTTGGTGGGTAATTATACTTCTAACCTTAGAAGTTTGATACTGTGAGTGAATGACTAATCCCATCCCCCAACTATAGTGTGTTAATTAGATGTCATGGAGCACAGCCATTTTCTTAGAACCAGTCAGACAGAATATGCAACTGGAACAATGGTGGATAAAGGGTGACATCTGCTGCAATCAAAAATACAATTTCAATCAGAGTTCCCAGCAGCAATTAAACTTCCGTTTAGAAAAACTTTAGGAATATATAAAATTTCATTATAACAAATATTACTAAGAAAGGATCAGTTACTGTTGTTAAGTTGTACGTGAGTTTTTCAACATTTCTTACTCTTTCCCATGTCAATGAACCTATTTTCATGAAAAAATCCAATAAAGAGATCTAAGACTTGAAGGTGGGTGGCAGTGGAGGAAGTCCCAAACCCATGAGAACAAAACAAAGATTTTAAATACTTTGGGTCCACTTTTTAAAAACATAGGCAGTATTTCGGTCTACAGTACACTGGTCTACAGTGTAGCTCTGGGATCAAGGAGAACTGAGTTCAGCAAACTAACTTCTCCAAGTGTTTTCTTCATCTGTAAAAAAAAAGCTCAACAATAACGGTAGCTACCACACAGTGTTGTTGAAAAGACTAAATGAATTTTTACATGTAAAACATTTGGCATACTGTAAAGATTAAAAAAAAAAGCTGATACACACCAAGTACAATTTCCACCATGTATGTATACAAATAGTGATTAAAAATCTTACGTCTTGTAAGTCTAGTGGGATTTAATTTGTATAGCTTGATCATTGATGGTGTGTCTCAGTGGCTTCTGAAAAAGGTGCCTTCATAAATCCCCAACTAGCCTCCATCCTCATTAATAAAGGCCAATCAGTATTTAAACTGCCATTCATCAGAAACCATGCTAAGTAAGGATGAATGACAGAAATGTCTGCGTCATCGTATTTTCTCAACGCCGCTGAAATCTTAATATTTGTTTTTCGCCCTTGGGATTTCCCTCGCGGAGAAATACGCTATTAGCAATTACATAAATATCCTATTGCCAGGGAGATGAGCTCAGCGACATTTCAACCTCACATGGCTATTGCTCCCCGCTGTGCTGGGGTCGCACGACAGGAGGGAGTGAAGACTTACATAGGTCCACAGGAAGACGGAGGTGCCCAAGGTCAGTCCAACTTTCAGCCAGTCAGGTTTGTCATGTTGTGGCTCCCGAACGTAGAACTTTAACCGCGCGGAAGCTAAAAGGGGTCAGAGAAGAGTGTGTAAATCTGTAACCTAACGCTTATGTGTATATTACTGAATTTAACGCTCCCTTCAATCCCCCACTTCAAACAGCCAAGGGCACAGAGGTTCGGAGAGGTCACGTCACTCGCCCCGAGCCACGCGCAGCGCCAGGCCGGTCGCCCGGCCCTCCAGGCGGCCTGCACAGGCCCCCGGCTTCGGCGGGCCCTCGGACCGCGCGGGGGCGGGCGGGTAGGAAGCGTCCTCCCCTGCCCGGTGTCGGCAGGACCCAACCTGCAGAGTGGGGGGAGGAGGACCCAAAGTCCATTCGCAGAGACCTAGAGGGGTTGGGTGGCATTTGGAGGGTCGGCGGCGAGCGACGAGGGGTCGAGAATCGGGGAGGCGGGGCGCGTGGTGGGCTCCGGGACGCGGGCGCGCGAAGGTCACTGCAGGACCAGCCTGGGTGGCAGCCGCGCCCCGCCCCGCGGGCTGGGTTCACCCTGGGACGGGCAGGCAGAGAGGTCGGGTCGGCCCGCGCGACGAGGAGCACTCACAGCCGTTCGGGGACCTGGCCGGGACCAGCAGCCTGGAGAAGGGGCGTAGCAACGCGGACAGCGCCATCTTGCCGGGCCGAGCTCCGCCTTCCTTCCGCCGCGTCTCTCCGGGAGTCGGCGCCCGGCCGAGCGCCCCCTGGCGGGCTGAGGCGCGGGCCGGCCTGGCCCGCTGCCCGCGGCGTGAAGGTAACCCAGCATCGCAGTTACGGCCAGGTGCTCCGGGTCCCTGGGTCCCGGTCTCCGGTCTGTTACGTGTGGTTAGGAAGGAAATGACTAAAAGTTGGGGGGAAAGGTGGGTCTATCCACCTCTCTGTACTCTGAGCGTTTACTTCAGACGCCTTCCCCAGCGACACTTATCAAGAGATTTACTAAAATCTTCCTACATATGAGCCAGAAAACGGAAATGAAGTGTCGTGTTGCATAACTAGCATTTTGATTGAATTCCGTGTTCCAGGCACTGCGGGTTAATGCACTATATGGTTATATACATTGCCTCATTTCATTTTCACCGTGACCGCATTACTGCGGTGATTTTCATCCTCCATTTACAGATGAAGCTCAAAGACAAGCTAACCATCCAAGGTGACATATTATACCTCATACTGAAAAGGCTTACAGTTCTCAAAGGCTGTTTACACGCACCGTCATAGTAAAGACTCAACCCTGTGAGGAAAAAGGAATCCTCATAAGTGACATGACAGGCTCAGGATCACATAGTTGGGAAAATTGGGTTTCAGGTGAGGTCTTCTGATCCAGATCTAATGATCCTTTTGTGGATCTGCGGGCCCACAAAAGCCATGAGGCTTTGCAGGTCACCTGGAGGGCCTGGGCGACTTGTCTGGCGCTGCCCGTGGCTCAGGGCGAGTTACGTGACCTCTCCGAACGTAACAGGCTTTGGCAGTTCCTGAGGCCCTGAGCTGTAAGCAGGGTCAAAATGCCAAGTTCAAAGAACCATTCCTGCTCATCACTTTTTAGCTGTTTTGATTTTTTGGCAAATTAACCTCTCTGGGCCTCAGTTCTGTATCTGTAATGTAAAACTAATAATATAGGGTCGCTGGGAAGTTTAGAATTTGTCTGGAAGTTGTAAATAACTAGTTTTTGCCCATCAAAGACATTGTACTGACCAAAAGGTTTTATCTTTCACAACTGAGCCAGGTTTTTGTGCATTCCATTCTCAGTATGTCTGAAAACCATGTAAAAATATGTGTAGGTAAAACAGAGAATACATTTTTATACTTTAATTCTTTAAATAATGCCATATAGGTTCATTTTAAAAGCAAAATTAATGTTAGCAAGTATCTTTTCCTTCTATATTTTCTTTACAATGTTATTGAAAAAAAAACCCCAACCCAAAATTTGTGACCAGAGTAAAGCAACTGTACTATGCTTTCTGGTTCATTTTTACATGCAACTGATGGCTGACTAGACTGCAAACTGTGAGTCACTTTATAATTTGTAAGCTAGTTTGAGCCTCCTGAACTCATATTCAAATAAGCAAACCACCCAACTAATTTGCTGAGTCAGTTGTTGGTTCTCAACTTTATGACTTCTTGTCCATTCAGCAATCTGTCAGTTGCATATCCTTTCTACACCATCCCTTGGAAGCTTGTCCTGACACAGCTTTTGCTAGTATCCAACAAGTTGGAACAGAAACCATGTTTAGTCAGAGCCTACACAGCAAGTAAGCAAACTGGAAAAGCCTTGTGGTCCTGTATCCTTTTACTAGTGTGTATTTTGGGAAAGTGATGAAGTATGAGTACATTTCTCCCAGCATGTTAGAGCTGATGGAACCCTACACTTGGAGTAGGCAGCTGTAGGTGAAACTGCATCTTGAAAAGAATCCTGATGAGGCAATTGCAGCTTCATATGTTAGAAGTTGCTACATGACATTAATTTAATCATCTCCAGAATTTGAACGCTAAAACCTTATTTATGACTCACGCAAGGGAGAGGAGATTTGAATTAGCTTGAAACCAGAGCTTTAGTCTCAGATTTTTCCATTGGGAAACATCTTACTGAACTCACACCACCCAAAGAGTGTTAAAGAGGAACAAGGGCATACTACATATATGGTTATTGATTTATGATGCATGAGAATTCTATACATCAAATTCAGGATCTAGAGTAGGATGGAGCTCCTGATCCAAGTTTTTATTTAAAAAAACAATCGAAACAATCACAAAATGTTAACATTTGTTAAATTTGGGTGACAAATACATAAATCTACGTTGTATTTCTAAAAAATTAAATAAGATGTAAATGTGTCAATAGAGAACATCTTACATATATGAATATGTGAGTCATTTCACTCTACATACTCCTTTATAGAATTACTTTGCAAGGTAAATGATTATTTTTAGTTATTTTTTGGGGGAAGAAGCATTTTGACAATTAATATGCATATACATTGGGTAAGATGAAGAAACTCATCATCATCATCTAGTCTTGGATAGGGAACAGTTCAGGGACACCGATTCCCTGGAGTGGGCTTCAAGGTAATACTTAGTATTGTGACTCACTGAACTTGCCATTACTTCCCGGAAATCTTCAAATCTTAGAAGCTGAAGAGTATCTGGCAAGGTTGCTGCAGCAGACGAGGTCAGACTAGATAGATACCCAGTAGGGCCAATCTCACATATGGACACAAGTCATTTCATTAACAGTAGAACTAGCAGTAAAAGCTGTTTTGAAAATGGCATTGCATTGGTGGTCTACAATTTTTCACATCATATAAGCCATTTTTACCCTTGATTATTTTTTATAATCCTTCTCCAGGTCCTGAATTCCATCCTTACCATTCTTTGCATCTTGAATCATTGAATTATATGTGCAGGCATATTTACCCAGATATTTTACCATTTTCAGCTTGCTCTTCTTTAATTCTCCCTGGTAGGTTATGTTCCATAGCTGTCATTCTATCAGGTTTATTAGAACTTTATTTTTGAGTTCAGGCAATCGAGTCGTGTGGTCCAACTGTTATCTGGACTAGGATATGACTAGGATATGCATAACTAGGATATGACTCAGATAAAGGTTGACTCAGACTAGTATTCACCACATCTTAAAAATAGGTATTTATTTGTTGTCAGCCAAAAAGACCATAACATTTGCCCAGCTATATTGCTGGCTCGTCTATTCAGGTACCCAGCTTCTGGTGGAAACTAGTTTGTTTCAAAGACCAGAAATTTTCTTCCCCCAAGGGGAAAATAGTGTATTACTTACAGGAGAAATTTAGAACAGCTCAGCAAATAATATTGCTGTGGGGACTTTTGGATGTGAAACCAGAGATGTGGAAACCCAAGTTAGTAGCTAAGCTAAAATTATCTCCTGAAGTTAGACAATTTTTCTACCTTTTAATACTGCAGATAGTTGAAAGAAAGACCTCTTGGAGGTAATGAAGCTTGAAGGTTATCACTAAGTATTTTTATGTTTTTATGAATTCGAATTTGAAGTTTGTTCTTAGTTTTACTTTAAGAAAAAGTTAAGGTTAAAAACTGACCATATTCCAAAACTGCTTCCTGTAAATAGAATTTTCTCAATTAAACTTTTGAAGAGATAGCACAGATTTTGAGGAAATTCCAGGATTTGACTATGAAAACCTTATTTATGGATAAGGGAAAAGGAGGGGGGCTTACAAGATAGCAACTACCGAACCCAAGCATTCGTCCTAGATTTTTCCACTGGGAAGCCTTACTTGACTCCTACCTACCAGGGAGAATTAAAGAAGGGCAAGCTGAAAATGGTAAAATAGCTCGGTAAATACACTTTAAAGAGCAAATCTACTGCACATACAACTCAACGATTCAAGATGCAAAGAATGGTAAGGATGGAATTCAGGGCCTGGAGAGGGATAATGAAAAACAATCAAGGGTAAAAATGGCTTATATGATGTGAAAAATTGTAGACCACCAATGCAATGCCATTTTCAAAACAGCTTTTACTGCTAGTTCTACTGTTAATGAAATGACTTATGTCCATATGTGAGATTGGCCCTACTGGATATCTATCTAGTCTGACCTCGCCTGCTGCCAGCAACCTTGCCAGATACTCTTCAGCTTCTAAGATTTGAAGATTTCTGGGAAGTAATGGGAAGTTCAGTGAGTCACAATACTAAGTATTAGCTTGAAGCCCACTCCAGGGAATCGGTGTCCCTGAACTGTTCCCTATCCCAACGTGACTAATACAGGCGTCAACCCTGCATTGCATGGACCCAACCGAAATAAAAACACACTTTAACTTTCAAATGCTTCTTTGGCAGTGCAAATATGACATTTCGGACCTGGCTACTTTCCAGGCTCATCTTAAGTAATAAATCACCGATACTCCAGCCAGGCCCATTTAATTAGTCAAGCTCTTTCATCACACTTTCAGACTCCATTAAGCCCTCTCTTCTCTGTTTACAAGTTCCCACTAAGGTGAAGCCTTCATTTCCCTTCCCTGTCTGCTGTTGAGGCACTTCCTCGACGACCAAACACAGCCCTTCTTGAATACCTGCATTTAGCACTGCAGGTTCAAACTCTAATCAGACAGTCTGGGAGAGTCTACCCAATGAATGAAAGCAGAAAGGGAGCAGAAAGGCTATTTTTGATGTGGAGGCAATGGGAAACGCAGTATACCCTCCCCTCTCCCCCAGCACCTCCAGAGCCTTCGGCACGGCAAGGACATGCGGGGCCTACCGCGACCCTCAACGCTCTTCCCCAGCTGGGCGGACCTCCAGATTTCCCAGCAAGCTCCAGGACAGAGGAGGTGGGGAAAGGAGGTCATCGCGCCTGCGTGCTAGGAGGTGTGACCCGGGTGGGAAAACCCTCTGCGTCCGCCATTTTGGCTGCTTCTGTCGGTCTGTTCAGTTACCACGTGAACCACCGACGGAGACCCGTGCGGGGGGGGGGGTGGCGGCGGCAGCGTTAAGTGAGAAAAGAAAAAAGAACGAGGGGAAAGGGTTTGCGGGGTTGGGAGACGCGGTGACACCCGAGGCTTGCTGGCGGTGGTGGATCGGGGCAATCAAGGCTGAAGCAACCAGGGAACGGCGGTGGCGGTCGGACAAACAGACTGACCGAGCCGGGCGGTGGCGGGAGCAGCGGGAGGAGCCGGAACGATGCCGGCCGTGAGCCTCCCGCCCAAGGAGAATGCGCTCTTCAAGCGGATCTTGGTAAGTGTGAGGCTCCGGGCAAGCAGTAGGGAGGATTTCGCCGGTACGTGGGCCTGTCACTCCTATCCTCGGTAGGGCGGGTGCTGAGGCACCCCCGCCCGGGACCCCGCCTTCGTACTCCTAGGCAGGCCGAATGCACTCTCTGGTCCCGCTCCCTGTGGTTCCCACTTCGGCCCGCGCGCCCGGGTCCACAGGCTTCCACCCGGCCCCACGCTTCGGAGGCCGTGGTTCCGGGCTAGGCCCCGTTCCCTAGCTTCTAGACTGTGGGTTTTCATACGCCTGGAGCCCAGGGACCAAGAGGCCTGGCCTTTAGGAGGGAAGAGGTCCATACAGACAGAAGTCGTGGCGCGGGTGGTACGGGAACGCTGCCGGCAGTCCGGGGTGGCATCCCTGGAAGGAACAGGTGGTGCGGATGCGGCACAGCTCATTCATTGCCCAAGCGCGGCTCTCCCTCCGTTGTGCGTCCCTCCCTCTTTCCCTTCTCTTCGTATTCGCCTGTACCCGCTCGGCCCAGGGTCACTGGATGACTTGGGAGGAGGGAAGGAAGCTTTCTAAACAACCGCCTCCTGTAGTCAGTTGTATATTTGAGCCTACAAGTCGGCCTCTCTTTTTCCTTCCTTTCTGGGGAAGAGACATTTATTTTTTTTAGTTTCCGAGCGGGAAACAGCCCCACCCCAAAATCTTGCTCTGGAGGTGGGGCTCCTTGCCGAGAAGGCGGTCCCTTTGGAAGTGAAAAGTTTAGAGTTTTTAGGTGAGACCGTCGGATACGGATTTTCTTTAAGACTGAAGTCTATAAGAATGCAAGAATTTGGCAGCAGAGAAAAGACAATATAAGAACTTTTGAGATGGATCTTTTTGACGCTAGCTCAAACTCACTTATTCCCTACATTTCAGACGTGTGCAGCTTGCATTTTTTTAGTACCATAAAATATAATGATTTTTGGAGGGACTTTGCACTGTAAAATATGCCTTTTAGCTTTGGCACTATCGTTAATACATCGTAGCGCATTTTTGTTTGGTATTTAGCGTGTGGGTTGCCCCTTGCATGCAAACATTTCTTGTGAAGGAATTAACTTCACATTATTTCACAGTATTTGCCAAACTTAAGACTTTTAAAATTTGGAGTATATTAAAGGGTTAGCTTTTTCTCTTGCAATTTTAATTTATTAAATTCTGGGGATCCAATTTTTCTAGGAATTAGAGTAATCCATGTTGAACTACCTTTGATTTTTACAGAAACTACCTGTGTATACAGATTTAGTCAATTCATGCTGAAAACATCAAAAAGTCACATGCAGTGCCATGTAACTTTTAGTTACCTTGAGATCCTTTCTGCCATTTTTTTAAAGACTAATGGCGGTATAGGCGAGACTATAGTATAGTTTTACCAGAACAATTTATCTATTTTTAAACCTCTTAAAAGATTAATTGGTGTGTAGGTTCGACTGTAACATAACTTTAAGATAGTTTTTCTTTACTCTTCTTCCCCAACTTTTTATTTTGAAAAAATTCAAGCTACAAAGTTGAGTACAAGGAACATTCATAAACACTTTACCTAACTAAGTATAGTATTTGCCAGATTTGCTTTCTCTCTTTTCCTGGGTATAGGTAAGAGTTAAAAGAGGTAGACGTAATACTTCATCCCTAAATGCTTCAGCAACCATGTGCTAAGAATAAGGACATTCCTCTGTATAACCATAATACTATTAACCATCTTTCCCTAAAATTGGGTGATATCCAGTTCATTCTCAAATTCTCTGAATTGTTAGGGTAGCACTTTTAAAAAAAGCAACCTCTTTGTTTGGCGGTAACTGTGGATTCACATGTAGTTTTAAGAAGTAATTCAGAGAGATCCCTTGTGCCCTTTACTCAGTTTCCCCAATGCTAATGCCTTGCAAAACTGTAGTATCACCTTCAGACAGTCTAACATATATTTTCCCATTTTACTTGTTCTAATTGGTGTGTGTATTTAGTTCAGTGCAGTGTCATCACATGTGTAGATTACATAACCACCATTACAGTTAATAGACAGAATAGTTCCATCAGTACAAGGATCCCTCTGTTGCCCTTTTAGAACCACTCCCTTCTTCCCTCCTGTCCTTTCCATCCTCAAACTGACAATCACTGCTATTCTGTACTCTCTATAATTGTAACATTTCAAGAATGTTTACTAGAAAGAATCATATAGTATGTAACTTCTTAGGATTGGCCTTTTTTATGCAACATAATTGCCTTGAGATTGATCCAAGTTGTTGGGTTTATCAGTTTGTTGCTTTTTATTCTGAGGAGACTTCTGTGATAAGGATGTACTAGTTTGATTTTAATCATTCATAGAAAAGGATTTTTTGATTAAACATCTTAACCAGTTTTTTTTGGTGGGAAGTGTGGCAGAACCTTTAAGTTCATTGCTAAATTCAAAGTGCCAGAGGATTAATTGTGGTAAGGTGTATACAAAAAAAAATGTGAAAACCACTAAATGAAAGAAAAGGGATATAATGTACTTACTGTTCTCTTATATTAGGAATGAAGAAAATATTACTGAAAGTATAGGTAGTGTTTACTTTTTGAAAATTGCTTTGGCTTCCTCAGTTTTTATAGTAAGCTTTTTGATTTTAAGGTGTGTCTGTGTCCCTGTAAAACCATCTCCATCCCCCCACCCCCACCCCATTAAAGGAAAAGTTGGGCACACTCCAATGCCTTTACTCAAGTTTGCTGGCTTGGTAACTTAGCATTCCAGCAGCACTCAGTTTTTGAGCCGCTACTTGTACTATACTTGTTTTGTAGTAACTTGTGTAGGGAATGAATTTTTTTTTTTAAATTGGAAACCTTGGTTTCAAAATAATGAAGTATATTTTTGCCTTAATTTTTCAAGGAAAACTGGTTTATGCATCAGTTTGCAAAAAATTTCAGTTTCTGTAGTGTATGTGCCTGGCTTGTCCTAGTTGGGTTAATATCTAAAATTCAGTTTTGTTTTACATTTGGCCTTTTTTTCCATATTACAGTAGCTTACCGTTTTCTTACTGAAGCATTGTCTTTAGTTGGTCAGAATGTCTGTGAAGTGTGTCTTGTCTATAATGGTCTAGAGAAGGGGTCAAGGATGAACTTGATGTGTATATTATGCAGGAGTTCAGTTTAAAGAAGAGTCGTTTGTTTGCCAGAAGTGTTGTGTTTGTTGTTGTGATTATGCACTATTTTAACAGTTTGGAAAACAAAGTCATTAGAAAGTTGTGATTGCCTACTTCTGATGCTGTTTATCTAAATAGCTTGAAGAACATTATCAGATCTTTATGCCAGTTTCTGAGGTACTTGATTAAGGGTAGGAAAAATGAGGTTGCCAAGGTATAACAAAATACAGTCCTTTTTAGATTTTAGCCCACTTGGAAAAGCTGGGCAAACCCTAAAGCTTTGTCATCAAGTGTTGCTGGGTTCATGACTTGCTGCTGCTGCTCTCTTTTTTCTCTTCAGATGTTAATGTGACCTATAAGGAAAAAACATCTAAGTTGGGAGTACTTAAGATACCATATATCGTTAATCTATTTTAGGACTTTTGCCTAAATGACTTATGTTTGTTAAAAGTCTCAGAATCTTTCTTTCCTAGAAAAGTGATAAGTTAGTGTAGCACGGTGATAATATTTGTGATTTACTGAAAACTTATCCTCTGTAATTGTACAACAGAACTTTCTGCAGTGATGGAAGTGTCCTTTATCTGCTCTGTCCAATATAATACCCATTAGCCACATGTGGCTATTGTACACTTGAAACAGGGCTAGTACAGTTGAGGAACTGAGTATAAATTAAATTTAAATTCAAATTGCCATATGTGGAATGGTTCCCATTTTTGGACAGGTGCACTTGCTTTATCCTTGGAACGTAAGGTGGGGATATACTTAATAAGAAAACAGACTGAGATTAAGGTTAACAGCTAAGTGTTCGTTGGGAATCAAACTTTTTGTTGTTTAGGACACTTACACCACACCTGTGTGGTGCTTTCTCTCTTTTAGGGAACAGGAGTGTGGGGAGGGTAAAGGAGCTGTTAAAATTATTAGGTGGATACACATATAGTAGGTAAATTATTTCATATGTTTATTGCTATTGGGAAAAATGCAGTTGATGATACTTAGATTGGATTTAGATGCAGATGAAATTAGGATTAGGAATTGTTAAACACAAGTAGATTTCCACATGCACATGGAGGGCAGCTGATTTAAATTTGTGTGACAATTTTAGTTTTGCAACTGTGGACAGTAATCTTGAAATTGGTTTTAATGAACTTTTGCCTATACTGCATGTGTTTAGAATGCATATAACAAAGCAAAAACAAGAAAAGGAAACAACGTTTTACTTGCTTTGAGGTCCCCTTTCTTCTGTACACTGTAGAATATCGAATGTCTAAACCACAACACATTTCTTCTTAAAAGCATACTAGAAAATGGAAAGTTTTGCTATAATGTAAATATACCATATTCTTAAAAACTTACCCAAAATACTTTATTTAAAAAAGTGTAAAAAATCTTAGGAGAAAAAAACTTTTGACAGTGTGGCAAATTCACTGGTTTATTTTCCTTTTCTGCCTTAAATAAATCCTTTCTGGAAGTGGGTGTAGTATCACTGAACAAATAAAGATATGTTTTTATTTAAATTGACAAAATGTATTTTTTTTTTAATGCCTTATCTTGTTAGGAACATGAAATGTTTCAAAAATTATTTTTGGATTAGCTTAAACTTCTTTATGCAGGTGGTTTGGAGAATACAGTACTCAGTAAAAAAAAAAAATAACCACAGTTTAATTTTCAATAGTAGTAGACAACACTGTTACATTCAAAAAAGCAGACAAAAGCTTGGTAGGGAACTGAACTTAATGTCCAATTCTGCAGGTATTTCAAAGCCTTGCAATCCTGGGTCATTACTGGGATTACACAGACCCAGTTATTAGATGATAATAATAGAGTTTCCATCCCAACTATTACTTTGCAGTGCTGGTTAAAAGACAGTTTCCACAGAAGCAGATATGCTGCCCTATATGATTGGACGACTGGAGAGCTACTGGCTGACCGGACTTAACTGAAGGGATCTCTTTGCTTAGTGTGCATTCTTATTTCCTTTAATATTTCTGCTTCCGACAACACAGTTCTCACAGAGCATTGACTTACTTATACCTTCTGTGTTCATAAAAGTTTTTGGACATAAAAAGCTAGGTCACATAAAGGATTACATGCAAACAACTGTTTGTTCAGAATTTTCTTCCCCAGATACCTGCATGGCTCATTTCTTCTTTTAGAATTCTACTCAGATGTCCTCTAAATGCAATATAGAGGCCTTCCTTGACCTCTTCCAGAAGTCCTCTTCAACTCAACTTATTTTCTTCCTGGCTTTCTTTCCATATCACTTATTGCCATCTGACATGCATAAATGGAGGTTTTATGAGAATAACGACTTTGTTCTGTTAATTACTATACCCCTGTTAGAATAATGTACCATAATAGATATTTAATAAGTATTTTTTGTATGAAATGAGTGTTAAAGCATTGACTACAGGCAAGGGAGAAAGATCTTTGGGTTGTGTGTTTGCATAAAGATTTTTGGAGGAGAGAATGAAACTTGGGCCTTGCCGTTGTGGAGTGCATTAGTGTATGAGGTAATTGTAGGTGTCAGGCAGAACCTGTATTACCTGGTGTAAGGCCTTGGAAATTTCACTTCAGAATGAATTATAGTATTAGTTTGTTTACATGGCTTTTCTCTCCCATCAAAAGCATAATGAGAGGAAATTTTTATTTTATTTTTTTGGTTGTTTTAGCACTGGAGGAAAAATGACATCTGGATTAAATGAGGATGTTTGTCGTGAGGAGCTTGCTGACTCAGTAATGCTCTGCATCTGTAGTTTCCTAAAGCTCTACAATTGATTATGACACAAAGTCAGGGGCGAGAACCACTGTGTATATTCTGAAACAGGATATATAAAATGTTAGAAGGAAAAAAATCCTAGTTTAGAGTTGCTTTGTGAGTTAATTTTTTTTTCATGTAATTTAAAAATCAAGTTAAACTCTTGGAATTAGAAAAGGTATGTTGGGAAGCTGCTGTAACAGAGCAAGCCTTTTCACTAATCACTAACCTAACCAACCATCAGCATTCATATCTAAGTACAGCTTTGCTCTTTTTATAGGCAGCAACCTTATTGAAGAGAGAAAAACTTAAGATTGTTAGTGAAAAAGTGGTTTTGAAAAGAATGTTTGCCAGTGCTGATGCTAAGAAGAGCAAGTGAAGAGGTTTTTTTTTTAAAACTATATACTAAGAGTGATGGCTCTTAGTATAAATATTAGGGTGTGGAGCAGTGGGAATTTTGCACCATGATTGACTTTGGAGATTTCCCTGGAATGTACAGCTGTACACTTATATCTAAGCTGTTTTATGATGCATGCTATACAAGTTTGTGTTGAAATTGCAAGTTTAAAAAAATAGTTTAATTTGTTGCATATGGCTTTTCCCCCATATTAAGATATTAATTATATTGTTCACTACTTAATTTGGAATTAAAAATTATTCCTTAAAATTTTATCAGTATGAGCAATTTCGGCTATATAGAAGTAGAATAAAAATTGCTGTATATAATAAGTGAGAGAGAGGTTAATGTTTCTGTTACCTGATATACTCTATTTCACTGAGATGTTCTTTGGTTAATACATTAGGAACATACTTTCAGTTGAGATTATTTGAAATTTCTCCTAAGACCTATTGAGGAAATTATAATCTTATTTGCAGCCAGTGATATTTTTAATCTTAAAGATTCCATTTGATTTTATTATAGAGGAGACTCTTTAAACATTCCTGTGTGTTATCTGAAAGAGTTGCTTTATCTTACTGTTGTACATAAAGGAGAAATGAAAGTTTGCTTTTAAAAATATAGACCTGGGGAAACACAACGTTAAGGTTGGTTGTCTGCTTCCACAAATGGTCATTGTTCCAATTAAAAAATTTTTTTTCCCTTATGATAATGGTTTCCACTTAATATTATTTATTTTTTCAGAGAGATCTCATTGGACATTACAAGATCATCTTTGATTATCAGTGCTTGGGAAACTGAGAATCTGTAAGAAGGGGAAAGTGAAGTAAACTGGCATTTATTGAGTATCTATTTTGAGCTAGATTTTATGCTAAGCTTTTTTACATGTTAGATGATATAAACCTTATATCACTCCTTTGACAAAATTATAATAAGTGTAGCCAATATGTAGGATTAAACTATATTTCTAATTGCTTCCTATACAGTCAGTTGTGCTGTATTTGGACATGTGTGTTCGAAAAAGTCACTGCACTATGCAGAAGTATTCAATAAAAACCACAGGGTTTATGGGAAATAAGGGGTTTGGCACAACATTCAAAATTTTCATTAGTGACCAAAGATAACAACCTAATAAAAAATGATAGCCAAGTTTCACATAGGTTAAATGGTTAACAAATACATAAATACTACAGTGTAAATACTGCACTTTACCCTGGAAAAGACCTGAACTTTGCTTGTAGAAGTGGGTATTAGAAGGACTGTAGCGCATGAATTATTGTGAAGTGATGGAAGGAATGTTGTTCGAAATCTGAGAGGAAGTTGTAACACTGAATGTGGATGGGTGTGGCTCAACACGCAAAGTAAACTGGTAGAGTTGTGTGTCTGTGTTGGACAGGCCTGTGTGGCTCATTCCGAATGCATTTTTCTCCTTCACCTAGTATTTCTGGTGGACAAAATCCCACAAAAGCAAACATGAAATTTGAAATTTAGTAGGCTCAAAATATTGCCTAATATCAGTCGTGTTGGAGCAAATGTGTGTTTTCAAAAAAGCATTTTAGCAAAATTGACTGTACATTATCTGACCTATTGATGTAGAGATCACACAGCCTGGGTTTGGGTAGCTCTTCATGGTGAAGTGTGACTATTTACTACTTTTACTATTTACTACTATTTTTTGCATCTAGTTACTGAGTTAATGTCACATTTTTTGCCATATTGGCACTAAAGGAGACTTAAACTTCTTTCAACATTTTCTTTGTTAGAAGCTTTGTACTCTGTATCAAAAGTTTCAGGCTAATTCATGATAAAGATTTTTTGTAGGGAGACTCAGTAATGTTTTAAAAGCGAAATAAAATGTTACTCATTTCTTAAATTTATGATTTGAAACAATTTTAATGCTCAATGGAGGAAGCCTGGTGTGGAAAGAATAGAAAGATTCTGGGTCTGAATTCTGGCTCTGCTTTGTTTTAGCCCTCATCCTTTTAATTAAAAGACTCGGTTCACAAATCTGAGTAAAAAGAGAAAAACAGCATTTTTGACATGTCTCACAGATCAGGTAGTGAGATAGGTAGGAAAGTGCCTGGCAATAAAGCATATGTATTAGTACTTGCTCTCTTGTAAGTGTAGTCTATTAAGAATTATAGCCTTTTCACTGACTTGATCTCATCTTTGTTTTATGTTATTCTTACCATGTTTCTTATGTTCTGCTTGATATTTTAATTTGGTTTTTGTATATTTTTCATTTTTTGAAATATTAATATTTTTGTTCTAGACAGTTACTTTTATATTTGTAACTTTGAGAAAAATGCCTCTTACTAAGGCTTTTACTATTTCTCAGCTTTAAATTAAATCCATTTAGTCTCACTTTCTTATGTATGAGGCAGTGAATGAGCTTATTCTACTTTATTATTTTTCTATATCTCTTTTCCTCTGACTTTTTATTTTTACTTTGTGAGAGCATGTCACTCTATGTACTGTTCTTACCCCCTCATCAATACCTTTGTTTTAGATTTACCTCTGCACAGTTTATATTCACAAGCATACCTTTGCTGAAGTTTTCCCAATCTTTTGGTTGGATGAATAAAACTCATTGTCTAGGAGAGATTCCTCATGAATGCTTGTGGAAATTTCTTAAGTTCTTATATGTTAAAACTTTTCCTGTAGCATTGGTATTTGACGGACAGTTTGGCTGGATATAAAATCCTTGGTCATGCCTATCTTAAGTTTCTTGAAAATACTGCTCTGCATTTGTCTTGCTTGTATGTTGCTGATGCCAACTTTGTGTGTGTGTGGGTGGGTGACTTGGTCTTTCTTTTCTTTTTGCAGATCTCTTTATCTGTAAAATTGAATTGTTTTACCAGGATATGTCTTTGTGTTGATTGTTGTAGGTAAATTTTCCCTAGTATGTGGTTTCAGAATGTGGATTGATGTTCTCTTTAATTCAAGAATTACAGTTTTGAGTGTCAGTTCTCTTCTGTTGTCTCATTCTTCAGTGACCTTTGCCTATTGGATCTTCTTTGCCTCTCTCTTATATCCATTTTTTTTCATCTGTTTCTTTTTTATTTAACTTGAGCATTCCAGTTTTTAGATCATAGATCTTCATGTTTGAGATGCTGATGTGCTTTTCTTTTGTTTAACTTCAGCCTATACCTGTTTCACCTCTTTCTATTGTTTATACACTGTTTTACATTTTGAAAATCTGATTTGAGGTGTTCTTTTATGTCTGCATTTGTTATTTATTTTTTCCAGTTTTACTGAGAAATAATTGACATATATCACTGTATGAGTTTAAGGTACACACTATTATTTAATTATTTTTATTTCTGATGGGGTGTTGTGTTGCATCTTCCCTCTGTTTATCACAGGACTTATAGTGTGTTTTCATCTGCCAAAAAGTTTTTCACTTCTTTTATTCCATGTAAGAACTTGGTATGGATGCTGGGTTCTTTTTTCTGTTCTGGATATTTGTCTTATTGGACCAACAATATAGACAATTTTATTTTTGCACTGAGGTTTGCGTGGCTTCCTCAGTCTCTTAGCCCAAGAGCACCCTCTTTTGTTGCTACAGTTAAGTGCAGTTTTTAAAATACACTTCTATCCCCAGTATTCTATCTTGTTTTGGTAGGGCATTTATCTTCAGTGGTTTCCTTATCTCTGAAGCCTTCAAGTGACACTTCCTCCTCTAAGAGTCCTCCATCTCCCCCCAAACATGTGCCAAGTTAAAACTGCCACTTTTGGTCTTAGAGACTATCTAAGCCTCTTTTTGACTCTCCAGTAGCCTTTGTTGTTATCCATCAGGTCACTTAGTACTTTGTCTCACCTTTCTTTCTGAAGGTGATTCTAGTTAATATATTACATTTACTCGGTCACCAGTAGGACCCTGTGATACTGCTTTTTTGGACAGTTTTCACTGGAGCTTCTGCTTTTGGCTGTTTATGCACTTAGATGTAAATTGGAATTTTCAGTTGTCTCATGTCCTTGTAATGTTGGCTGTGGGTAATTTTATTTGCTGTCTTCCTCGGCCTGTATGGTTTTTGTGAGGATTTGTGTACTGTTCAGAAATTAGGGGGCAGCCACTATCTGTAAAGAATTCATTTTTGATTTTATGTGTTGTGCTTAAAAATAATAGTGCTTGCTTTAAAATAATTTACAATTCAGGTTTTATATAATTGAATAATTGATTGTATTTCTCTTTCTGTGTCCCCATGGCCACTCCAGTGTTTTCTTCAAACTTTTCTGGGCATATTTATCATTGAAGTAGTTATGAGGTTCTGTTATATAGCTGACTCTCAATTATATGTATGTATTTTATCGAGTTTTACTGAATTTTGTCCTATTCCTAACATTACCATTCATAACTTTCAGCATTCCTTTAGAAGAGTTATACTCATTTTAAATGGGAATCCTTGTTCCTTCAACTTTCTTTTCTCAAGTGACATAACTTAATGCTGCCCCCCAAAAAGTAAGGTAAAATCTGGTACATTTTACAATGCGTTAACAGGGGTATAGTATTTTGGGTATAGTATCCAGAAAGCAGATGGTAATTTTCACATTCAGTTCCGCTGATAGTAAGACCATATCTTTAATTTTAACTTCTGAGTCCAAGACCTAGATGTAGACCAATGACTCCCTAAGACTGATACACCACAAAAATATTGGTGTAAAATTCCCACAGACCTTTCTTGTATTTTTTATTCTGAGACTGTGTACTCATTCCTTTAAAATATTTGTCTTTTATTTTGTGAAATAACTAATATTTTTAAAAAATGGTTTATTTAGAAAAAAAAACTGATCCAACCCCATGTAAATTATCCAGTATGTTTTTTGAAATTTTGTTAGTTTGTAAAAACAAGTGGGTAAACAATATTTTATCGACCTCAGAGGGTGGCCCAAATTTTTGAAGGACTTAAAACTTTCCTATAAGACAGCTAAAAGAACAAGGATGTTTACCTTGAATAAGAGAAAACTGAACTTTTACAGAGCTAGTCAGTGAACAGAAGTTGGAGGTAGAGTTTTGCTCAGTGTGTCTAAAAACATACCAGTAACAAATGAACTGGCAACAGACATAAGCTCTGTGACTTTCACCAGATGATCATTAAGGGCTTCTCCATCTAAGAGATTCCATAAAATGCCTTGATTTGTTAAGTCTTTTATCATTGGATTTTATTTTTGCCTTTTTATTATAGAAGACAAACTTATTTTTAAAAATAATATAAAAATAGAAGAAGTACCAGTCTTAGGATTTGTTTTCATGGTTGTAGTAGTTTGCCAGAAATTGTATGATATAAAAAGGACATATTGTCTGCAAATGGAAAGGGAGAATAAAGGGAGAAATTCTTTTCTTTTTAAAAAAATTAAAGTATTACAGTAAAATACACAGGTCTTGAGCATACTGTTCTATTAATTTTGACAAAGGCATACACCTGTGATAACCTGTGCTCCTTTTAAGGTGTGGATTGTTTCCATCTCAGAGAGACCACTTATTCCCCTTGATTATATATTTTAATTCAGTTCTGCTTCCAGATTTCTCTATAATCAGCTAAGTTGGGTTGGGTCTAAATATTGTCAGGTGTAACTGATATCATAGTGTTTTATTTAAACATTTTTATTGAGTATTTGTTCAGGTTCTTTATGTGTTTTAATTCTTACCTAAACCCTGTAAGGTTGGTGTCCACATTTTATGGGTGATACAGTTTAGGCTGTGACATAAGCTTAGTTAGGCCAGTGATAGTTGACCTGTTTATTAAGTGGTTGCTAAGATTTGAACTTGTCCAAAAGAATTTTTTGTGATGATGGCAATGTTCTATGATGGAGTTTCCAGTATGTTAGCCATTGGTCACACATGGCTGTTTGCAAACACCTGTTGAGATGGGTAGTGCAACTGAAGAGGTGTATTTAAGAATTTTACATTTTATTTAGTGTTAAGTAAAATATTAAATAGCTACAGCTTTAGAATCTCTGACTCTTATTAAGGCTGTATGTGCCCTTTCTCCATACCTTTCTGCTCTACAGAAGGAGAACTACAAAGAGTTCCAGTACACTGGTGTTACTGTAAGCCAGGCTCATCGTAAGTGAACTAATGCTTCTTGATTTGATTTTGGCATACCTGAGACTCATTTTTAAAAAACTTTTTAATTATGAAAATTTTCAAACACATGAATATAAAGAGAATAATATAATGAACCTGTCTTCTAAATTTGACAGTTTCCAGCTTTTCATTCTTTTTTGTCATCCCTTCCCCACCTCTATTTTTGATAAGTATTTACACTCATGTAACCATCACCCAGATCAAGGTATCAAACATTCTTCACTCATTTTTTCCCTCTTCAAGTATTTCACTCTTCCCCCATTTCCTATGGCAACCAGCAGTCTGTTCTCTGAGATTATTTTAATTTTGTTTCATTTTTTAGAATCCTCATATTAAGTGAAACCACAGAGTATTTCTTTCTCTCCTTCTGACGTTTTTCTTTAGCATAAGATCCTCTAAGTCCATCTGTGTTGTTGGAAATGGCAAGATTTCATTCTTTCTTATGGCTGAGTAATATTCCATAATACATGTACCACATTTTTTAAAGCCATACATCTCTTGATGTACATTTAGATTGTTTCCATATTTTTGCTATAGTAAATAATGCTGTGATAAACAAACATAGGAGTACACACATCTTTTTAAATTAGTGATTTTGTTTTCTTTGAGTAAAGTCCCTGTAGTAGAATTTCAGGTCATATGGTATTTTTCTTTATAGTTTTTAGAGAAACATCCATACTGCTGTCCAGAATAGCTGTACCAATTTGGTGGAGCAATCCCACCAACAGTGTAGGAGGGTTCCCATTTCTCCACATCCTCGACAACACTTGTTATTTCTTATCTTGTGGCTATTAGCCATTCTGACTGCTATGAAGTGATATCTTAAGTTGGTTTTGATTTGCATTTCCCTGATGATTAATGATGTTGAGCATCTTTTTTTTTTGGTATCATTAATGTATAATTACATGAGCAACATTATGGTTACTAGACTCCCCCATTACCAACTCACCACCATATACCCTATTACAGTCACTGTCCATCAGCATAGTAAGATGCTATAGAATCACTACTTGTCTTCTCTGTGTTACGCTGCATTCCCAGTGACCTCACCTACATTATGCGTGCTAATCCTAATGCCCCTTTTCCCACTTATCCCTCCCTTCCCACCCAACCTCCCCAGTCCCTTTCCCTTTGGTAATTGTTAGTCCAATCTTGGGTTCTGTGAGTCTGCTGCTGTTTTGTTCCTTCAGTTTTTTCTTTGTTCTTATACTCCACAGATGAGTAAAATCATTTGATACTTGTCTTTCTCTGCCTGGCTTATTTCACTGAGCATAATACCCTCTAGCTCCATCCATGTTGTTGCAAATGGTAGGATTTGTTTCATTCTTATGGCTGAATAATATTCCATTGTGTATATGTACGACATCTTCTTTATCCATTCATCTACTGATGGACACTTAGGTTGCTTCCATTTTTTGGCTATTGTAAATAGTGCTGCGATAAACATAGGGATGCATATGTCTTTTTCAAACTGGGCTCCTGCATTCTTAGGGTAAATTCCTAGGAGTGGAATTCCTGGGTTAAATGGTATTTCTATTTTGAGCTTTTTGAGAAACCTCCATACTGCTGTTCACAGTGGTTGTACTAATTTACATTCCCATGAGCAGTGTAAGAGCATTTCCCTTTTCTCCACATCCTCGCCAACATTTGTTGTCTGTCTTTTTGATGGTGGCCATCCTAACTTGTGTGAGGTGATACCTCATTGTGATTTAATTTGCATTTCTCTGATAATTAACGATGTGGAGCATCTTTTCATGTGCCTGTTGGCCATCTGAATTTCTTCTTTGGAGAAGTATCTGTTCAGATCCTCTGTCCATTATTTAATTGGATTATTTGCTTTTTGTTTGTTGAGGTGTGTGAGCTCCTTATATATTTTGGATGTCAACCCCTTATCACATATGTCATTTATGAATATATTCTCCCATACTGTGGGATGTCTGTTCTACTGATGGTGTCCTTTGCTGTACAGAAGCTTTTTAATTTGATATAGTCCCACATGTTCATTTTTGCTAGTTTCCCTTGCCTGGGGAGATATATTCATGAAGAAGTTGCTCATGTTTATGTCCAAGAGATTTTTGCCCATGTTTTTTCTAAGAGTTTTATGGTTTCATGACTTACATTCAGGTCCTTGATCCATTTGGAGTTTACTTTTGTGTATGGGGTTAGACAATAATCCAGTTTCATTCTCTTACATGTAGCTGTCCTGTTTTGCCAACAACAGGTGTTGAAGAGGCTGTCATTTCCCCATTGTATATCCATAGCTCCTTTATCGTATATTAATTGAACATATATGCTTGGGTTAATATCTGGACTCCCTATTCTGTTCCATTAGTCTATGGGTCTGTTCTTTAGCTAGAACCAAATTGTCTTGATTACTGTGGCTTTATAGTAGAGCTTGAAGTTGGGAAGCGATATCCCCCCTGCTTTATTCTTCCTTCTCAGGATTGCTTTGGCTATTCAGGGTCTTTTGTGGTTCCATATGAATTTTAGAACTATTTGTTCTCGTTCCTTGAAGAGTGCTGTTGGTCTTTTGATAGGGATTGCATTGAATCTGTAGATTGCTTTAGGCAGGATGGCCATTTTGACAGTATTAATTCTTCCTAGCCAAGAGCATGGGATGAATTTCCATTTGTTGGTGTCCTCTTTAATTTCTCTTAGGAGTGTCTTGTAGTTTTCAGGGTATAGGTCTTTCACTTCCTTCGTTAGGTTTATTCCTAGGTATTTTATTCTTTTTGATGCAGTTGTGAATGATATTGTTTTCCTGATTTCTCTTTCTGTTAGCTCATCGTTAGTGTATAGGAATGCAACAGATTTCTGTGTATTAATTTTGTATCCTGCAACTTTGCTGAATTCAGATATTAAATCTAATAGTTTTGGAGTGGATTCTTTAGGGTTTTTTATGTACAATATCATGTCATCTGCAAACAAGGACAGTTTGAATTCTTCCTTGCCGATCTGGATGCCTTTTATTTCTTTGTGTTGTCTCATAGCCGTGGCTAGGACCTCCAGTACTATCTTGAATAAAAGTGGGGAGAGTGGACATCCTTGTCTTGTTCCCGATCTTAAAGGAAAAGCTTTCAGCTTCTTGCTGTTAAGTATAATGTTGGCTGTGGTTTGTCCTATATGGCCTTTATTATGTTGAGGTACTCGCCCTCTGTACCCATTTTTTTGAGAGTTTTTATCATGAATGGATGTTGAATTTTGTCAAGTGCTTTTTCAGCATCTGTGGAGATGATCATGTGGTTTTTGTCCTTCTTTTTATTGATGTGGTGGATAATGTTGATGGATTTTTGAATGTTGTACCATCCTTGCATCTGTGGAATAAGTCCTACTTGATTATGATGGATGATCTTTTTGATGTATTTTTGAATTTGGTTTGCTAATGTTTTGTTGAGTATTTTTGCATCTATGTTCATCAGGGATATTGGTCTGTAATTTTCTTTTTTTTTGGTGTCTTTGCCAGGTTTTGGTATTAGCGTGATGCTGGCCTCATAGAATGAATTTGGTAGTATTCCCTCCTGTTCTATTTTTGGAAAACGTGAAGGATGATGGGTATTAGGTCTTCACTAAATGTTTGATAAAATTCAGCGGTGAAGCCGTCTGGACCAGGTTTTTTGTTTTTAGGTAGGTTTTTGATTACCAGTTCAATTTCGTTGCTGGTAAATGGTCTGTTCAGATTTTCTGTTTCTTTCTGTGGCAGCCTTGGGAGGTTGTATTTTTTAGAAAGTTGTCCATTTCTTCTATGTTATTCAGTTTGTTAGCATGTAAGTTTTCATATTTCTGTGTTGTTCACAGTGATTTTTCCTTTCTCATTTCTGATTCTGTTTATGTGTGTAGGCTCTCTTTTTTTCTTGGTAAGTCTGGCTAAGGGTTTATCTATTTTGTTTATTTTCTTAAAGAAGCAGCTCTTGGTTCTTTCTATTGTTTCATTCTTCTCAATGTTTTCATTTCGGTCTAATCTTTATTATGTCCCTTCCTTCTACTGACTTTGGGCCTCATTTGTTCTTCTTTTTCTAGTTTCATTAATTGAGTTTAGAATGTTCATATGGGATTCTTTTTCTTTCCTGAGATAAGCCTATATTGCTATATACTTCCCTCAGCAGAGACATCGCTGTGTCCCACAGGTTCTATGGTGTTGAGTCATTGTTTTCATTCGTCTCCATATATTGCTTGATCTCTGTTTTTATTGGGTCATTGATCCATTGATTATTTAGGAGCATGTTATTAAGCCTCCATGTGTTTGTGGGCTTTTTCATTTTCTTTCTGTAATTTATTTCTAGTTTCATACTTTTGTGATCTGAGAAGCTGGTTGGTACAATTTTAGTCTTTTTGAATTTACTGAGGTTCTTTTTGTGGCTTAGTATATGATCTATTTTTGAAAATATTCCATGTGCACTTGAGAAGAATGTGTATGCTGTTGCTTTCAGATGGAGTGTTCTGTAGATGTCCGTTAGGTCCATCTGTTCTAATATGTTGTTCAGTACCTCTGTGTCTTTACTTATTTTCTGTGTGGTTGATCTGTCCTTTGGAGTGAGTGGTGTGTTGAAGTCTCCTAAAATGAATGCATTGCATTCTAGTTCCCCCTTTAATTCTGTTAGTATTTGTTTCACATATGTAGGTGATCCTGTGTTGGGTGCATAGGTATTTATAATAGTTATATCCTCTTGTTGGACCGACCCTTTTATCATTATGTAACGTCCTTCTTTGTTTCTTGTAATTTTCTTTGTTTTGAAGTCTGTATTTTGTCTGATACAAGTACTGCAATTCCTGCTTTTTTTTCACTATTAGTTGCATGAAATATCTTTTTCCATCCTTTCACTTTCAGTCTGTGAGTTTGAAGTGAGTCTCTTGTTGGCAGCATATAGATGGATCTTGTTTTTTTATCCATTCAGTGACTCTACGTCTTTTGATTGGTACATTCAGACCATTTACATTTAGGGTCATTATGGATAGGTATGTACTTATTGCCATTGCAGGCTTAAATTTGTGGTTACCAAACGTTTGGTGGTAGGTTCTTTATTACCTAACTGTCTAAGTTAACTCAGTAAGCTATTTCAAATACAATCTAATGGTTCCTTTTTTTTTCTCCCTTTACTTTCTTCTCCACTGTTTATATATTAAGTGTCATAATCTATACTCTTTGTGTATCCCTTGACTGACTTTGTGGATAGTTGATTTAATTCTGCATTTGCTTACTAATTAATTGGTCTACTTCCTTTACTGTGGTTTTATTTTCTCTGGTGACTGCTGTATAGCCTAAAGCACTTCCATCCGTATCAATACCTCCAAAATACAGTGATGAGACCATTTGTAAGGGGAAATACACTTAAGTTTTGCTTATGTGGAAATTGATAAATCCTTCCTTCAAAAAAATTTAAATGATGAACTTGTAGGGTAGAGTATTCTTGCTTGGAGGCCCTTGTGTTTCATTGCATTAGATATATTATGCCGCTCCCTTCTGGCCTGTAAGTTTTCTGTTGAGAAATGTGTTGATAACGTGATGGGTTTTCCTTTGTATGTGATCTTTTTATTCTCTCTTACTGCTTTTAATACTCTGTCCTTATACTTGATCTTATCCATTTTAATTATTGTATGTCTTAGTGCTGTCTTCCTGGGTCCCTTGTGTTGGGAGATTTGTGCACTTCCATGGGCTGAGAGACTGTTTCTTTCCCTAGATTGGAGATGTTTTCAGCAATTATTTCCTCAGACATTTTCCATCCCTTCTTATCTCTCCTTCTTCTGGCACCCCCACAATGCGAATATTGTTCTGTTTGGATTGGTCACACAGTCCTCTTAATATGCTTTCATTCCTAAAGATCCTTTTTTCTCGAGAGACAAGATTAAAGATGGCAGTGTGAGAGATGAGACAGCTACCTCATCCCAAAACCACATATAATATGAAAATATAACAAATACATCAAATCGTGAAAGACAAACAGGAAAGAAGGCTGCGGCAGACTGTCTACATCTGGGGAAAAGAGCAGTTCCCAAGCAAAAGGGTAAACTACCAAAGAAATAATCCGGAGGAACACAAGCCTTTCCCTCACCCCAGCTCACTGGTGAGAGGAAGAGAAACGGAGCAGGGACTGTGTGGAGGCCTAGGACTGCTGAACACCCAGCCCTGGATATCTGTTCTTTGAATACAAACCTACATTATATCGTGCTCTGGAGATGAGTGGGGTTGGGTAACTAAGAGAGACTGAATACATTGAGAGACTGAGATTCCAGCAGCTTTTAGAAAATGGGGATACACATTTGGTCGCTCTGAGACAAAAGAAAGTGGGCAGTCTCAGAGACTTCCTAACAGTGAGAGGGCTGCTACAGAGCCTGCTGTGCAGGAGAAAGGACAGGTTGACAAAATGTCCTGTCGCACTCTACCCAGCAGGTTGGGAACTTTCAGGAGCTTCACGTGCTCCACCCCCCTGGCTGGCTACACAGCTTCAAGAACCATCACTGCTGCAAACAGTCTGCTGTGCCTTCTTCCACACCGGCAACTACTTGCAAACCAGCTCTTCCCGCCATTACTGCAGGTAAGCCAGAGGGAGGCCCCGCCTGTGGCAGCTAAAAGTGCAAAGTATAGAGGCTTCTCCCTGCACCCTCAGCCCACTGATCCTGGCAGTGGAGACAGGCACTGTAGCCGGGAAGCTCCTCCCAGCATGCCCCAGTGACACTCGCCTGCAGCCCCCACATCTGCTCCATGGGCCGAGCATCTCCAGAGGATAGAGCTAATGGGTACTAGAGGACACTGCCTACTCCAACTTATTACTACAAATATGGAACATCAGTATAATCAGGTAGACACCAAAATCTGACAAATACCAGCAATAGGGCTTAGTGAAACTGAACTTAGCAATCTTCCTGAAAAAGATTTCAAAAGGAAAATCAAACATGCTCACAGAGCTGTAGAAAATATGCAAGAACTCATGAAGGAATTCAAGAGACAGGAACTTTGAAAAATATAGTATCTGAAATGACACATACAATGGAGGGATTTAAAACCAGATTAGATAAAGTGGAGGAGATGGTAAAAAAAAATAGAAATTATAGAACAGGAATCAAAGAAGCTGAGGCACAGAGTTAAAAGGATTTCTAAGAATGAAAGAATATTGAGAGGGCTGTGTGACAAATCCAAATGCAACAATATTTGCCTTGTAATATGCCAGAAGTAGAAGGGAGAGAAAAAGGGATAGAAAGTGTCTTTGAGGAAGTAATTGCTGAAAACTTCTGCCATCTGGGAAAGGAGACAGCCTCTCAGGCTATGGAGGTACACAGAGCTCCCAACACAAGGGACCAAAGGAAGACAACAACAACACATATAATTATTAAAATGGGAAAGATGAAGGATAAGGACAGAGTATTAAAAGCAGTCAGAGAAAGAAAAAAGGTCACATACAAAGGAAAACCGATCAGGCTCTCATTTAAACTTCTCATCAGAAACCTCACAGACCAGAAGGGAGTGGCATAATATATCTAATGCAATGAAACAGAAGGGCCTTGAACCAAGAATACTCTACCCAGCAATATTATCATTTAAATTTGAAGGACGAATTAAACAATTTCCAGATAAGCAAAAGTTAAGAGAATTCACCTACCACAAACGATTTCAACAGGATATTTTGGAGGGACTGCTGTAGATGGACGTGCTAAGGCTAAATAGCTGCCACCAGAGAAAATAAAACCACAGTAGAGGAAGTAGACCAATTAATTAGTAAGCAAATACAGTTGTATCAATTCACCCAAAAGTCATTCAAGGGATACACAAAGAATATAGAATATGACACCTAATACAGAAAGAATGGAAGAGGAAGAAAAAGGAGGGGAAAAAAAACAACCTTTGATTGTGTTTGAAATAGATTACTAAGTGAGTAGTTAGACTGTTAGATGGTAAAGAACCTACCCTTGAACCTTTGGTAACCACGAATCTGAAGCCTCCTATGACAATAAGTACATACCTATCGATAATCACACTAAATGTAAATGGACTGAATGCACCAATCAAAAGACACAGAGTCACTGAATTGAAAGAAAAACATACCTGTCTATATGCTGCCTACAAGAGGCTCATTTCAAACCCAAAGAAACACAGTCTAAAAGTGAAGGGATGGAAAAAGATATTGCATGCAAATAATAGGGCGAAAAAAGCAGGAGTTGCAGTATCTTTATCAGACAAAATAGACTTCAAACAAAGAATGTCACAAGAGACAAGGACATCACATAATGATAAAGGAGTCGGTCAAGAAGAGAACATAACCATTATAAACATATGTGCGCCCAATATAGGAGCACCTACATATGTGAAACAAATACTGACAGAATTAAAGGGAAAAATAGAATGCAATGCATTCATTTTAGCAGACTTCAACTCACCAATCACTCCAAAACACAGATCAAACAGACAGAAAATAAGGAAGTAGACAGAGGCATTGAACAACACATTAGAACAAATGGACCTAAGAGACACCTGCAGAGCACTCCATCCAAAAGGCGTGGATACACATTTCTTCTCAAGTGCACATGAAACATTTTCAAGAATAGATCATATAGTAGCTCCATAAAAAGAGCCTCAGTAAATTCAGAAGGATTGAAATTGTACCAATCAGCTTCTCACACTACAAAGGTATGAAACTCGAAATAAATTATGCAAAGAAAACAAAAAGGCCCACAAACACATAGAGGCTTAACAACATGCTCCTAAGTAATCAGTGGATCAATGACCTAATAAAAACAGAGATCGAGCAATATATGGAGACGAATGAAAACAATGACTCAACACCATAGAACCTGTGGGACACAGTGATGTCTCTGCTGAGGGAAGTATATAGCAATATAGGCTTACCTCAGGAAAGAAAAAGAATCCCATATGAACACTCTAAACTCAATTAATGAAACTAGAAAAAGAAGAACAAATGAGGCCCAAAGTCAGTAGAAGGAGGGGACATAATAAAGATTAGACTGAAATGAAAAAATTGAGACGAATGAAACAATAGAAAGAACCAAGAGCTGCTTCTTTAAGAAAATTAACAAAATAGATAAACCCCTAGCCAGACTTACCAAGAAAAAAAGAGAGCCTACACACATAAACAGAATCAGAAATGAGAAAGGAAAAATCACTGTGAACAACACAGAAATACAAAGAATTATTAGCGAATACTATGAAAAATTATATGCTAACAAATTGGATAACCTAGAAGAAACGAACAACTTTCTAGGAAAATACACCCTTCCTAGGCTCATCAGGAAGAAACAGAAAATATGAACAGACAAATTATCAGCAATGAAATGGAATTGTTAATCAAATAACTACCTAAGAACAAAACTCCTGTCCCAGATGGCTTCATTGTTGAATTTTACCAAGCATTTGGTGAAGACCTAATACCCATCACCCTTAAGTTTTTCCAAAAAGTAAAAGAGGATGGAATACTTCCATACTCAGTCTATGAGGCCAGTATCACTCTAATACCAAAATCAGGCAAAGCTACCAAACAGAAAAGGAAATTACAGACCAGTATCCCTGATGGACATACATGCAAAAATACTCAACAAAATATTATCACAGTAAATTCAAAAATACATAAAAAATATCATACATCATGATCAGGTAAAATTTGTTCTAGGGATGCAAGGGTGGTACAATATTAAAAACCCATTGACATCATCCACTACATCCACAAAAAGGACAAAAACACCATGATCATCTCCATAGATACTGAAATAACATTCGTCAAAATTCAAGATCCATTCATGATAAAAACCCTCAACAAAATGGGTATATAGGGCAAGTACCTCCACATAATAAAGGCCATATGTGATGAACCCACAGCCAACATCATACTTCACAGCAAGAAGCTGAAAGCTTTTTCCTTTGAGATCAGAAACAAGAAAGATGCCCACTCTCCCCACTTTTAATCAACATAGTTCTGGAGGTCCTTGCCTCGGCCATCAGACAACACAAAGAAATAAAAGGCATCCAGATTGGTAAAGAAACAGTTAAACCGTTACTGTTTGTAGATGACTTGATATTGTTCATAAAATATCCGATAGAATCCACCCCAAAACTAATAGAACTAATAACTGGATTCAGCAAAGCTGCAGGATATGAAATGAATACACAGAAATCTGGTTTATTCCTATACACTAACTATGAACTAGGAGAAAGGGAAATCAGGAAAACTGTTCCATTCACAATTGCATCAAAAAGAATAAAATACCTAGGAATAAACCTATCCCAGGAAGTGAAAGACCTATACCCTGAAAACTACAAGACACTCATGAGAGAAATTAAGGATATACCAATAAATGGAAATACATCCCATACTCACGGATAGGAAGAATTCATATTGTCAAAATGGCCAGCCTGTGTAAAGCAATCTGTAGATTCAGTGCAATCCCTATCAAAATACCAACAGCATTTTTCAACAAACTAGAACAAATGGTTCTAAATTTCATATGGAACCACAAAGTACCCTGAATAGCCAAAGCAATCATGAGAAGGAAGAATAAAGTGGGGGGGATCTTGCTTCCCAACTTCAAGCTCTATTACAAAGCCACAGTAATCAAGACAATTTGGTACTGGCACAAGACCAGACCCACAGGCCAGTGGAACAGAATAGAGAGTCCCAATATTATCCCAAGCATATATGGTCATATTAATATATGATAAAGGATCCATGGACACACAGTGGGGAAACGACAGCCTCTTCAACAGCTCGTGTTGGCAAAACTGGACAGCTACATGTAAGAGAATGAAACTGGATTATTGTCTAACCCCATACACAAAAGTGAACTTCAAATGATTCAAAGACCTGAATGTAAGTCATGAAACCATAAAACTCTTAGAAGACAGCATAGGCAAAAATCTTGAATATGAACATGAACAACTTCATGAACATATCTCCACGGTCAAGGGAAACAAAAGCAAAAATGAACAAGTGGGACTATATCAAACTAAAAACTTCTGTACAGCAAAGGACACCGTCAGCAGAATAAAAACGCACTTTACAGTATGGGAGATAATATTTGTAAATGACATATCTGTCAAGGGGTTTACATCCAGAATATATAAAGAACTAACATATCTCAATGCCAAAACTGCAAACAACCCTACCAAAAAATGGGCGGAGCCCCTGTAGAGACACTTCTCCAGAGAAAATTTAGATGACTTAATGAAAAGATACACCACATCGTTAACTTATCAGGGAAATGCAAATTAATACCACAATGAGATATCACCTCTCATCAGTTAGAATGGCCAACATCCAAAAGACAAGGAACAACAAATGCTGTTGAGGATTCAGAGAAAGGGGTACCGTTCTACACTGCTGTTGGGAATCTAAGTTAGTTCAATTGTTGTAGGAAGCAATATGGATCTTCCTCAAAATAGAAATGCGATTTGAGCCCAGAATTCCACTTCCAGGAATTTACCATAAAAAAACAAGTTCTCAAGTTAAAAAAACATATATGCATCGTATGTTTATAGCAGCACTATTTACAATAGCTGAGATATGGAAGCAACCTAAGTGTCTATCAATAGATGAATGGACAAAGAAGAGTTGGTATATATACATAACGGAATATTTTTCATCCAAAATAAAAAAACAAATCTTTTCATTTGTAACAATATGGATGGAGTGAGAGGGTATTGTGCTCAGCGAAACAATCCAGGCAGAGAAATAAAATACCAAATTTTTTCCCTCATTTGTGGAGTATAACAATGAAGAAAAACTGAAGAAACAAAACAACAGTAGACTCACAGACTCCAAGAAGGGTTTAGTCGTTATTAAAGTTGGGTGGTGGGGGTCGGCTGGTGTTGATTCAGGGAGAAGGGGATTGAGGGGAATTATATTAGTACACATGGTGTGTGGGAGTGGTCACAGGGAAGACAGTGTAACACAGGAAGACAAGTGGTGACTCTGGCATCTTACTATACTGATGGACAGTGACTTCAATAGGGTATGGGGGGATCTTGGTAATATTGGTGAATGTAGTAACCACAATGTTTTTCATGTGAAATCTTCATAAGAGTGTATATCACTGATACCTTAATTTAAAAAAAGATCCTTCTTTCTCTGTTGCTGCTGCTTTCTATTCCTGTTCTCTACTTTTCCTTCATCATCTCCTCTACCTCCTCTAAACTGCTTTGAAATCCCTTGTATGTTTCATTCCTGATACTGTAGTTTTCACCTTTTCTATCACTTCCTTGAAGTCCTCTCTGAGATATTGCGTGTTTTTCTGTAGCTCTGTTGAGCACGTTTATGTTTTTTATTTTGAAGTCTTTATCAAGAAAATTGTTGATTTCAATTTCACTTGGTTCTTTTTCTGGTGTTCGAGGGAGTTTGGTTTGTACCAGGTTCTTTTGCTATTTCATATTTTTAGTGATTACTATGGAATAATAACTTTGTGTAGGCGGCATCCTCTAGTGCTCAGAAGCTCTACTCTCTAGAGCCATTCAGCAGCTGAAGCAATGGCACTGGTTGCAGGCAAGTGACCCCAGTTTCTGCCAGGAAGATGAGCTCTTTCCTGTTTCCCAGCTGCAGTGCTTGCCTTCATTGCTAGGGCCAATGGGCCAACCACACAGGGAGGAGCCTTTGTATTATGACCCTGTAGCTGCCATAGGCTGGTCCACCCTCTGGCTGGCCTGGCCGAATGACAGAGGCAGCAGGCTTGCAAACCGGTGTTGGCCAGGTGTAAGGAGTGGGTGGCTACATACCCAGTGAGGGGCCTTGGTGCGGCCTGGGGGCATGGGTTGCCTGAAGCTACTGCATGTCCCCACCCTGTTGGCTCAGTGTGCTGGGATGATTTTGTCCACCTGTCCGTTCTCCTGAGCCTCAACCTCTGTATAATCCTTGCCCCTTTAGCACCCCTCTTGCTATTGGGAAGCCTTTCAATGTGCCTGTCTTTTTTTTGTCCTGGAGCAACTGGTTGTGAGCACTTGTTTTCCACAAGTGGCTGGAATCTCAATCTCTCCGAGAATTTGGCCTGTTTGTGCTTTCCAACCCCACTAATCGCCTGAGCACCATGTAACGTGGGTTCATGCTTCTGGAGCAGATCTCCAGGGGTAGATGTTGAGCATTCGTAGGCTCTACTCCCTCTATGCTCTGTTTCTCTTCCTCCCACCTGTGAGGAGAGCTTTGGTTTTGCAGGACTGTGGCTTTTCTACTTACCCTTTTCCGTGAGGTCTTCTCTTTTACCCAGATGTAGGCAGTTTGTTGCAGTCTTCTTTCTGGTCACTCTTACAGGCTTAGTTGTATTTTCTGTATTTTCATATTATATGTGGTTTTGGAGGAGGTTTCTGCCTCACTTCTCACGTCATCTTTTCTTCACTGAGACCTCACCCCTCATCTTCTATTATGTTTTAAGACTGCTTTTATAAGATTCTGTTTCTGTTAGGCAAAAACTGTTAAAGCTGAATTATACATAGATTTGGCCTTATGTAGGGGAAAAAGAAATTGTTAAGTGAAATATAATGTATTCTATTTTTCTTGTTAACCCTGTTTGCTGCTAGTTTTATTCTTGGGCAAGAGCCAAAATTTTAAAGAAAACTTATGGGATAAACTAAGTTGAGTATTTGTTACTTTTCCCATTAAACTTCAGAATACTATTCTAATTTATAACGGGTGACATGTTGTAGAAGTGGTGCTTTTAGGAGAAAAAAGATTGAGATTCATATCCTTAATGCACTCTGATTCTTAATAGAGGAGAAATGAATTCTTAGCAGTTCTTTGGGGATATGCCATTTTGATTTATTTTTACAGGTCACATTGACAGGAGATAATTGGGTAAATGGCTTTGAGTATAATTTCAAATGGAACGCCATCAAATATCATTAATTGAGAACATAATCATTAGGAACTGAACTTTAATTACTGTTCTGCAGTGTGATAAAAGAAAAAGCTAAGTGCTGTAGTATTCAAAGAAAAGTTGAGTTAGGCTTATAATATTCGTTTTGTAAACTCAGTTTGTTGCAGGAATTATCCAGTTGGTTAATTACTCTGTGTGTGCATATATTCTCACTTTGTTTTTTTTGCATTTTTATTGCCTGCTTGATTGTAATACTGAGTAAGTGTAAAGGTGTTACAACAGTTGAATTTGTTGACTAGGATATCTGTTAAAAGATTAAAACCATAGGCTTTAATAACACATATTAATAAAATCTAATAAAATTCCTGTATGTGGTGGAAAGAGTTATCACCTGCAACTCAGAGGGCCTATACTGTAGTCTAAAATTTTCTACTAACTAGGTATGTAATCTCTGGCTTATTGCTTATAGGATAGAATCTTTTATGCTTAGTTTACAGGAGTATCGTGAAGGTTAAATTAGATGTTAGCATGAAATGCTTTTGAAAAATGTGGTGCTGTGTAAGCAAATACAGGTAGTATTTCCAGTAAGAACTAGAAAAAAATAACTGTAGCCCTGAGTATTTTAACTTCAGCTATACAAAATAAAGTCAGATTGTGCATGTCAAGACTAAAACTTGTTGAAAAAAATCAGAGGATTAATAGCAGTTGTTTCTGCAATGGGAATATGGCTTAATTTTTTTCTCTTTTCTCTCTCCGCTTTCTACAGTGGCTTTGTTTTGTGTTGGTGCGTTTATTTTTTAAATTGTTGTAAATTAATTTGATGTATTCTGCTATACTTCTTGATTGTAGTAGAGAGGTGGTTGTAGTGGTTAAGTGTAATGACTAAATCCAGATTCCTACATTATCTGGGATCAGGTCTTTTTTACTGTCATTTAGTAGCTGTGTGACCTTGGCCAAATTGTGTAATGTTCCTGGTCCTCAGTTATCACATCTAAAATGAGGATAAAGAGTACCTACTTCTTAAAGACACTCATGAGAGAAATTAAAGAAGATACCAATAAATGGAAATACATCAGTGCTCATGGATAGGAAGAATTAATATTGTCAAAATGGCCATCCTGCCTAAAGCAATCTACAGATTCAATGCAATCCCTATCAAAATACCAACAGTATTCTTCAACGAACTAGAGCAAATAGCTCTAAAATTCATATGGAACCTCAAAAGACCCCAAATAGCCCAAGAAATCCTGAGAAGGAAGAAAAAGGAGGGGGAATTATGCTCCCCGATTTCAAGCTCTACTACAAAGCCATAGTAATCAAGACAATTTGGTACTGGCATCAGAACAGACCCATAAACCAATGGAACAGACTAGATAGGCCAGATATATAACCCAAGCATAGATGGTCAATTAATATACGATAAAGGAGCCATTGATATACAATGGGGAAATGATAACCTCTTCAACAGCTGCTGTTGGCAAAACTGGACAGCTCCATGTAAGAGACTCAAACTGGATTATTGTCTAACCCCATACACAAAAGTAAAATTGAAATGGATCAAAGACCTCAATGTAAGTCATGAAATGATAAAACACTTAGAAGACAACATAGGCAAAAATCTTCTGAATATATAAACATGAGCAACTTCTTCCTGAACCGCATTTCCTTCGGCAAGGGAAGCAAAATAAAAATGAACAAATGGGACTACATCAGGCTAAAAAGCATCTGTATAGCAAAAGACACCATCAACAGAACAAAAAGGCATCCTATAGTATGGGAGAATATATTCATAAATGACATATCCAATAAGGGGTTGACATCCAAAATATATAAAGAGCTCCTGCACCTCAACAAACAAAAAGCAAATAACCGGATTAAAAATTGCGGGGATATAGATAGACATTCTCCAAAGAAGAAATTCAGGTGGCCAACAGGCACATGAAAAGATGCTCCACATTGCTAATCATCAGAGTAAAGCAAATTAAAACGACAATGAGATATCACCTCACACCAGTTAGAATGGCCAGCATCGAAAAGGCTAAGAACAACAAATGCTGATAAGGATGCAGAGAAAGGGGAACCCTCCTCCACTGCTGGTGAGAATGTAAGCTAGTTCAACCATTGAGGATAGCAATATGGAGGTTCCTCAAAAAACTAAAAATAGAAATACCATTTGACCCAGGAATTCCACTCCTTGGAATTTACTCTAAGAATACAAGTTATCAGATTCAAAAAGACATTTGCACCCCTATGTTTATGGAAGCACTATTTACAGTAGCCAAGAAATGGAAGCAACCTAAGTGTCCATCAGTAGATGAATGGATAAAGAAGAGGTGGTACATATACACAATGGAATCCTATTCAGCCATAAGAAAGAAACAAATCCTACTATTTGCAACAACATGGATGGAGCTAGAGGGTATTATGCTCAGTGAAATAAGCTGGGTGGAGAAAGACAAGTACCAAATGATTTCACTCATATGTGGAGTATAAGAACAAAGGACAAACTGAAGGAAGAAAACAGCAGCAGGCTCACAGAACCCAAGATTGGACTAACAGTTACCAAAGGGAAATGGACTGGGGAAGATGGATGCGAAGGGAGGGATAAGGGAGAAAAAGGGCTATACTATTAGCACACATAATGTAGCAGCAGTGGGGGTGGGGTGTGGGGATCCGGGGAAGGCAGTATAACATGGAGAAGACAAGTAGTGATTCTATACCATCTTACTACGTTGATGGACAGTGACTGCAATGGGGTATGTGGGTGGGACTTGATAATAGGGGGAATCTAGTAAGCATAATGCTGCTCATCTAATTGTATATTAACAATAGCAGAATAAAGAAAAATGGGGAAAAAAAGAAACAAATCCTACCATTTGCAACAGCATGGATGGAGCTAGAGGGTTTTATGCTCAGTGAAATAAGCCAGGCGGAGAAAGACAAGTATCAAATGATTTCACTCATCTGTGGAGTATAAGAACAAAGAAAAAACTGAAGGAACAAAACAGTAGCAGACTCACAGACTCCAAGAAGGGACTAGTGGTTACCAAAGGGGAGGCGTAGGGGTGGGCCGGTGGGGAGAGTGGGAGAAGGGGATTGAGGGGCATTATAATTAGTACACATGATGTGCGGGATCATGGGGAAGACAATGTAGCACAAAGAAGACAAGTAGTGACTGGCATCTTGCTACACTGATGGACATTGACTGCAGTGGTGTATGGGGGGGACTCAATAACATGGACGCTTGTAGTAACCACATTGTTTTTCATGTGTACCTTCGTAAGAGTATATATCAATAATACCTTAATAAAAAAATTATATATATAAAAAAAGACATAACCATAAAAAAAATAAGTAAAGATGCCAGATGCAAAAAAAAAAGTACGTACTTCATACTGTTGCTAAGATTAAACGACTTTTCCTTATAAAATATTTAGTACCTTGCCTGGCACACAATAAATGCTTATTAAAGATTAGGTGCCATTACTCAATGTTTTATGTCTCTTTCTGATGATGTATCTACATGATTTAAGTGTTCTTTTTTACTCTCAGTAGAGTAGTTACGATTACCTAATTACTTTTACTCTCTGAAATCAGTGTTTGAAACTAGAGCAATTGATTGCAAAGGTAGCTCTTTTCACTGCCTAAGTCCTGAAGTAAATTTTTCCTCTCATGTTTCTGGTATTTAAGAATTACCTAGAAATATAATGCCAAGATTATGACCAAGCTAGTGATGATGCTTTATGATTTGTAGACTTAACTGAAAAGTGAAGACCTAGACTCTGTTTACTGTATTGATTTTGATGAATTTTTACCCTTACATGTAAAAGCATTTTTAATACAAAGTAAACTATAAAACTATTCCTAAATTTTTGATGACTTAATGCTATATAGTTCAAGTATATCAGTAATTTTGTATCTTCTTTATGTCACTTTCATATATATATATTTTTTGTAATCTCGGTTATTGATAAATGCCGCTCCCATTTTTCCTATTCTGTGGTGAATTTATGTTTGTATTTCTGTTGCGTGTATACCTAAAATTGGAATTGCTGATCAGCATGTGTGTATGGTTGGTTTTATTATATACTGCCAAACCATGTTTTATTATATACTGCCAAACCATGTTTTAAAATCTGGCTTATTGAGGTATAATTTTTATGGCATAAATATTCTCCCAAATAATTGAACCAATTATTAATAAATTTTCTCTACTACCAGAAAAATATAAAAGTTTCAGTTGCTCCACAGTTTCATCAGTTGATGTTGGCTAATGCATTTTAGTTTAACTTAATAGTATGGCACTGTGATTTTGATGTTATTAAGTGCCTTTTATGTATTTATTGGCTATTAGGGTAATCTCTGGGCATTTTTTACAAGGTCCTTGCCCAGTGTTTTAATGAGCTTGCTGTAGGTTTCTATTTGTTGACTTAGGGAGGTCATTTATTCTGGATATACAGTCTTTGTTGACACACTTACTGCATGTTTTCTCTGGTTTGCCTTTTTTTTCTAAACACCATCTTGAATGTAAAATTTTCTGTTTAAGGGATCTTTTTTACCCAACATAATGAAGATATTTAAAAATATATCCTTCTAGAAGCTTTATTGTTTTGCCTTTCACATTTATATCTGTGATGCTTGTATGATTTATTTTTCTGTTAATAAAGAAGGGTCATTATGGCTGCACTAATTTATTTTTTCTGATCTTTTTTCTCTGTTTGAGTTTGGGTAGTTTCTACTGCTGTCTTCCATTTCACTGGTCTTTTTTCTGCAGTATCTTTATTCAGTAAAAATTCATTGTAGATACTGTATTTCTCATGTTCAGAAATGCTCTTTGGTTCTTTTCTGTATGTTTCATTTTTCTTTTTATATGTCTGTATTTTCTTTAAAATGAGCATATTTATAATAGTTGTTTTGATAGGCATATCCCATATTTTCAGCATTTCTTTTATTTCTCCTGATTATCGAGTATGCTGTTCTTAGCTCATTTAATAGTTTCTTTTGCTATTATTAATGTACAATTACATGAGCAATATTATACTTACTAGACTCCCCATATTATCAAGTCACCCCCACAGACCCCATTACATTCACTACCCATCAGCGTAGTGAGATGCTATAGAATCACTACTTGTCTTCTCTGAGTTATACAGCCCTCCCTGGGCCCCCCCAAAATTATGTCTGCTAATCGTAATGCCTCTTTTTCCCCCTTATCCCTCCCTTCCCACCCATCCTCCCAGTCCCTTTCCCTCTGATAACTGTTAGTCCATTCTTGGGTTCTGTGAGTCTGTGTCTGTTTTGTTCTTTCACTTTTTTTCTTTGCTCTTATGCTGCACATATGAGTGAAATCATTTCATACTTGTGTTTTTATGCTTGGCTTATTTCACTGAGCATAATACCGTCTAGCTCCGTCCATGTTGTTGCAAATGGTAGGATTTGTTTTCTTCTTATGGCTGAATAATATTCCATTGTGTATATGTACCACATCTTCTTTTTCCATTCATCTACTGATGGACACAGATTGCTTCTATTTCTTGGCTATTGTAAATAGTGCTGTGATAAACATAGGGGTGCATACATCATTTTCAAACTAGGCTGCTGCATTCTTAGGGTAAATTCCCAGGAGTGGAATTCCTGGGTCAAATGGTATTTCTATTTTTAGTTTTTTGAGGAACTTCCATACTGCTTTCCACAATGGTTGAACTAATTTACATTCCCACCAGCAGTGTAGGAGGGTTCCCCTTTCTCCACATCCTCACCAACATTTGTGGCTGTTTGTGTTTTGGATCTTGGACATCCTTACTGGTGTGAGGTGATATCGCATTCTGGTTTTAATTTGCATTTCTCTGATGATTAGCGATGTGGAGCATCTTTTCATGTGCCTGTTGGCCATCTGAATTTCTTTGGAGAAGTGTCTATTCATATCCTCTTCCCATTTTTTAATTGGATTATTTACTTCTTGTTTGTTGAGTTGCATGAGTTTTTTAATATATTTTGGATGTTAACCCCTTATCGGATATGTCATTTATGAATATATTCTCCCATACTCTAGGATGTCTTTTTGTTCTGTGATGGTGTCCTTTGCTGTACAGAAGCTTTTTAGTTTGATATAGTCCCACTTGTTCATTTTTGCTTTTGTTTCCCTTGCCTGATAGATATGTTCATGAAGAAGTTGCTCATATTTATGTCCAACAGATTTTTGCCTGTTTTTTCCTGAGAGTTTTATGGTTTCATGACTGACATTTAGGTCTTTGATCCGTTTTGAGTTTACTCTTTTATATGTGGTTAGACAATGATCCAGTTTCATTCTCTTACATGTAGTTGTCCAGTTTTGCCAACACCAGCTGTTGAAGAGGCTGTCATTTTCCCATTGTATATCCATGGTTCCTTTATCGTATATTAATTGACCATATATGCTTGGGTTTATATCTGGGCTTTCTAGTCTCTGTTCCATTGGTCTGTGTGTCTGTTCTTGTGCCAGTACCAAATTGTCTTAATTACTGTTTCTTTGTAGTTGAGCTTGAAGTCATGGAGCATAATTCCCCCCACTTTATTCTTCCTTCTCAAGATTGCTTTGGCTATTTGGGGTCTTTTGTGGTTCTGTATGAATTTTAGAGCTATTTGCTCTTGTGTTCGTTGAAGAATGCTGTTCATATTTTTTTTTATTAAGGTATTATTGATATACACTCTTAATGAAGGTTTCACATGAAAAATCAATGGTTACTACATTTACCCATATTATAAAGTCTCCACCCATACCCCAATGCAGTCACTGTCTATCAGTGTAGTAAGATGCCACAGATTCACTATTTGCCTTCTCTGTGCTACACTGTTTTCTCCGTGATCCCCCACACCATGTGTACTAAACATAATACCCCACAATACCCTTTTCCCACCCTCCCCACCCACCCTACCATACCCCTCCCCTTTGGTAACCATTAGTTCCTTCTTGGAGTCTCTGAGTCTGCTGCTATTTTGTTCCTTCAGTTTTGCTTCATTGTTATACTCCACAAATGAGGGAAATCATTTGGCACTTGTCTTTCTCCGCCTGGCTTATTTCACTTAGCATAATACCCTCCAGCTCCATCCATGTTGTTGGAAGTGGCAGGATTTGTTTCCTTCTTATGGCTCAATAATTTTCCATCATGTGTATGTACCACGTCTTCTTTATCCATTCATCTACTGATGGAGAGACATTTAGGTTAATTCCATATCTTGGGTATTATAAAAAGTGCTGTGATAAATATAGGGGTGGATATGTCTTTTTGAATCTGAGAAGTTGTGTTCTTTGGGTAAATTCCAAGGATTTGGGATTCCAGGGTCAAATGGTATTTCTATTTTTAGTTGTTTGAGGAACCTCCATATTGCTTTCCACAATCGTTGAACTAGCTTACATTTCCACCAGCAGTGTAGGAGGGTACCCCTTTCTCTGCATCCTCGCTAGCATTTCTTGTTCTTAGTCTTTTGGATGCTGGCCATCCTTACTGGTATGAGGTGATATCTCATTATGGTTTTAATTTGCATTTCCCTGATGATTAGTGATGTGGTGCATCTTTTCATGTGTCTGTTGGCCATCTGAATTTCTTCTTTAAAGGACTGTCTCTTCATACTCTCTGCCCATTTCTTAATTGGATTATTTGCTTTTTGTTTGTTGAGGTGCATGAGTTCTTGATATATTTTGGATGTCAGCCCCTTATCCGATACGTCATTTATGAATACATTCTCCCATACTGTAGGATGTCTTTTTGTTCTACTGATGGTATCCTTTGCTGTACAGAAGCTTTTCAGCTTGATATAGTCCCACTTGTTCGTTTTTGCTTTTGTTTCCCTTGCCCGTGGAGATATGTTCATGAAGAAGTCGCTCATGTTTATGTCCAAGAGATTTTTGCCTATGTTGTCTTCTAAGAGTTTTATGGTTTCATGACTTACATTCAGGTCTTTGATCCACCTTGAGCTTACCTTTGTGTATGGGGCTAGACAGTAGTCCAGTTTCATTCTCTTACATGTAGCTGTCTAGTTTTTCCAACCCCAGCTGCTGAAGAGGCTGTCATCTCCCCATTGTATATCCAAGGCTCCTTTATCAAATATTAATTGGCTGTAAATATTTGGGTTAATGTTTGGATGATCTATTCTGTTCCACTGGTCTGTAGGTCTGTTCTTGTGCCTCTACCAAATTGTCTTGATTACTGTAGCTTTGTAGTAGAGCTTAAGTCTGGGAGCATAATTTCCCCTGTTTTATTCTTCCTTCTCAGGATTGCTTTGGCCATTCGGTGTCATTCGGAGTTCCATATGAATTTTAGAACTATTTGTTCCAGTTCATTGAAGAATACTGTTGATATTTTCATAGGGATTGCATTGAATCTGTAGGTTGCTTAAGGTAGTATAGCCATTTTGACAATATTTATTCTTCCTAGCCAAGAGCATGGGATGAATTTCCATTTGTTGGTGTCCTCTTTAATTTCTCTTAAGAGTGTCTTGTAGTTTTCAGGGTATAGGTCTTTCACTTCCTTCATTAGGTTTATTCCTAGGTATTTTATTCTTTTTGATGCAGTTGTGAATGAAATTGTTTTCCTGATTTCTCTTTCTGTTAGCTCATCGTTAGTGTATAGGAAAGCAACAGATTTCTGTGTGTTAATTTTATATCCTGCAACTTTGCTGAGTTCTGATATTAGTTCTAGTGGTTTTGGAGTGGAGTCTTTAGGGTTTTTTATGTACAATATCATGTCATCTGCAAATAGTGACAATTTGACTTTTTCTTTACCAGTCGCATGCCTCGTATTTCTTTGTTTTGTCTGATTGCCATGGCTAGGACCTCCAGTACTATGTTGAATAACAGTGGGGAGAGTGGGCATCCCTGTCTTTTTCCTGATCTTAGATGAAGCGTCCAGCTTCTCGTTGTTAAGTATGATGTTGGCGATGGGTTTGTCATATCTGGCCTTTAGTATGTTGAAGTACTTGCCCTCCATACCCATTTTTTTGAGAGTTTTTATCATGAATGGATGTTGAATCTTGTCAAATGCTTTTTCCACATGTATGTAGATGATCTTCTGGTTCTTGTTCTTCTTTTTGTTGATGTGGTGGATGATGGTGATGGATTTTCGAATGTTGTACCATCCTTGCATCCCTGAGATGAATCCCACTGGATTATAGTGTATGATCCTGTTGACGTATTTTTGAATTCGATTTGCTAGTATTTTGTTGAGTATTTTTGCATCTACGTTCATCAGAGATATTGGTCTGTAATTTTCTTTTTTGGTGAGGTCTTTGCCAGGTTTTGGTATTAGAGTGATGCTGGCTTCATAGAATGATTTTGGAAGTATTCCCTCCTCTTCTATTTTTTGGAAAACTTTAAGAAGAATGGGTATTATTTCTTTATATGTCTGGTAAAATTCAGAGGTGAATCCATCTGGCCCGGGGGTTTTGTTCTTAGGTAGTTGATTACTGATTCAATTTCGTTGCTGGTTATTGGTGTGTTTAGGTTTTCTGTTTCTTGCTTGGTCAGTCTTGGAAGGTTGTATTTTTCTAAGAAGTTGTCCATTTCTTCCAGGTTTTCCAGCTTATTAGCATACAGATTTTCATAGTGTTTATTCTCTTATAATTCTTTGTATTTCTGTGGGGTCCATTATAAACACAGTCTCATGGTTCTTTATTTCTCTCTCTTCTTCCTCCTCCATTCTTTACATACTAGATGTTTTATTCTGTACTCTTTTACATTTCCTTTGACTCTTTTTGTGGATAGTTGATTTTACTTTTTGACTTTAGTTAGTATTTGGATGGCTTGGTCTTTGCTATGATTTTATTTTCTCTAGTGACATCTTTTTAGCCTTAGGAGTGCTTCCATGTAGAGCCGTACTTTAAGATATCCTGTAGAGGTGGTTTGTGGGAGGCAAATTCCCTCAGCTTTTTCTTGTCAGGGAATTGTTTAATTCCTCCCTCAAATTTAAATGATAATCATGCTGGATATAGTATTCTTGGCTCAAGGCCCTTCTTTTTCATTGTGTTAAATATCATGCCATTCTCTTCTGACCTGTAAGGTTTCTGATGATAGATAGCCTCATGCGTTTTCCTTTGTAGGTGATCTTTTTTCTCTCTCTCATTGCCTTTAGTACTCTGTCCTTGTCTTTGATCTTTGCCGTTTTACTTATTATATGTCTTGGTGTTGTCTTCCTTGGGTCCCTTGTGTTGGGAGATGTGTGGGCTTCCGTGTTCTGAGAAACTATCTCATTCCCCAGCTTGGGGAAGTTTTCAGCAATTATTTCTTTAAAGACACCTTCTATCCCTTTTTCTCTCTCTTCTTCTTCTGGTCCCCCTATAATGTGAATATTGTCCTGTTTGGATTGGTCACACAGTTCTCTTAATATTCTTTCATTCTTAGAGATCCTTTTATCTCTCTCTGCCTCAGCTTCTCTGTATACCTGTTCTCTGGTTTCTATTCCATTAACAGTCTCTTGCACCTCGTCCAGTCTGCTCTTAAGCCCATTGATCGCTTGTCTGATTTCTGCATTGTTTTTCCTCACTTTCTCCCTTAGCTCTTGCATATTTCTCTGTAGATTCATCAGCATGGTTATGACTTTTATTTTGAATTCTTTTTCAGGAAGATTGTGTAAGTCTGTCCCGTCAGGCCCTCTCTCTGGGGTTGTCTGTGTGATCTTGTCTGGACCATATTCCTCTGTCTTTTCATAGCGATTCAAGTGGTCGCTGGTAAGGGCCACGTGTGTCAGCTGGGGGAACAAAGTTCCTTCCTGCTTCTTGTTCTCCTTGCCCTTCTCCAGGGCCTGAGCTGGTTTCCTGAACACCGGGAGGCAGTCTCTGGGATAATCCCTTGAGCTCCCTGTGTGTGTGGCCGCTTCAGCCTAGCCTATAGCACTGCGGGGGTTTGCAGTTTCGCTGGGTGAATTCTGGTCCCCTTGGTGCTTTCCTGCCCTTTTTCTGGGTTCTGGGGCCCTTCCTACTTAGCTGTGCCCCAGCCAGGAGTAGATTCTGTGAGGTTTCTGTGAACGGGGCCACTCCTCTGCTGTTCCACAGCTGTGGCAGATCCTCTGGCGGCACTGGCCGGCAGCGGGTTGGGGGAGGGGAACGAATGGCACGCTGATCTCTGTGGGAAGCCTCCGACCGCTGGCCAGGGGGTCTGAAATTCCCCAAGACTCCCAGCCTGCTGGGCTGAGTACGCTGGGACGATTTTGTTCGGCTCTTGGACCCTTGTCTCTTTAAGACTTTTAAAAAAGTGCCTGCTTTTCTTTTGTCCCGGGGAGCCCGCTAAGGGGACCTGCTTGCAGTCTCCATCTCCGATCTGCCCTTCTGTTTCTCTAGTCTTCGATACACCAGGCGATGTGTGTCTGTGCTCCTGATGCAGATCACCACCGCTGGTTTATTTGGCAGCCTTTTGCTTCCACTCCTTCCCCACTCTGATTCTTTTCCTCCCGCCGGTGTGCTGGGGTAGGGGAGTGCTCGGGTCCCGCCGTGTCGTGGCTTTGTATCTTACCTGCTTGTGAGGCGCTGAGTTCTCGCAGATGTAGGTGTAGCCTGGCTGTTGTACTGTATCTTCTGGTCTCTCTTTTAGGAATAGTTGTGTTTGTTGTATTTTCACAAATGTAGATGGTTTTGGAAGGAGGTTTCCACCGCCCTGCTCACGCCGCCATCTTCTCAGGAGTCTCTCTGGCTGCTTTTAATAGTTTGTCCTTATCCTTTATCTTTGCCATCTTAATTTTCTATATGTCTTGGTTTTGTCTTCCTTGGGTCCCTTGTGTTGGGAAATCTGTGCACCTCCATGTGCTGAGAGACTATCTGCTTCCCCAGATTGGGGAAGTTTTCAGCAATTACCTCCTCAAAGACGCTTTCTGTCCCTTTTTCTCTCTCTTCTTCTGGTACCCCTATGATGCGAATATTGTTCCCTTTGGATTGGTCACAGAGTTCTCTCTATATTCTTTCATTCTTAGAGATCCTTTTTTCTCCCTGTGCCTCAGCTTCTTTGTATTCCTCTTCTCTATTTTCTGTTTCATTTATCATCCCCTCCACTGTATCCAGTCTGCTTTTAATATCCACCATTGTGCTGTTCAATGATTGAATCTCAGACCGGAATTCATTCCTGAGTTCTTGAATATCTTTTCATACCTCCATTAGCATGTTTATGATTTTTATTTTGAAGTCCCCTTCAGGAATAGTCATGATGTCGATGTCATTTAAATCTTTCTCAGGAGTTGTATTAATAATTTTACATTGAACCCGGTTCCTTTGGCATTTCTTATTTGTATATGGTGCCCTGTAGTGCCCAGAAGCTCTACTCCATGGAATTTGCTCAGCCCCTGAAGCAATGCCGGGGTCGCAGGGGAGTGGTATTGGTGCCTGTGGTGAGGAAAAGGCAGTTTTCTGCTTCCTGGCTTCTATGCCTGTCTCCACTGCCTAAACCAGTGGGCCAAGCACACAGGTATAAGCCTCTATGGTTTGCGTTTGTAATTGCTGTAGACAGATCTTCCCTCTGGCTGGCCTAACGTCAGGGTAGGGTTTGCTGGTTTGCGAGCCAGGTGGGGCTAGCTGGGAGAAAGGTGCAGTAGGCTGTGTGTCACACAGGGAGTCCTTGGAGCTCTGTAGCCAGCCAGGGAGCTGAAACACCTGAAGATCGTTTATGGAGCAAGATTTCTTTTTCCTCTTAAATATGAGAGTCTATATGGCAAAGCTCCCAAACTGCTTGGCAAAGTGCACCCAGACAATTTTGTCTACCTGTCGTCTCTCCTGAGCAGTAAGCTCTGTGCAATCCTTGCCCCTTTAGCAGCTGTCTTGCTAAGGGGTTCCTTGTTAGGAAGTCTCTCAGCCTAGAAGCCTTCCTTTTGTCCCAGAGCAGCCAGATATGGGTCCCTGCTTTCCACAAGCGGCTAGAATCTCAGTCTCTTCAGAAATTCTTTCTGTCTTAGCTTTCCAATCCCGTATCCACAAGAGTATCATGGAAGCACCATGAAATGTAGGTTTGTGCTCCCAGAGCAAATCTCCGGAGTTAGGTATTCAGAAGGAACCAGGCCTCCACTCCCTCCCTGCTCCATTTCTGATCCTCCCTCCAGTGAGCTGGGGTAGGTGAAGGGCTTGTGTGAAATATCTTTTCCATCCCTTTACTTTCAGTCTGTATATGTCTTTGGGTTCTTAGTGAGTCTCTTGTAGGCAGCATATAGATGGGTCTTGTTTTTTTATGCATTCAGTGACTCTACGTCTTCTGATTGGTGCATTCAGAGCATTTACATTTAGGGTCATTTTCAATAGGTATGTACTTTGTTGCCTGTGCAGGCTTCAGATTCGTGGTTACCAAAGGTTCAAGGGTAATTTCCTTACTATCTAACAGTCTAATTTAACTCACTTTGTATGCTATTACAAACATAACCTAAAGATTCTTTTTTTTCCTCCTCCTTTTTCTTCCTCCTCCATTCTTTGTATGTTATGAATCATATTCTGTACTCTTTGTCTATCCCTTGGGTGACATCTATTTCACCTTATAAATATTTCCATCTAAACGAGTCCTTCCAAAATGCAGTGTAGATGTGGTTTGTGGGAGGTAAGTTCTCTCAGCTTTTGCTTATCTGAAAATTGTTTAATCCCTCCTTCAAATTTAAATGATAACCTTACCAGGTAGAGTATTCTTGGTTCAAGGCCCTTCTGCTTCATTCCGTTAAATATATCATGCCCTCCCTTCTGGCCTGTAAGGTTTCTGTTGAGAAATCTGATGATAGCCTGATAGGTTTTCCTTTGTATGTATGATCTTTTTTCTCTCTCTAGGTGCTTTTGGAAGTCTGTCTTTATCCTTGAACTTTGCCATTTTAATTATTATATATGTTGATGTTATCTTCCTTGGATCTCTTGTGTTGGAGATCTGTGCATCTCGATGGCTTGAGAGAGACTATCTCCTTCCCCAGATTGGAGATGTTTTCAGCAATTACCTCCTCTATGACACTTTCTATCTCCTTGTGTCTCTCGTCTTCTGGTACCCCTATTATGCGAATATTGTTCCCTTTGGATTGGTCACACAATTCTCTCAATAATCTTTCATTCTTAGAGATTCTTTTTTCTCTCTGTGCCTCAGCTTCTTAGTATTCCTCTTCTCTAATTTCTATTCCATTTACAATCTCTTCTACTACATCTATTCTGCTTTTAAATACCTCCATTGTGCGTTTCATTTCTGGTACGGAATTTCTTAATGATTGAATCTCTGTCTTAAATTTGTTCCTGAGTTCTTGAATATTTTTCTGTACTTCCATAAGCATGTTTATGATTTTTGTTTTGAGCTCTCTTTCAGGAACGTTGGTGAGTGCAAGTTTTATTTGGTCCTTTTTCTGACGTTTGTTGTATTTTGGTCCAAACCATGTTCTTTTGATGTTTCATATTTCTGTGTGGTGCCCTCCTTTACCCAGAAGCTCCAATCTCTTGAGCTGCTCAGCCCCTTGAGTGAGGTTGGGGGTTGTAGGGGAGTTGAGCTGGTGCCTGGAAGGAGGAAAGTTCTGATTCCTGATTCCTGTCTGCCCTTTCTGTCTCCAGTATCAGTGCCAATGGTCTGAGCACACAGGTGTAAGCCTCTGTGCTTGGCATCTCTACCTGCCATAGAGGGGACCTCCCTCTCGCTGGCCTGATGCCAGAGCAGTGACTGCTGGTTTGCTAGTCTGTGCAGGCAGTCCAGGAGCAAGGCTCTCCAGGCTGCATGTCACAGTGTGGGGGCCTCAGAGCTGAGTAGGCAGCCAACAGGCTGGAGCACCTGAAGCTCCTGAAAGCCCCCAATCTGCCGAGCAGAGCGCACCCACACAACCTTGTCCCCCCATCCCTTCTCATGTGCAGCCAGCTCTGTGTAAACCACACCCCTTCAGCAGCCCTCTCAGTGCTGGCAAGCCTGTCAGACCCCCTGCCTTTCCTTTGTCCCTGAGCTGCTGGGTGTGGATCCCGTCCTCCACAAACAGCCGGAATCTGTTTCTCAAGCACTCTGCCTGTCCCAGCTCCCCATCCTCCAGAGCACCACCCAATGTAGGTTTCTGCTCACAAAGCAGATCTCCAGGGTTAGGTGTTCAGCAGTCGCAGGCTTCCACCCCCTCACCGCTCCATTTCTCTTCCTCCTGCCGGTGAGGTGGGGTGGGGGAAGGTCCTGGGTCCTGCCAGAGTAAGGCTTTGGTATGTTATTCTGTTTCGTGACGTCTGCTCTGTTCATGAGGTCTGTATGCAGTCTCATGCAGCCTTCTTTCCTGTTGCTATTTTAGCATTAGTTGTATTAACTATATTTTCACACTATCTGTGGTTTTGGGAGGAGTTCTCTGTCTCACCTGTCACGCTGCCATCTTGAATCTCCTTTTTTGCCTCTAATAGTTTTTTTTTGGGTGCTGAGCATTGTGAATATTACACTGTTTTAGTGGATTTAAAGAGTGTTGGACTTTGTTATTACAGCAGTGAAGTTACTTGTATATCAGTGTATGGCTTTGTTAGGGTGGGTCTAGAGTACACTTGCTCTAGGCCTAGTTTTTGTCTACTGAGTAGACATTTTCTGCACTATTTACTGAATTCGACATTCACTGAAAACTCCATTCTGACTACTTAGAACGTTTAGTGACATGTGAGCCCTGAGAATTGTTGATTTCCTGCTTCCTGGTCATTCTTTGTTTTGTCTCATGAAGTCTCACTCTACATATGCAAGACAGTACTCAACACTTTTCGGCAACAGATTCACTTGGCCCCCCGCAGATTTTTGCTTCATGTTGAACTTAAGTCTTTTTTTTTTTTTTTTTTTTACTTTGAACTGTTGTGCCCTGCTTGGGATCCTTCTCTCTGTGCTGTGATCTATAAAGTGGTGGCATTTCTAAGCTCATCATGGTTTTTTCCTGTCTTTAGTGGTTCAGTTTTGTGCTGCCTATTGTCCAGTGTCTGACAATAGTTATTTCATATATTTTGCTTAGTTTTGTAGTTTACAGTAGAAGGGCAAGTTCATCCTCACTTACTCTATCATCGCCAAAAGTAGAAAGTTCCTTTACTACGTTTCACAGAAATAAATTTTCAGAAAACTGAGGGTTTTTTTTAAGAAAAATGCACTTAAACTATTCTTTGTATGTATGTAGTTCCTGGAAAACTGAAGTTAAGAGTGTCCCCTTTAAATTACCTTAGCTTCCTTTAATGCTTTTTACTATTATTATAATTAGTATAAGAAAAAAATTATCTTTAGGCTTTCTGTTAAGTAAATAGGAACACTAAACTTCGTTGCTCAGTCTTAAATGTTTCTTTGTCTAATATCGTTATTGAGATCGCCTAAGTTATTGCTTCTGCTCTCCCCTCCCTCTTATCCCCCAGATCACCCTGCCTGCTGAGTGCATAATAGTTGATTGTGGGAGTGGAGAAAGTGGAATGGATGGGGCATACTACATAATGGAAGTATGAGGAAAGGAAAACACTAAGGATAATTAGGTTTTTTTGTTGCACCATGTTTTTTTTTCCTGCGTTAGATTCTTTATTTACTAAGTCTTCTGTTGTCTTGTTTAGTTTTGATCTCTTTTAATAGCTTCCTAAGGAAGAGCGTATAGGGATAAAATTTTAGCTTTCTGAGAAGCCTTAAAATGTCATTTTACTCATAGACTTGATTGATAATTGGGCTGGGTGTAAAATTCTAGGTAGGAACTTAATTTCGCTCTGAATTTTGAAGGCCATATATAGTTTTCTAGCTTTCAGCAGTGTTCCATTATTGCTTTGGAATAAAAGTTCAGTGCCATTCTGATTATGGATCCTTTTTATGTCACATGTTTCTTTCTAGATGTTTTTAAGGACTTTTCTAGGCTTTGGGGTTGCATTTTGATGTGCTATGGTATGGGTCTTTTTTTTTTTTTTTTTGCATGCACTTGTTTGCCCCTTGCAGCTTGAAGGGAGTTCCTTCTTCAGTAAAAAGAAGATGCTATTTTAAAGTATGTTCACACCTTTATTTTTTTCAGTTTTCACTTGCTGGACCTTATGCAGTGAACTAATGATCTTATTTTTCCTACTTTCTGTATTTGTACCTTATGTTTGTTTGTTAACTGACATTTTTGTGGGATTTGGGAGAATATGGAAATAGCATCTGACCCTTCTGTTATATTTAACAGAATCAAATTTAGCATTGAATTTTAAATTGCATTTCTTGTTTAACTAAAATTTTTTTTGTTTTGACAGAGATGTTATGAACATAAACAGTATAGAAATGGGTTGAAATTCTGTAAACAAATCCTCTCTAATCCTAAATTTGCAGAGCATGGAGGTAAGTGTAAGTAGATAAAGCTTTGCTTACTTGTCTGGCTTTATTTATGGGTCTTGTTAACTCCCAGCTGCCTTGAATATTTTCTTATCCATGACCCCCTTTGGGATATGTTTATTATTGAATTTTGAACTTAATGTCAAAAATGATAAACAATCTACTTGAGTTCTGATTTATTCCTATTTTGAATAATGTTAGAGCCATAGAAAAGACAGAACCTAATAGGACAAATACACTTACATAAGTTTTAATAAGTAATTTAAGATGTTATAAGAGTTTGCTCAAGAACTTCTGTTGTGCTCGGAAATTTTATTTCTTTACAGTAAATTTATTCAGAGAGTGCTCATTTAGTCTTTTGTTCATGAACCACCATCTTTTTATTTAGAATTATATCTTAGTTTTTCAAGATAGTCATGTTTAAGATAAGATTTGCATATTGTATTCTGAAAGTTTACATAACTTTGGCCTATTATGGTAGGAGATTGGACAGTGAGATGTTGGTTGAGTAAAGATGTTTGTTGTAGCTAAACTTGTGAAGAGGCAAAGGAAAAATAAACTTTCACTGTTGTGAATTATAAAGTCAGTAAACATGGCTCTTTGATAATTAATTTGATAATATTAATATTGAAGAAGATGGAGAGAGTAATAATTCTCTATTAGCTTTCTTTACACTTGTATGCTTTCACTATAAGAATAAGATTGGAGATGGAAGGCAATGGGAGTAAAAGTACCTAAATTCATCCCCCTTTTCTTTGTAGAAAACTATATCTATCTTTATGATTTTTTTTTTTTTTTTTTTTTGCTGGCCAGGTGTCCAGTTAGGTTGTTTTTTATTCATTTCTAAAATATGCACACTAGTATTGCAACTTTTCATATAATCATGATAAAATTTCTTTACATCAAAGTACCAAATTTCTTTGTTTCTAAAATGCAGTTTCCCCTCATATTTTAACACTGAAATCAGGTTGTATATGAAGTGTCATAATTTTAACTGAAGGTGTTTTTTAGCAGTATATAAAATGATGATTTATCTTAAACTTAATAGCAACCCAGGACTTCAGTAATTAAGGTACTTCAAGATGTTGGTAAAATGTAAGAATAGATTTTACCTATTTGACAACATAGGGCTACTTCTATAGTATCTTAATTTGGCTACTTGGCAACATACTTTGTTTGCATTTCCTTTGTACATGATTTATAATGATTTGTACTTGAAGCTTTTCTCTCTTTTTTGCTTCCATTTCTTTATCTGTACTTATAAAAATTAACACTTCCTTAGGATAATACCTTTAATCCTTATCTTTTATTCCTAATTAATTTTTCTATAAACTCTAAAATTTAGTTCTAAAAACTAGACAAATAAATCATGATTTTTTTATTCCTTTATGCTTCATAAAGTACATAATTGTAAAATTAGAAATCTTTTTTTTCCTTTTCTGAAAACTTAGTATTTCCCTCAACTCTTTTAATCTGTTGATTATGAATGACAGGTACCTGGCGTCTTTTACTTGTATATTTAATGGTAATGCCAAAGAATCATTTAAAAATAAAATTATGAAAATCAGAAATGTATGTAATATATGTGTATGTTTTTAATCATTGAATAGTGAATTTAGTCTTTATGTAACTTGAGTTCACGGAAATAAAATCTGTTTCAGGACAAAGTTTTTCCGTACTTTAAAGGAGTGATTATATAAGGTCATCCCATTGAATTCCCCTGAAGAAAAATAATATTGTCACTGTTTCTTGTTAGCATGTGAATTACTAGTATTCATGTAATTTTTGCATCTTTTTATCTTAAATTCTTGGGAGGTCTGGAGTTAGAAATGTGTGTTTACTTATCGGTTCATAAAATATTTTAATCTGTACACCTGAAAAATTTCCCAATAATCTCTATGCAACTTTCAGTTCTTAGGGTAATGTAACATTTGTTATTGAGATTATGGTTACCTTTTTTGTTATTAATTATTTTTAGTATTTAAGTCCTTTCTTTTTTCTTCCTTTTCTTCTTTTTTTTTTTTTTTAAATAGAAACCCTGGCTATGAAAGGATTAACATTGAACTGTTTGGGAAAAAAGGAAGAAGCTTATGAATTGGTTCGTAGAGGTTTGAGAAATGACTTGAAAAGTCATGTGTGTATCCTTTTTGAGATATATTTAAATATTAGATTGGGGTGTCTTGAGCTGTAAGGCAGCAATTTGGGAGTCAGAAGTTTTAGATCTTTCTTAGCATGTAACTCCAAAGATTATTCTTTTGAAATTGAATAACAGCAATTGTCTTCATTTCAGGAACATTTTTACATATGCATGATGTTGCAACATTTTACCTATTTACAGATAAATGGGACTTGTCTTTTAAAATACAGTAGTCTCCTCTTCTTCAGGGTTTCCCTTTCCAAGGTTTCAGTTACCCAAGATAAACTACAGTCCAAATACCATCAAGAAGGTCAACAGTAGCCTAATGCTATGTCATAATGCCTATGTCATTTCACCTCACTTCATCTCATCATACATATAGGCATTTTATTATCTCATTTTCATAAGAAGGGTGAGGTTAGCACAATAAGATATTTTGAGAGAGACCACATTCACGTAACTTTTTTATTTATATTGTTATATTGTTATAATTGTTCTGTTTTATTATTAGTTACTGTTGACAATTTCTTTGTCAACCCATACAAACTTCTATCTGTATTAAAGATGTTAAACATCAACAACTCTTATCATTTCTCTGCCTAATACAGTTGTTCCCCCCCTTATCTGGTTCTGCTTTTCACAGTTTCAGTTACCCACAATCCACCGTGGTCTGGAAGCAGATGATATTCTTTGTCAAGTATCATCAGAAGGTCAGTAGTAGCCTAATACTGCTACATTACACTGCCTATATCATTCACCTCACTTCATCTTGTCAAGTAGGCATTTTATCATCTCACATTATCACAAGAAGGGCCTGAGTAGAGTATGATATTTAGAGAGAGAGAGAGCATATTCACATAACTTTTATTATAGGACATTTTTATAATTGTTCTATTGTTGATAATCTCTTACTGTGCTTAATTCATAAGTTAATATATAAATTTATAAATTAAACATAGGTATGTATGTATGTATTGGAAAAAACATGTGTATGCACATATGTACATACATAGGACATGCAGTTTCAGGGGGTCTTGGAACATATCCCCATGGAGAAGGGGGGACTACTGTATTTATGAAAGTTCCTCCCACAGTTAAAAAGAAAGAGGCACCCAGCAGATTTAATCATGATGATAAATTGAGAGAAGGATATACAGTATTAAAGAGATAATTTAGTGTGCTGATTAAGAGCACTGGCTTTGGAGTATGAGTCACTTAGGTTTGAATCCTGTTCTATAATTTTAGGACTTAGTTTCCTCATGTGTGAAGTAAGGATAATCATACACACCTCAGTGTGGTATAAAGATTCAATGGTGAGATATGTAAGATGTTTAACATAGTTTCTGATAATGCTAGGTACTATACTAGATAAATTTTATGAAAGGAAGTGTGAGGGTAAGAGCAAGTACAAGTGTCAGGGAAGATAGAGAAAAAATTGTGGATTGCTATTTTAAACTAGTTTTTAAACAAATATATATTTTTTCCTATTTTGTGGACTAACACAATTTTAAGTGTTGAAACACAGCAAATTTTCAAGTGTTTACCAGGCCCCTGGCATAGTACAGATGAAGAAAAGATAGTGGATTTTGCTCTCAAGGAATTTACAGTCTACTGAAGGAAGATACTTAGTAGAAGCATATACGGATACATAAAATGTTACAGCTTGTTCAAAAATTATCACTAATCCAGTAAAGCAGAAAAGTGAGTTGGGAATAATCAAACTAAAAAAGTTAAGCATAGGATTAATTAATAAGATTATTATAGATTATCTTTTCATCATTCTTAGTGATTACATAGTTTTCAATATGTATTTCATGATTTTTTAATTGGGTTCCTTTTGATGCACATATGTTTCTTTACATTTTTAGCAGTGTTAAATTCCTTGAGGATGGATTTTTTAGGAGGTGAAGATTAGAGGCAGTTAAAAAGTTGCTGCAGTGCTCAAGAGAGGTGAGAAGTTGTGAAAAATAGGGTATTGGTAATTGAAATGGTAAGATAGGTAATGGGGGCCAGATTATGAAGGGTGGTGTGCCTTAGGCTTTTGAAAACCATATTCCACTCAACTGAGATGATTTTATTAAGCTTTATTTTGTCATTTATATTATGAAGATAAATAATTGCTTTCCAAATAAAACTTACAATATTAAGTATGTATTTTCAGTTAATATGATGTTATATATTTTATTCTGTTGAGGATCCCTGGTGTAAAAGTTGTTAGATTGAAGTTTTTGAAACTGATCTGAGAAACATTTTAAGTTTCTGGACAAGGAAGTGGATATTTGCTTTTGATTACTGTGTTTTAGAAAGGTTACTCTGGCAGGAGAGAATAAAAGCAGAGACTGAATGTGGGAGGATGGGTACCTACTGCATAATCAAGATCTAAAGTAGAAAGATCCAGTGTTAGGGGAGTTTTGCTTACATGTCTTCACCCTTTGTAGCATTTGTTACAACCTGCTGTGATTTTGCTGATTTACTCTGTGCTTCTTACTAGATTTTAAGTTCCTTGAATGCAGGACACTGTCCATTTTGGCCACCTACACCCTACTTATTAAGAAATTCTAATAATTATTTGTTAAATGAGTGAATGTTTTTATTTTGTATGTGGTTGATTTTTAGGAACTTTGTACCTGCTCTATGGTTTTGTCCTAACAGGCCTTGTTAGCTGAAGAAAAAAAGATACATGGTTTAAAATAATAATTACTTGTCATGATTCCCATTCCTTCTTTTTCCTTTTAAAAAAATAAATTCCCTTATACTACCTAAAGCAATCTACAGATTCAGTGTAATCCCTATCAAAATCCAGCAGCATTCGTCAATGAACTGGAACAAATAGTTATAAAATTCATATGGAACCACAAAAGACCCCGAATAGCCAAAGCAATCCTGAGAAGGAAGAATAAAACAGGGGGAATTACGCTCTCAGACTTCAAGCTCTACTACAAAGCTACAGTAATCAAGACAATTTGGTATTGGCACAAAAACAGACCCACAGACCAATGGAACAGAATAGAAAGTCCAGACATTAACCCAAACATATACGGTCAATTAATATATGATAAAGGAGTTATGGATATACAATGGGGAAATGACAGCCTCTTCAACAGCTGGTGTTGGCAAAACTGGACAGCTACATGTAAGAGAATGAAGCTGGATTACTGTCTAACCCCATACACAAAAGTAAACTCAAAATGGATCAAAGACCTGAATGTAAGTCATAACGCCAAAGAACTCTCAGAAAAAAAACATAGGCAAAAATCTCTTGGACATAAACATGAGCGACTTCTTCATGAACATATCTCCCCGGGCAAGGGAAACAAAAGCAAAAATGAACAAGTGGCACTATATCAAGCTGAAAAGCTTCTGTTAAGCAAAGGACACCATCAGTAGAACTAAAAGACATCCTGCAGTATGGCAGAATATATTCATAAATGACGTATCCGATACAGAGTTAACATCCAAAATATATAAAGAACTCATGCACCTCAACAAACAAAAACCAAATAATCCAATTAAAAAATGGGCAGAGGATCTGAATAGACACTTCTCTGAAGAAGAAATTCAGATGGCCAACAGGCACATGAAAAGATGCTCCACATCGCTAATCATCAGAGAAATGCAAATTAAAACCACAATGAGATATCACCTCACACCAGTAAGGATGGCCAACATCCAAAACACAAACAACAACAAATGTTGGCGAGGATGTGGAGAAAGGGGAACCCTCCTACACTGCTGGTGGGAATGCAAATTAGTTCAACCATTGTGGAAAACAGTATGGAGTTTCCTCAAAAAACTCAAAATAGAAATACCATTTGACCCAGGAATTCCACTCCTAGGAATTTACCCTAAGAATGCAACAGTTCAGTTTCAAGAAGACATATGCACCCCTATGTTTATCACAGCACTATTTACAATAGCCAGGGAATGGAAGCAACCTAAGTGTCCATCAGTAGATGAATGGATAAAGAAGAAGTGGTACATGTACACAATGGAATATTACTCAGCCATAAGAATAAAACAAATCCTACCATTTGCAACAACATGAGGGTATGCTCAGTGAAATAAGCCAGGCGGAAAAAGACAAGTATCAAATGATTTCACTCATATGTGGAATATAAGAACAAAGAAAAAAACTGAAGGAACAAAACAGCAGCGGATTCACAGAACCCAAGAATGGACTAACAGTTACCAAAGGGAAAGGGACTGGGGAGGATGAGTGGGAAGGGAGGGACAAGGGGGAAAAAGGGGCATCACGATTAACAGACATAATGTAGGAGGGGCACGGGGAGGGCTGTACAACTCAGAGACTACGCTGATAGACAGTGACTGTAATGGGGTATGTGGGGGGAAGTTGATGAAGTGGGGAGTTTAGTAACCATAATGTTTGCACATGTAATTGTAGATTAATGATACCAAAATGAAAATAAACAAATTCCTAACATTGAGCCTTTATTTTGTGCCAGCCAGTGAGTGCCTTATGTATGTTATTCCATTTAGTCACCAAACTATTATGCTTTGCTCTATAGAATTTCTATTTACATTTGTAATTGAGGAAATATAACGAGAGTAAATAACTTGTCCAAGGTCACAGAGCTAATAAGTCAGGCTAGAACTATTTTCTTTGGCTCTAAGTGCTGTACTGTTTTTTTCTTTTACTGTATTGACCTACCTTCTACCTTTTATTCTTTTTATAAGCTTATAATTTTATAAATAGCTGTAGTTCTCTGAGTTTCCTGGGGAATATTATTTCTTGACCATGTAGGTTGTAACCTTAACTAAATCCTTTAGGTTGGCATGTTTATGGCCTACTTCAGAGGTCAGACAAGAAATACGATGAAGCCATTAAGTGTTACAGAAATGCGCTAAAGTGGGATAAAGACAATCTTCAAATCTTAAGAGACCTTTCTTTACTACAGATTCAAATGCGAGATCTTGAGGGTTATAGGGTAAGTAAAATAGAGAATATTTTTATTCCAATAATAAAATATTGTTAAAATATTTTAAAGTTTTTTGAGTACTTCTGATAAGCAAATTTTCCATTTAAAAAAGAATTAAATTGAATTTTATTCTCCTCTCTCCAATAGTGGTTGTGTTTTATGATTGGACTAGTCAGGTTTATAAAATGAATGATTTTACTTTGAATTACTATACAGAGTTGAGTTAGTCAGTCAGTGAAAATTAACAATATTCCTCTGACAGTGCCTTTGGTATTAATATGTAAATATAACCTTTGGTTCTCACATTTTTATGGAAAGCAAATTTTTCTGTTTCTTTTTACCTCTGTTAAGCCTAGTGTCTGTCTTTGTAGCTTCACTTTACCCTTTAAATTAGCCTATTAAATCAGACCTATTTAGTCCCTCTTTTTTTTTCCATAGAGTACCTGCTGAATTGTTTCCTCTATAGATCTTCACTCAGTAGTTGGGCACTGAATTTTTAAGAAAATTTTTCCTTTTTACTATCTTTTCTATCCTGTCTCTTCCTAAAGTAGATCAGAAAATAATAAAGGGTACCTGGTCTTAACAAGATTACCATGGAGATTTCATTGGGCTTAACAAATTTTTTTTGCTTGTGTAAAATTACACAATATATGATGTTTGAAACTATTTTCTGTTATTCTTCCCAGCACTGTGTTGCCAATTGCTCAGTGTTACGGGGTAAATTAATATGATCCTTTTAAGGAGCATTTGCTTTCACTGTAAACCTAGAAAAAGTGGTTTTTTTCCCCTTTAAGGAAACGAGATATCAATTACTTCAGCTTCGACCTGCACAGAGAGCATCATGGATTGGTTATGCTATTGCTTACCATTTATTAGAAGATTATGAAATGGCAGCAAAGATTTTAGAAGAATTTAGGAAAACACAACAGGTAACAACCAGAAGCCAAACCCAGTAAACTCGGTCTGATTCTAAGTATAATGAAAAAAAAGAAGTGTACATAGTCTTGCAACTTTTTATTTTGAAATAATTTCAAACTTAAAAAAAGTTGCAAGAATAGTACAGAGAACTGCATATAGGAGTTTACTCATGTGAACTAATTGTTGGTATTAACACTTAATCTCTTAAAATTTATTTTACATTCTCTTCATCTCCTTGTCTATTTACATTTTCTTCGTGAAACATTTGAATGTAATTGTAGACACCATGTCCTTTTATTCTTAAGTGCATCAGTGTGATGTTTCCTAAGAATAACTATACAGTTGTCAACTTAATATAGATTATCAAAAAATTAGATATAACATTGATAGTTATCTAATCCACAGCTTCATATTCAGAATTTTCTAATTGTCCTGTTTATATACTTTCTAGGACTTTTTTCCCTCCATTTCAGGCTCCAGTTTAGAATCATACGTTGTATTTAGTTATCATTTCTCTTCAGTCTCTTTTAATCTGGAAGCTTTGAAGGCTTTCTTTGTATTTGATTACATTGATACTTTTGAATAGTTCAGTGCTGTTGTAAAATGTTCATCAGTTTGGATTTGATGTTTTCTCATTATTAGATAGAGTTTCGCACTTTTCGGTAGGGAACCACAGAAGTGATGTTGAGCCCTTCTCAGTTCATCACGTTAAGAGGCACATGATACCTGTTTGACCTTTTGGTTGCTTGGTTAAGATGGTGTCTGCCAGGTTTCTTCACTATAAACTTGTTATATTTTCTCTATTTACTTAATAAATGATTTGAGACTGAATAGCCTGTTCCTTATCAAACTTTCACCACTGGTTTTAGCATTCATTATGATTCTTGCCTGAATCAACTATTTAAGAATACTGCAAAATGATAGTTCTATTTATTTTTTCTTAACTTATTGTTTGACATTCTACTGTTAAGTAAGAATTTCCTTTCTTCCCTGTGTACTTATGTAAGGACTTCTGGATTCTTATTCAATGAGATATAAGTTAATATTGTCATTATTTACTTAGTTGCTCCCTAGACAGATATTTAGGAATTTTTAAAAAATGATTTATCAATCAGGTATTATTTGACTTTTTGTAAATATTTGAGTGTGTAAACAATTTTCTAATATGAAAACAAAATTCTTACTGTTAGTATTCCTTATATCCATATATAGACATCTCCCGATAAAGTGGATTATGAATATAGTGAACTCCTTTTATATCAAAATCAAGTTCTTCGGGAAGCAGGTCTCTATAGAGAAGCCCTGGAACATCTTTGTACCTATGAAAAGCAGATTTGTGATAAACTTGCTGTAGAAGAAACCAAAGGTATTTTTTTTGTCATTTATTGTAATAATTATAATAATAAAAAGCAAGGCTGAAAAATCTAGTTGCTACTGATAATTGCATATAATTCATTTTTTGAAGATAGAGTGTTTCTTACTCATGCACTTCAAATACTTTGTAATGTGGGAAAAAAACTATGGATATTGTTGATAAAGGAAAAAATAATTGTAAACAATAAAATCATTGAGATGACTCAATGAAATGTTTTACTTTAAATAAAGTGTCTTTGATCTGAAAGTATTACAGGCTTTGATCAAAACACAGGAGGCAGTTGCTTAATTTTATAAGACAGTCTTTTTATGGAAAAACATAGTTTTTGAAATATTCTTTAAGTACATTATTTCATTTGATACTTTGATAAATTTATTAGTGAGGAAGAATGACAAGATCAATCAAATTTAGGTAGGGACACAGAATTGACCAAAGGATTTTAGCGATTTGGAAGTCATTGGTGATGTTAAGAGTAGCACTTTCTCGTTATTTGGAATAAGGATGGTAAAAGCACAAACAAAACAAGCAGATTTGAATGGGATTGGAAGTAGAGGAATTGATGATAGCATGCATAAATGACTCATACAAGGGATTCTCTTATATAGGGGAACAGATATTCGGTAGTGGTGGATGAAATGGGATACAAGATCAAAAGAAGTATTTTTACAGCATGTGCATATGTTCACTGGAGAATAATCGAATAGAAACAATATTTGATAAAGAAGATGTGATCTGGTGGATAAGTTGAAGGATTTTCCTTAGGTAACAACATGAATAGTTCATCTACAGTAGCAAAAGATGGTAGAGTATATGGGCAACTAAGTGTGTAAATATAGTTAGGATTTGGGAGTTCTCTTCTAATTGCTTCCATTTTCTTAGTGAAATAGAAAACAGAGCCATCAGTTCATTCAACAAAATACGTTTTGAATACACACAGTGAGTTAGGTATTGGGGACAAGGTATATGGAGAGAATAGAAGGGAACTAAGAGTAGAGTCATCAGTCTTTGAAAATACCAGTAATAAAGGCGTTGGTAGTCAAGGGAGGGAGGGGTCAAGAAATTTTGGGAAATCCCTGGAGTGGGTAAATGGACAAAGTTAGGCAGAAAGTTTATTGTTAATTCCCATACCAACCACTTCCTTCTACAAAGAAACGAGAAAAATTAAGGGAAGGAAATGGTGAACGACTGTGGTGTAGGGAAGAAAAGTTGCAGGATATTTTTTATTTTCTTGGTGAAGTAGGCTTTTGGTTAGTGTAGAGCAGGTTTTCAGCTTCAGCACCATTGATATTTTGGGACCAAGTTGTTGGGGATGGAAGTCTCCTCCTGTGTGTTGGACAATATTTAGCAGCATCCCTAGCTGCTACCTGTCAGATCCCAAGTAGCATCTGCATCCCTTACTTCTACATCTAAAAATGTCTGCAGGTATTGCTGAGTGTCCACTGGGCACTTGGTTGAGAACCACTGGTGTAGACTTTCATATGGGCTTTTTAGCCAAATGCTTGGGTTCAAATCCTGACTCCAGTGTGAACTATCTGAAAGACCCTGTGCAAATTTACTTAAGTTGTCTCTGCTTTAAAATGATAAAAATGATAGTCACCTATTTCACAGTGTTATGAGAATTGAGTTAATATATGTGAAACATTTGAAAATTACTGGCACAGAGTGAACACTTAGTAAGTATTCATTTTTATTATCTGATGAAAACAAAGGGCGCAAAGATGAAGTCTTCACTTGAAAATAATACCTTTGGTAAATGGAAACCTATTAAGGATAAGAAAAGGCATTCAAGTTTGGAGCTCATGTTTCTAGTGAAACCAGTGCCTCTGTCTATTCATCTGACAATTTGCTTCCTTTTATGAGAAGGTGTGGAGTAAACAAGCAATTGGGATGGGATATTCCAGGCCTTAAGATTAATAAACAAGGAAGCCTAGGTTTTGAGATTGATTTTGGTATTTGGGGTTGCTCATGTCATTCGGGTATGCGATTGGTCATGCGGCCCAGAGAAAACAAGCAATGAATCTGAGTTGTTAGAAGAAAAGGAGATGGTTTTTCTCTAAAGGATTAGTGAGACAACAATAAGAAAGACAGGATGGTTACGCATAAAGCAAGATGCTTATTTGGTAGTTAGAAGAGATAGAAAAAGCAGGTTTTGACTGTGGTCATGATTATGGGCTGCTATAGCAGAATCATGTTACAGTTGTTTAAAGGTTCATAAGGCAAGTAGGGTGTTGGATTAAGTCATTAATTTGGAGGTTGAAATTGTATGATGTCAGGAATAATAGTTTGGTGACTATTCAATGAATTTGGGAAGCTGGAATAGAGTTAGACAAATACCTGAATAAATTGAGGATGTGATGAAAATGCCGTTTCTAAATATAAACTTCAGGCAAGGAAAGACAATAAAATAACATGGGAAATAGTCTTGTTTGAAGGGAACTGAGAATTCAGGAAGATGTCAAATCCATTTATTTCCCAACAGTGAAGAGGTTTTAAGAGAAAGTTTGAAGAAAAGTCAAAAGTATATTCTGAAGTTGATTTGAGTTAATTTGATCTTTTTTTGTTTTAATCAGGGGAACTTCTGTTGCAATTATGTCGTTTGGAAGATGCAGCTGATGTTTATAGGGGGTTACAAGAGAGAAATCCTGAAAACTGGGCCTATTACAAAGGTTTGGAAAAGGCACTCAATCCAGGTAGTATTGTTTAAGGCTTACTCAGTTTCAATTGCTTTTGCTAATATGTATCTTATTAATCTATTGAAAAGCATAACTAGAAAATAGTAGTTAGTCTGAATACAAAAGTGCATTTGCAAACTTCATTTAATATGGCAGACCGACATTTTCTGAAACCTCTCTTCTACTACAAATAGAAATCGTTCACAAGAGAATTTGAGAAACAACTTTTAAATATACACAAATGCATGGCAGCATAAAAAACATGAAGGGGAAATTTCCACTGACAGAAAAGGAGACAGCACCCTAAAGGGAAGAAGCAAGCATAACTTCTGTTGTACCTGTGGCTACAGCAGAGTAGCCTGCCAGGGGCATGCAAATGGAGTTAAGCTGAAAGAGCGGCACTGTTTTCCTATGTGGGGAGTGGAACTCAATTTCCCTCACTCCAAAAAACTTGGGTCCAGAGACTCTCTTCTCCCTCCTGCCCTCATGGCCCTCATCATGGTCTCCCATGAATGGGACCTGCTGGTAAGGACAGGCCCAGAAACATATCTTCTGCAAAGCAGGCAGGGTCCTTAGCCAAGATGATTTGATTTGAAGCTGTTTTCCTTAAGACTAGTAGTGAGCCATTCCTGATACATTGGTATTATGCAAGAGAAATCTTGTAACAAAGAATATAATACTCTCCTAGGAATATCAGCACAGAAATAGTAATCATCAGTACCAGCCAAAGGGAAAATAGAGATGATGGAGGAACCTTCTAAGATCCAGAGAGGAAATTGCAGCTATGAAATATGAATAGTTAAGAAGTACCATTGAGGAGTCTGGGAAATGGAAAACCTACTTATTGACATAAAAGCCTAACAGATTGAAAAGAAGAGAGGCCACAACTGAGGAGAAATTAGTAATTGAACTGAGAAAAGCTCTCAACTGAGAGTAAAAGAGAAAATATAAATACAGAGAAAAGGAAGATAGGGGATAGATTCAGAAGTTCTAAAGTCAGAGGAGAGGAGTTAGAGGACAGGCTAAAGAGAATAATGGAGAAGCCATATACGGAAACATAATGACTGAGCCTTTCTTGGAAGTTAAAAAAAGTAAAGGAGTCCACAGATTTTGAAAGGTTACCTAAAGCAGACCAAGATAAAATTATGTATTTTACATGAGTATAGGCATTTAAAATATGAAAATATTAGAAGAAAGTATTCTAAAATGATTGTTGATATATTAAGTAGTTAGACTTAAATGATTTTCTAACCCTCTTCAAGTTTTCTGTTGAATATAATTCTTATATACTTTAAGAAATTTGAAATTTGCTACAAAAATATTCAAGTTATAATTATACATAAAAAGAACTTCTTTTGTCTGCAGCTAATATGTTAGAACGACTAAAAATTTATGAGGAGGCCTGGACTAAATATCCGAGGGGCCTGGTTCCAAGAAGACTGCCATTAAACTTTTTATCTGGTAAGTAAGAATTACTGACAAGGAGTGAAAATGATGTTAAGCTTTTCCAGTTTCTTGGTTTTAATTATATGACTATGCATGTTAAGTTTAAAGTATGCACTGTTAGCATTGTCTAGCTAAAATGTAAGGCAACAGAATTTTTTTCTTCTAAGGTGAGAAGTTTAAAGAGTGTTTGGATAAGTTTCTGAGGATGAACTTCAGCAAGGGTTGTCCACCAGTCTTCAATACTTTGAGGTCATTATACAAAGATAAAGAAAAGGTAAAGCAAAATAACATTTTTTTTGGTATGATTTCTTCGCTTGGTATTTGGAATAACTGATGCTTGATTATCTTTGCACATAGTGTACATTTTGTGAATCTGGATCCTTGCAGTTTAGGGCTTTTGTGCGTCTTGTTTCCTTTTCATCCTCTTCTCTCTTTAGGTAATTATCTTAGTGCTTACTTGTTTTCTCTGTCTTTTGTTTCTGCTGTATACTTCAGTGAGTCAGTGTAGGTTTGAAAAATTTGATAAGGTAGTGATTTCTTCAGTATTTCTTCTAATCCCTGCTCATGGTGAAAGAGTGATTTCTTTTTTTAAAACAAGTTTTAGTTTAGTAATCTTTCTCCTTTTTTATTTGGTAGAAAAAGTATTCTGTTAGAAGAGTTTGTTCACTGTTCCCGCAAGTCAGCTTAACTCTTTCAGCTGTGTATTATAATATTCATAATGCTTATTAAGAGGGTGTTTTAATCTAATCAGATTATTTTGCTTCTAAATATAGTGTTGAACAATGTCAACACATGTTGATTGGATTGAAAAAATTAGGTACAGTGAAAAATCAAAGGTGGAACAAAGTAAACATGCTAAGCACTTCAACCTAAAGCACATAAGGTGCACTTATTTGCCAGTCTTTTGCTGAGAAGCCCAAGGTAGGGGCTTTGTTGATGACTGTTGCACTTTTTTTTTCCCTTGAATAAATCACATCATAAAATGTGGTCTGTTATTTCCAGTTTCAGTGAAGTGAGAACTTGATGCTTGTGAAGCAGCAGATGATTGTAGACTGCTGTGTACACACACACACACATTTTTTTAATTGAAGTATTGTTGGTACATGATCTTATATTGGTTTCAAATGTACAACACAGTGGTTCAGCCGTTACCCATATTATTAAATCCAGTCTAGTGCAGTTACTATCTATCAATATAGAAAGATGTTACAGAGTCACTGACTGTATTCTCCATGTTGTACTGTTGTGCCTGTGACCAACTTACATTGTGACTCCTATATTTTTGTAACATTTTTCCCTTTATGGTTGTCTCATTTAAACCTAAACTGATGAAAAATATCTAATAATTTATCCTTGAGTCTTTCCACAGTATTCAACTTGAAACAGTTCTTTCTTTTTGTTCTCATTTCTTAATTTACATAATATTGAATTGAATTCTGCACTGATGATAATAAATGCAACTGATTGAAACAGGTTTATGAAAGCAAAACTCTTAGTGAGCATGTAACTCCACTTGTGGGAGCAGAAGACACGGGCGTAGCCGAATAACCCAGCCGTGACGTTGCGGTCCTCAGTTTCTGAGGTGATGCAGAGAGCTGGTGGTAATCTGTTGAGTCAATTGAGGTCATATAAGAGAGCTTCTACAGTAACAAATCCATTATAGATGGATTAAGCAAAGAGGGGGATTAATAAATTAAAAATATTCACAGATCTGTTATGAAGCCAAGAACAAGTAGTGTTGTCATGACTCAAGAGAAGCAAGAACCTAGACAGCCACTCATTCTTCTGGACCTCAGAAACCCACCTACTGTTTCATGTTTCAGCTTTACTAATACTTTCTCCTGGATTATGAAATTGAGTGCTGATGCTGTCATCTATTTGCAGAATTTCTCTTTTCATATAGTGTTTAATTCTTGATTTGTAAATAGTAAATGTTAACTGTGGGTGTTATTTATGTGAATTGAGATAAAAATCATCCACAACATTACCTCTTGTCCAGTCTTTTCCTGATTTCTAGTTCAGTTTGATGCATTATTTTCTGGTAGGAAAGGAGTTACCAGTAAGTTTCTAGAAAGTTGTGTCTTAATACAGACCTTCAAAAACATATGGTGTACTTGCTTTTAAGTCTATATTTAGGTTAAGAGGTTTATAAAAAGGTGTGCTTGTGTGTATTTGTGTGTGTGTGTGTGTGTTGGAATGTTTATTTAGCCCTTTAATAGTAAATAACACATTTTACACAAGAATAGTAACTCTCCATATTTTTTATTAAAAGTGCTTGTGTATTTGTACCTAGGTGGCAATCATAGAAGAATTAGTAGTAGGTTATGAAACCTCTCTAAAAAGCTGCCGATTATTTCACCCCAATGGTAAGTGCTCAAGTTCTGTGTTTTAAAAACATCTTCAAAATTTTACTGTATTATGAAGTTCTTAATCAGAAGATCAGTAACATCTACAAAACTAGATGTAATAATGTAATGATCCTCCATTTACCCATCACCCGCTTCAGTGATTTTTAACTCATGGCCAAACTTATTTTATCCATTTTCTTTACTTCCCCTTTACTCCCATATTATTCTGAAGCAAGTCTCCTCACACCATTTTATCCATGAATATTTTAGTGTTTTAAAGATCATAACCATAATATCATCATCACACCTGAACATTACTCTCTTAATAACAAAGGAAAAGAGTCCGTGCTGACATTTCCAGTTACCTTATAAATGTCATTTTTTCTCTTTGTTTTTGAAGTTTTTTTCGAAATACAGGCGAAATCTATATTTTGAGTTTGGTTGATATGTTTCTTAACTCTCTTTTAATTTGTAGGTTTTCCCTCCATCTCTTTGTTAAGAAAATTAGTTTTTTCTTGAGTTTTTTTATAGTCTATATTTTGCTGAATGTACTTTCATGTTGTTGTTAACATTTTATTCCTCTGTCCTCTGATTTTGTTATAAATTGATACTTGGATGTAGATCTGTGCTGTCGAACTTCATTAGCTATAGCCTCTTGTAACTAGTAAAAAAATACATGTTAAATAAAATAAAAAATTCAGTTTCTCAGTTGTAGTAGCCATGTTTCAAGTGCTGCTCAATAGACATGTAAAGCTTATGCCAACCATATTGGACAGGGCAGATACAAACATTCCCATCATTGCAAAAACTTTTAATGTAAAGGACAGACAGGTCTGACTAGGGGCTTGATGAGATTCAGCTCCTTCTGGCTGGCTGCTTTTTGTTTTGTTTTAAATATAAAAGTGGTGAGTAAGATTATTTCCCAGATAGTAGTAGGTTCTTCCATCAAGAGGCATGCCATTATTTTGTTTATATGTTAGCAACTGTTAGGAATTACAAACTGGTGATACTCTATCATTCATTTTTTATTATCTTAAAAGAGAAATTCCCCCTCATCTCTTATCTGCTTATCTGATATTTCAGTTCGTATAGGAAAAGAAAGATAAATGCTGCTTTATCTCCCCTGCTACTCCTGTGTTTTTTGTTCTTTATTAGTTTTCAAAACAATGAATTGGTTTAGTAGCATCTTTCAAAGATGGTCAATACACATTTTAAAGGTATTACTATGAATTCATGGATTCAAACATACTCAGTGTTTTAAAGCATTGCAGTTTCAAATGGTCCAGCCTTTACATACAGCAGTAGTTGATAGCTTCATTGCAGTGTGGTATGACAAGATACTCCAGTTCATCTTCTACGCTGCCCAGAGTACACCTGGAATCAGTTGTTTTTCCCAAGAAGCCCTGATTGTCAGGGTGGGGAAGCCCAGTGTGGGACGGACCTCTGGTGCTCATTGCTATTGGGTTGATTATTGTTTCTAGGCCTCAAAGATTAATTTTAATACTTTTTAGAAGGCATTGCCATGATTTCATTGGTTAATCATCATGATGTTCCTTTGATTATCAGCATTTTCCTACATATTTTACAAATGTGGAAGAGGTTCAGTGACATGCCCAAGAATATGCAGCACTTTAGTTGCAGATCAGATCGGGAGTTGGTGAGTTCCACTCCTATTATTTGTCCACTGAGCCATCCTACTTTACTAGGATAAAAATAAGCAATCTTGCTTTCTTTGAAAGCAAATAACAGTTCTCCAATTTTACAAAGCATTTTTTAATGTATGGGTTGTATATCTGACTCACACGTTCTCTTATGAGTAGATAAGGTTAAATTATAAACTATAATATAAAATAAACATTTTATCTCATTTCTTGGGTATAGTTTTTATTCAATCTAAATCATGCATTGTTGCATATTCAACATAATATTAAAATATATTGAGAATATTAAAATCATTAAAATTCAAAATAATCACAAGTATATTTATGTATAATGTACTACATTAGCTAGAAACCCAACTGAACAGGCCCTTTTTTTTAAAAAAACCTCATATTAATGGAAACTTTCTTTCAATTCTCTTTTTTTTCCCCATCATAAATAATCGGTACACTCTCATAGTCCTAATACAACTTCTCTACCCAACTCCTTTTATTTCCTTTTTAGGTTATTTGTTATATCTTTGATCCCATTTATCTGCCTTATTTATTATATAAGGTTCTTACTAAACATAAGGCATTGTGGTAGGGGCTATATTGATACAGAAGAGAAAGTGTGGCCCCTTCCAAAGATCTTAAACATTTAGGGATGGTTTTATAGTTAGATGGATATATAATGTTCAGATTACTTTCCTTTTTTTAATAAAGAGAGCCATTTTGTCATGGTTACTCTCTTAATACATGTAATGACTAACCTTGGCTTCTTTCCTCCTCTCTCCCCACCCTCTACTTCTTAAAGATGATGGAAAAGAGGAGCCACCAACCACATTACTTTGGGTCCAGTACTACTTGGCACAGCATTATGACAAAATTGGTCAGCCATCAATTGCTCTGGAATACATAAATACTGCTATTGAAAGTACACCTACATTGATAGAACTCTTTCTTGTGAAAGCTAAAATCTATAAGGTAAAATTCTTTCCCCCTTTTTCTTGTAATGAGACTCCTAAAATTTTTTCAGTAATTTATAGATTCTAAAAGCTGTAAGAAAAATGACATATTTTGATGGCTCATAAAACATGTAGTAGCAAGTATAGTACATTTCTCAATCTGATTATTTTTAGACTTGTCATGGTCATATACATTCACACATACACATAATGTTTGGATATTTTCTTGATTTTAAGTAATTATAGATAATCGAAAGTGATTATATTTGCTATGAAATGTTTTTTCTATTAATATTTGAATATGATTATATACCAGTATCTGGTAATCTTAATGAAATGAAACTGAAGATTCTATGAATTCATCATACTGTTACCTCTCTTGCTTTTGCAACTCTTGGGTCCTGCTTGAGATCTCCTATCATATTTACTAGCAGCAATTTAAAGTTGATTCTTCTCTATCTTAATACAAATACAATTTAGTTAAAAGCTCTTGGAGAAAAGATTATAAACCAATAATTTATTTACCAAAAAATAATGAATAAAGCACTTTTCAAAGCCATTTTATGCTCATTAGATTTGTGGCTTTGACAGATGGTCTAGTTAAGTGAAATTAGAAAGAGGATCATTGTGGAATGCCCATTAATGGTCCAAATCAGCAATATTCCCATGGTTCCTTGGGAGTAGAAATTTAACCATTCCTTTGCTTTTTTTATGACCTTTACATTGAACTATATTGTTCAGACTTAAAGCTTTTGATCATTGTTTATTCTTTGATTCAAGCATCATTTTTGAGTATTCACTATGTGTGAGGCACTGTTACAGATAATGAGATTATAACAGTGGACAAAATTATTAAAACTAGTCTTTACTATCCGAGAGCTTATATTTTACATGGCCAGAAAGGTATCAAAATTTATATTATGCTAAAGTATATGCATCTACATGGTTTAGGGTCTTGAGGGTCAGAATACCTTTTCTTCCATTTGTGTTTTACTTATTTATCAACAGGTAACTAATTACCTGCATAGTAAAACTAGCATGCTGACTGGTTTATTTTGCCTTCTGTCCTTTAAGCATGCTGGGAATATTAAAGAAGCTGCGAGGTGGATGGATGAGGCCCAGGCCTTGGACACAGCAGACAGATTTATCAACTCCAAATGTGCAAAATATATGCTAAAAGCCAATCTGATAAAAGAGGCTGAAGAAATGTGCTCCAAATTTACAAGGGTTTGTATAACTAGTGTTCTTATAAATAAACAGCTGAAACTTGATATACCTTGCTTATTTTCAAAGTTTGTTTCTGATATTTCTAATACCAAAATAGGCATAATTTAATTAAATTGCCTTATCAGAAAAAATGAAATAAATATTAGTATTAAACATTATTTTCTTTTTAGATGGGTATACAATGGATTTTTAAACTGATTTATACTGATGTACAGATTAAATTTTTAGATTTGAAGGGAATATTGATCAAGTACCTGTTAGGTTCCAGTGTTCTATTTCTCAGGTTACTCCCCAGCCACAGTTATGTAGATCTTCTGATTAACCATTACAAAGGTACTTTTTTAGTGGTTAGAAATATAATTCCAGTTTCTTTCACATGTTAACTGTTGTTACTCCACGAATAGTTAAGAAAAGAGAAAATAATTTCAAAAGAATTCAGATAAATTCACCATCTTTCCCTTCTTAAATCCTATGGTGGAATAATATAATTAGTAAGAATCGTCCTAAATATATGTGATTTTTCATATAGGAAGGAACATCAGCGGTAGAGAATTTGAATGAAATGCAATGCATGTGGTTCCAGACAGAATGTGCCCAGGCTTATAAGGCAATGAATAAATTTGGTGAAGCACTTAAGAAATGTCATGAGATTGAAAGAGTAAGTACCCTATAACGTACAAGTTTCTCATTTTATCCTGTTTTATGTTGATGGCTTTAGGCAAATCTTAAGAGTTTTTTCTCCTCTCACAGTGATTTCAAAATATAAGTATTCACATTTTTCAGTGATTGTAATGGAAAATATACTGCATTTTCAGTAGACTTCCCTTCCAGCAGACTTTTCATTGTCCAATCTTCCTGTAAGAATTCATGTAAAAAGATTTTAGGGCAATTTGTATCTTGGCTATATTTTCATTGACTTTTAATGTTTCTTTCAAATTTCAGTAATATATACAAAGCTCTTCATTTGCCCTAGAAACCTGTTTGTGTGGAATTGATTGGTGATGCCATATACTCTTGATATTTACAGCATTTAAACTTTGAAGTTTTTTCATGATATTTCTATAACCTATGTAATTCCTCATTTTACTATAAATTCATTATTTTCTTAGTCCTCTTTACTATTGGTTCATTTCTGTTACTAGTAGTTGGCTTTCCTTTTTTGTGTGTTTCACACAGAAAAATAATTTATATAATTTCATGCTGCTTTTGTTATCAAATGGAGAACCCCAGAGCTTAGATGAAATGTGTTAGTTTCAGCTTACTTGCTAATTGATTTCTCTCTCTTACCAACATTACATTGCATAAAATTCAGATTTGTATACTCAGAAAAATTACCAACTACTGAGTATTTAATGTGTAAATCTACTATATTACATGATTATATATACAAATAAGTTATGTTGGATTTGTCATGATAACTTAAGTATGATAAGGAAGGAATAAATATATATATATATTTTAAATCATTGTATTTCCTTGTCATTCAACAATAATTCAGTGCCTTGGTGTATGCCATATACTGTGCCAGGTGATAGCTAATTGTATCTGCTTTTTTGATACACAGAATTTTTATCGAACGATATATTCTTATATTACTAATTTTTTCAAGCCGAGGAAACAAGTAAATGCAAGTCTTTGGTTTTTGTAGTTTTCTTTGACATTGCTATACTTAAGTATAATAAAAAAAGACAATTTTGTTAGCATTTTATAGAAATCACTGATGACCAGTTTGACTTTCATACATACTGTATGAGGAAGATTACTCTTAGATCATATGTGGACTTACTAAAACTAGAAGATGTTCTTCGACAGCATCCATTTTACTTCAAGGCAGCAAGAATTGCTATAGAGATCTATTTGAAGCTTCATGACAACCCCCTTACAGATGAGAATAAAGAACATGAAGCTGATACAGGTATAGTGTTCAAAGATACTTTATTGTTCGCTGTGGTGTGTGTATGTGTATTTATATTTTTATGTAACAAGAATTTTCCTGAGGTTTTTACTAAGCATGTTGTGGGAAGATTTTATGCATGCTTAGAAAATGATCATGGTCATTTTCTGAATTTCTCTAAACAATGAAAGAAAAAATACTGTTTATGCTTTCAAAAGTTAAGCAAGAATTTAATTTGTAAACTTATCATTAGCTTTTAAGAAGGTGATTTTCTTGAGTTTTACATTTAACATCTGGTTTACCCAATGCTGTAAATTGCTAACTACAATACTATATAATTAGTGTTGGCACTCTACCTTAGCATTCACTGCCAGTATATCTAGTTATTCCTCTTTTTAATAGGGATTTATAATTAGACTACTGAATGATGAATATTGCTTGAACATTAAAAGCAAGTGTGAAATGAAGCTAGTAAAATTGCCCAGTGACTTATCATTTAACCAGCTTTTAATGTGCCATTTTTATAGCAGGATGTCAGGATGTGTAGGGAAAAGTCTTCTTTGGATAATTATTTGGAAAGGATCTCACAGTATCAAATGATTTCACTCATCTGTGGAGTATAAGAACAAAGAAAAAACTGAAGGAACAAAACAGCAGGAGGCTCACAGAACCCAAGAATGGACTAAAGGGAAAGGAACTGGAGAAGAGGGGTGGGAAGGGAGGGATAAGGGGAAAAAGGGGTACGATTAGCACACATAATGTAGCAGGGGAGGGGATACGGGGAAGGCAGTATAACACAGAAGACAAGTAGTGATTCTATAGCATCTTACTATGCTGATGGACAGTGACTGTAATGGGGTATGTGGTGGGGACTTGATAATAGGGGGAGTCTAGTAACCATAATATTGCTCATGTAATTGTACATTAATAATAGCAAAATTTTTTTTAAATCCTAAAAAAAAAGTGTTCTAGGCATGTAGAAGGATGTAAATTAATTGTACATCCAAATATTTTGTGAATAATTACTGGTAAAAATGTACAGGAGTTGGGACTTAAAAGGTTGTGTCACATTTTGTTTTCAGTCCTGAGTTTATTCCTCTTCTAAGATTATGGTTAGTTACTTTCTGTGTCCTTCCTCCTGCCAAAGGCTTTTGAATCCTTTCTGTTAATTTGTTACTAAATTTTACTTCCTGTTGCCCAGGAACACTTTAGAACTTTGAGATCATCCATGGAAACCTTTTTTACAGATTTCACTTATATTTCTCTTACTGTTTATTCAACTAGAAAGAAAATGCCAGTATCTACAGAACAATTTACAATTGAAGCTGAGAGATGTTACCTTGTGGCTTCTTTTGGTTACCTTTCTATTTGGTCCTCTTGTTTTCCTCCTCTTCTTCAAATAATACACAATTAGCTGTAATTATACAAAGTTAAATAATTCAGAAGCATAGCTAGCAAATGTGAAAATCCCCTTTTACTTTTCTCTTACCAAAGGTTTTTTCCTGTCAAAAGGCTATCTCTATGAAAAGATCAATTTCCTTTGTGTACAATTACAGTTTTCAGAGTCTTATGTCTACGTAGGGATACTCTCTATATACATTTCAGGGTGGTTCTTTGTAGTTGTTTGGATGACATCATATCCAGTGTTCTAGAGTTTACACCCCCCATACCCATTTTATAATACTGCTCCATGTCTAGACATAGCTTATTATCACTGACATCAGTCATTTTAATGGCTGTGCAGAAGTCTGTGTGGATTTTTCTCCTACCATTAGAGTGCTATAGTAAATGTCCTTGTACATCATTATGCATATATTAATTTAGCATGAAGGTTAGAAGTGGAAGTTGCTGGTCAGAGTATGAGACTGCAAAATAGGATCGAATTGCCGTAAGAAGATTCGTTGGTTTGTATTGCCTCTAGCACTGTGTAGAGACTGTCTTTTATTTTACTTTATTGCTAACACTGAAAGTTATTTGCTCTTTACATCTTTGCTATTTTGGGGAAAATATCTAATTTATAATTAATAGATTTTTAAGAGTAGAACATCAGTGTTAGTCTGGGAAGAGGAAATCGCAGGGCAAAATACCTCTAAAACCAAAATCAGTCAAAGGGAGAAATAAAGTTTAAAACCCGTTTATTGCTTACACACTGCAGTCCAGCACCATCTCTCTTTCCCTGCTCCAGAAGGAAGCAAGCAAGCCAGCCCCTCCCCTTAAACTCTCAGGTTCAGACACACCCTCGGTTGCCTAGGTATTACCCATTGACATGGAGATGAACTTCTCTCCACCCACCCCTAAGGGTATGCAAATACACTTAAAGCCAGGGAGATACTCTGGACATGTTACAATTTTACCCACAGGCCATCCCTCCAGAAATCTTGCCTCTCTATCTACTTGTTCCTCTTCTTCCATGATGGTCCCTGGGTGAGAAAACTGGGCCATTGTGACCAGACTAATGACATAACAATAGCAACAGCAATAAAATCATGACAATCCTCAAGCCAGAGGATTTAACTAGGTTCAAAGTCTTATGCACATTAAGTCCATAACTCATCCATTCCATAGGCAGGCAGTAGCTGAGGGTTCAGAGCGATCATCATTTGGCAGCTGCAGCCAGGGGGCACATTCAGGCCACAAGGACTGTAGGAGAAAATAACCTTAAGGGTGATAAGATACATGTTTTAATGAAACCAGCATAGGCAAATCTTGTCCATCAGGTAGGATACATGCAAGAGAGTGGTCTTGTGATAAAACAGTGGCAGGAATGGGATCTTGTCCTGGTCTAGTATACCAGACTTTCACCCCCTCCCTATGGGAGTTACAGATGGGTCGATATATAGGGTTATGGGAGGTACATGCCCTGATCATAAAGATAAAAGTTCCCCGCAAGATGTTCTTACCTCCTGGTTCTTACCACAGTTTTGGGTACAGTACTGTGACCTTTGTGAGCCATTCAGCTGTTATCCAGGAGTACACAGGAGGCCAGCTTCCAAGCCTTTCCCCCAAGGTGCCAGAAGGGCCAGCCATCGCTGGTCCATGTGTCGAAGTGTCCAGGGCCACGTCTGTTTTATTCCTAATTGCTGCACCCATCCTTGAAAGTATGTCCAATAAAGTGGGTGCCTTGATCACTCTCAATCACTGGCAACTGGCCATAGGCTGAAAAGAGACATTCTAGGTCCCTCTTGGTGGTTTGCTATTCTGCACAATGTACAGGGCCCTCCTTCTGGGCTCAGCTGACTTCAACAAATGCTGATGTAGCCATTGGGCCACATCAGAGGCAGGCTTTCCTTCTAGCCGGTGCACCTGGGCCAATGAGTCGGCTTCATCATTCCCTGGGGAAGACAAAGGCAAATGGCCAGTCACATGATATACGGTAGGTGTCTGTGCGACACCACTCCATGTCCTTTGGGTCCAGTCTTGCACCCATCGCACTATGGGATAGGTGGTTATTACCTTGGTTGGAGCTTTTCCAGCGATGGGCTCCATAGCCAGCAAGGCGTGGTGTACACCAGCCAATTGCTTCTCTATCAAGATGTACTGGACCTCTGCTCCTTTCCATAGTTGTGGCCAGGCTCCAGCCGGCAGCAGAAGTGGGAGCGGTGGCAGAAGCGGTAGCCTTAGGCTCAGACCACAGGTCGGGCTCAGCGCGGCCAGCAGCGGTGGTGCCTCCACGACCACACAAGTGTAGACACATGTCCCTCGGCATGAGCATCACTTCTCCCAATCATTTCTTGGGGCTGCCCTCCCAAAGGTCACACCCATTATAACAGATTTTGGGTTCAGAGGAATCCTGCCGACTGCGCCACATGTAAGTCCAGGCAGAGGAAATCCCGGTGCAAAATGCCACTAAAAACTGAAATCAGTCAAAGGGAGAAATAAAGTTTAAAACCCATTTATTGCTTACAAACTGCAGTCCAGCACCGTCTCTCTCTCCCTGCTCCAGAAGGAAAGAGGCAAGCCAGCCAGCCCCTCCCCTTAAACTCTCAGGTTCAGACACACCCTCGGCTGCCCAGGTAATTACCATTGACATGAAGATGAACTCTCCACCCCTGAGGATATGCAAATGTACTAAAGCCAGGCGAGATACCCTGGAAATGTTACAGTTTTACCCACAATCAGCCAATGTTTTTGTGTGGCCTTTGACTTGCCTTTTCATATCTTTTGCCCATTTTTATTTTGAAACTTAATTTATAGGAGTTACTGTACTTGTTCAGAGATTTGTTTATGTATTGCAAATATTTTCTTCCTGTCACTTAGGTTTATGGTGGGTATCTTTCATTATGTAAAAGTTTTAGTTTTCAATAATTTGTTTTTCAGTCTTTGCGGCTTCTAGGTCTTACTTAGGAAGGCTTTTCTACTTCAGAATTGAAAATGTATTTCTAGGTCTCTCTTGTCCCCTTCTGGCGTGAGCCAGGAGCTCTTTCCTCTCAGTTTATTTCTAAATAAAAGCCTATACCTTGCTCTCCTAAAATATATATATATTTTTAAATATCTTAAGTTTTCTTGGTTTTGTTGTTTTTACATTTGGCTAGGTAATCATCTGGTGTTAATTTTATTTTTTACATGAATCATTTCTTTCTTTTTTTTTTAATAATTTATTTTGGTATGATTAATCTACAATTACATGTGCAATATTATGGTGATTAAACTACCCCCTTCATCAGGTCCCCCCACCAACCCCATTACAGTCACTGTCCATCAGCGTAGTGAGATGCTATAGAATCACTACTTGTCTTCTCTGAGTTGTACAGCCCTCCCTATGCCCCCTCCCCAACATTACGTCTGCTAATTGTAATGCCCCTTTTACCCTCTTATCCCTCCCTTCCCACCCACCTTCCCCAGTCCCTTTCCCTTTGGTAACTATTAGCCATTTTGGGTTCTGTGAGTCTGCTGCTGTTTTGTTCCTTCAGGTTTTTTTTCTTTGTTCTTATACTCCACATATGAGTGAAATCATTTGATACTTGTCTTTTTCGGCTTGGCTTATTTCACTGAGCATAATACCCTCTAGCTCCATCCATGTTGTTGCAAATGGTAGGATTTGTTTTCTTATGGCTGAATAATATTCCATTGTGTATATGTACCACATCTTCTTTATCCATTCATCAACTGATGGACACTTAGGATGCTTCCATTTCTTGGCTATTGTAAATAGTGCTGCGTGACTTCTTTATATATTTTGGATGTCAACCCCTTATCAGATACATCATTTATGAATATATTTTCCCATACTGTAGGATGTCTTTTTGTTCTACTGGTGGTGTCCTTTGCTGTACAGAAGCTTTTCGGCTAGATATAGTCCCACTTGTTCATTTTTGCTTTTGTTTCCCTTGCCTGGGGAGATATGTTCATGAAGAAGTCGCTCATGTTTATGTCCAAGAGATTTTTGCCTATGTTTTTTTCTAAGGGTTTTATGGTTTCATGACTTACATTCAGGTCTTTGATCCACCTTGAGTTTACCTTTGTGTATGGAGCTAGACAGTAGTCCAGTTTTTCCAACCCCAGCTGCTGAAGAGGCTGTCATCTCCCCATTGTATATCCAAGGCTCCTTTATCAAATATTAATTGACTGTATGTGTTTGGGTTAATGTTTGGATTTTCTATTCTATACCACTGGTCTGTGGGTCTATTTTTGTGCCAATACCAAATTGTCTTGATTACTGTGGCCTTGTAGTAGAGCTTGAAGTCAGGGAGCGTAATTCCTCCTGTTTTATTCCTCCTCCTCAGGATTGCTTTGGCTATTCGGGGTCTTTTGTGGTTCCATATGAATTTTAGAATTATTTGCTTGAGTTCATTGAAGAAAGCTGTTGGTAGTTTGATAGGGATTTGCATTGAATCTGTAGATTGCTTTAGGTAGTATAGCCGTTTTGACAAGATTTATTCTTCCTAGCCAAGAGCATGGGATGCATTTCCATTTGTTAGTGTCCTCTTTAATTTCTTCTAGGAGTGTCTTCTAGTTTTCAGAGTATAGGTGTTTCACTTCCTTGGTTAGGTTTATTCCTAGGTATTTTTTTTTTTTTTTTTACAATTTTTTTTTAATTTATTTTATTTTTTTTTACAACTTATTTTATTTTAGTATCATTAACCTACAATTACATGAGCAATATTGTGATGATTAAACTACCCCCTTCATCAGGTGCCCCGCACCAACCCTATTACGGTCACTGTCCATCAGCGTAGTGAGATGAGAATCACTACTTGTTTTCTCTGAGCTGTACAGTCCCCCCCGTGCCCCCCCACCCTATGTCTGCCAATCGTAATGCCCCTTTTACCCTCTTATCCCTCCCTTCGCGCCCTTCTTCCCCAGTCGCTGTCCCTTTGGTAACTATTAGTCCGTTCATGGGTTCTGTGAGTCTGCTGCTGTTTTGTTCCTTCAGTTTTTTTTTTTGTTTGTTTTGTTCTTTGTTCTTATACTCCACATATGAGTGAGATCATTTGGTACTTGTCTTTTTCGGTCTGGCTTATTTCACTGAGCATAATACCCTCCAGCTCCATCCATGTTGTTGCAAATGGTAGGATTTTTTTTTTCTTATGGCTGCGTAATATTCCATTGTGTATATGTACCACATCTTAATCAATTCATCTACTGATGGGCACTTAAGTTGCTTCCATTTCTTGGCTATTGTAAATAGTGCTGCAATAAACATAGGGGTGCATCTGTCTTTTTGAAACTGGGCTGCTGCATTCTTGGGGTAAATTCGTAGGAGTGGGATTCCTGGGTCATATGGTATTTCTATTTTGAGTTTTTTGAGGAACCTCCATACTGCTTTCCACAATGGTTGAACTAATTTGCATTCCCACCAGCAATGTAGGAGGGTTCCCCTCTCTCCACATCCTCTCCAGCATTTGTTGTTGTTTGTGTTTTGGATGTTGGCCATCCTCACTGGTGTGAGGTGATATCTCATTGTGGTTTTAATTTGCATTTCTCTGATGATTAGCGATGTGGAGCGTTTTTTCATGTGCCTGTTGGCCATCTGAATTTCTTCTTTAGAGAAGTATCTATTCATGTCCTGTGCCCATTTCTTAATTGGGTTATTTGCTTTTTGTTTGTTGAGGTGTGTGAGTTCTTTGTATATTTTGGATGTCAACGCCTTATCAGATACATCATTTATGAATATATTCTCCCATACTGTAGGATGTCTTTTTGTTCTACTGATGGTGTCCTTTGCTGTACAGAAGCTTTTCAACTTGATATAGTCCCATTTGTTCATTTTTGCTTTTGTTTCCCTTGCCCGGGGGGATATGTTCATGAAGAAGTCGCTCATGTTTATGTCCAAGAGATTTTTGCCTATGTTTTTTTCCAAGAGTTTTATGGTTTCATGATTTACATTCAGGTCTTTGATCCACCTTGAGTTTACCTTTGTGTATGGGGTTAGACAGTAGTCCAGTTTCATTCTCTTACATGTAGCTGTCCAGTTTTTCCAACCCCAGCTGCTGAAGAGGCTGTCCTCTCCCCATTGTATATCCAGAGCTCCTTTATCAAATATTAATTGACTGTAGGTGTTTGGGTTAATGTTTGGATTTTCTACTCTGTTCCACTGGTCTGTGGGTATGTTTTTGTGCCAGTACCAAATTATCTTGATTACTGTGGCTTTGTAGTAGAGCTTGAAGTCAGGGAGCGTAATTCCTCCTTCTCAGGATTGTTTTAGCTATTCGGGGTCTTTTCTGGTTCCATATGAATTTTAGAATTATTTGTTCCAGTTCATTGAAGAAAGCTGTTGGTAGTTTGATAGGGATTGCATTGAATCTGTAGATCGCTTTAGGTAGTATTGTCATTTTGACAATATTTATTCTTCCTAGCCAAGAGCATGGGATGCATTTCCATTTGTTAGTGTCTTCCTTAATTTCTCCTAGGAGTGTCTTGTAGTTTTCAGAGTACAGGTCTTTCACTTCCTTCGTTAGGTTTATTCCTAGGTATTTTATTCTTTTAGGTGTAATTGTGAATGGAATTGTTTTTCTGATTTCTCTTTCTGTTAGCTCATCATTAGTGTACAGGAAAGCAACAGATTTCTGTGTGTTAATTTTATATCCTGCAACTTTGCTGAATTCAGATATTAGTTCTAGTAGTTTTGGAGTGGAGTCTTTAGGGTTTTTTATGTACAGTATCATATCATCTGCAAATAGTGACAACTTGACTTCTTCTTTACCAATCTGGATGCCTTGTATGTCTTTGTTTTGTCTGATTGCCGTGGCTAGGACCTCCAGTACTATGTTGAATAACAGTGGAGAGAGTGGGCACCCCTGTCTTGTTCCTGATCTTAGATGAAAAGCTTTCAGCTTCTCGCTATTAAGTATGATGTTAGCTGTGGGTTTGTCATATATAGCCTTTATGATGTTGAGGTACTTGCCATCTATACCCATTCTGTTGAGAGTTTTAATCAAAAGTGGATGCTGAATTTTGTCAAATGCTTTTTCAGCATCTATGGAGATGATCATGTGGTTTTTGTTCTTCTTTTTATTGATGTGATGGATGATGTTGATGGATTTTCGAGTGTTGTACCATCCTTGCATCCCTGGGATGAATCCCACTTGATCATGGTGTATGATCCTCTTGATGTATTTTTGAATTCGGTTTGCTAATATTTTGTTGAGTATTTTTGCATCTACATTCATCAGGGATATTGGTCTGTAATTTTCTTTTTTGGTGAGGTCTTTGCCCTGTTTTGGTATTAGAGTGATGCTGGCTTCATAGAAAGAGTTTGGAAGTATTCCCTCTTCTTCTATTTTTTGAAAAACTTTAAGGAGAATGGTTGTTATTTCTTCTCTATGTGTCTGGTAGAATTCAGAGGTGAATCCATCAGGTCCAGGGCTTTTGTTCTTGGGTAGTTTTTTGATTACCGATTCAATTTCGTTGCTGGTGATTGGTCTGTTTAATTTTTCTGTTTCCGGCTTGGTGAGTCTTGGAAGGCTGTATTTTTCTAAGAAGTTATCCATTTCTTCTAGGTTTTGCAGCTTGTTGGCATATAGATGCTCGTAATATTCTCTTATAATTCTTTGTATTTCTGTGGGGTCCGTCGTTATTTTTCCTTTCTCATTTGTGATTCTGTTTATGTGTGTAGATTCTCTTTTTCTCTTAATGAGTCTGGCTAGGGGTTTATCTATTTTGTTTATTTTTTCAAAGAACCAGCTTTTGGTTTCATTGATTTTCTATATTTTATTCTTCTCAATTTTATTTATTTCTTCTCTGATCTTTATTATGTCTCTCCTACTGGTAACTTTGGGCCTCATTTGTTCTTCTTTTTCCAATTTCAATAATTGTGTCCTTAGACTATTCATTTGGGAATGTTCTTCCTTCTTTAAATAGGCCTGGATTGCAGTATACCTTTACTGCGTCCAATAGAAGTTGTCGCTTTGTGTTGTTGTTGTCACTAGTCTCCATATATTCTTTGATTTCTGTTTCGATTTTGTCGTTAATCCATTGATTAATTAGGAGAATGTTGTTAAGTCTCCATGTATTTGTGAGCCTTTTTGATTTCTTTCTAAAATTTATTTCTAGTTTTACACCTTTGTGATCTGAGAAGTTGGTTGGTAGGATTTCAATATTTTTGAAATTACTGAGGTTGTTTATGTGGTCTTTTCTGGAAAATGTTCCATGTGCACTTGAGAAGAATGTGTATCCTGATGCTTTTGGGTGCAGTGTTCTGTAGATATCTGTTAGGTCCGTCTGTTCTAGTGTGTTGTTCAGTGCCTCTGTGTCTTTACTTATTCTCTGTCTGGTTGATCTGTCCTTTGGAGTGAGTGGTGTATTGAAGTCTCCTAAAATGAATGAATGCATTGCTGTCTATTTCCTCCTTCAATTCTGTTAGTATTTGTTTCACATATGCTGGTGCTCCTGTGTTGAGTGCATATATATTTATAATGGTTATATCTTCTTGTTGGACTGACCCCTTTATCATTATGTAATGTCCTTCTTTATCTCTTGCTACTTTCTTCGTTTTGAAGTCTATTTTGTCTGATACAAGTACTGCAACACCTGCTTTTTTCTCTTTGTTGTTTGCTTGAAATATCTTTTTCCATCCCTTCACTTTTAGTCTGTGTATGTCTTTGGGTTTCAGGTGAGTCTCTTGTAAGCAGCATATAGATGGGTCTTGCTTTTTTATCCACTCTGTTACTGTGTGTCTTTTGGTTGGTGCATTCAGTCCATTTACATTTAGGGTGATTATTGATAGATATATAGTTATTGCCATTGCTGGCTTTGGATTCGTGGTTACCAAAGGTCAAGGGTTGCTTCTTTACTATCTAGGAGTCTAGCTTAACTTTCTTGTTAAGTTATTGTGAACGCCGTCTGATGTTTCTTTATCTCTCCCTTCCTATTCTTCCTCCTCCATTCTTTATATATTAGGTGCTTTATTCTTTGCCTTTAGTTAGTATTTGGATGGTCTGCTTTCTTTGCTATGATTTCATTTTCTCTGGTGACATCTTTTTAGTCTTAGGGGTGTTTCCCTCTAGAGCAGTCCGTTTAAGGTATCCTGTAGTGGTGGTTTATGGGAGGCAAACTCTCTCAACTTTCGTTCATCTGGAAATTTTTTAATCTCTCCATCATATTTAAATGATAATCATGCTGGATACAATATTCTTGGTTGAGGCCTTTCTGTTTCATTAAGTTAAATATATCATGCCATTCTCTTCTGGCCTGTAAGGTTTCTGTTGAGAAGTCTGATGATAGTCTGATGGGTTTTCTTTTGGAGGTGATCTTTTTTCTCTCTCTTGCTGCCTTTAATACTCTGTCTTTATCTTTGACCTTTGCCATTTTAATTATTATGTGTCTTGGTGTTGTCTTCCTTGGTCCCTTGTATTGGGGTATATGTGGTCTTCCGTGGACTGCGAGACTATTTCCTTCCCCAACGTGGGAAAGTTTTCAGCTATTATTTCTTCAAAGACACTTTCTATCCGTTTTTCTCTCTCTTCTTCCTCTGATACTCCTATAATGCGAATATTGTTCCGTTTGGATTGGTCACACAGTTCTCTTAATATTCTTTCATTCATAGAGATCATTTTTTCTCTCTCTGCCTTAACTTCTCTGTATTCCTGTTCTCTGATTTCTATTCCATTAAAAGTCTCTTGCATCTCATCCAGTCTGCTGTTAAGCCCGTCGATGGCTTGTCTGATTTCTGCATAGTCTTTCCTCACTTCCCTCACTTCCTCTCTCAGCTCTTGCACATTTTTCTGTAGATCCGTCAGCATGGCTATGACTTTTATTCTGAATTGTTTTTCAGGAAGACTGTGCATGTCCATTCCTTCAGGTTCTCTCTAAGGGGTTGTCTGGGTTTGGAGCTTTGTACCATATTCCTCTGTCTTTTCATGGCTATAGAAGTGGTTTCTGGTAGTTGCAATGTATGTCAGCTGGGCTTTTTATGTCTTTAAAAATGAAAAAAAAAAGAAAGAAAGAAAAAAAAGAAAAGAAAAAAGAAAGAGAAGAAAAAACAACAACAAACAAACAAAATAACGCCCACTGGGAGTGGATTCTTTGGGGATGCTGTAGGTGGCGCTGTTGCTCCACTATTGAAGAGCGTGGCTGCGCCGCTCCACAGGGCCCTTTATAGCTCTGGCCAGGGTGGGAACGAATGGCAGGCTGTTGAGCTCTGTAGGAAGTCTAAGTGCGGCCACCCTTTCCCAGTCGCCCACTAAGGGGTCCGAAGCTCCCCAGGACTCCCAGGCTGCTGGGCCGAGTGTGCCGGGGTGATCCGGTCCTCCGCTGGGCTCCTGTCTCTTTAAGACCGCTGATAAAAGCACGCGCTTTTCTTCTTTTTTTTTCTTTCCTTCCCGGAGCCGGCTGCAAGCAACCTGGCGCGTTCCCCGCTCCGATCCTGCACCCTCTGTCTCTCCAATCTCCGCTACACCGCGTGATGTGTGTAAGCGCTCCCCGCACAGATCACCGGGGCTGGTTATTTTGCGTGCCTGTACTTCCACGCCCTCCCGGCTCTGAATCCTCTCCTCCCGCCGGTGCAGTGGGGTGGGTGTGCGCTTGCATCCCGCCGGGTCGCGGCTCCGTATCTTACCCGCCTCGTGGGGTGCCGAGTCCTCTTGGGTGTAGCTGCCTGCTGTGCACTTTCCTGTGTATTCTGGTCTCTCTTTTAGGAATAGTTGTATTTGCTGTGTTTTCATGGATAAAGATAGTGTTGGGAGGAGATTTCTGCTGCCCTGCTCACGTCGCCATCTTCCTGGAAGTCTCAGATTTTTGATTACCAATTCAATTTCGTTACTGGTAATTGGTCTATTTACGTATTCTGTTTCTTCCTCGGTCAGGTTTTGAAGGTTGTATGTTTTTAGAAAGTAGTCCATTTCTTCTAGGTTATCCAGTTTGTTAGCATATAATTTTTCATAGAATTCTCTCATAATTCTTTGTATTCCTGTGGTGTCTGTAGTGATTTTTCCTTTCTCATTTCAGATTCTGTTTATGTGGGTCTTTTTTTCTTGATAAGTCTGGCTATGGGTTTATCCATTTTGTTTATTTTCTCGATGAAACAGCTCCTGCTTTCATTGATTCTTTCTATTGTTTTATTCTTCTCAATTTTATTTATTTATGCTTTAATCTTTATTATGTCCCTCCCTCTACTGATTTTGGGCTTCATTTTTCTTCCTTTTCTATTTTCATTAATTGTGAGTTTAGACTGTTCATTTGGGATTGTTCTTCTTTCCTGAGGTAGGCGTGTATTGCAGTATATTTCCCTCTTAGCACAGCCATGACTGCATCCCACAGATTTTGCGGTGTTGAATTACTGTGGTTATTTGTCTCCATATATTGCTTTATCTCTGTTTTTATTTGGTCACTGATCCATTGATTATTTAAGTGCATGTTATTACGTTTGTGGTCTTTTTCCTTTTCTTTGAGTAATCTATTTCTAGTTTCATACCTTTGATCTGAGAAGCTGGTTAGTACAATTTCAATCTTTTTGAATTTACTGAGGTTCTTTTTGTGGCCTAGTATATGAACTATTTTTGAAAATGTTCCATGTGCACTTGAGAAGAATGTGTATCCTGTTGCTTTTGAGTGGAGTGTTGTGTAGTTGTTCCTTAGGTCCATCTGTTCTAATACGTTGTTCAGTGCCTCTGCCTCTATTTATTTTCTGTCTTTTCCTATGTCCTTTGGAGTGAGTGGTGTGTTGAAGTCTCCCAAAATGAATGCATTGCATTCTATTTCCCCCTTTAATTCTGTTTGTATTTGTTTCACATATGTAGGTGATCCTGTGTTGGGTGCATAGATATTTATAATAGTTATATCCTCTTGTTGGATTGACCCCTTTATCATTATATAATGTCCTTCTTTGTCTCTTGTTACTTTCTTTGTTTTGAAGTCTATTTTATCTGATACAAGTACTGGAACTCTTACTTTTTTCTCCCTATTAGTTGCATGAAATATCTTTTTCTATCCCTTTAGTTTTAGTCTGTGTATGTTTCTGAATTTGAAGTGAGTCTCTTATAGGCAGCATATAGATGGATCTTGTTTTTTAATCCATTCAGTGACTCTGTGTCTTTTGATTGGTGCATTCAGACCATTTATATGTGGGGTGATTATCGATAGGTATGTACTTATTACCATTGCAGGCTTTAGATTTGTGGTTACCAAAGACCAAAGGTTCAAGAGTAATTTCCTTACTATCTAACAGTCTTAATTTAACTCACTTCGTATGCTATTGCAAACACAATGTAAAGATTCTTTTTTTTTCCCCCTCCTTTTTCTTCCTTTTTCATTCTTTATATGTTATGAATCATATTCTGTACTCTTTGTGTATCCCTTGGGTGACATCTATTTAGCCTTAGGAATACTTCCGTCTATAGGAGTCCCTCCAACATACACTGTAGAGGTGGTTTGTGGGAGTTAAATTCTCTCAGCTTTTACTTATCTGAAAATTCTTTAATCCCTCCTTCAAATTTAAATGATAACCTCACAGGGTAGAGTATTCTTGGTTCAAGGCCCTTCTCCTTTATTGCATTAAATGTATCATGCCACTCCCTTCTGCTGTTTAAGGTTTCCGTTGAGAAGTCTGATGATAGCCTGATGGGTTTTCCTTTGTATGTGATCTTTTTTCTCTCACTAGCTGCTTTTGAAAGTCTGTCTTTGTCCTTGATTTTTGCCATTTAATTACTATGTGTCTTGCTGTTGTCTTCCTTGAGTCCCTTGTGTTGGGAGATCTGTGCACCTCCATGGCCTGAGAGACTATCTCCTTCCCCAGGTTGGGGAAGTTTTCAACAGTTACCTCCTCAATAATACTTTCTATCTCTTTGTGTCTCTCTTCTTCTTCTGTTACCCCTATAATGTGAATATTATTCCATTTGGATTGGTCACACAGTTCTCTCAATATTCTTTCATTCTTAGAGATTCTTTTTTATCTCAGTGCCTCAGCTTCTTTGTATTCCTATTCTCTCATTTCTATTTCATTTATCATCCCTTCTACTACATCTTATCTGTTCAAATCCCTCCATTTATGTTTCATTTCAGATATGGAATTTCTTAATGATTGAATTTCCATCTTAAATTTGTTCCTGAGTTCTTGAATATTTTTCTTTACTTCCATAAGCATGTTTATGATTTTGATTTTCAACTCTCAGGAAGATTGGTGAGTTCAGTTTCATTTGCCCATTTTTCTGGGGTTTGTGAGAGTTTGGTCTGAACCATCATGTTCTTTTGACGTTTCATATTTCTGTGTGTTGCCCTCTATTTCCCAGAAGCTCCAGGCTCTGGAGCTGCTCAGCCTGTAGAGTAAGGTTGTGGGTGGTAGGGGAGTGGAGGTGGTGCCCTGTTTCATGAAGTCTGCTCTGTTCATGAGACCTTTATGCAGTCTGGTGCAGCTCTATTTCCTGTTGCTGTTTTAGGGTTAGTTTTATTAACTATATATTTGCACTCTGTGGTTTTGGGAGGAGTTCTCTGTCTCACTTCTCATACCGCCATCTTGAATCTCTCTATTAGTTTATTTATCTTATTTAATACTGTGAATATTAAAATTATGTAGTATGTAGTAAAAAAGCAGTAGCAATTATTTTACAAATCTTTGAAAGGTCAGAATTTATGTGGCCTCTCATTCATAGTCTTGTGTTTCCCGAATGTAATTTTTGTTGCTTGTTTGAAATTTTATTTTTTACTAGTAAGGAGTTGTTTACCAGGAAAAAGGGAAACAGTATTTGTTTTTGATAGTTATTGATATATTACTGCAAGTAAACAACCCCCAAACTTAGCAGCTTAAAAGAACTGTTCACACAGACAAGAAATTTAGAAACATCTTTCTAGGTGGCCCTTGCTCAGTCAGGGTCTCTTAAGAAGTTGTTTAGTTAAGATATTAGCAGGGGCTTCAGTCGTCTGAAGGTTTGACTAGGCTGTTTCCCAACTGTTTGTTCATGTGGCCTTTGGCAGGAGGCTTTAATTCCTTAGTTATTCTAGATCTAGAGTTACTTAAAACATTCTGTTCTCTTGGCATAACACCCCATAACTTCCTTATCATTCTAATTGGTTGAAGGGAGTCACTAAGTGCAACCTATATTTGAATGAGGAGAATCAAAGAATTTGTGGACATTTTTAACTGCCATTTTCTGCATTCTGGACACAATTTATTTACATTATTCTTACATGCAAAATACAGTTGCCTCTCCCAAGGCCTCCTGAAGTCTTATTTCATTAGAGCATTAGCTCAAAGTCAGAATGCTGTCATATAGATGAGGTGCAGGTATGGTGAGGGGTCTTGAGTATGGTTTTTTAGTATAGCTCTTCAAGTATAGTTTTTGGTGTAAAATCCTGTGAACTAAAGTTACCTACCAACTACATATCCGTATAAAAGGATGCGAGAGGAATAGGGCACCCACTGTAGTAGACATTCTTATTCAAAAAGGGGTGGTGAGGGGGAAGCAGGAGGCACACAGGAGTTCCTGGTTCACGTCTGTTCTCAAGTCCAATTGGGTACAGGTTAGCAGTAGGCCTTTGATTAGAACTTGATCTAGGAAATACTCTCCATGGCTCTTGGCTCTGCCCTCTGGGTTTTTGGTTCCACCTTCTGCCATCCTCTTTCCTTTTTCTTGTTTGCAACTGAGTAGTTTTTCAGTCTGCTTTCAAAGCTTGGGGTGGTCTTAAGCCCTCTCTTCATTTAATACTCTCTGTTCCTTTTGGTCCAAATGTCCTGTGTCTGTCCATATAATTCTATTAGAAACTTTATGGATCTTGTGTGAATCGTACTGGAATCCACATGCATAAATATCTTTTGTCTACTTAAAGGTTTTCTGATAGGGCAGTTACCCCTCAGCTGCTTAGAAACTCTGTTGTTTGAGTCATGTCCTTAAAATTTTTAAGAGAGCCTTTTGTGTGACTAGTAATTAAGGCACCATCTTTCTAAGTTAGGAGTCTTAACAAAAAGATTTTAAAGTCCAACTCTCCCCTTCCCTTTGCCATGTTTTCCTGTCACTGCCCTGGATTTGATCTTTGCTCAGCAGTCAGCAGCCATATCTGGGAGAATTTTCAGATCCATGAAGTCTCTGCTCCTTCCTTTAGTTTCTTTCTCTTGCATATTTACTACAAGCAGCAAAGAGGAATCAGGTGCCACTTTCAACACTTTGGTGGGGAGTGGGGGGGAGGGCATGGGGTGAGCGACTGACACTGGAAATTCCCCTAGCTAGATCATTCAGTTCATTTGATACATTTTATAAGTGTTACTAAACATTTCTGCTGCTGCATGACTGTAACAAGTTTGTAGCTTCACTCTAAACCCTCACTTGAAACTTCTCCAAAATCCAGGCTTCTGTTAATAGTCTAAAGCTCTTGGAGCTTCCATTAATGCTCTTCTCCAAGTCTTTCCTCTTTTGCCACTGCCTGGTTCTAAAGTCACTCCCACATTTTAAGCTTTTCTTGCAGCAGCACCCCACTTCCAGGTACCAAAATCTACCTTGGTTATCTGTCATTTCATAATAAGTTGCTTACACTTAGCATCTTTAAATATCAAACATTTATTTCAGAGTTACTGTAGGCCAGGAATCCAGAAGCCACTTAACTGTATGATTTATAGAAGAACTGAGGGTCTCTCAGGAGGTTGAAGTCAGGATGTCAGCCAAGGCATCTGAAGGATTTGGGTTGGAGAATCTGCTTCTAAGATGGCTGCTTGGCCAGAGACCTGTTCTTGGGCATTTGGGTCTTTCCATAAGGTTGTTGGGGTTTCTTCACAGCATGGTAGGTGCCTTCCTGTGAGTGATCTAAGAGAAGCAAGGAGGAATTCACAGTGCTTTTATGTCTTGTCTTGAATGTCATATACTTTTTATTCATTAGAAGTGAGTCAATAAGTATATCCCACATTTAAGGAAAGAGGAAACAGGCTCTACCTTTTGAAGGTAAGAATTTGTGGGCATATTTTTAAATCACCACAATCATGGTGTATTTTATTTTATTTTTTTATTTTGGTATCATTAATATACAATCACGTGAGCAACATTGTGGTTCCTAGATTCCCCCCATTATCAAGCCCCCACCACATACCCCATTACAGTCACTGTCCATCAGCCTAATAAGATGGTATAGAGTCACAACTTGTCTTCTCTGTGCTATACTGCCTTCCCCATGCCCCCACCCCCACCCCCACCCCAACTATGTTATGTGTGCTAATAGTAATGCCCCTTATTTCCCTTCTCCCTCCCTTCCCACCCACCCTCCTCAGTTCCTTTCCTTTTGGCAACTGTTAGTCCATTCTTGGGTTCTGTGAGTCTACCACTGTTTTGTTCCTTCAGTTTTTGCTTTGTTCTTATGCTCCACAGGTGAGTAAAATCATTCGGTACTTGTCTTTCTCCACCTGGCTTATTTCACTGAGCATAATACCCTCTAGCTCCATCCATGTTGTTGCAAATGGTAGGGTTTGTTTTCTTCTTATGGCTGAATAATATTCCATACCACAATGGTGGTGTATTTTAGAATAACTTTTCATTTCTCAATGTTAACAAGTGTTATCCAAATAATGTTGATTGAACACATAGCTTTCAGATTTATTGCTTGAATTCTAAACAACATAGATTTTTCTCTTTATTACAGAATATTGGTCAGTAATTTCGAGTCTTTTTTTTTTTGAGGCATTCCATAGTTTGTATCTCAAGAGCTATTGGTAATTTCAGTTCACATTTTAAGTTTACCTGAAGTTATTCATTATTCTGTCCACAACATTTGGGTGTTTCTGTGTGTTTTGGTATGCTCCTAGGCCCTGAGAATCCAAAGATGACAAGTAAGACAAGGTCTCTTGCATCAAGGAGCTCACAGGTCTAAAAGAGAAATAGGTATAATAAAATACTGCAACAAGCAAATACATATTAAGAGAATGATTAACTGTTGACAAGGTTAGAGAAGGCATAACTAAGAGAAAGTATAGTCCAAAGCCACAGAGATATGAAACAGTTTGTTATGTTCCTAGAATTGCAAGTAGTTTAACACTGTAGGAGGAACTCCTGTGCTTTTATTCTTGGCTATTGTTGCAGCACCAGATCTCTACTTGGGTTCAAAAAAAATTTTTTGAGAAGATTATAGTATCCTCTATCAAATGTGGAACCATTAAAAGGCTAGGTACACACGAGCACATGAATGTATAACATACAGTATTTTTTATGGGAGTTTATATGGGAATATTAAATAGTAGTAATTGATCATTACTAATCTGATCACTGTGCTTATAATTTCATAACACTTATTTCCTACAGCAAACATGTCAGACAAAGAGCTAAAGAAACTACGTAATAAACAAAGAAGAGCTCAGAAGAAAGCCCAGTTAGAAGAAGAGAAAAAAAATGCAGAAAAAGAAAAGCAGCAAAGAAATCAGAAAAAGAAGAAGGATGATGATGATGAGGAAATTGGAGGTCCAAAAGAGGAACTTATCCCTGAGAAACTGGCCAAGGTACTAACAGGGCTTGGCACAACTGAGTGAAATTCCATGAATAGCTTTTGTCATTTTATAATCTTTTCAAACCAATTTGATTACAGATATCAGAGTGAAAAATCATTGTAATTTTTAGGGTTTTTTTTCCCCGATCATATAACCATATATTATGTTTAAACTTAATAATGACCCTGATTCAGAGTAATCTAGTATAGTACAGAAAAAGGTTGGCTTTTGAGTCACTCCTATCTGGGTCCACATATATCAGCTCTTAGACTTCAATGTGTGTCTTGGACGCTAACCTCTGTGATGGTTTTCTCATCTATAAAGTGGGACTAGGATAAATCCTTTCTAGGCAGAGATGTTAGGACTAGAGAAAATGTATGTGTAAAAAATGTAGTGCCTTACAAGTAATAACATGAAAACTTTTATGCCAGGCTAAATTGAGCTTGTTAAAAAGTGTGTTCTTACTTGTGTATAGAACTTACTCATGTTGTATTTACAGTTTTTTTAATTGAACTTTGTCATTTGAACCTAATATCTTAAAAGTCCCTAAATATTGTCCCCTAAGCCAAAATCTTATCTGCCATTTTTAACCATTAGGCTGACACCAGGTATTCATTATCACTTGAACTATGTTGATTAATAACATACCTATGTACTTTTCTTCTGGCCCTTGATGCCCTCCTACTCCATGGAAGTACTTACATAGTTTATTAATTAAAGCAATATAGGAAGCACATTGTCTTAGAGTTCTGTTTTAGCCTCACTAATAAATAGAAATTCCAAATCAGTGACTGCTTTAAAACTAAGGAAGACTATAACACCTAATAAATAAAGTTGGAAAATAGTTTTAGAATTATACCAGAGAAGATGGAGAGTAATATCTTACCAGCAGTGTTAACTATTTAAGAACCATTGAGAGATCTACTTTGGATTTAGCAAGGATATATTGACATCTTTTCCCAAGTAATCGTTACCTCCTAGGAACAAAAATAACTACCTTTTTATTGTCAGGAGTTTATTGGGAGAATATACAGGGTAGTGAGGAAAACACAGAAAATTGACCTTTCAGTCCTCATGGAAAATTGCAAAATTATTCAGGAATACCAACTTGGAGGGCCTTCCATCTTTGTGCATCAGCTTTCTTTATTTCTGCCACTTTTACTACTGTCATCAGTTACCTGCCACCATCATTCTTTCTTTGTGCTTTCTCTCTATCACATGACTTTCCTTAATGAGTTTTTTTCTTTATAACTCTTCATGTCTTGCATTATAGTTCTTAAAGAGTGGATCTGTTTGGATTGTTTAGTCACTGTCTAATAAAGAGTACCCCCACAGAGCAGAATTTTTGTATTAGGCCCCCTTGTAGACTCTTGGGTTTTCTTTGTGTCTAGCCTATAATGGCTGCTTTTGGGCTAGATGTCAAGTTTTGGTTTAATTTGTAGCCAGAGGGTTGTAGAGTCTCAACAAATGATGCCTACAGAAAGTCCTGTATTTGGAGGGAGCATAGTGGAAAGCACCCAGTTTCATGAACTGCTCTTCATTGTGTACTATTCTTACCCACTAGGCACATAACACCCTTCTCTTCCAAGGATAACTATCTCCACAATGCCCCCAATCTAATAGCATCCACACTTATGCCTATCCTCAATGTGGTGGCAATGCCAGGTTACACCAAGCTGTCTTTAACCAGGAGTGCCTTGTAGGCTATTTTAAAAGCTGCCTGCCAAGTCTGGATCTACAATCTATAGTTGTTTTTTTGTGATCTTATATTTTAGCATTTTTCCATGTGGTAAGTGGTAAATCTAGGGTCATTAGTTCATAATTATATGTATAATACAAAATAAAGCATTAAGTTATCAGTAATTCCAGTTAAGAAGGAAAAAGGGAAATTAGGAAGAGATTTAGTTAGTGAGTTTACTCTTCAGTTAACTGAGTATAAATCTGAAGTCTTGGTGGAAGCCATGATTGCTTTTTCTCCAGCTTACCATGAAGCAGTAGTTAGTATTTATGAGTTCTCTCATGTGCTGCCCATTCTGTGTTCATCCTTGCCTTCAGTCAGCATTCATCTCAGGCTGGATTTTTTTTCCTATTGTGTTCAAACATGCTCCTTATTGGGGGATTGGGTCCTTAGTATAATGTGTAATAAGCTGTAATAGTTAGCAACTTCTTGTTGCTATTCTGGGAGTACAGGGAGATATACTCCTTTACAGTGTGTCTTAATACATGGATTAGATTCCAGGTCAGCAGGTAAATTTAAAAATTGCATTTGATCAAAATTGTCCTTGCAGATGTCTTAATTGCCTATTAATGCAGTGAAGTCCCATTCTACTGCTGTTTCACTTATATTAATTCAGATCTTTGGATGTAATTTTTTTTTTTTTGAGAGACAGAAAAGAGTATGCATAATGCTGGAAATCCCATCCAAATCTCCATTCAGTGAGCATAGGACCCCAGCTGAGTATGAGATGGGGAGACATAACTGCCATTTGAATCCATCTCAGTTCTCGTATGCCTTTTCATAATGTGGACATATTGCTACAATGATTGTGATTTTGGTACTTAAATACATGGTTTCAATACACATAGTTTAAACTAGTGATAATATATACTTGTATTTGTCTTTATGTCTGTCTTTACAACTTTGGGAATTTTTCATGACCTTTTTGATTTTATATATATATATATATATTATACAAAAAATATTTTTTTGACTTCAAGTACTGATTTTAGGTTCATCCTTGCTTATGTTTTTGTATATATAACCCTGTATTGCATTATGTACATGTAAATGTAGAATGTAGTTACCATTATTTTGGTTGTGTACATATATTTAAACACTTAGATTTAGCCTGACAAAATCTTACCTATGAGGCACATAGAAACATGTAGGGGCAGCAGATCTAGATCTCCTATGGGGGCATATGTTCTTATTTATGTTTTAGAATTGCAGACAAAATGAATTTTTATTTTTCCCCCCCGAAATTCAAGTACTTGATTTCAGTAAGTATAATGCTTACATTGTTTCAACTTCCCTATATTCCTTGTTGTTTCCATTTTGTATGAGCGTCATATATATCTCCCTGATGGCAAATTACCCTGGTCAGTACAGTTACCCTCATTTCAGTCTATCCCTTAAGGCATGATAAGTTTGATAGAGCTGGGTGCAGTTGCAGTTTCCAGTTCTTTACCCTTCCTTGGTAGGCATTTCTCCCCTGTATACCACACATTCCAACGTAGTGGAACGTAGAATCATGAGAATAAGAATCAAAATATTTATAAATGTGTGAGAAAGGCATACTTATGAGGGTCCCTATTTTCTCCTCTATCTCTTGGTATCTACAGCTGTTAGAGTGACAGTGCCATATATTGATTTCTGGTTTAGAGCATGTATCCTTCAGGAATAATGCCAGCTGCTTTACACACTAGTACAAGGTAAATCCCATAGACATCACTTAATTATGTGTTTTTCGTTGTATTTTTGTTTTTGTTTTTGTTTTTTTGAAAACCTTAAGGACTACTTTATTGCCAAATTTCATTATTGCTTGGGAAAAATTTAATTTTGTATTAACAGTCTTTTGTCGTGATGTTAATCAAATAATGAAATAAGTTATAGTATGAAAATGCCATAGCTTGATAATTTTATTTTTAGAATTAGATCAGGGCTATACAATGAGGTAGGTCACAGTCAGATCATAACTTTTGAGTTCTCAAGTCTTATAAATGCTATAACTTTGTTTTAAAAAGTGTCCTATGCTTAGAATTCACAGCAAGTTAACTGGCTTGTTACAAGGGTTTACTTTTTTTTTCATTTTGGTATCATTAATATGCAATCACATGAGCAACATTGTGGTTATTGTTTTTGTTTTTTAATGCTGTGAAATAACTTCCTTGGCTAGAGTATGTATTAGTGAAGCCACACTTACTGTACTGATGGGGCATGTTGAGCAGGACAGATATGGCAAAACCAAATTCCATTGAGAGTAAATTCTTACTGCTTCTATGATGAGAGAAGGCAAATTATAGAACCAAGATATTCACTGCCTTTCTGATAAATATGGTGGTGTTCCCTACCCTCATCCCAGTCTACAGAGAATAGCTTTGTCTAAATACTCAGTCTAGGAGTATAACAGTAGCCAATTATGTAGTAAACATTATACATGCCCAGTAACGATTAAAAATATGTAATTAATATGGCATTTATATAATTAATAAAGGGTGATATAGAGACCAAGTACTATAAATATAAAACGTTTCAAATGCCATCTCACCATTAGTATAGCATTTGAATAAATAGGGGTTTCTAAAGAAGTTGTATTGGAACAAAGCAAGGCAGTGGGTATTGTACTTTTATTGGTTATACTTCACTTTGAATTTTAAAAGAACATTCACTCATTTTGTAATGTTCTCTATAGTTTTCTTCTTACCTCTCTTCATCCTATTTCACATCCCCTCTATCTTTTTTTTCCCCTCAGCTATCTTACCTGTTTCTCTTACTATCTTTCTTTCCCTTGTTCTGTTTTATCTTCTTCCTTACTTGTTGGATAGTTTCTCTCCAGAGATAATGTAATATCTATGGTTAAAAACCAGTGAAGAGTTCTAGAGGTAATATTTCCTTACTTTAGATTATGGAGGGCTAAAATATGACAGTGTATTTTTGGGTGACGGGTAAGTGATTTTTACCAAAAAACAAAAAGTGTTATTAATAGAGTAATATCACATCCTCCCCAAATCTTACTTCCATTTGTATAATATCTTTTATTTTTGTTAGGTTGAAACTCCATTGGAAGAAGCTATTAAATTTTTAACACCGTTGAAGAACTTGGTGAAGAACAAGATAGAAACTCATCTTTTTGCCTTTGAGATTTACTTTAGGAAAGGTAGGCAATTAGGGTATAGTGGCCCTGATAAAATTGATCTCTGTGTTTCTTAGATATAGTCACCCAACTCTGATAACATCACCACTGTAGGATTATTTTTTTTTTGGCAAATGCCAATGCATCTTCCTCACAGAAATGCCTGCTATGTAACAGTGTTGTGGGGAGTTACAATAATATGATTCTCTCTTCTAGGACATCAAAATCAGTGATAAATACACATATGTAACTAGGGTTAAGGCCAAATACAATAATTACCATGTATGTGTAGGGATAAAATTAATTAATACATATATCTAACTTAGAGTAGTGACTAGTACACACAGTAAGCATTAAGTAAATGTTAGTTATTAGCTATTTTCATAAATAGAAGATTCAGTGCTTGAGGTGTATCTTGAAGGATGGATCATATTTGTAAAAGAAAATATGAATAGAAGGAAAGAGGATCCATTAAGAAAACACAAGTGTATGTCAATAATATTGAGGTAGCCTGCTGCCTGAGTTAGGTAAAAGGTATGTGAAGAGTCTTGGTTGCTAGATTTAGAGTGCATAGACTATATATAGCAGATACTAAGATTTTATGTTATTGAATTGGTGTAACCCAAGTGGTTCATTGGGAAAAAAAAGTTTATTAGTAGTAATAAAGTGATGTGTATTGAGGGAAAGAAAATCTAGTAAAATCTGATAGAAGGCTCCCAACAGTGTAACTATCCTACTAAAATGAGACCTCTATAGTGTTTCCTTTAAAAAAAATCATGTTTATCAAAAGGAATTAATAATATTGGAAGAGCTGCTATATAACATTTCTTGACAACAGGATATAAAACTAACTCTAATTTTACTTTAATCTTTATTAAGTTAATTACATGGGTATGTAAAATAGAAAAGTGTCCAGGAAGAGATAGAGTAAAAGATAACAGATTACCTCTTGATGGAATTTGAGTGATGAAAATATTTCTACTATATTTTCTGTTTTACACAATGATTATGTTGTTATTTGGAAAATAAGTTGAAAAAGTAGTTCAATAATTTACATTTTTTTTTAACAGTAATACAACTCCTGTTTTAATAAATATTCTTAAATGGAATCTCAAAGTATAAAAAAAAGCTGTTCTGCTTAAAGTGGGGAAGGGTAATTGAAATTCCATTCAATTGGCTTCTTGGCTGTGTTCTGACCTGTGAAGGGCTCTCCGGCATTTGGAGTCCACTGCTGCAGTATGAAATGGGCAGTGACAAAGAGCATGGCAGTGGTTTTAGCTCCCTCAGCTTTGGGAGTAAAAAAGGAAATAGAGGAACCTCAGGCTTTGAATTTTGATATTTGGAGAATGATATCAAATTAAAGAAATCTAACAAAGAAGTGGTTATAGATGAGACTTGGAAGTTTAGTGAGTTTTCACATGCAAACTTCCATTCAACTGATGGAAGTACTACTGAAACTTGGGAAACGTAGAGGGTGCATGGTGGTGGGTAGCACAGTAGAAAGATTAGAAAATGACTAAAAGCATAACCTTAGTGAATTCTGTATCTTTTGAGGGAGAGGAAGTGTCAGAGATTGACAGAAGAGCAGTTGGGGGAAACCACTTCACATGTTAAAAAACGCAAGAAAGGGTAGTTTCAAGCATAAAAACAATGACGTTTTCTAAATAGTGGATGATTAAAGAGGCTAGGAAACAAACTCACTTCAAATTTTGTATATATAGTTTAAGTTCCAGTATGGTTCAGCTGTCTTAAGTTCTTAATACTTGATAAAACTTTCTCTTGAAGAATGTTTTGTGGAAAATATTAGCTAATGTTTCTAATCTGAGGAAATCATTTGGTTTAGTCATATGTTGCAGTTCAGATATGATTGACTAATTAGTTTCTCTACTTGTAAAATCTTAGTCCTTTAAAGGGAGGGCATCTTACTTTGTCAAATGATCAAAATATAACTTTTTCTTTTTATAGAAAAGTTTCTTTTGATGCTACAATCAGTAAAGAGGGCATTTGCTATTGACTCGAGTCATCCCTGGCTTCATGAGTGTATGATTCGACTCTTTAATACTGGTATGTTTTGTTTTCCATTACTTAAGTATTTGATAGTGTCTGTGTAAGTGATCTGTATAAGTCTGTCATTAAAATGCAATCATTTAAAAGCTGTTGCTAATTAAATTATAGCTAAGGGGGAAAGCAGAGTTTTTTTCTTTGTGAAGAAAGTCTTTATTTTAAAGCCAAAACTGTTACTTTTGACATAGAATTGTTCAGTCCAGATACTTGAGAATCACCCTTGTTTCTGTTTCTAAAAAGTTATTTGTAAGTTGAAGTTTTGAATTATATTTCATTATGTAAAGCTTTTTAGTAAGTTCTAAATTGAAGATTCACATTAAAATTGACTAGTTTTATCTGTCTTTAATACAATTCTTTGAGTCATAAAATTTTTGTTACTAAATATAGCTTAAAAAGAACTTTAAAACAATCCTAGTTGACTGTGTGAAATGTGAGATACAGAATTGTACAAATAGTGTGAAGTAGAGTTAGAGAATTAAAAAAAATAAAAGGTGGAATTTTATGCTAATTATCTCTCATTTTACATTTGAGAAATTGGGGACCCTAAAAAATGAAATTACTTATTCCAGGTAACACAGATAATAGATAATGAAGCCGGGATGAGAGCCCAGGTCTTCGTATTGTTTTTTCTACCAGAAGAGCTTTACATTTAGAATAAAGTATTCCTGTAGTCACATGGTGTTTTGATTTTTAAGTGACTAGAGAAGGAGAAATTGAATCTTTAATAGAACAATTTGCAGAATTTGGAAAATTTGGAAATACTATTAAATTAGCTATCTCATTGCTAAATACTCAGTCCCTTATGAATTCATACATTATATAAAAATGAGATTAAATTAGGCACTCCCATCACTTTTCAAAAAACCAAAATTGTCCCAATTAAGAACATTGTTTTGGCATCTAAGAAAGTCAAGTGTTACTTAAATTATATTTATGCCTGCCTAAAAAGTAAGTCCTTTTACAGAACCTGAATCACAGAAATGTTTTTCAATTTTTTAAGTTCTGAAAGTAAGAAATAATATAACCACAGTATAGAAAATAGAAGAAAGAATTGCTTTGTTGAGAGGAAATAAAAGTGTTTATTTTTTTTAGTCTCTGTATTAAAAAAACTTGAAGTCATGAATCAAAATTAAGCCTAGAAATAAGTTTTAATCCATTCTTAATAAGGATGGAGTGCACTTTAACTGCTTTCAAAACTGACATACTTGCTTTGTTTTTATACAGTCAGTTCTTTCCTGAAAGGTAGTACATTTAATAGTCCTATAGAGTTAGGGACTTTACTTTGAAATAAGAATTGAAAGTGGCATATTTAAATTTTTTGCTTATAATGAATGTGTGAAATGATGAACATTTGACTTTTCTTGGAATAGTTTTCAGAAAATAAACATGCTCATGGACTTTAGAGGAACAAAGGCAGAATGGTCCTGATGTAAAAGTTAGAATTATTGTGTGTCCATGTTAGCTATATGCCCATTGCTCCAGGTATTCAACTGACTTGATTGTCAAGGAAGGATTTACAAAGTAATCCTTAATTTTGAGTGAATTTGGGCAATGAAAGCAGTGATAATTTGTAGTGATAAAGATGCACTGCCTCTTTTAAAAGCCTTCAGGAAGTTGGGTAGACTGCTTCTTACCTTTGTTAACTACAGATGTGTACTAAAAGGTATTTGTGAAATGACAGAAAGACAAAATAAGGGCATCCTTTTTATACCTCATGGGGTTCCTTTAACTGATAATATATTTGGTATTTTCAAAAAAGATTTAACTTTGAAGTAATTTTTCAGGAGCACATTTGTCATGTTAAGTTACATTGTACTAATCCCTTTACAAGGAAATCCTCGCAAAACCTTTCTGGGAAATATAGAGGGAAAAAAACAATTCCTCAACAGCTATTTTATTAGCTGTAGAAACTTCTCTAAGTGAATATTCATTACCATGGTTATGGGCACCCTCTAAATCTCCAGGGTGTCATGCTACCAATGTTAAATATCGGTTACACAAAGCCATTTATCATATAGGCTGTTCCTCTCCGCCTTTTTAATTATGAGGATGATTTGGTACCATTTTCAAATTTTCCACCTTTGTTTGTTTTAAAAAGCTGTGTGATTTAAAGCAATTTAAATTACAATTCTGGTCAGTGCTAAGTAAAAGATAGGAGCTTGTTTTATTCCTCTACATGCTTTTAAAATTAGTACTCTTTGGTCACTCTGACCTACACTGAGTCTTTTATCGTTTTTCTCTGTCATTTGTACAAACTCATTTCTTCTTTTTCTTTTATCTGCAGATTTTCTTCTGTACTTAATATATTTCCCCCAAAAAAAACCTTGGTTAATATGCTCATTTATCTAATTTTGCCATTTGGAGTGGTGATCACTTAGTAGGTTGTGTGCTGTAATGTGGTCATGAGTAGGCATTATCTCACTTGGAAAATAGGAACATTTTTCTACCCAAATTATTAACAGAAATACCAGCTGGAACCTAAGGGAATTCCTGTTCCTAAGAATCACACCCCTCTTCAATGTGACTGTTAACTGTTAGCAGTTACTAAATTAATCTGTTAATAATCTAATAGCATGAACCAAACACTATTTTAATTTCAGGATGTCAGAGGACTCAAAAGTCCTTTAAGTAGGGTATTATTCCCCTGCCCCCAATTAACTATTACATTTCCTTGAGTCACAAGGCTTATTATTACATCATGGAAGGGAATTGAGTAGTATGAGACCTTTTTACTTTCCTGAGGCCTCAGTGGGTTTTTTTTGTTGTTAGTTTTTGTCACTTTCAGAGGTTTTTAGATTGATTTCCCCCATTAGTGTTTAGCAGTAAAACGTTGTCTAATAACCCCTGTGACATGGGGTCCACCTTTCCTTAATATACAGGTAAAATCGCATTATACAGAATTCCATAGGACATCAAATTTTATTGCAGTAGAATTTTTTTGTGTGTAATTAATTTTTCCTGGAAGTTATAGTTCCAGTCTACATGAGAAGAGGGGAGAAAACTGAGTTGGCCTCAAACATTTTTGAATTAGTGAAGAAATATTTTTGGAAACAGCTATTAGTGGAAGTTAGGAGTTATTTAAATATGTACTCTTTATATATCCCAAATACAATTGATAGGTATTTATATATTTGTTTTTAATAGTGTGTGTTTTTTTTAAGGAGTTTTGATTTTTCTGGGGAGATTATTTAACCTGAGTTATTGCTTAACAAGTTAATGAAGGTGATAAAAAACATGAAAAGCTTAACATCTCCCTGTAATAAACTAACACAAACTATACATAGTTACTTTCCATTCTGCATATAAAGTGTCCCTAATGTATTTCAGGCAAACCAACAAGCCCATGGAAATAATATATTTTATAGAAGACCTGTGTTTTTTGATGTAATGTTCATTATAATGGCTATAACCTATTTTGACAACTTTTCTGTTCTCCCTAAGTTCCAATGCCCCGCTGAAAAATAATATAAAAATTGCCAAAACCAAGTTGAAAGTACAGCCACAGTGCAAAGGAAGCTAACTTCTTAACAGGTAGCTTATTTTTTTTGAACCACCCAATTCTGTAGACTGATAGAAGAAATGCTGTTTAACCAATAAAGGGTATAGCAGTCATTTAGTTGCTTATTATGTGTGGAATATTTCTTGGATGTTTATTACTAAAGAATTCCGTGTTTTTTAAACTGAAGGTAGTGATCCATTAGTGAGACAATGAAAGCAGTTTAGTGGGTCATAACCAGCATTATAAAACCTAAAATAGAAATAAAGTAGAAAATACAGCATGCATTGCACAAAGGTAAGGGGTCAGTGTTCTGTGAAACTTTTGCTTCATTTAATAAGTTATGTATATAGAATACACATTCATCAGAGTACAAATATTTGATTATAGTCAAAGTTTGAAAGCTGCCACCATAGTTCCTAACCATAAGGAAAATCTGTTTTTGTTTTCAGTCTGTGATAAAATTAGTAATTGTAATTTATTGAATGTAAATTGTCCTGATTGTGATCCTTCTAAGTTAGATACCACCTCAGTTTTACAGATCAAGAAATAGGTTTAGAGAGGTTATGATTTGTCCGAGCCTAGATCCATACCCAGGTCTATCTGGCTCAAAGCTCCAGACTTGTTTCTCTATATTAAAAATGGTAGCAAACAAAGAAGCATAACTAGGTTTTAGTCCACAGAGGTTGGGGGTCAGCTTTTCCATCTCCAAATCCCAAGGCCTGGGAATATGACCACAGTATATCCATTATAGGTTAATTCTTTGTTGGTCCTTTGGAGTTTATAGCTCAGTTTACTTAACCCCTAAAAAAAGAAAGGTCAATGAAGTCAACCATGTGTTCTTTTGAAATTGATAAACTTGTATGCCTTACTTGGATATAGAAGAAGATGGAGAGGGTAAGGAATATTTTGCTGTCTTTGCACTGTATATTTGCTGTGGCATAATTTCCCAGGTAGGTGCTGGCAAAGCCACTGCTTTGCAGATTCCCTTTAAAGTTGAGGGGGGCAGGCCCTCGGGGCGTAGATGGCTGTGGGACTACACCTTTCATCATCTGTTTTGCTTTCTGGTCTTTTCTGGATTAATCATCTTATCAATGAAATGTCTTTGAATGCCTTTAGAAAATCATTATTTTGCTGACAGTCTTTAATTTTATATAGGTAAGCTCTTTAAATGTTGAATTGTCAGTATGTTCATCTAGTCTTTGTATATAATTGCTTTGTTTCATTGGCCTCATTCAAGTAGATCATTTTTTAACTCCTACAAACTTTATCAGAGTATCTAACTACTAATAGAGTTTGTTTTTAATTTGTTCAGCAGTGTGTGAAAGTAAAGATTTACCTGATACAGTTAGAACAGTATTAAAACAAGAAATGAATCGTCTTTTTGGAGCAACAAATCCAAAGAATTTTAATGAAACTTTTCTGAAAAGGAATTCTGATTCATTGCCACACAGATTATCAGGTAATTTCTTTATTTTATCCTTATCATAACCTTCTGAAAAAACTTCAGTTTTTATTTTAATGGATCAGTAACAAGGTTACACATTGTTTTGCATGGAAGAGACAATGTGTATATGTCTCATTTTAATCTCATGAAAACAGGCATCTTATATATGCTTCCTTTAAATTTTTTAATTTCTTAGACAAAATCATTCCCATGAACAAAGACCAGAAGAGTCTCCTAGTTCTACATTGGCATTATAAAGAAGCAAGACAACTGAATTTAGCTTTAAACATCACATACAACGGAGGAGGAACTTTGTTTCTTTTCTTTCTCCCATCAGTGTACTTTTGAAATTCACTTGAACGTGATTGTCATCTTCCATTTCTCATGCTTATGTAAGATACCAGAATTGATACTATAAACACCTGAAACCGTCTTACGGGCAAGGGTCACCTGACAAGGGTTTGTGCTAGTGAGCCAAAGTCTAGACTTGATGGGACCATGTGGGTAGTGGCTTCAGTAGGGTGCTTTTAAAATACTCGGCTTAAGAAGCCCAGAAACTTTGTATGCCTTTGTAGAATTCTGAATTCACCTTTTTGGCTTGCACTATCAAAGTCGTGTATGCTCCCCTCTAACACACGCACATTTAATGGGGTCTTCCTTTCAACTCCTAATTACTCTCATTTCAGAAAGAAGAAAACTATCCATGGTCCCACCAAACACACAAATATTATTAAATACTGGTATTTCTTCAGAGTCCTTCTTACCTTAATCATTCTCCTGATTTGGACAGTTAGGCTAATTCTGGTTTATCCTCTCAGGATTTTTTTTTTAAATAGTGTTTCAGATGGCTAGTCTCATTTTTCTAATAAAGTGCCACACTCTGTGTGTACATATACCTTGCATTTTATATTTGAATGAAAAGTGGATAAGATACTGGTTTTACCTTGAATAAGAAAAATTCCCTTTTTCTTCTCATTTAGCTGCCAAAATGGTATATTATTTAGATCCTTCTAGTCAGAAGCGAGCTATAGAGTTGGCAACAACACTTGACGAATCCCTCACTAACAGGAACCTCCAGGTAAAGTTTTTCATACTTTGTATAAGAGGACCTGACTACTTTTTCTTTTTCTTTTTTCATCAAAAGAATAATTTTCACCAGATCATTTTTTAAATTTATGCATACTGTTTTCCAAACCAGTATGAAGCCATGTCAGAAGCTTCCCCTCCCTTCCCTGTACTTACGGCTGTGTGTGTGCGTGCTGCACAGCACACAGCAGGCCACATGGCATTCAGGGACTAAAGTCATGTCTGTTACTTACATTACAGTGATTTGCTTTTAGAAATAATGTTTTTATAAAATCATATATACATGCCATAGTTGATTGTGGATTTCAATTTATATCTGCATTTCTGAGCAAGCAGCAGTCTCAGTGAAGATTCTGACATATTTAAGATGTATTTATGAGGGGTTAAATTAAAATACTCATTTCATAGCTTGTAGCATGGGATTGAGTACAAGATAATATGGGTAAGTTGTAAAATACAGATTCTAGTTTAGACAGAAAACAGGACAGCTACTTCGTGTGATAAATGGCCAGATAAAAAAGTACTTCCTGAAAGATAGTTAAATGTATTTCTTAATAGTAAATGAAGGAAATATCTTTAAGAAAGAAAAATTGCTGGTTGCTAATTAGTGCATCATTTTGATTAGAACTTTTCTAGACTGGCAGAGTTTGTGGGGTATTATATATCTGGAAACTCCACAAGTGTTTTCAAAGTGAAAAGGTGAAACAAAACATGAGAAATACAAGTTATCATGAATCATTTAAAAATAGAAGAAGCAGACCTACTTAGGGGTTTAGTTGAAAGAATTATCAATTTTCATGGACAAATTTTTCTTGCGTATGTATTCCCTTCATGTTCGAAACCCTCTTTCCTACTTAATTATTAGATAGACATTAAGGTTCTCTTTAATAAAGAGTTGAAAAACAATGTTTGTTTGATTTTGCCAACTTGTTTTAGGCCTCCAAAAAAACTAAAAGGCTTAAGTGCAGTAATTACCACTGGCTTGTAAAATCTGACATTTATACACAGGGCCAGCCTAGGTGGGGGCAAGGTTGCCACCTAGGGTTGAATACTTGCTGAGAATATTGTAGCACCCTACGCAGCTTGCTTGCCCAACCTTTGTCCTAAGCCTGTTAATATATTCACCCTTTTATATAAAACCTGCAATTCTGAAGAAACTAATTCTAATGTAATGTATGTATATGTGGGAGTCAATACTTTTGTTATCTTAAATATATACATTTGCCTCTTTTTTTGGAACTCTGTTGATAATGAAATGCCTAATAAATTCACAGTAAAAACTTTTTTGATAAGTTATAACATGACCTTTTTCCTTTCTTTAGACATGTATGGAGGTGTTAGAAGCCTTGTGTGATGGTAGCTTAGGAGACTGTAAAGAAGCTGCTGAAGTTTATAGAGCAAATTGTCATAAGCTTTTCCCTTACGCTTTGGCTTTCATGCCTCCTGGATATGAAGAGGATATGAAGATCACAGTTAATGGAGATAGTTCTGCAGAAACTGAAGAACTGGCCAATGAAATTTGAACATAAAACAAGCAAACGGAATGACTTTGGACCATATCTAGTGTATAATATTTTTGTCACGCACCTGCTGCATTGCTCTAACTTACACAGAATGAGAAGAGTACATGTTCTTGCCTTCAAATAGTGTTTTACGTTTTTTATCCTGCTGAAAAAGTATATATAAAATATCTAACATACTACAGGATATAGGTTCAGTTTCTTAAAAAATTAAAAGCTGCTAAAATCGAGGGGATAAAAAAGATACCTTATTCTATTCCTACCTACCCACCCATGTTTTTAAACTAATTTATATAAACTCTGGAGGCTGTTACAGCTAACAAAGCAGGTGTGTGGCAGAAATATTACTTTAAATTTGTCTTGTGAGATTTTACTATATCTCAGACAGCAGAAATGCTGTTTTAGCACTGGATTCTTTCACTGAGCACAAAGAGTTGTTGGGGCTTTAGCATCTGACTGATTTTGTTACGGGGTTGAATCTGACCATAGGAAGTATGCAATGTGAATCACTATTTACAGAGAAACCTACAACAGATGCTTGATGTTGTAGAAGCTGGGACGTAGAGATACCAAGCAGAATTATGAGACCTAGAGGGTGTTCAATATGCTTGTTGTGTTTCCAAAATTCACTGTACATGATCAGTTTGGTGTTCTTGTACCACAGTTTTTAACTGAAGGAACCAGTTGGAACAATCTCATTTTTAACTAAAACTTGAAGAACTAAAATAACAATGCAGGCCTTTCAGCATTGTTTTGGCCAAACTTGTTAAAACTGTAATGCAAGAACCAAATGCACTGTGATGTGGCACCAACTAATTAGCAAGCATGAATTTTTTCACCCAAGAGTGAAAAAAAAAACTACCATGGCTTGAAGTTAAAGAGCAGAACTCCTGACTACCATTCTGACTGATCAAGAGACTAATAGATAAAAACCTCAGCAGGCCTTGTTCACGATATGCAGAAAAAAGTGCTGCAGTTTAGATACCTCTGGAATTTTTCCACAGTGTCACAGGTTTGTAATACTTGAAGCCCTACATTTCTAAGAATATATTTCTTGCTCAGTTGTTTCAGGCAAGCCCAAGACTTTGTAATTTTTAAAGGGCCCAAGATTTTTTTTTTCAATAACAGACCAGCTTCTTTTTCCTGCAGTTACAGATGTAATTTCCTTTTTGTTGTCAAACATAAGGTACCAAATATGATGCAATAAATTGTTTTGAAAAACAATTGTGTGAATATTTCAACTAATCTTTGTTGGGCTTCTATGAAAAAACACAGTCGGAAACAGAGGTGCAGAGCCAGAGGCAGTGTATTCTGCTGTCAGGCTAGTGCAGGCGGGAAGTAGGATGGGCTAAATGCTGGTGCCGGGGAAATTCCATGATGCAAGTGTCAAGATTTTATTGAGGGCTAGGATGGCAGCAGGTACTATGAATGTAATTTTTAACTCATAATTTGAAAGGAAAACTGAACACTGCTCTTTTGAGAACATGAGACTTAAAATGCTAAACCTATACACTGAGAACTAGCCTCAGGCTCAATATTCTCATTGAATTTGCAAGATCTAGGCAAGTAAGATTAAGTAAAATGAATGAATTGTATTTATAATTGACCTTTCTGTGGTACTTTTAGTTTATAGAAAGTATATTCTAAAGGGAATTTTCAGGAGACCTGTTCCTATTACTGATTGAACTGTTGTGCTAAATGCAGCCTTTTACAGTATGTGACCTGCATTCCACATCCCAGTCTAACAATCTAGTGACATAAAGACGAGTACAAGTTGAACTCCAGTACTGTGTTAGGTTTGATTAACTGGCCCTGTCTCAGGAACACCTTAACAGATGGCAAAAAACAAACCTTTTTCAACTTCTCCTTCGAGTGGCTACTGAACTGCTTACTGTTGGGACAGAACACTAGTGCTACCTCTGCCGCTACAGAGGTGTTTGGAGGAGGCACCAGCCATATACTAGGGGATGTATGTGTGAATTACATTTAAACTCTACTGTATATTGAAATGAAATTCATATATTTGTCTTGATGTTCAAACGATGTAGATTGTCTTAGAATGAATATTCATTCTCAACTCGATGCAGATGCCACCCTTAAGGAGCTAAATTCCTAACATGTATATTGTATTCCGACCCAGTTTTACTGGAACTATTGAATAAATATTTTATTTTTTTTCAGGTTTACTTGATAGTGGATACATTGTCTGGTGTCAGAGGACCTTGACGGTTCATTTTATGTCCAGACATCGCCCCTAAGACATTGTACTGTACTTTCGTGCTCTGAGTAGTATCAACTGGATGGATCATCTCACATTTGCCTCATTCACTCTTTTAATTCCAAATGATGCTGTGGGGGAAAAACAGGGTTAGAAAAACAAGTGGGAAAAAAAATGCAGTGCTGTTGTATTATTAACAAGTGCCTTATGTTTATTGCTAAGAACTGGTGTTATTAACCCTTTTGAAGAAAGGGTCCCTTGATCTGTATTAACATAGGAAAGTAAAGTTATTTTTGTTTTTCTTTATATTTACTACTCTTGTCATTTCTCATTTAAAAATTAAAATCTGAGGTTAGTGTACTCAGCTTTAGTTAGATAGTTGAGTCATTTTCAACATTTTTCTGTATTATGCATAAGAACAAAGCGTGACCTGTAATAGCATGACTAACAGTAGTCCCAACATAGTGAATAGCTTTTCTGGGGTCTTATCAGGCCCTTGTTTTTCACAGTGTTGCTTGTACACCCATGGTGTGTTGCTGTTAGAGCTGTGATTGTAAAAGAGGCCCAGGAAGTGTGGTCTACATTCAGGTAGGTTGTGATAAATTCAGGGAAGTCTCTCTCCTGCACAATTTCTAGGAGTATTTCAGTTGCCATATGTTGTGTGTTTGGAAAAAAAAGGTAAAAAGTGAACTGTTAGTTTTTCTTTTAAGATATGTGTATGCTTGTCTTAGTATTTACCAGCCTTAAATTTAGAAATTAAGAATTCAGAGAAAGACTGACCTTTCAGATGGAAGGTAGTCTTGTTCTAGTTTATACTCCACTTCTTTACAGGCAAGGTTTCTTGATAATATTCTGCTATTGTCTGAACTTTGCCCAGTCCACTGCCAAACCTAAATTAAAAACAAAGTCCCATGAAATGGCTGTGTTGCACCATAGGGAGCTGAACCCATAAGTGTTGTTCCAATTTTGATGGTTGGAAATCTTACAACTTTTAGCAATAAAATGTTTTTGGAAAAGGTATTAATTCTTTATTGAATTGCACTTTCACCTTTCTAATATGTGACCTACAAGATGGATGTTGTATTGGTAACATACAAGAGGTTTTGGAGAAGAGAATTACATACTGTAGGTTATACAGCCTGTTGAACACTGCTGGTAGGACATAAAAATGCACGGGAGGAAAGTGAGCAGCATGTTGTTGGAAAGAGGGTCTAAAGGTTTCCGGCCTCTTGGTTTATCCAGTTACCTTTGAAGCAATGCCATCTTGGGATTATAGGAAGAAAAAGTTGGTACTTTTTAAATTTGAAATTTTACTAATTTAACTATAGACAAGCTTGGGAACTTAATCTTCAGTGCTTTTTATGGAGTTCTATGTGCCAAAAACAATATAGATCTTCCTGGCCACTTACAGCAAAAATGAAGTTGATACTTGGCAATCTAACAAGACTGTAATATAGTTCTTAACATTTAAAAAATATCAGGCCTTTTTGTGTATTTTAAGCGACTGTACTATTTGATACCAGTGGTGCAATTCTTGCTAACTGAAAAAAAAACTGATGGTGATAAATATATAATAGAAATTTTCCTACCTGTATTACAAGATTTTTGCGGTTGCTAAATCTTCAACTTGGCTTCAATAAGTACAAATTATCTTCTCGTTTAGAAATAGGAGTAAAGAGATTTTTGGAGTATGTTCTGGATCCCATGGCTTGCTTTCAGCTAATTACATTTGCCTTCTATAACTTAGTTACTGTGCATTGTTTAACAAACAGAAAGCCTCTTCATAGACTTCTATGTTTATCTTTCCAATCTGTCTTAGTTTCCTAACATTGGGCTTTTAAAAAATAAACTTGTCACTTGTTTACGTTTACTTTGATGAGCAAGTTGATCAGGTCCATTATCTAGTGACTGGCCTCATCACAACTGGGTTTAGTGTTCATACAAAAGTCCCTGGTGTTTCTTCATTAATAGAAACTAAATTAGCTACCAACTTCTTGTCTTTCTTTTGAATTACTTACTTGCCTTCAGTAGTCATACTGCTAGTTGATACCTGTAAAATGAAAAGGGAGCCATTTAAAGAAGTAGATGATTAACCTGTCTCCCACATCCTTTCTTCTTTAAGTTGTCAACTACAGTATACTAAATACTAATTCTTCCCATCATTAGCCTGATAAAAAGATGTACCATGCATTAATAACAAGTATTCAGAAACATGTACTCAGCTGGCATTGTACTGTTGCATTATTTGCTCAGGTGTTCATTGAAAAGGACCTAAGAGTAAGCTTCACTTGTAACTTTATAACAGAGTTTTATTTTAAGAGCGTACTTGTTACTTCAAGCATTCCATTTCACCTCCTAGTATGCTTTTTGAGAGATATAAAATTACAATATGAAGTTAAATGATTAATACTTCGGTTCAGACTCAGGAAAGTCCATTTCTAATGTGATACATGAAATCTCAAGGACTTACAGTGGGTACATTTTACTATAAAGTATAGTGACTAGGGCACTAAATAGTTGGCATTCAAATCATTAAATTTGCTGTGAATATTAAGATTGCCCTACAGAGTGTAGAAAATAGCAATAAAGTATACTTATTAACTTTCAGGTCACCTGAAAGGCTCACAAACTTTTTTCCCTTTATCTGTTGATTTATAGAATATTCCCACTCATCCTCCCCTTGTCCCTGCCTGCTGGTCTTAAGGAATTTCCTTGAAATACCATAGAGCCATTGTATTTTATGTTAGATGGATTTCTCATATCTAATTTTTGGGGTTTCTTTTTCCTGTAATTTGTCAGAGGAATGATTGTGACTGGCTTCATAGGAAACATGACTGATGGAACATCCTTTATGTCTCCAGCAACCAACCACCCAGGTAACATGTCCCATGAAATTAAGTTACCACAAAGGTTGTCATCTTTCAAATAGTATGAAGGGACTGGGAACGCACCACCTATCTGGAAGGCTCTTTCTACAGCCTAGTATCTCCACTTTTAATCCTTGTAAGTAAGGACATGCAAGGGAGGGATCTGCAGTGGTTATTTCTAGACACTTGACCTACAGCTAGTGTTCATCACAACTAAGAACTTTGGTTCAAGTTGCTCTTACTCGATAGGCAAGTGAATCCTTTTAAGTCATAACTTAACCCTGGTGGTATATATGAATCCCAGGGGAACTATTTAAAAAACAGAAACCTTAATTGCCAGGCCCACCTGCAAAGATTTCGATTTAAGTGATCTGGAGTCAGACCTGGGCATTGGTTTTGCATCAAGAAAGAAATTTAAAATAATAGTAGTGGGCTTTTTCCTCAGAAGAGATCAAAACAGCAAGCAACTGTGTAAATGCCAAAAGATTTTTACCCCATCTTACACTAATAGACAGGCCTAGTATTTGAATTTTCTGTCAACAATGTTCTGGTTACCTTCAAAGTCCATGCTTTTCTCTACTTAAATTATGCTGCTGCTATATTACCTGAGATGCTAATACTCAAAGAAAAAGACCTCACCTCTTTATAGCTTTGTTAGATACTGTAACTTGTTTCCATTGAAGCAACTTTTAAAGTACAATTGCCATAGATGAGGTAAGATGCTTGAGTTTTGAGTGGGTGAGTATCAAAACAAAGCAGTCAGTAGACTTAAATAAGGTAAGTGGTAGATACAAGTAGTATAAAATCCATACACACCTAACCCCCAAATACATGATTTTTTCTCCCTAAAGGACTGCATTTTCCAAAAACCACTGAATTTCTATTAAAAATCACAGGCGTGAAAAGAGCCATTCTACCACAAAAGCTAAATGTGGACCTGTCAGTGTAGAGTCTAGAAAGGAGATTTATGTGCTATAGAATTACATACCAAACTGAACCCTGCTTTACGACACCCATTGATACAATATTCTGGATAGATCCCCCAAATCTATCCAATCTAGAATTTTTCTTTAATAAAATAGTGATTGTTTTATAGGTCAGTCCTCAATTCTAATTTGTTATTGACTGGTTAAAGAATTTGATAACTGGTTGTGTTGACACTGTTCATTGCCATTCCTGAGTTTATAGACTTGGATGACTTTCACATTTGCGAACTAGAAAGCTCAAATTATTTTAGTCTTCATATAGAAACCTTATACTTCAGTTACTTTTCTCTGTCTTTGTGACTAGATACCAAATATCTGGTATAAACACTTTGTGGCTTGGTACAAAAAGCATGATACAGTTAAAAACAGGCTTTTAGGTCAGAATTAGGTTTGTATCCTGGCTCAGGTCCCTCAGGCAAGATATTAAGAAGTCCTAGTTCACATTGTTAGGGGGGCGTTGTGTATTTTCCTCGGTCCTTGTCCCCACCACAACAAAGAATTGAAGGGCAGAGACACAGTAGTGAAGCAGAGTAAAAGTTTTATTTAAAATTACTTAAAAAGAAAATGTGCAGGTGACAGGGAGGAGAGGCACCCTGAAAGATTGGAGAAAGTTTTAAGGCTACACACTTAGAAAGTGCAGGCGACCTCAGAGAGAGGAGCACACTGAAAGGTTGGGGGGTTCCCCTTTTAAGGATTTTTCAGCAATGTGACCAGGGACTGGGGTACAGACTTGTTAAGTGGTCCCGGAGTATTAAAAACAACAACAACAAGGAATTTAGTACTGTGATTTCTCCCTGAGATACCAGCATCTTGGTCTGGGAGCATATCAAACAAAACTGCCTGCGCAGCCCTCAAGGTGGGCCGAGCTATTGTCTTTTTGCTAAAGAGTAAATTAAGAATCTTACGTCTTCCTGGGTTTTGTTTTTATTTATTTGTTTTTTGTATGAACCCCACATTTTAATTTGATGTAACTAATATAGTGATTGATACTTGTTTTTCATTTGATAGTGTAAAACATTCAAAGCTTAAGGCATGAGTTTTCTAGGAAGAAGATAGCATACATAAGAAATTTATGACTACCTTTCGGCTAATGCCATCTAACGAGTAGGACACCTCAAACAGTGATGAACAGCAACAAAACATAGCAAAATAAGTTTCAAAACAAAAAAGTCAAGTCTCATGCATCCATTTGTCAGGTGTATCACCAAAGTAGAGAAGTCTTTTGCAGGATCCCCACGAGGAGCTTGAAATGGCAGAAATTTCAGCTCCTGTAAAGACTCATAAAGCAGTGGACAAAAATAACAAAATTTTAATAAACATTATCAATAATAGTGAAAACAGAACCAAATTAATGTTCAGCAAAGGGAATTGTTTATGTGCATGATGAGACCTCCTTTGATAGATAACCATAGAGCCGCTAGAAAGTATGTTCTAGAAGAATATTTATTGACATGTTTCTGGTTCTGTCCACTTCTGGGCACGGTAGCATTGCGCTTTCTGGCCCCTTGTGGTTGGTTGGGACCCTGTGACTAATTCTGGTCAATGAACTAATTGTGAACAGAAATGATATGCCTGTGACTCTCAGGCCAGATGATTTGAGTGTTGAGGCACCACCCTCCCAGGCACTTTTTTCTCTGTGGGATGGCAACCAGAAACATCTGAGGTGGTGGCTAGTCTGTTGCTTGGATCCCCGACTGAATCTGATGAACTGAGCCACTCTGCTAACTTCCAGTGAATGTAGAGTGTGAACAAGTGTTCTTTTTTTTTTTATAATTTATTTTGGTATCATTAATCTACAATTACATGTGCAATATTATGGTTATTAAACTACCCCCTCATCAGGTCCCCCCCACCAACCCCATTACAGACACTGTCCATCAGCGTAGTGAGATGCTATAGAATCACTACTTGTCTTCTCTGAGTTGTACAGCCCTCCCTGTGCCCCCCCCAACATTACATCTGCTAACCATAAAGCACCCTTTATCCCCCTTGTCCCTCCCTTCCCACCCATCTTCCCCAGTCCCTTTCCCTTTGGTAACTGTTGGTCCATTCTTGGGTTCTGTGAGTCTGCTGCTGTTTTCTTCCTTCAATTTTTTTCTTTGTTCTTATACTCCACGTAAGAGTGAAATCATTTGATACTTGTCTTTCTCTGCCTGGCTTATTTCACTGAGCATAATACCCTCTACCTCCATACATGTTGTTGCAAATGGTAGGATTTGTTTCCTCCTTATGGCTGAATAATATTCCATTGTGTATATGTACCACTTCTTCTTTATCCATTCATCTACTGATGGACACTTAGGTTGCTTCCATTTCTTGGCTATTGTAAATAGTGCTGTGATAAATATAGGGGTACATCTTTCTTTTTCAAATTGGGCTGCTGCATTCTTGGGGTAAATTCCTAGGAGTGGGATACCTGAGTCAAATGGTATTTCTATTTTGAGGTTTTTTTTAATTTTTTTTATTTTAGTATCATTAACCTACAATTACATGAGCAATATTGTGATGATTAAACTACCCCCTTCATCAGGTCCCCCCCACCAACCCTATTACAGTCACTGTCCATCAGTGTAGTGAGATGAGAATCACTACTTGTCTTCTCTGAGCTGTACAGTCCTCCCCGTGCCCCCCCACCCTATGTTTGCTAATAGCAATGCCCCTTTTACCCTCTTATCCCTCCCTTCCCGCCATTCTTCCCCAGTTCCTTTCCCTTTGGTAACTATCAGTCCGTTCTTGGGTTCTGTGAGTCTGCTGCTGTTTTGTTCCTACAGTTTTTTTCTTTGTTCTTATACTCCACATATGAGTGAGCTCATTTGATACTTGTCTTTTTCGGCCTGGCTTATTTCACTGAGCATAATACCCTCCAGCTCCATCCATGTTGTTGCAAATGGTAGGATTTGTTTTCTTCTTATGGCTGAATAATATTCCATTGTGTATATGTACCACATCTTCTTAATCAATTCATCTACTGATGGGTACTTAGGTTGCTTCCATTTCTTGGCTATTGTAAATAGTGCTGCAATAAACATAGGGGTGCATCTGTCTTTTTGAAACTGGGCTGCTGCATTCTTGGGGTAAATTCGTAGGAGTGGGATTCCTGGGTCATATGGTATTTCTATTTTGAGTTTTTTGAGGAACCTCCATACTGCTTTCCACAATATTTGAACTAATTTGCATTCCCACCAGCAGTGTAGGAGGGTTTCCCTTTCTCCACATCCTCACCAACAATTTTTTGTTTGTGTTTTGGATGTTTGCCATCCTCACTGGTGTGAAATGATATCTCATTGTGGTTTTAATCTGTATTTCTCTGATGATTAGCGATGTGGAGCATCTTTTCATGTGCCTGTTGGCCATCTGAATTTCTTCTTTGGAGGAGTGTCTATTCATGTCCTCTGTCCATTTCTTAATTGGATTATTTGCTTTTTGTTTGTTGAGGTGCATGAGTTCTTTATATATTTTGGATGTCAACCCCTCATCAGATACCTCATTTATGAATATATTCTCCCATACTGTAGGATGTCTTTTTGTTCTACTGATGGTGTCCTTTGCTGTACAGAAGCTTTTCAGCTTGATATAGTCCCACTTGTTCATTTTTGCTTTTGTTTCCCTTGCCCGTGGAGATATGTTCATGAAGAAGTCGCTCATGTTTATGTCCAAGAGATTTTTGCCTATGTTTTTTTCTGAGAGTTTTATGGTGTTATGACTTACATTCAGGTCTTTGATCCATTTTGAGTTTACTTTTGTGTATGGGGTTAGACAGTAGTCCAGTTTCATTCTCTTACATTGTAACTGTCCAGTTTTTCCAACACCAGCTGCTCAAGAGGCTGTCATCTCCCCATTGTATATCCAAGGCTTCTTTATCAAATATTAATTGACTGTATATGTTTGGGTTAATGTTTGGATTTTCTGTTCTGTTCCACTGGTCTGTGGGTCTGTTCTTGTGCCAATACCAAATTGTCTTGATTACTATGACTTTGTAATAGAGCTTGAAGTCAGGGAGCGTAATTCCCCCTATTTTATTCCTCCTTCTCAGGATTGCTTTGGCTATTCGGGGTCTTTTGTGGGTTTTCCTGGGTTTTAAAATAAAATTTATTTTAAGATGGAATCCTTCCTGCCTTCTACTATGTTGTTTACAGCTGGGTCTGCATGCTAAATTAGTTGCCCAGGTTGCAGATTATTTCATTAGCACTGAAGGAGAAAAAAACAGCATATAGGTAAAGTTAAATAATTAAGCTGGGCCTGCATGATTAACACAATAAACACATGGGCTATGCTGAGGTACCCTCCTTTATCTGGGGAATAGTCATACATTCAAGGCCAAGTTACGCCTGGCTTTTTGAACTTTAACTGATTGATTCATTAACTGGGTCTTTTTTTAGTGGACTTTACTGGCCTTATTCTCTTTCTCCCCCTGCTCATACCTATTTTCCTGCCTAACAACATGGTTGTTGGAATAATTAAGTAACAAAAGTGTATATAAATAATTTATCACAACGCCTGACACATTGTAAGTATTCATTATAAATATTAGGATGTTGCAAAAGGATGTTCCTTTCAGTTTGTCAGTATTCTACTTGATCATCCTTGTTTACTACAGTACATTGGGCCAGCATATTCAAGAAACACTGTATAATCTTTTCCTATATGCTAACAGCTCAAATTTCAATTTCTTCCTAATATTTTACCTTACACATGTGAGTACTTGACACTATTTGACCTTCATGGAAACTGTTACTAGTGTCAGTAAATTTGGTAGATTTTTTTTTTTATTAAAGTCTCATTGATATACACTCTTGCATGTTTCACATGAAAAACATTGTGGTTACTATAGTCATCATGTTAACAAGTCCCCCCCACACCCCAGGGCAGTCACTGTCCATCAGTGTAGTAAGATACCATAGAGTCACTACTTACTGTGCTACAGTGTCTTCCCTGTGACCCCCACACACACACCATGTGTGCCAATCATAATGCCATTCAATCCCCTTCTCCCTCCCTCCCCACTGACCTTTCCCAACCCGTCTCCTTTGGTAACTACTAGTCCCTTTTTCGAAACTACGTCTGCTGCTGTTTTGTTCCTTCGGTTTTGCTTCATTGTTATACTCCACAGATGAATGAAATCATTTGGTATTTGTCTTTCTCTGCCTTGCTTATTTCACTGAGCATAATACCCTCTAGCTCCATCCATGTTGTTACAAATGTAGGATTTGTTTCTTATGGCTGAATAATATTCCATCGTGTATATGTACCACCTCTGCTTTATCCACTCACCTACTGATGGACACTTAGGTTACTTCCATATATTGGCTATTGTAAATAGTGCTGCAATAAACACAAGGATGCATATATCTTTTTGAATCTGTGATCCTGTTTTCTTAGGGTAAATGCCTAGGAGTGGAATTCCTGGGTCAAATGGTATTTCTATTTTCAGTTTTTTTAAGAACCTCCATGTTGCTTACACAATGGTTGAGCTAATTTACATTACCACCAGCAGTGTAGGAGGGTTCCCCTTCCCTGCATCCTCGCCAGCATTTGTTCTTAGTCTTTTCGATGCTGGCTATCCTAACTGGTGCGAGGTGATATCTCGTGGTTTTAATATGCAATTGCCTGATAATTAGTGATGTGGAGCATCTTTTCATGTGCCTGTTGGCCATCTGAATTTCTACTTTGGAGAATTGTCTGTTCATATCCGCCCAATTTTTAATCAGGTTATTTGCTTTTTGGGTGTTGGGGCTTGTGAGTTCTTTATATATTTTGGAAGTTAACCCCTTGTCGGATATTTCATTCAGTGAATATATTCTCCCATACTGTAGGATGTCTTTTTGTTCTACTTAGATGTCCTTTGCTCTACAGAAGCTTTTTAGTTTGATAGCCCCATTTGTTCATTTTTGCTTTTGTTTCCCTTGCCCAAGGAGATGTAGTCAGGAAAAAAGTTGCTCATGCTTATATTCAAGAGATTTTTGCCTATGTTTTCTTCTAAGAGTTTGATGGTTTTATGACTTACATTCAGGTCTTTCATCCATTTCAAGTTTACTTTTGCGTATGGAATTAGTAATCCAGTTTCATTCTCTTGCATATAGCTGTTCAGTTTTGCCAACACCAGCTGTTGAATAGGCTGTCATTTCCCATTGTATATCCGTGGCTCCTTTATCGTATATTAATTGACCATATATGCTTGGGTTTATATCTGGCCTCTCAATTCAGTTCCACTGACCTATGGGTCCATTCTTGTGCCAGTACTAAATTGTCTTGATTACTGTGGCTCTGTAGTAGAGCTTAAAATTGGAGATCATAATCCCCCCAGCTTTATTCTTCCTTCTCAGGATTGCTTTGGTTATTTGGGGTCTTTTGCGGTTCCATGTCAATTTTAGAACTATTTGTTCTAGTTTGTTGAAGAATGCCATTGATATTTTGATAGGAATTGCATTGAGTCTGTAGATTGCTTTAGGCAGGATGGCCATTTTGACAATATTAATTCTTCCTATGCATGAGCATGGGATGTATTTCCATTTATTGGTATCTTCTTTAATTTCTCTCTTGAGTGTCTTGTAGTTTTCAGAGTATAGGTCTTTCACTTCCTTGGTTAGGATTATTCTTAGGTATTTTATTCTTTTTCATGCAAGTGTATGAAACTGTTTTCCTGATTTCAATTTCTCTTTTTGCTATTTCATCGCTAGTGTATAGGAATGCAACAGATTTCTGTGTATTAATTTTTTTATATCCCATAACATTGCTGAATTCAGTTATTCTAGTAGTTTGGGGGTGGATTCCTTAAAGTTTTCTATGTACAATATCATGTCATCTACAGACAGTGACAGTTTGACTTCTTCCTTACCAGTCTGGATGCCTTTTATTTCTTGTGTTGTCTGATTGTCGTGGCTAGGACCTCCAGTACTATGTTGAATAAAAGCGGGAAGAGTGGGCATACTTGTCTTGTTCCCGATCTTAAAGGAAAAGCTTTCAGCTTCTCACTGTTAAGTATAATGTTGGCTGTGGGTTTGTCATATATGGCCTTTATTATGTTGAGGTACTTGCCCTCTATACCCATTTTGTTGAAGGTTTTTATCATGAATGGATGTTGAATTTTGTCGAATGCTTTTTCAGCATCTGTGGAGATGATCATGTAATTTTTGTCCTTTTTGTTGATAATGGTGTATGATGTTGATGGATTTTTTAATATTGTACCGTCCTCACATCCCTGGAATAAATCCTACTTGATCATGATGGATGATATTTTTATGTATTTTTGAATTTGGTTTGCTAATATTTTGTTGAATATTTTTGCATCTATGTTAATCACGGATATTGTTCTGTAATTTTCTTTTTTGTTTGGTGGCTTTGCCTGGTTTTGGTATTAGAATGATACTGGCCTCATAGAATGAGTTTCGAAATATTCCCTCCTCTTCTACTCTTTGGAGAACTTTAAGGAGGATGGGTATGAGGTCCTCACTGAGTGTTTGGTAAAATTCAGCAATGAAGCCATCTGTTCCAGAGGTTTTGTTCTTAGTTATTTGATTAACAATTCCATTTCATTGTGGTAATTGGTCTGTTCAGATTTTCTGTTTCTTCCTCGTTCAGCCTTGGGAGGTTGTATTTTTCTAGAAAGTTGTCCATTTCTTGCAGGTTATACAATTTGTTAGCATATAATTTTTCATAGTATTCTCTCATAATTCTTTGTATATCTGTGGTGTCCGTAATGATGTTTCCTTTCTCATTTCTCATTCTGTTTATATGTGTAAGTCTGGCTAGAGGGTTATCTATTTTGTTGATTTTCTCAAAGAACCAGCTCGTGCTTTTATTGATTCTTTCTATTGTTTTATTCTTCTCAATTTTATTTATTTCTGCTCTAATCTTTATCATGTCTGTCCTTCTACTGACTTTGGGTCTCATTTGTTCTCCATTTTCTAGTTTCATTAGTTGTGAGTTTATACTGTTCATATGGGATTGTTCTTCTTTCCTGAGGTAAGCCTGTATTGCAAAATACTTCCCTCTTAGCACGGCCTTCACTGCATCCCACAGATTTTGTGATGTTGAATTAATGTTGGCATTTGTCTCCATATATTGCTTGATCTCTTTTATTTGGTCCTTGATCCATTGATTATTTAGGAGCATGTTATTAAGCCTCCATGTGTTTGTGGCCTTTTTCGTTTTCTGTGCATAATTTATTTCTGGTTTCATACCTTTGTGGTCTGAGAAGCTGGTTGGTACAATTTCAATCCTTCTGAATTTACTGAGGCTCTTTTTATGGAGCTACTATATGATCTATTCTTGAAAATGTTCCATGTGCACTTAAGAAGAATGTGCATCCTGCTGCTTTTGGATGGAGTGTTCTGTAGATGTCTCTTAGGTCCATTTGTTCTAATGTGTTGTTCACTCTGTCTACTTCCTTATTTTCTGTCTGGTTGATCTGTGTTGTGGAGTGATTGCTGTGTTGAAGTCTCCTAAAATGAATGCATTGTATTCTATTTCCCATTCAATTCTGTTAGTATTTGTTTCGCATTTGTAGGTGGTCCTATGTTGGGCGCATAGATATTTATAATGGTTATATTCTCTTCTTGGACTGACCCCTTTATCATTATGTGATGTCCTTGTCTCTTGTTATTTTCTTTGTTTTGAAGTCTATTTTGTCTGATCCTGCTTTTTTCTCTCTATTAGTTGCATGAAATATCTTTTTCCATCCGTTCACTTTTAGTCTATTGTGTCTTTGGGTTTGAAGTGAGTCTCCTGTAGGCAGCATATAAATGGGTCTTGTTTTTTTATCCATTCAGTGACTCTCTATCTTTTGATTGGTACATTCAGACCATTTACATTTAGGGTGATTATCGATAGGTATGTACTTACTGTCATAGGAGGCTTTAGATTCATTGGTACCAAAGGTTTAAGGGTTGCTTCTTTACCATCTAACAGTCTTAACTTCTCACTTAGTAATCTATTTCAAACACAGTCAAAGGTTTTTTTTTTTCCCCCTCCTTTTTCTTCCTCCTCCATTCTTTCTATATTAGGTGTCATATTCTATACTCTGTGTGTATCCGTTGACTGACTTTTGGGTTAGTTGATACAACTGCATTTGCTTACTAATTAATTAGTCTACTTCCTCTACTGTGGTTTTATTTTCTCTGGTCACAGCTATTTAGCCTGAGGAGCACTTCCATCTATAGCAGTCCCTCTAAAATACACTGTAGAGATGGTTTGTGGGGGGGTAAATTCCCTCAACTTTTGCTTATCTGGTAATTGTTTAATCCCTCCTCAAATTTAAATGATGATCTTGCTGGGTAGAGTATTCTTGGTTCATGGCCCTTCTGTTTCATTGCATTAGATACATTATGCCATTCCCTCTGGTCTGTAAGGTTTCTGTTGAGAAGTCTGGTGATAGCCTGACAGTTTTCCTTTGTATGCGATTTTTTTTCTCTCTCTGACTGCTTTTAATACTCTGTTCTTGTCCTTGATCTTTGCTATTTTAATATATGTCTTAGTGTTGTCTTCCTTGGGTCTCTTGTGTTCAGAGATCTCTGTACCTCCATGGCCTGAGAGACTATCTCCTTCCCCAGATTGGGAAGTTTTCAGCAATTACTTCCTCAAAGACACTGTCTATTCCTTTTACTCTCTCTTCTACTTTTGGCACCCTACAATGCGAATATTGTTCCATTTGAATTTGTCACACAGTCCTCTCAATATTCTTTCATTCCTAGAGATCCTTTTTGCCTGTGCTTCTTTATATTCCTTTTCTCTATTTCATTTACCATCTCCTCTACTTTAATCTGCTTTTAAATCCCTTCATTGTATGTTTCATTTCAAATACTGTACTTTTCAAAGTTTCTGTCTTTCTTGAATTCCTCCCTGAGGTCTTGTATATTTTTCTGTAGCTCCACCAGCATGTTTTTTATTTTTATTTTGAAATCCTTTTCAGGAAGATTGGTGAGTTTAGTTTCACTTGGCCCTCCTTCTGGTGTTTATGGGATTTTGGTTTTTACCAGGTTCTTTTGACATTTCAAATTTGTAGTAATAATTTAGCATATGTAGCCCCCTCTAGTGCCCAGAAGCTCTACTCTTTGGAGCTGCTCAGCCCCTGGAGCGATGCTGGGGTTTGTAGGTGATCAGCTCTGGTGCCTGTTGGGCCTAGCCTGCAGGGAGGAGTCTTTATGCCATGCCCCTCTAGCTGCCATAGGCGGTCCGCCCTCTGGGTGGCCTGGCTTAATGGCAGGGGCAGCAAGTTTGTGAGCTGGTGGTCACTAGGAGGAAGGAGAGGCAGGTTGTGTATTGCGGTGGGGAGCCTCGGAGCTTCATTTCCAGCCAGGGGGGTGGAGCATCTGAAGCCCCTGACAGTTCCCAACCTGCAGGGCTGAGTGCACTCGGACAATTTTGTCCACTTGTCCTTTATCCTGAGCAGCAAGCTTGGTGCAATCCTTGCGCCTTTAGCAGTCCTCTTGCTGTTGGGAAGTCGCTCAGAGTGCCCTCTTTTCTTTTGTCATAGAGTAGCCATTGTGGGTACCTGTTCCCCACAAATGGCTGGACTCTTAGTGTCTCCAAGTATTCCGCCTGTCTTAGCTTTCCAACCCTGCTAATATCCAGAGCACCATGTAATGTAGGTTCGTGCTCCCAGAGCAGATCTCCAGGTCTGGGTGTTCAGCAGTCCTAGGCCTCCACCCACTCCCCTCTCCTGCCAGTGAGCTGGGGTGGGGAAGCACTTATGTCCTGCCAGATCACGGCTTTAGTACTTTATCCTTTTCTATGAGGTCTGCTCTTTTCCCCGGATGTTGGCAGTCTGTCTCAGCCTTCATTCCTGTTGCTCTTTAAGGTTTAGTTGTATTTGCTGTATTTTCTTATATGTGGTTTTGGGAGGAGGTTTATGTCTCACCTCTCCTGCCGCCATCTTTCAACTTGGCCAATTTTTTGAAGCTGCTGTTTAAAATTATTTAGAAGATGTGAAATGAGGCTGTCCCCATGTCCTTCCTTCCACCCAGCCAGTAGTTATTGAATGTCTGCTACCTCTTGGGACTATGCCTTATATTGAAGAGGTATGACATAGTCCTTGCTCTCATATTTTACAGGCTGGTGAAGGAGACAGACAAATCAATAAATATTGCAACAGCAATATATAAACCCCTAGGAGTCAGTATTTCTGTTTGCATGAACTAGGAAAAGCTTAACAGAGAATGTTCACTTGAGTTTGGAAAGATAAAGGTGAGTTTCCTACACAGACAAAAGATACAATATGCCTAAACAGATAAATGAAAAAATAGTGTACTAAGGGTCTTGATGTAAACTTGTGTGAATATAATCGAAAATAAGTCTAGGATTCAAGATTAAACAGAGATAACTTATTAAAAGACTTGACTTTGTGTAAGCAAAAGACAGTTACTGAAAAATTAGGGAAGGGTGGTGAGAGAATTCTGCTAGGAGTGTAATGGTGGGGATGGAGAGCAAGATCGGATGCCCGACTAGTCAGGAGACTCCAGTTGAGCAAATGAATAATAGCCGTCATTCGCTCAGCCCTGATCACGTGCCCTTACTATAGCACTTGCTCATTTGCATCCATTAGCTCATTTAATCCTTGAAAAAAGCATAAAGTAGGTATCATTCCCACTTAACAGAAAACAAGGATTATAATTAGCCTGTGGTCATACAGCTCATAAATAATAAAAATCTACATTCAAACCCAGGTGTGTCTAACTCTAAAGTGCTCGCTTCTGATCAGTTATAAGTGACCCAGACAGCAGTAACTACAGAGAGGAAAGCAAGGATCCCAGGGATGGCAAGAAGGTAGATGGTAGATGAGCTGATTCTGTTGGGAGAAAGAGGGTGGTGCATGAATAAAAGTTAACCATGATGTCTAGTGTTTTGGTGTAAAACACTTGTTGACAGTATCATTAAACAGTAAGATTTGGGAAGAAGAAAGTGAGGGGAAAAGGTCTTTTCTGACACGTATTTTAGGTGCTTATGGATCATATAAATCCCGAAGGATGTGTAGTAGGCAGCTGGGTTTCTGAGTCTGAAGCTTAGAAGAGGTGACTTGGAGAGCGAGTTGTGAGTAGTGTGGCCTGGACAAGACTGCTCAAAGCAAACGAACAAAGGGTGATTCGTAAATACTAAGAGAAGCATAGAGGAAGAGAAGCTAGCAAAAGAGACCAAGAAATAGTAGTCAAAAAGCTAGGAGAAGCAGCGACAACAGTGGTGAGGAAACAGTTTTTCACGGATTGGGATTAACAAGACCAAAATCAAGATAATATAATTCACGCCTATCAAGTTGGTAGCATTTCACAAGGTTGAGTAGCAGGTGTCGACAAGGATGTTGAAAACATTGAAACTCAGGTACTATCTTTGGGGGTATAAATTGGTATAACCATGAAGGCAATTGGCAATATTCATTTACTAAAATTAAGCGTGCATATTCTATGAACCAGCAATTCTACTAGGATATAGATGTCCTGTAAAATTTCTACACATTTGCCAGAGAGATGTGCAAGAATGTTCATTACAGTATTGTTGACATAACACATTTGGAAATAAAATGTCTGTGACATAAAAATGGGTACATTGTGCTATATTCATTTAATTCATTTATTATACAGTAAAAATGAATAAGCTAGCTTTAAATGAATCAAGGATTACCCTCCAAAGCAGTGGTGACCAAAACAAATTTAAAGGGCATCATATTTCCTGTATATAGTTACTAAGTATGGTTTATGGCTATATTTACATAAAGTAAAAGTTTTAAAAATAGGCTTGGGAATTATAAACACGAAATTCAGAATAGTAGTCCTCTTTACAAGAGGGAGAAGCACATAGGTGGCCTCTAATTTTCATTTCTTAAAAAACATGTTCGAGGTAAATGTGGCAAAATGTTAAGATTTGGTGTTTTTGTTAATTTTGGCCTATGTGGGATACTTTTTTCAAGTTAAAAGAATAATTCAATTTTTATTTCCCATTGTAAAAATGGATGGACAAAAATAATAATAGCATTTCACTATTAAGCATGTCAGCAAGAAAACTACAGTTGAAACAAATGCTTCTTTGGTTTCTATACTTGCCCAAAAGGTCAAGGGTACTTTTACTGCTTTATCAAGAATGACAAGAAAGTGAAAAGCAGGAGCATTACCAGGATGTGTAACACAGTTTTTCAGGAAGAAAAGCAGCTCTGATAATATCTTAAACATTACTACTCTTTGTAATTTCCAAAAGGCTCCTATGTAGGGATTATTATCCCTTCTTTCCAGAGGAAGACGGGTGTCTCGGAGATGTGAAATGACTTGTGGAAGGGGAGCTGGGCTAGCAGTGGGGAGCTGGGTGACTGGACCCCAGGGCGTCTCTCCCTGTGGTGATCCTCCCCTTATCAGTGGGCAGTCAAGGTCACAGGACGGTAGGGGTCAGAGGGGGCATTTGAACCCAGGTTTTTTGTTTCAAGACAAAGTAAACTACACTATGGTTCTGGATCCCATTATTTCGCCTAGAAAGCTATTACTAAAGTTAAATATCTTACGCAGTTTAGAACTTCCTTAAAAGAATGAAATGTTGAAATAAAAAATGGTTATTTTCTAAACTATACATTTTCACACAGTATTTGTTTATCCCTTTTGATATATACAACATACTTTATACTGAAACAGCTTTGTTTCAAACTTTTTTTCCTATAATCTTTGTTACACTGGCATTTGGATTTCCTCATACAATGGGGAAGTGGATCTTTAAGATGGTGAAGATAAGCCTTTAAGATCATTTACTAATTCCGTGAAAGAAACTACCATTCCTGTATCCCTTCAGTGAAATACAGCGTTCTCCAAAAGAAACCACGGCAGTGAATAAAATGCCAGTAGTAAAGTGACAAAGGCTGCGTATTATAGATGTAGTTTATTAGAAATTGCCAAGCTGCCTTGCTAAAGTATTATAATTAGAAACCCAGATAATAGGGTCTATTTGTACTTACCTTTCATCCCAACTCAGCTGAATGTAGATGTTAGAGTAGGAATTCGAACCCAGGTTTTTTGTTTCAAGGCAAACTAAACTACACTATGTTCCTGGATCCCATTATTTTGCCTAGAGAGCAATGTTAGACTTCAGGGCAGAGTGATTTTCATGAGTAAAATGAGGGAAAACATTACTATTACCGAAAACTATTATAAACTCACAAATTCTAATGTTTATTAGAATCTGTAATTGGGAAGTTCATCATCTTAGCAAATCGATTTCCACCGAGCAATGGGAAATGAAGGCAGGGAAATGGTCTGAACAGTGAATGGGAATAAAGACACAGAGACTTCAATAGAATGTCACCTTTTCAAAGAACTTTGGATGAGATAGAAAGGAGAGATGGAGGGCAGAAAGCCTGTGATGAAGAGTAGAAAGAGGGGTCACGATATGAGCATGACTAATTTGAATGGAAGGAACTTCGGGACATGGAGGGAGGGAATTGATGGAGCCGGGACCCTAGGGAGACAGGAAAGGTGGCCTTGAAAAAGCCTTTTCTCAGAAACTAAAAAGAAGTAAGGGAATGGTTATAAGTGAATTATAGCTGTGAGAAGAGAGGTGTTCGCTAAATGGTCTCAATATTTTTTGCGAAGTAGGAAGTCATAGCTGATGTTATTTGTGAAGTAGGAGGAGATAAAAAGATTAATTTGGGGGTTTGAAAAGAATGGAATGGTTTGGAATAGAGCTGACTAAAGACAAAAGCATTAATGAACAGTGCTAACCCCTAAATTGAGTTTGAAAATTGTGAAAGTGTAGTGGTTTTATGATTGTGTCTAGTACCTCAGCTGAATGGTTTATATTCAGGGCCTATAACAGGGCCAGGCATATTATAGGACTGATCTAGAACTGCACTGAGAGATACCAGGGAAGGAGAAATATGGAGGGGGATTAAAAGCACTGGTGAGAGAACAGGTCATATGACCAACAGAGATATGTAAAGAATTGAGACCAGGATAAACGAAGAAAAGGCGGTTTCCTAGAACTGGAGGTCTTAATGAGATTGTGGACCAGGGGTACCAAGGGTGATGTAGACGGAGGGATAAGGGTATTGAAATCCCTCAGAACTAATTACTCCATAACAAAGTAGAGAGTGGGACCAAGGGAATGTGGTTGAATTGGCCTTGGAACTGTGATGCTTGGGGTTCAGCAGGCCATGCGCGTGAATGTTGGATTCTAGGAAATGAAGTGCGGTTTAAAGGATTAGCATGATCTAGGTATAATGTTATTGTCGGGGAATGATCTGGAGGTTAATGGACGTTATCGACAAAGCAATGTAAAGGGTGGCGTAATGGGATGGGATGGAATGAACTTCAAAGGAATGAAAGTTTTTACAGGAGAGTGAAATGGCTTAGAAGAGATGTTATGGCACCAAAAATGGCAATACCAGTTCCAAGTCTTTGGGTATATAGAGTTTGAGGAAACTGTAGAGGAAATAGTATCTTTGAGAAAGAGGTCAAGGAAATAGAAGACAATTTTCATCAGAATATCTGAATATATAGTTGAGTTTATTTGTAGTGGAATTGGGCTACAATAGGAGAAATGAGTTTATTTATAGTGGAATATACTGCAAAGGGCTGAGGGAGGGTATTGTGGAAAAAGAAGGGATGAGAGGTCAGGAGGGCATGCTGTCAGCCACACGCAAGAAGTGGGAGGACGCTGACGGATGAGTAAGGGGGCTGCCTTCTGAGCAGCGACCAAGTATAATAAGAATGAAAACTTTGTATGGAACTCTTTGAACAAAACTAATAAAACGAGGGTCCCAGGCTGTGATCGACCTTATCTTTGTAGGAGCATTTCCGCATCCGCGGGATAGTGGTCACTGGAAGATCCTTGCAGGGCTGCCGTGCCAAGTGCTGAGGGTGGCAGTATTTGACCAGGCTCTTCTGGACTTCCTTACGGCCTAAGACAAGCACTGATTGCCACACTCTCTGGCAGGCATGGCATGAACACAGAACCCAGGGACTTTTCTATAGTATAAGGATCAGGATCTGTGCTTTACATAAGATACAATCCCCTTTATTCTGCTTTTGTGAATGATTTCATTTGCCAGTCTTTTGGAGATTCTGATGTAGTGGAAAAAGTGTGATCTCATATAGACTTAGGTCTGAATCCTGGAAGCTTCTGGAGCAAGTCAACTTTTCGGAGTCTTAAGACATCGTGAGTATAATAGACCTTGTATATAAAGTGACTAAAACACAAAAAGTACTCAATACATTTTTCCCATCATTATTTCATGAAAGTCTTATTAAAGACTACTGCACGGTACTGTGCAGTACCAATGATGAATATGACATGATCCCGCCTTAAGATCCTTGCAGTTTAGTAGAAGGAGAGACAAAGATGAGTATGTCCAGTGACAGATGAGGGGTCCTGGGTAGGTGTGCAGATCCACAGCAGTGGGAGCCCAAGGGGGCAGCGGTGGTCCTGCCTGCCTGAGGTGGGGGGAGGAAGCCAGGAGCCACGTTGGCTATTCCTTCCCACTTTTCCCTGCTCATCTTCCTTGCGCTCTATGTGCATGTCTGTTTTCATTATATGCACAGCTCGTGAAATACATCCAGTGTGTCTTTCCTCTGCTCCCATGGGATCAGTGATAACCTATGTGCTGAGAAGTCCCAGGTCTGCTGAACATCACACGTACATACAATTGTTAAATAGCTATATATTCTTGGATATACCATGAGCGCCTCTAGCTCAACAGGAGCTAACATAGAATTTTATCTTTTCCTCAGTTTGTTCCTCTTTTTGGGTGCCTCCCATCTGCTCAGTTGTCATCGGCAACATGAAGTCATCTTTGGTGTTTCCCTCTTCCTAATTCTCCCCAATTAGCTTTTAGCAAGTCACATTTGTTGTATCTGTGACATCTTTTAAGTCCACCCTTCTTGCCAATTCCATGTTTATAATCATAGGTTAATATCATCATCTCTTGCATAAATTACTCCAAGAACCTCAAACTGGTCTCTCTGCTTCTAAAGTTATCTCTTTTTAATCTGTTTTTCATACCACAACCAGAATATTATTTCTAAAATAAATTCTAATTACTTCATTCCTTGGCTTAAAATCCTTCAGAAACTTCTCATTGCTTCTAAAACAAAATAGTTCACAGGGCAGGATCTCATCTTTACTTCTCCAGCTCCATTATTTCATCATTTCTCTCCTCGTACTCAAGGTTTCATTTGAGATAAACTTTTTCCCACGAGTCTTCCCAACCCTCCCCCACCCCCCTCAGCTCCTGTGCCTTTTCGAGCTTATGTACTTTTATACATCTGTTCTCTTGACACCAACTACAGTTACTGAAATGCTCACTTATTTGTTTCCTTGTCTAGACTAATCTCCTTGGGGCAGGGGTCAAGTTGGTTGTTTGCTTTACTGGTAGTGTGTGTGTGTGTGTGTGATGCAGGCGAGCCTTGAGCATGAGAAAGTCATAGGATACACAGCACCTGCCTAGGCTGAGGCTTGTACTTACCAGGGGCCACAGAAGCCGCACAAGTCAAGCTCTGGCAGTCACATTCAACCCTTAGGAAGGAAATGCGTTCAGTTGGGGCCTCTGTGCATTCCTTGAATAGGTAATAAAGAGAAATGAACACTGTCAAAGATGTTTCAACAGTGTACTCAGTACTCAACAACTAGATGGCAATATTGTCTCTACAGTTTACATGTAAATGAAGAAGTTGATTAAATTAAATTTTCTCTCTCAGTGAAAGACCTGTTTTCACATTATTGCATGAAGTAGTAATGATTCCATTTATTCCGTTGTGTACTTAAGTCTCAATTTGAGTATTCTCTGGTGTTTATTCCCCAATAAGGTCAGGCAATTTAATTTCAATCTGTAGAAATAAAATATTGTGAACCATTTAACCTTATGCAAGGTACTTAATCATTTAACTTTAATAGTTTATAACTGATATAACTATTCTGTCTTTATTGTCATGATTATCTTTTCTGATCCAGAAATTAACTACACACACACACATATACATTCTCAGATCTTATTAAAACTTCACACTAATCTTTACTCAGATTTGACATAAAATGGTATAAAAGATGAAGCTGATCCTTCAAGGGAAGTGTATTTTCTAAAAACAGTTTGATTGAGATGTAGTTTACATACAATAAACAGCTCATATTTAAAATATATAACTTACACGTATACACACTCATGGAGTCAACATAGCTAGTGAATATATATCCAACACCTCTAAAAGTGTCCTTATGCCCTTCTGTAATCATGCCCTCCTACCCTTCTCAACTCCCAACCTCAGTGTTCTAGATCTATAGATTAGTTTGCATTTTCTGAAGTTTTATATAAATGAGATCACACAATGTTTTTTTAAACCTGGTTTCTTTGACTCAGCATAATGATTTTGAGATTTATATGTGTGTTGCCCGTGTCAATGGTTAATTCCTTTTTATATTTGAGTGGTATTCCCCTAAAGATGCTTTAGAAAAACCAGTGTTGAACATTCTCCTGTTAGTAGAAGAAATTAATGTGAAGTGCTGGAACTTGTGTTTTTTAAACATTGAAATGAGCCTTCTGACCAAAATAGGGTGATTATTTATGGTAATATTGTGCCTTGTGAACTCTCTCATTATTACTCATGAAAAATTTCAATTAACTCTATGAATTGTTGTCCAGAGGACCACACTGGCTGCTTGCTGAAATATTAACTTTGAAGGGTAAAAGAAAGGGTCACTTTCATTGTTGTATTGTGTCTTTCCCAAGTGGAACACAGGCACATCATAATTTAAAAACTGGACATATCTGCTTTCCATTCATCTCTGAGCAAACAAGTGAAAAACTGGGTTATTTACAGTTCTGCAAACACTCCCAGTGCTTAACCATGCCAAACCTTCTCTCATACTTCTCACTTTTTAATTAATTAGTTAATTATTTTATTTTTATTTTGGTATTGTTAATCTACAATTACATGTGCAACATTATTGTTACTAAACTCCCCACATCATCAAGTACCCGTCAGACACCCCATTACAGTCACTGTCCATCAACATAGTGAGATGCTATAGAATCACTACTTGTCTTCTCTGAGTTGTACAGCCCACCCCGCGCCCCCCCAACATTACGTCTGCTAATCCTGATGCCCCTTTTTCCCCCTTGTCCCTCCCTTCCCACACATCTTCCCCAGTCCCTTTCCCTTTGGTAACTGTTGGTCCATTTTTGGGTTCTGTGAGTCTGCTGCTGTTTTCTTCCTTCAGTTCTTTTTCTTTGTTCTTATACTCCACATATGAGTGAAATCATTTGATACTTGTCTTTTTCCGCCTGGCTTATTTCACTGAGCATAATACCCTCTAGCTCCATCCATGTTGTTGCAAATGTCTAGATTTGTTTTCTTCTTATGGCT
>JAQQAC010006877.1:14733175-14753904 GCA_029783875.1 Phataginus tricuspis | reverse complement strand
TACTGTGGCTTTTTAATAGAGCTTGAAGTCAGGAAGCATAATACCCCCCGCTTTATTCTTCCTTCTCAGGATTGCTTTGGCTATTCGGGGTCTTTTGTGTTTCCATATGAATTTTAGAACTATTTGCTCTAGTCCATTGGAGACGGCTGTTGGTATTTTGATAGGGATTGCATTGCATCTGTAGATTGCTTTAGGCAGGATGGCCATTTTGACAGTATTAATTCTTCCTATCCATGAGCATGGGATGTGTTTCCATTTATTGGTATCTTCTTTAATTTCTCTCATGAGTGTCTTATAGTTTTCAGAGTATAGGTCTTTCATTCTCTTGGTTAGGTTTATTCCTAGGTAATTAATTTTTTTAATGCAATTGTGAATGGAATTGTTTTCCTGATTTCCCTTTCTGCTAGTTCATCATTAGTATATTGGAATGCAACAGATTTCTCCATAATAATTTTGTATCCCACAACTTTACTGAATTCAGATATTAGATCTAGTAGTTTTGGAGCGGATTCTTAAGGGTTTTTTTATGTACACTATCATGTCAGCAGCAAACAGGGACAGTTTGATATCTTCCTTACCAATCTGGATGCCTTTTATTTCTTTGTGTTGTCTGATTGCCATGGCTAGGACCTCTTGAAATATGTTGAATAAAAGTGGGGAGACTGGGCATCCTTGTCTTGTTCCTGATCTTAAAGGAAAGGCTTTCAGCTTCGCGCTGTTAAGTATAATGTTGGCTGGCTGTGGGTTTGTCATATATGGCCTTTACTATGTTGAGGGACTTGCTCTCTATACCCATTTTGTTGAAAGTTTTTATCATGAATGGATGTTGGATTTTGTCGAATGCTTTTTCAGCATCTATGGAGATGATCATGTGGTTTTGGTCCTTCTTTTTGTTGATGTGGTGGATGATGTTGATGTATTTTTGAGTGTTGTACCATCCTTGTATCCCTGGAATAAATCCTACTTGATCATGATGGATGATCTTTTTGATGTATTTTTGAATTCAGTTTGCTAATATTTTGTTTAGTATTTTTGCATCTATGTACATCAGGGATATTGGTCTGTAATATACATTTTTTGTGGTGTCTTTGCCTGGTTTTGGTATTGTGATGTTGCTGTCATACAATGAGTTTGGGAGTATTCCCTCTTCTTCTACTCTTTGGAGAACTTTAAGGAGGATGGTTATTATGTTTTCACTAAATGTTTGATAAAATTCAGCAGTGAAGCCATCTGTTACAGGCGTTCTGTCTTTTTTTTAAATAATTTATTTTGATATCATTAATCTACAATTACATGTGCAATACTATGGTGATTAAACTAACCCCTTCATCAGGTCCCCCCACCAGCCCCAATTACAGTCACTGTCCATCAGCATAGTGAGATGCTATAGAATCACTACTTGTCTTCTCTGAGCTGTACAGCCCTCCCTGTGCCCCCCTACCTTACGTCTGCTAATCGTAATGCCCCTTTTACCCTCTTATCCCTCCCTTTCCACCCATCTTCCCCAGTCACTTTCCCTTTGGTAACTATCAGTCCGTTCTTGGGTTCTATGAGTCTGCTGCTGTTTTGTTCCTTCAGTTTTTTTCTTTGTTCTTATACTCCACATATGAGTGAAATCATTTGATACTTGTCTTTTTCAGCTTAGCTTATTTCACTGAGCATAATACCCTCTAGCTCCATCCATGTTGTTGCAAATGGTAGGATTCATTTTCTTATGGCTGAATAATATTCCATTGTGTATATGTACCACATCTTCTTAATCAATTCATCTACTTAGGTTGCTTCCACTTCTGGCTATTGTAAATAGTGTTGCAATAAACATAGGTGTGGTGTGCATCTGTCTTTTTGAAACTGGGCTGCTGTATTCTTAGGGTAAATTCCTAGGAGTGGGATTCCTGGGTCAAATGGTATTTCTATTTTGAGTTTATTGAGGAATCTCCATACTGCTTTCCACAATGGCTGAACTAATTTGCATTCCCACCAGCAGTGTAGGAGGGTTCCCTTTTCTCCACATCCTCGCCAACCTTTGTTGTTGTTTGTGCTTTGGATGTTGGCCATCCTCACTAGTGTGAAATGATATCTCATTGTGGTTTTAATCTGCATTTCTCTGATGACCAGTGATGTGCAGCATCTTTTCATGTGCCTGCGGGCATCTGAATTTCTTCTTTAGAGAAGTGTCTATTCATGTCCTCTGCCCATTTCTTAATTGGATTATTTGCTTTTTGTTTGTTAATGTGCGTGAGTTCTTTATATATTTTGGATGTCAACACATTATTGGATACGTCACTTATGAATATATTTTCCCATACTGTAGGATGTCTTTTTGTTCTACTGATGGTGTCCTTTGCTGTACAGAAGCTTTTCAGCTTGATATAGTCCCACTTGTTCATTTTTGCTTTTGCCCGGGGAGATGTGTTCATGAAGAAGTCGCTCATGTTTATGTCTAAGAGATTTTTGCCTATGTGTTTTTCTAAGAGTTTTATGGTTTCATGACTTACATTCAGGTCTTTGATCCACCTTGAGTTTACCTTTGTGTATGGGGCTAGACAGCAGTCCAGTTTCATTCTCTTACATGTAGCTGTCCAGTTTTTCCAACACCAGGCTGCTGAAGAGGCTGTCATCTCCCCATTGTATATCCAAGGCTCCTTTATCAAATAGTAATTGACTATATGTGTTTGGGTTAATGTTTGGATTTTCTATTCTGTTCCACTGGTCTATGGGTCTGTTTTTGTGCCAATACCAAATTGTCTTGATTACTGTGGCTTTGTAGTAGAGCTTGAAATCAGGGAGCGTAATTCCCCGTTTGATTCCTCCTTCTCAGGATTGCTTTGGCTATTCGGGGTCTTTTCTGGTTCCATATGAATTTTAGAATTATTTGTTTCAGTTCATTGAAGAAAGCTGTTGGTAGTTTGATAGGGATTGCATTGAATCTGTAGATTGCTTTAGGTAGTATAGCCATTTTGACAAGATTTATTCTTCCTAGCCAAGAGCATGGGATGCATTTCCATTTGTTAGTGTCCTCTTTAATTTCTCCTAGGAGTGTCTTGTAGTTTTCAGAGTACAGGTCTTTCACTTCCTTGGTTAGGTTTATTCCTAGGTATTTTATTCTTTTTGATGCAATTGTGAATGGAATTGTTTTTCTGATTTCTCTTTCTGTTAGTTCATCATTAGTGTATAGGAAAGCAACAGATTTCTGTGTGTTAATTTTGTATCCTGCAACTTTGCTGAATTCAGATATTAGTTCTAGTGGTTTTGGAGTGGAGTCTTTAGGGTTTTTTATGTACAGTATCATGTCATCTGCAAATAGTGACAATTTGACTTCTTCTTTACCAATCTGGATGCCTTGTATATCTTTGTTTTGTCTGATTGCCGTGGCTAGGACCTCCAGTACTATGTTGAATAACAGTGGAGAGAGTGGGCATCCCTGTCTTGTTCCCGATCTTAGATGAAAAGCTTTAAGCTTCTTGCTATTAAGTATGATGTTAGCTATGGGTTTGTCATATATAGTCTTTATGATGTTGAGGTACTTGCCCTTTATACCCATTTTGTTGAGAGTTTTAATCATGAATGGATGCTGAATTTTGTCAAATGCTTTTTCAGCATCTATGGAGATGATCATGTGGTTTTTGTTCTTTTTGTTGATGTGGTGGATGATGTTGATGGATTTTCGAATGTTGTACCATCATTGCATCCCTGGGATGAATCCCACATGATCATGGTGTATGATCCTCTTGATGTATTTTTGAATTCAGTGTGCTAATATTTTGTTGAGTATTTTTGCATCTATGTTCATCAGCGATATAGGTCTGTAATTTTCTTTTTTGATGAGGTCTTTGCCCGGTTTTGGTATTAGAGTGATGCTGGCTTCATAGAAAGAGTTTGGAAGTATTCCCTCCTCTTCTATTTTTTGGAAAACTTTAAGGAGAATGGGTGTTATTTCTTCTCTATATGTCTGGTAGAATTCAGAGGTGAATTCATCAGGTCCGGGGGGTTTGTTCTTGGGTAGTTTTTTGATTACTGTTTCAATTTTGTTGCTGGTGATTGGTCTGTTTAGTTTTTCTGTTTCTTGCTTGGTCAGTCTTGGAATGTTGTATTTTTCTAAGAAGTTGTCCATTTCTTCTATGTTTTGGAGCTTGTTAGCATATAGACGCTCATATTCTCTTATAATCTTTGTATTTTTGTGGGTTCCATCGTTATTTTTCCTTTCTCATTTGTGATTCTGTTTATGTGTGTAGATTCTCTTTTTCTCTTAATGAGTCTGGCTAGGGGTTTATCTATTTTGTTTATTTTTTGAAAGAACCAGCTCTTGGTTTCATTGATTTTTTTCTATTGTTTTATTTTTCTCAATTTTATTTATTTCTTCTCTGATCTTTATTATGTCCCTACTTCTGGTGACTTTGGGCCTCATTTGTTCTTCTTTATCCAATTTCAGTAATTGTGTCTTTAGTCTGTTCATTTGCGAATGTTCTTCCTTCTTTAAATAGGCCTGGATTGCAATATACTTTCCTCTTAGAACTGCCTTTGCTGCGTCCCACAGAAGTTGTGGCTTTGTACTGTTGTTGTCATTAGTCTCCATATATTCTATTTTTTTTTTACAGTTTATTTTGGTATCATTAACCTACAATTACATGTGCAATATTGTGGTGATTAAACTACCCCCATCATCAGGGCCCCCCCACCAACCCTATTACAGTCACTGTCCATCAGCATAGTGAGATGCTATAGAGTCACTACTTGTCTTCTCTGAGTTGTAAAGCCCTCCCCTTGCCCCCCCACTTTACGTCTGCTAATCGTAATGCCCCTTTTAACCTTGTATCCCTCCCTTCCCACCCTTCTTGCCCAGTTCCTTTCCCTTTGGTAACTATTAGTCCGTTCTTGGGTTCTGTGAGTCTGCTGCTGTTTTGTTCCTTCAGTTTTTTTCTTTGTTCTTATACTCCACATATGAGTGAAATCATTTGATACTTGTCTTTTTCAGCTTGGCTTATTTCACTGAGCATAATACCCTCTAGCTCTATCCATGTTGTTGCAAATGGTAGGATTTGTTTTCTTCTTATGGCTGAATAATATTCCATTGTGTATATGTACCACATCTTCTTAATCCATTCATCTACTGATGGACACTTAGGTTGCTGCCATTTCTTAGCTATTCTTAATAGTGCTGCAATAAACATAGGGGTGCATCTGTCTTTTTGAAACTGGACTTCTGCGTTCTTAGGGTAAATTCCTAGGAGTGGGATTCCTGAGTCAAATGGTATTTCTATTTTGAGTTTTTTGAGGAACCTCCATACTGCTTTCCACAATGGTTGAACTAATTTGCATTCCCATCAGCAGTGTAGGAGGGTTCCCTTTTCTCCACATCCTCGCCAACATTTGTTGTTGTTTGTGTTTTGGATGTTGGCCATCCTCACTGGTGTGAGGTGATATCTCATTGTGGTTTTAATCTTCATTTCTCTTGATGATTAGTGATGTGGAGCATCTTTTCATGTGCCTGTTGGCCATCTGAATTTCTTCTTTAGAGAAGTGTCTATTCATGTCCTCTGCCCATTTCTTAATTGGATTATTTGCTTTTTGTTTGTTAATGTGCGTGAGTTCTTTGTATATTTTGGATTCATATATTCTTTGATTTGGTCGTTGAGTGTTGTTAAGTCTCCATGTATTTGTGAGCCTTTTTGATTTCTTTCAAAATTTATTTCTAGTTTTATACCTTTGTGATCTGAGAAGTTGGTTGGTAGGATATCAATATTTTTGAATTTACTGAGGTTCTTTTTGTTGCCTAGCATGTGGTCTTTTCTAGAAAATGTTCCATGTGCACTTGAGAAGAATGTGTATCCTGCTGCTTTTAGGTGCAGAGTTCTGTAGATATCTGTTAGGTCCATCTGTTCTAGTGTGTTGTTCAGTGCCTCTGTGTCTTTACTTATTCTCTGTCTGGTTGATCTGTCCTTTGGAGTGAGTGGTGTGTTGAAGTTTCCTAAAATGAATGCATTGCTGTCTATTTCCTCCTTCAATTCTGTTAATATTTGTTTCACATATGCTGGCGCTCCTCTGTTGGGTGCATATATATTTATAATGGGTATAACTTCTTGTTGGACTGATCCCTTTATCATTATGTAATGTCCGTCTTTATCTCTTGCTACTTTGTTCGTTTTCAAGTCTATTTTGTCTGATACAAGTACTGCAACACCTGCTTTTTTCTCTTTGTTGTTTGCATGAAATATCTTTTTCCATCCCTCCACTTTTAGTCTGTGTATATCTTTGGGTTTGAGGGGAGTCTCTTGTAAGCAGCATATAGATGGGTCTTGCTTTTTTATCCACTCTGTTACTCTGTGTCTTTTGATTGGTGCATTCAGTCCATTTACATTTAGGGTGATTATTGATAGATATGTACTTATTGCCATTGCTGGCTTTAGATTCGTGGTTACCAAAGGTTCAAGGGTTGCTTCTTCACTATCTAACAATCTAACTTCACTTTCTTGTTAAGTTATTGTGAACACCATCTGACATTTCTTTATCTCTCCCTTCCTATTCTTCCTCTTCCATTCTTTATATATTAGGTGTGTTATTCTTTGCCTTTAGTTAGTATTTGGATGGTCTGCTTTCTTTGCTATGATTTTTTCTCTGGTGACATGTTTTTAGCCTTACGGGTGCTTCCCTCTAGAGCAGTCCGTTTAAGATATCCTGTAGTGGTGGTTTATGAGAGGCAAACTCTTTCAACTTTCGTTTGTCTGGAAATTGTTTAATCCCTCCATCATATTTAAATGATAATCGTGCTGGATACAATATTCTTGGTTCAAGGCCCTTCTGTTTCATTACATTAAATATATCATGCCATTCTCTTCTGGCCTGTAAGGTTTCTGTTGAGAAGTCTGATCACAGTCTGATGGGTTTTCCTTTGTAGGTGATCTTTTTCTCTCTCTTGCTGCCTTTAATACTCTGTCTTTATCTCTGATCTTTGCCATCTTAATTATTATGTGTCTTGGTGTTGTCTTCCTTGGGTCCCTTGTGTTGGGAGATCTGTGGGCTTCCGTGGACTGCGAGACTATTACCTTCCCCAGCGTGGGAAAGTTTTCAGCAATTATTTCTTCAAAGACACTTTCTATCCCTTTTTCTCTCTCTTCTTCCTCTAGTACTCCTATAATGCGAATATTGTTCCGTTTGGATTGGTCACACAGTTCTCTTAATATTCTTTCATTCCTAGAGATCCTTTTTTCTCTCTCTGCCTCTGCTTCTCTGTATTCCTGTTCTCTGTTTCTATTCCATTAACAGTCTCTTGCATCTCATCCAGTCTGCTGTTAAGCCCGTCGATGGCTTGTCTGATTTCTGCATAGTCTTTCCTCACTTCCTCCCTCAGGTCTTGCACATTTCTCTGTAGATCCGTCAGCATGGCTATGACTTTTATTCTGAATTCTTTTTCAGGAAGACTGTGCATGTCCATCCCTTCTGGTTCCCTCTCTGGGGTTGTCTGGGTCTGGAGCTTTGTCTGTACCATATTCTTCTGTCTTTTCATGGTATAGAAGTGGTTGCTGGTAGTTGCCACGTATGTCATCTAGGCTCTTTATGACCGCCTCGCGTGGTGCCGAGTCCTCTCAGGTGTAGCTGTACGCTGTTCGCTTTCCTGCGTATTCTGGTCTCTCTTTTAGGAATAGTTGTATTTGCTGTGTTTTCGTGCATTAATATAGTGTTGGGAGGTTTCTGCTGCCCTGCTCATGTTGCCGTCCCAGTAGGCAGGGTGGAAGGCTCCATGGCTCGAAGGTTGTAGCTGAAGGGTCAGTGGTGCAGCAGCCGGTCCGCAGGCTCTTCTTGGGTGCTTGTTCCTACCTGGTCTTGCCCATCCTCATGGGTTTATTGTGAAGATTAAATGAATTTTTATAAAACCTTACAACAGTGTATGACATATATTAAGTACTATGTAATATCAGCTGTTAGGGAGACCATTTGGTATATTTTTGTTCAGTTGATAGTGGTTAATATTAAAATATCTGAGCTGTGCTTTTCCTCTACTACTTTGGCTGAATCCTTGATTCTACTTTTTTTTGTCCTCATTGTTATTAATTTCTAAATAGCTGTAAATCTCCAACTGTGCTTGTGATTTTTCTCTTGGAATCAGATTTGAGAGATTTTCTTTTTATTTTCCAAGTAGATGAATTTTCTTTTTCCTAATCATTTTGCTAAACAAAGAAAACATACAATACACACACAGAAAAACTTAGGTTTTTATTCTATCAGAGAGTGTAACTTAAAATTGAGATTTTCATGTGTATTTATTTACTTCATATGTATTTATTTCATATGTATTTATTATTTATGTATTTATTTGACAGTATTGAGGGGCAGGAGTTTATAGGCAAAGTGAAAGTACACTGTCAAGAAGGGGAGAGTAGGCTGTCTGGAAACCAGAAGCCTATGTGTAGTTATTTTAAAAATCAATTTTTGAAATGTCTTGTGGATATTAAAAAAGTGCCTTCTCTATCTGCAAGTTAGAAAGTTTAGTATATCTGTTAAAGCTCACAAATCTCAGTTATTGAGATCCTCTTCAAAATTATTGTCTGTTTCAAATCCTGAGAATGCTATATAATCAAACATTCTAAAGGGTGAGGAGGGAAAAAGAATGAGATAAAGAAGAAATAACAGAGGCCACATGACTGCACTTTTCACATACGTCAAATGTTTTTAACTCTCGCTTATTCACAAGTTGGGTTTATTACATAGAATGCCACTTCTACAGGCACACTCATCTTTACCTTATTGTTCACTGCAAGGCATTCCAACTTAGTTCCCAGTCTGCCTTCATACTTCAACACGTCTAGAATTCCTTGAAGTCTAGGCCCATGTACCTTTAGAGTAAAATATGACCTGCATAATTCAATGATGGTTCAGTGTTACTTAGTTCTGCAGCTAGATTACAAGTTCCTCATGGGCTAGAATCACATTTTTATCTCCTCATGGGCTAGAATCACATTTTTTATCTACTCCTCTGCCCCAACCACTAACACAGTACTGAATACATACTTAAAATTCCACAAATCCTCAATGACTCTTATGAAGATATAATTTGAAGAATTCTAAAACTCAGTAAGCTAACCTATAAAATTATGATGGTAATTTATTGTTCAGGTAGTAAAATTGAAATCTTTATTTATATTTTAATATCTCTTCTATGGTATTTGGGGTTACTGTTAAACTCAGTGACATGGTAATCTGGCAGAGGCCAACAAGACCAATGCTATATACTTCTCTGGGGAATTAGTGTTCTGTCTTCAAGGGAAAGATGATTCCTACTATCAAATGGATGGACAGGAAACCAGAATTATTAGAAGAGACCTTGTATAGGTCCAGTGGTTCTCAGTGAGAGAGGAGAGAGGAGCACAATTTTACCCTACCCCCACCTCTACCCCTTGGGGCATTTGGCAATGTCTAGAGACTGTTTGGGCTGTTACAGTCAGGGGTAGAGGGGGGTGAAGTACTACTGGGACATGGTAGGCAGAAGCCAGGGATGCTGCTAAGCATCCCACAATGCACGGGATGGCTGCCCACAACAAAGAATTACCAGCACAAATGTCAACAGTGCCAAGGTTGAGAAACTCTTGTGTAAACAAGGAAGGGAACACTCCTTTGTTCTCTATGCAAAGGTCTGAACTTAAAAGAGTGAAGTTGTCTAGGTGCTGTTCCTTGGTAAGGCCAGTTAAACAATGTCCTCTGCCACAGGGAGTTGGCATCTCTGTAGCAAACAAAGCTAAAAATGAGTAATTATATTTTATACATGATTACCCTTATGTTATTGTTTTTAATATCCACTGCTTTTCTATTAGAAAAGTACTTTTATATAACCACCTTCATAAATACTCCAATACCCTCAACCAATTATAATGTTCCACTTCACATTGTACTGCTAACAGATCCAAATGCAGCCGTGTAGTAAAATACTAAGGAAAGGATTACATGCTTACACTTTGAGGCCAAGTGAGTGGCAGCAAGTACTGAAGAACTCCAAGGACAAAATGAATTCTCAGAAAATAAGGCTGCATAATCCATCTGCTCATCCCAATAGTAGAATTTCCTTCAAGTACCAAACCTGGAGGTTCTGGGGTTATCCAGTTAGGAAGAGTGACATGCACTTCAGACACAGATGTCATCTCTCAAACTCCAAGCTGAAAATAACAGAACTCCTTGTAACAATGCCAAGTGTCTATGTGATTTCTCCATTTTGAGCAGTGCTGAATTGTATATAAATGGTAAATGGTTCAAACGGACAATTGTTACACAAGAAATTTCTTACTTCACTAATTTATTCATCATTTGCTGAATAACAGTGAACTTACAGTCAGCAGTCAAGAGTTGGTAATCTAGTTGGTAGGATAAAACACATAATTATGAAACTGATCATTAATAAAGGGAAACCTCACTAACATGGCAAGGGGGGTGGCCTCTCATGCCCACATTGCTTCAATTTCAGACCTAACTGGAAGGGACAGACACCTTACAAGTCATACCACTTAGCTATTTTACTATCCAACAGGAGGAAAGACAGTTTCTGCCTACCTCAGCAACAGCCCAGCCAATGAGAGACTGTCACAGCTCAGTCAGTGAGAAACCATATGTGGAATTCCCAGTTTACCTCAATGGACTTTTTGCTTAGAGAAGCCCTTCCAACTTGGCTATTTCCATCCATAGAATAGGATCCCTCTCCTTTGTTCTCTGGATTTGCTTATATCCCTGTTGTAGCTTGCATGTCTCAATTGCAATTCTGTGCTATTCCAAAATAAATCCATTTTTGCTTGTAAGATAACGGACAGTTTTATTTTTAAGTTTAACAAACTTGGAATTAAAAATGGCAGTGTGAGAGGTGAGACACAGGCTTCCTCCTAAAACTACATATAATACGAAAATATAATTAATACAACTAATCCTGAAAGAGCAACAGGAAAGAGGGCTGCACCAGACCGCATACACCTGGAGAAAACCTCACAGAACAGGGTAACATACCAAAGCTGTGGCCCAGCAGGACCCAAGCCCTTAACCAACCCCAGCTCACCGGTGGGAGGAAGAGAAATGGAGCGGGGAGGGATTGGAGGCCTGGGACTGCTGAATACCTAACTCTGGAGATATGATCTGGGAGCACAAACCTAAATTTCATGGTGCTTTCATGGTACTCTCATGTTTAGGGGCTTGGAAAGCTAAGACAGGCAGAAGACCTGGAGAGACTGAGATTCCTGTTGCCACTGGAAAGCAGGGATCCATATCTGGCTGCTCTGGTACAAAAGAAAGGCAGGCAGTCCGAGAGACTTCCTAACAGCAAGAGGGCTGCTAAAGGGGCAAGGATTGCACAGAGCTTACTGCTTAGGAGAAAGGACAGGTAGACAAAATAGTCCAGGTGCACTCTGCCCACAGGTTGGGAACTTTCTCGATCTTCCAGCACTCCAGATTCCTGGCTGATTCACAGCTCGAAGAACCCCCTCTGTGATACACAGCCTACTGCACCTTTCTCTCAGCCAGCCCCACATGGCTCGCAAACCAGGAAACCCTACCCTGGTGTTAGGCCAGCCAGAGGGAAGCCCCATCTACAGCAACTACAAATGCAAAGCATAGCTTATACCTGTGTGCTCAGCCCACTGTTTCTGGCAGTGGAGGCAGGCATAGCAGCTGGGAAACAGGAAACAGCTCTTTCCTCTCTGCAAGCACCAATACTGCTCCCCTGCGACCCCTGAATTTGCTCCAGGGGCTGAGCAGCTCCAGAGAATAGAGCTTCTGGACACTAGAGGGCACCATATACAAATATGAAATGCCAAAGAAATGTACAAAGTAAAATTATGAATACAAACACCTAAGAAAGATTTGAATAAAATCGACCTCACAAATCTTCCTGAAAGGGAATTCAAAATAAAAATCAGTAACATGCTCATGGAGGTACAGAAAAATATTCAAGAACTCAGGAATGAATTCCGGCCAAATATCCAATCATTGAAGAGCACAATGGAAGGTATTAAAAGCAGATTAGTTAGGGTGGAGGAGACAATAAATGAAATAGAAACTAGAATAGAGGAATACAAAGAAGCTGAGGCACAGAGAGAAAAAAGGATCTCTAAGAATGAAAGAATATTGAGAGAATTGTGTGACCAATCCAAATGGAACAATATTTACATTATAGGGGAACCAGAAGAAGAAGAGAGAGAAAAAGGGATAGAAAGTGTTATTAAGGAGGTAACTGCTGAAAATTTCCTGAATCTGGGGAAGGAGATAGTCTCCAAGGCCACGGAGCTACACAGATCTCCCAACACATGGGAGCCAAGAAAGACAACACCAAGACATATAAGTATTAAAATGGCAAAGATCAAAGATAAGGACAGACTATTAAAAGCAGCCAGAGAGAGAAATAAGATCACATACAAAGGAAGGCCCATCAGGCTATCATCAGACTTCTAAGCAGAAACCTTACAGGCCAGAAGGGAGTGGCATGATGTATTTAATGCAATGAAGCAGAAGGGTCTCCTGAATCAAGAATCCTTTATCCGGCAAGATTATCAGTTAAATTTGAAGGAGGGATTAAACAATTTTCAGATAAGCAAAAGCTGAGAATTTACCTCCCACAAACTGTCTCTACAGTGTATTTTGGAGGGATTGCTATAGATGGAAGTGTCTTAAGGTTTAATAGCTGTTACCTGAAGTAATAAAACCACAGTAAACAAAGTAGAACAGTTAATTACTAAGCAAATGTAAAATTAAATCAACTATCCCCAAAGTCAATCAAGGGATAGACAAAGAGTACAGAATATGATACCTAATATATACAGAAGGGAGGAGGAAGAAAAAGGAGAAGAAAAAGAGAACCTTTAGATTGTGTTTGTAATAGCATATTAAGTGAGTTAAGTTTGACTGTTGGATAGTAAAGAAGTTAACCTTGAAGCTTTGGTAAACACGAATGTAAAGCCTGCAATGGCAATAAGTACATACCTACCGATAATCACCCGCATGTAAATGGACTGAATGCACCAATATAAAGACATAAGAGTCACTGAATGGATAAAAGAACAAGACCTATCTATATGCTGCCTAGAAGAGACTTACTTCAAACCCAAAGACATACACAGACTAAAAATGAAGGGATGGAAAAAGATATTTCATGCAACTAATAGGGAGAAAAAAGCAGGTGTTACAGTACTTGTATCAGACAAAATAGACTTCAAAACAAAGAAAGTCACAAGAGACAAAGAAGGACATTACATAATGATAAAGGGGTCAACCCAATGAGAAGAAATAACCATTATAAATATCTATGCGCCCAACACAGGAGCACCTACATATGTGAAACAAATACTAACAGAATTAAAGGGGGAAATAGAATGCAATGCATGCATTCTAGGAGACTTCAACACACCACTCACTCTGAAGGACAGATCAACCAGACAGAAAATAAGTAAGGAGACAGAGGCACTGAACAATACATTGGAACAGATGGACCTAACAGACATCTACAGAGCTCTACATGCAAAATCAGCAGAATACACATTCTTCTCAAGTGCACATGGAATATTTTCAAGAATAGATCATATTATAGGCCACAAAAAGAGCCTTCGTAAATTCAAAAAGATTGAAATCATACCAAACAGTTTCTCAAGACCACAAAGGTATGAAACTAGAAATAAATTATGCAAAGAAAATGAAAAATCCTACAAACAAATGGAGGCTTCACAACACACTCCTAAATAACCAATGGGTAATGACCAAATAAAAACAGATCAAGCAATATATGGAGAAAAATGACAACAATAATTCAACACCACAAAATCTGTGGGACTCAGTGAATGTCGTGCTAAGAGGAAAGTATATTGCAATACAGGCCTACCTCAGGAAGGAAGAATAATCCCATATGAACACTCTAAACTCACAATTAACAAAACTAGAAAAAGAAGAAAAAATGAGGCCCTATGTCAGTAGAAGGAGGGACACAGTAAAGATTAGAGCAGAAATAAATAAAATGGAGAAGAATAAAGCAATAAAAAGAATCAATGAAAGTAAGAGCTGGTTCTTTGAGAAAATAAACAAAATAGATAACCCCCTAGGCAGACTTATCAAGAAAAAAAGAGAGTCTATACACATAGACAGAATAAGAAATGAGAAAGGAAAAATCACTACGGACACCACAGAAAAACAAAGAATTATTAGAGAATACTATGAAAAATTACATACCAATAAACTGGATAACCTAGAAGAAATGGACAACTTTCTAGAAAAATACAACCTTCCAAGGCTGACTCAGAAAGAAACAGAAAATAGAAAATTACCAGCAATGAAATTGAATTGGTAATCCAAAAAACTACCCAAGAACAAAACCCCTGGAACAGTTGGCTTCACCACTGAATTTTTTCAAACATATATTGAATATCTAATAGCCATCCTCCTTAAAGTTTTCCAAACAGTAGAAGAGGGAATACTTCCAAACTCATTCTATGAGGCCAGCATCACTCTAACACCAAAACCAGGCAAAGACACCACAAAAAAAGAAAATTACAGACCAATATCCCTGATGAACATAGATGCAAAAATACTCAACAAAATATTAGCACGAATTCAAAAATACATCAAAAAGATCATCCATCATGATCAAGCAGGATTTATTCCAGGGATGCAAGGATGGTATAACATTCGAAAATCCATCAACATCATCCACCACATCAACAAAAAGGACAAAAACCACATGATCATCTCCATAGATCCTGACAAAGCATTTGACAAAATTCAACATCCATTCATGATAAAAACTCTCAACAAAATGGGTGTAGAGGGCAAGTACCTCAACATCATAAAGGCCATATATGACAAACCCACAGCTAACATTATAGTTAACAGCGAGAAGCTGAAAGCTTTTCACCTAAGATCGGGAACAAGACAGGAATGTCCACTCTCCGCACTGCTACTCAACATAGTACTGGAGGTCCTAGCCCTGGCAGACAAAACAAAGAAATACAAGGCATCCAGATCGGTAAAGAAGAAGTCAGACTGTCTCTATTTGCAGATGACATGATATTGTACATAAAAAACCCTAAAGACTCCACTCCAAAACTACTAGATCTAATACCTGAATTCAGCAATGTTGCAGGATACAAAATTAATATGCAGAAATCTGTTGCTTTCCTATACACTAAGGATGAACTAGCAGAAAGAGATATCAGGAAAACAATTCCATTCACAATTGCATCAACAAGAATAAAATACCTAGGAATAAACATAACCAAGGAAGTGAAAGACCTATACCCTGAAAACGACAAGATGGTTTTAAGAGAAATTAAAGAGGACACTAACAAATGGAAATTCATCCCATGCTCTTGGGTTGGAAGAATTAATATTGTCAAAATGGCCATCTTGCCTAAAGCAATTTACAGATTCAATGCAATCCCAATCAAAATACCAACAGCATTCTTCAATGAACTAGAGCAAATAATTCTAAAATTCATATGGAACCACAAAAGACCCTGAATAGCCAAGCAATCCTGAGAAGGAAGAATAAAGCAGGGGGAATCTCGCTTCCCAACTTCAAGCTCTACTACAAAGCCACAGTAATCAAGACAACTTGGTACTGGCACAAGACCAGACCCACAGGCCAGTGGAACAGAATAGAGAGTCCAGATATTAACCCAAACAAAAATGGTCAATTGATATATGATAAAGGAGCCATGGATATACAGTGGGGAAATGACAGCCTCTTCAACAGCTGGTGTTGGCAAAACTGGACAGCTACATGTAAGAGAATGAAACTGGATCATTGTCTAACCCCATACACAAAAGTAAATTCGGAATTGATCACATACCTGAATGTAAGTCATGAAACCATAAAACTCTTAGAAAAAGACATAGGCAAAAATCTCTTAGACATAAACATGAGCAACTTCTTCATGAATATATCTCCCGGGCAAGGGAAAGAAAAGCAAAAATGAGTAAGTGGGACTGTATCAAGCTGAAAAGCTTCTGTACAGCAAAGGACACCATCAATAGAACAGAAAGACATCCTACAGTATGGGAAAATATATTCATAAATGACATATCCGATAAAGGGTTGACATCCAAAATATAAAAAGAGCTCACCCACCTTAACAAACAAAAAGCAAATAATCCAATTAAAAATTGGGCAGAGAAGTTGAATAGACACTTCTCCAAAGAAGAAATTCAGATGGCGAACAGGCACATGAAAAGATGCTTATGTGCAGAGAAATGAAAATTAAAACCACAATGAGATATCACCTCACACCAGTAAGGGTGGCCACCATCCAACAGACAAACAACAAATTGTTGGTGAGGATGTGGAGAAAGGGGAACCCTTCTACACTGCTGGTGAGAACGTAAATTAGTTCAACCATTGTGGAAAGCAGTATGGAGGTTCCTCAAAAAACTTAAAATAGAAATGCCATTTGACCCAGGAATTCCACTCCTAGGAATTTACCCTCAGAATGCAGGATCCCAGTTTGAAAAAGACATATGCACCCCTATGTTTATCGCAGCACTATTTACAATAGCCAAGAAAGGAAGCAACCTAAGTGTCCATTAGTAGATGAATGGATAAAGAACAAGTGGTACATACAGACAATGGAATATTATTCAGCCATAAGAAAACAAATCCTACCATTTGCAACAACATGGATGGAGCTAGAGGGTATTATGCTCAGTGAAATAAGCCAGGCGGAAAAAGACAAGTATCAAATGATTTCACTCATATGTGGAGTATAAGAACAAAGAAAAAAACTGAAAGAACAAAACAGCAGCAGACTCACAGAACCCAAGATTGGACTAACAATTACCAAAGGGAAAGGTACTGGGGAGGATGGGTGGGAAGGGAAGGAGAAGGTGGAAAAAGGGGCATTACGATTAGCACACATAATGTGGGGTGGGGGGCACGGGGAGGGCTGTACAACACAGAGAGAACAAGTAGTGATTCTATAGCATCTTACTGTGCTGATGGTCAGTGACTGTAATGGGGTAGGTGGTGGGGACTTGATCATAGGGGGAGTCTAGTAACCATAATGTTCCTCATGTAATTGTAGATTAATGATACCAAAAAAAAAAAATGTGTGGTAGGCTTCCTCTGAAGCATTCACGGTAATCCAGTGAAGATAATTTTTTCAGTTTGGGTGGTCTCGTCTTGTAATATTTTCCTGAGGATGTTCATGTGCGCCAATATTTACGGCTATATCATCGTCATCCAGGCACTGAGACTTAACTAGGGCATAATGGGTTTTATTCTCACTAGGGAGGCCGTCTATTAACAACTCCTGGGTTCAAGGCCCCCCGGATCGGCCCACATGTGATCTGTTCTACTTCTCGGGCCAGGGATATTAGCAAAATAAACCCTGGAAAGCAGAGTCTCGCGGACATCATCACAGGACCTAGGGGGCCCCTAACGGATTCTCTGTGCGGCGGCCCTGGCGGCCTGGTACCCACGTCGGCTCGCTGACGCCCCTGCGCCTGCCGAGGCCGAAGGCTGACAGAGCTCTGCGGGGCTCCGCAGCTCGCCTCCAGACGCTTCCCACGCCGCGCGGGCTTCCGGCGGCGCCCCGCAGCCCCACCCGCGCCAGCCCTCGCGCCACTGGTCCCAGCTCCCGAGATCCGGAGAGGCTGCAGGAAGCAGGGTGCGCAGCCCACTGGACAGCCGTCAGCTGAGGGCCACGGGGACCCGCCTTCCCCGCCAAGTCGGCGGAGGCCCCACCGTGGGCCCGGGACTTCCGACGGCCGTACCAACCCTCCCCAAGCACACGCCCCGCTCTCCGGAGGCTCTCTGGCCCTCTCGCGAGAAGGTGTCGGTTGGCACCTCCTTTCTTTCGGCTGGCTTTCTCTCTCCGCCCTCAGAGTGATTGCGCGGCTTCCTTCGGAGGGCGGGAGCCTCGGACGTGGCGGGGCCGGGCCGGCAAGGGTTGCGGACCTGGGTGGTTCTGCTTGGCCGCTGGGCAGACTGGCCTTCTGCGCCGCCATCAAGTCCCGACGGGTCCCGCGCCTTCCCACGTAGAGTGGCGCGCGGGGTGGGGCCGCGGGACCGCGGAAGGACCCGTGAGGCCTGGCTGGGGCGCCACACCTGCGCGCGCGGGGGCGGAAGGTGCGCACGCGCGCCGCCGGCCCGCAGGGCGGTGGCTCCGGGACGTTGCGCAGCGGGCTGGCGGGCTGCGCACGCTCGCTCGCGGTGGCGTAATACCCCAGCCTTTCTGTGTCTCCTGCCCTCCGCTTGTTGGGGCAGGTCAGGAGAATGGCTTCGGAGATGGAGTCGTCGCTGGAGGCAAGCTTTTCGTCCAGCGGTGCGGTGTCAGGGGCTTCAGTGTTTCTGCCTCCGGCTCGCTCCCGCATCTTCAAGATAATCGTGATCGGCGACTCCAATGTGGGCAAGACGTGCCTGACCTACCGCTTCTGCGCCGGCCGCTTCCCCGACCGCACCGAGGCTACCATCGGGGTGGATTTCCGAGAACGAGCGGTGGAGATTGATGGGGAGCGCATCAAGGTGAGCGAATAGAGACCTGTCAGGGAGGAAAGACACCCGGGGATCGTAGTGATTCACACCCCGCGTGGGTTCATCGCTGGCGCTGTGCTAGGTGTGCGTTCCATCATTTCTCACGTTGATGGGGAGATTGGAGTTGGGGATTGGAAGGTTTTGTATATAGCAAACTAATAAGGTAGTGATTCTCAAACCTTAATGTCATGCGATTTGCCCGAGCATCTTCTTCTTTTTTTTTTTTTAATGCCAATTCTGATTTGGTAAGGTACCAGGTGCTCTAGGTGCAGACCGTCCGTAGACCACACTTAAAGTGTCAAGAGTGTAGGCAATGTCCACTTACTCACTGGCAGGGTCTTATGTGCTGGGAGTCAGTGAAATGAGACGGGAGGAGAAAACAGTGACATCTCTTAAGCATGGAAAATTCATTTAATAAATATTATTTATTAAGGTCATCTGACTACTGCCCTCAGTATTGTTGAGGAGGAAAGCTTTGAGGAAGTACTTAGGTATGAGAATTGTGATTGCATACCCTTTTGTATGACACTGAGTTGTTAGGAAAAATCTATTTTCTCGCAGAAACATCCTATACATGATAGTACCTACTTGGGTTGCCAGAGGCACATTCTTGGTGCCACCCTCTCCCAGTTCTTCCTTAATTAACTTGTGGCTCCAGAGACTAGGAACAACACAGTAGTAGTGGAGAAAGTAGTATGCCCAAGGCCAAGACTGGAGTTCTGAGGGCTTTAGTGGAGCATTGGACAATGGGGAACAGTGACAAAGCTGAGAGAGACCTCCTGATCGCATTAGACACATGTCTTCATGCCAAGCCACCACTAACTCCTCAGCCATCTGCTGATACCACCCCTTAAAACGTGGGAATCTTAAGAACTGCTCTGCCTTCCCTACATTGCATTTACTTTTTTGCTTTAATTAGGATGTTTGTCTTTACCTCAGTCCCCTGTGGGGGAAAAATAGGCTCACTGCTCCATTCCTACCCTTACATCTGTGAGGCAAGAACAATTAATTTTTTTAGTTCCCTATCTGCTCTACCCCCCACCCACAAAGGGATTTAAATATGACAGTAAAGGAGAAGTAGGGTTGAAAAGAAGTCATTCCTCTTAGGTCCTTTTGCATTTTAGTTTTCACTTTTATTTTACATTGTCCCATACAAGCTGCCAGTGCTGGTCCTTTGGGTGCACTGTATTAGGGAGTTAAGATGTGTATTACAGAGATTTATTTATTTTTTTATTTACAATTTATTTTGGTATCATTAACCTACAATTACATGTGCAATATTATGGTGATTAAACTACCCCCTTCATCAGGTCCCCCCCACCAACCCCATTACAGTCACTGTCCATCAGCGTAGCGAGATGCCACAGAGTCACTACTTGTCTTCTCTGAGTTGTACAGCCCTCCCCGTGCCCCCCCACCTTACGTCTGCTAATCGTAATACCCCTTTTACCCTCTTATCCCTCCCTTCCCACCCATCTTCCCCAGTCCCTTTCCCTTTGGTAACTATTAGCCCGTTCTTGGGTTCTGTGAGTCTGCTGCTGTTTTGTTCCTTCAGTTTTTTCTTAGTTCTTATACTCCACATATGAGTGAAATCATTTGATACTTGTCTTTTTCGGCTTGCCTTATTTCACTGAGCATAATACCCTCTAACTCCATTCATGTTGTTGCAAATGGTAGGATTTGTTTTCTTCTTATGGCTGAATAATATTCCATTTTGTATATGTACCACATCTTCTTAATCCATTCATCTACTGATGGACACTTAGGTTGCTTCCATTTCTTGGCTATTGTAAATAGTGCTGCAACAAACATAGGGGTGCATCTGTCTTTTTGAAACTGGACTGCTGCATTCTTAGGGTAAATTCCTAGGAGTGGGGTTCCTGGGTCAAATGCTATTTCTATTTTGAGTTTTTTGAGGAACCTCCATACTGCTTTCCACAATGGTTGAACTAATTTGCATTCCCACCAGCAGTGTAGGAGGGTTCCCTTTTCTCCACATCCTCGCCAATATTTGTTGTTTATGTTTTGGATGTTGGCCGTCCTCACTGGTGTGAGGTGATATCTCATTGTAGTTTTAATCTGCATTTCTCTGATGACCAGCGATGTGGAGCATCGTTTCACGTGTCTGTTGGCCATCTGAATTTCTTCTTTAGAGAAGTGTCTATTCATGTTCTCTGCCCATTTCTTAATTGAATCATTTGCTTTTTGTTTGTTAAGGTGCGTGAGTTCTTTATATATTTTGGATGTCAAC
>JAQQAC010006877.1:14575197-14732250 GCA_029783875.1 Phataginus tricuspis | reverse complement strand
TTTTTTTCTAAGAGTTTTATGGTTTCATGACTTACATTCAGGTCTTTGATCCACCTTGAGTTTACCTTTGTGTATGGGGCTAGACAGTAGTCCAGTTTCATTCTCTTACATGTAGCTATCCAGTTTTTCCAACACCAGCTGATGAAGAGCTGTCATCTCCCCATTGTATATCCAAGGCTCCTTGATCAAATATTAATTGACTCTATATGTTTTGGTTAATGTGTGGATTTTCTATTCTGTTCCACTGGTCTGTGGGCCTGTTTTTGTGCCAGTACCAAATTGTTTTGATTACTGTGGCTTTGTAGTAGAGTTTGAAGTCAGGGAGTGTAATTCCCCATTTGATTCCTCCTTCTCAGAATTGCTTTGGCTATTCAGGGTCTTTTCTGGCTCCATATGAATTTTAGAGTTATTTGTTCCAGTTCATTGAAGAAAGCTGTTGGTAGTTTGATAGGAATTGCGTTGAATCTGTAGATTGCTTTAGGTAGTATAGCCATTTTGACAAGATTTATTCTTCCTAGCCAAGAGCATGGGATGCATTTCCATTTGTTAGTGTCCTCTTTAATTTCTCCTAGGAGTGTCTTGTAGTTTTCAGAGTACAGGTCTTTCACTTCCTTGGTTAGGTTTATTCCTAGGTATTTTATTCTTTTTGATGCAATTGTGAATGGAATTGTTTTTCTGATTTCTCTTTCTGTTAGTTCATCATTAGTGTATAGGAAAGCAACAGATTTCTGTGTGTTAATTTTGTATCCTGCAACTTTGCTGAATTCAGATATTAGTTCTAGTGGTTTTGGAGTGGAGTCTTTAGGGTTTTTTATGTACAGTATCATGTCATCTGCAAATAGTGACAATTTGACTTCTTCTTTACCAATCTGGATGCCTTGTATGTCTTTGTTTTGTCTGATTGCCGTGGCTAGGACCTCCAGTACTATGTTGAATAACAGTGGAGAGAGTGGGCATCCCTGTCTTGTTCCCGATCTTAGATGAAAAGCTTTAAGCTTCTTGCTATTAAGTATGATGTTAGCTATGGGTTTGTCATATATAGCCTTTATGATGTTGAGGTACTTGCCATCTATACCCATTCTGTTGAGAGTTTTAATCATGAATGGATGCTGAATTTTGTCAAATGCTTTTTCAGCATCTATGGAGGTGATCATGTGGTTTTGGTCTTCTTTTTGTTGATGTGGTGGATGATGTGGATGGATTTTCAAATGTTGTACCATCCTTGCATCCCTGGGATGAATCCCACTTGATCATGGTGTATGATCCTCTTGATGTATTTTTGAATTCGGTTTGCTAATATTTTGTTGAGTATTTTTGCATCTACGTTCATCAGGGATATAGGTCTGTAATTTTCTTTTTTGGTGAGGTCTTTGCCCGGTTTTGGTATTAGAGTGATGCTGGCTTCATAGAAAGAGTTTGGAAGTATTCTCTCCTCTTCTGTTTTTTGGAAAACTTTAAGGAGAATGGGTGTTATTTCTTCTCTATATGTCTGGTAGAATTCAGAGGTGAATCCATCAGGTGCGGGGGTTTTGTTTTTGGGTAGTTTTTTGATTACCGATTCAATTTTGTTGCTGGTGATTGGTCTGTTTAGTTTTTCAGTTTCTTGCTTGGTCAGTCTTGGAAGGTTGTATTTTTCTAAGAAGTTGTCAATTTCTTCTAGCTTTTGCTGCTTGTTAGCATACCGATGCTCATAATATTCTCTTATAATTCTTTGTATTTCTGTGGGGTCTGTCATTATTTTTCCTTTCTCATTTCTGATTCTGTTTATGTGTGTAGATTCTCTTTTTCTCTTAATGAGTCTGGCTAGGGGTTTATCTATTCTGTTTATTTTTTGAAAGAACCAGCTCTTGGTTTCATTGATTTTTTCTATTGTTTTATTTTTCTCAATTTTATTTATTTCTTCTCTGATCTTTATTATGTGCCTCCATCTGGTGACTTTGGGCCTCCTTTGTTCTTGTTTTTCCAATTTCAATAATTGTGTCTTTAGACTGTTCATTTGGGAATCCTCTTCCTTCTTTAAATAGGCCTGGACTGCAATATACTTTCCTCTTAGAACTGCCTTTGCTGCGTCCCACAGAAGTTGTGGCTTTGTGTTGTTGTCATTAGTCTCCATATATTCTTTGATTTCTGTTTTGATTTGGTCGTTAACCCATTGATTAATTAGGAGAATGTTGTTAAGTCTCCATGTATTTGTGAGCCTTTTTGATTTCTTTCTAAAATTTATTTCTAGTTTTATACCTTTGTGATCTGAGAAGTTGTTTGGTGGGATTTTAATATTTTTGAAATTACTGAGGTTCTTTTTGTGGCCTAGCATGTGGTCTATTCTGGAAAATGTTCCATATGCACTTGAGAAGAATGTGTATCCTGCTGCTTTTGGGTGCAGAGTTCTGTAAATATCTGTTAGGTCCATCTGTTCTAGCGTGTTGTTCAGTGCCTCCGTGTCTTTACTTATTCTCTGTCTGGTTGATCTGTCCTTTGGAGTGAGTCGTGTGTTGAAGTCTCCTAAAATGAATGCATTGCTGTCTATTTCCTCCTTCAATTCTGTTAGTATTTCTTTCACATTTGTTGGCGCTTCTGTGTTGGGTGCATATATGTTTATAATGGTTATATCTTCTTGTTGGACTGACCACTTTATCATTATGTAATGTTCTTCTTTAGCTCTTGCTACTTTCTTCGTTTTGAAGTCTATTTTGTCTGATACAAGTACTGCAACACCTGCTTTTTTCTCTTTGTTGTTTGCATGAAATATCTTTTTCCATCCCTCCACTTTTAGTCTGTGTATATCTTTGGGTTTGAGGGGAGTCTCTTGTAAGCAGCATATAGATGGGTCTTGCTTTTTTATCCACTCTGTTACTCTGTGTCTTTTGATTGGTGCATTCAGTTCATTTACATTTAGGGTGATGATTGATAGATATCTACTTATTGCCATTGCTGGCTTTAGCTTCGTGGTTACCAAAGGTTTAAGGATTGCTTCTTTACTATCTAAGAATCTAACTTAACTTTCTTGTTAAGTTATTGTGAACGCCATCTGATGTTTCTTTATTTCTCCCTTCCTATTCTTCCTCCTCCATTTTTTATATATTGGGTGTTTTATTCTTTGCGTTTAGTTAGTATTTGGATGGTCTGCTTTCTTTGCTATGATTTTATTTTCTCTGGTGACATCTTTTTAGCCTTACGGGTGCTTCCCTCTAGAGCAGTCCATTTAAGATATCCTGTAGTGGTGGTTTATGAGAGGCAAACTCTTTCAACTTTCCTTTGTCTGGAAATTGTTTAATCCCTTCGTCATATTAAATGATAATCGTGCTGGATACAATATTCTTGGTTCAAGGCCCTTCTGTTTCATTACGTTAAATATATCATGCCATTTTCTTCTGGCCTTCAAGGTTTCTGTTGAGAAGTCTGATGATAGTCTGATGGGTTTTCCTTTGTAGGTGATCTTTTTTCACTCTCTAGCTGCCTTTAATACTCTGTCTTTATCTTTGACCTTTGCCATCTTAATTATTATGTGTCTTGGTGTTGTCTTCCTTGGGTCCCTTGTGTTGGGAGATCTGTGGGCTTCTGTGGCCTGTGAGACTATTTCTTTCCCCAGCGTGGGAAAGTTTTCAGCAATTATTTCTTCAAAGACACTTTCTATCCCTTTTTCTCTCTCTTCTTCCTCTGGTACTCCTATAATGCGAATATTGTTCCATTTGGATTGGTCACACAGTTCTCTTAATATTCTTTCATTCCTAGAGATCCTTTAATCTCTCTCTGCGTCAGCTTCTCTGTATTCCTTTTCTCTATTTTCTAATCCATTAACAGTCTCTGAGACCTCATCAAGTCTGCTGTTAAGCCCGTTGATGGCTTGTCTCATTTCTGCATATTCTTTCCTCACTTCCCTCACTTCCTCCCTCATCTCTTGCACATTTTCTGTAGATCCGTTAGCATGGCTATGACTTTTATTCTGAATTCTTTTTCAGGAAGACTGTGTATGTCCATCCCTTCAGGTTCCCTCTCTGGGGTTGTCTGGGTCTCAAGCTTTGTCTGTACCATATTCCTCTGTCTTTTCATGGCTATAGAATTGGTTGCTGGTAGTTGCCACGTATGTCAGCTGGGCTGTTTATTACTTTAAAAAGGAAAAAAAGGAAAAAATAATAATAGAAAAAAAAGGGAATGAAAAGAAAGGGAAGAAAAACGACAACTGAAAAAAACCATGCCCACCGGGAGTGGGTTCTGTGTTAATGCTGTAGGTGGCGTTGTTGCTCCACTATTGCAGAGCTGTGGCTGTGCCGCTCCGCAAGGCCCTTTATAGCTCTGGCTGGGGTGGGAACAAATGGGCAGCTGTTGATCTCTGTGGGACTCTTAAGTGTGGCCACCCTTTCCCAGTCGCCAGCTAAGGGGTCCAAAGCTCCCCAGGACTCCCAGCCTGCTGGGCTCAGTGTGCTGAGGCGATCCGGCCCCTCTGCTGGGCTCTTGTCTCTTTAAGACCGCTGAGAAAAAGCGTGCGCTTTTCTTCCCTTTTTTTTTCCTTTCTTTTTCCTTCCCGGAGCCTGCCGCAGGCAACTGGCACGTTCCCTGCTGAGACCCTGCACCCTCTGTCTCTCCAATCTCCGCTACACCGCGCGCTGTGTGTCAGTGCTCCCGGCGCAGACTTCCACTCCCTCCCGGCTCTGAATCCTCTCCTCCCGCCGGTGTGCTGCGGTGGAGGAACGCTCGGGTCCTGCCGGGTCGCGGCTCCGTATCTTACCCGCCTCGCCGGGTGCCGAGTCCTCTCAGGTGTAGCTGCACACTGTGTGCTTTCCTGCGTATTCTGGTCTCTCTTTTAGGAATAGTTGTATTTGCTGTATTTTCGTGAATAAATATAATGTTGGGAGGAATTTTTCTGCTGGTCTGTTCACGTCGCCATCTTCCCGGAAGTACAGAGATTTTGTATGCATTACAGAGGAACAGAATAACAGTCTGAATATTTTTCATCAGGATTAAGTTAGCCCCAGAAGGCTGTGGGTGAGGAAGACAGTGGGGCTTCTGAGGTTTGGGAGGGAGTTTGGTTTGGGAGAAGCAGGAGTTTTGGAAAAAAGTGCATGGGTTTTCAAGCCCAAGTGACCAGGCTCAAATCTGTACCTAGGGTGAGGATGGGCTCTGTGTCCTTAGAAGGGTGGCCAGCTTTGCCTGAGTCTCTTAAAACTGAAAATTCCACATCCCAGGAACCCAAACCCCTCAGTCTCAGGCAAACCAGGGTCATTGGTTAATGCTTAGGCAGGTTTCTTAATCTTTCAGAGTCTATTTTCTTTTCTGAAAAGTTGGGATAATAATACCATATCAGGCAGTAATAGATGAGAACATAAATGAAACACCTGGTTCATAGTTGGTACTCTTAAACAGGTTCTTCCCCAGTGGCTTAACATCATTATTTCTGTTTGGCATCATCAGTTCACAGAAGCAGAGATAAAGTGGGACATAGGCAGACAGCTGAAAGGCAGAGGAATTCCCCCCAAATGGGATCAGAGTATTAAAAAATAAGCAGAGGAGTGGAAGCAAGGAAGAGTTGAGATTTGATGGCCCTTTACCTGCTTCTGGGGTGCCATTTATATTTTAAGATCACAGATGAATCAGGTGCAAGTTCAAGAGATACTTGTATTGAAAAAATATAAAACATGTCCAGTGTATAAAGTCAAATACTTAACTACTGGGATAACTGCTGACAGTGATAAGTAAACCAGAACCTCAGTGTGATGAATCTGAGAGTACAGAGTTGATTGTTCTGGTTGAGAGGAGTAAGGACAAAACATTTTTTTCTGGGATTATTCCTGACTTTTAGCCTAACTTGTTTTGTTGGTAGGGACCTGGGCACTGAATTTATTTTTCTTACTAAGGCCTTAGCCATTGATTCATATGTCCAGCTGCAACACTTAGGAGATTTTTTACTGTAGTTGAAAAACTACAGAAATGTTCTGAGATTTCTGTAGTAGAGAAGGATATGGCTATAATGGACATTTTATGAAAACTTTATTTTTTAGTGTCTTAAAACACCTGAAGTGATATAAAAGAGTTTTATTTCCTATGCTGCTTCTACTTCTTTCTTGTTAACTTTTAATACATCTTAAGTGCTGCTGAAATGGTCATACCATGTTCATATTTTCTCTTTGGAAAATTATGAGCCTAATCCAAACTAACACTTCTTTTAATTTTCATATTAAAGTGAAGGTTGGAAACTCTATAGTACTTTACTAATAGAATGACATTCTAGAGGTTGTTTTTATTTGTGCGATAAAAATGAGATATTAAATGTTTTTAATTGTGGACTGGAAAATTTTCAGAGCTTGTATTACAGCAGTTCATCAGTTAAAATGTTTTATGAAATTTATATGTTTTAGTCTGTTCCTAAGTAGTATATATGTATTGTTGAAAGAGGAATATCTTGTTTGCAAAATTTTGAAAGTTGAACAAAATTATAAAGTTATTTCCTTAAATAAAAATACATTTGATTTTTAAATTGAGACTCACAACTCTATCCTTATATTCCTTCCTTGTGTGTGTATCTTCATCATAAGTAGCCATATTCCTTTCATACATTCATTTTACAATGGCAGACATTAACAGAATCATTAAAGCTTATTGTCACATTTATTCCGTCTTCTCTTTAGGGGGTCAGCAGTTTCTATTTGAACGTTGGGATAGCTCACTTACCATTTGTAGAAGTATGACATTTTGCCATGTTAAATATGAGGTGTTAATATTAGCTAAAGGGAAATAATCAGGATCTCTCCCCCCACTGGTAAAATCAAATATTTAATGAGTACTTGCAGGAAAGAAGACATGTTAGTTGCAAAGAATGATGCATTGCAGGGGTTAGCAAACTATGCTTGAGGGCCAAATACAGCCTATTGCCTGTTTTTATATGGCCTCCAAGCTAGGAATGATTTTTTCTTTAAATGGTTGGGAAAAAAATCAAAAGACTATGATTTCATGACAGGTGAAAACTGCATGAAATTCACATCCCACTGTCCATAGTAAAGTTGTATTGAAACATAGCTATACTCATTTGTTTACATACTGTGCTTGCTTTTATGCTACAGTGGCTGAGTTGAGTAGTTGGGGTAGAGACCCTTAGGCCCACAAAGCCTAAAATCTTTACTATTCTGACCCTTTTACAGAAAATGTTTCCTGACCCTGATATAGTGCATAGATGATTTGCTGTCCTAGGTAGGGTAAAATTTTTATGCCTAAAAAGATGGCCAGCAAAACCAGGCTATGAATGAGTGCCACGCTGGTTTGGATGTTCCTGGAGGAATCATTCTTGTTTGGAGTGCTAGGTGAAGTTTCACGAGAGGAAGGGCCGAGCCGAAGGAGCATCAGCAGGGTGCTCTAATATGATAGAAGAATGTGGAGGTTTGGTAGCAATATTTATGAAAAGTGAAGAACAAAGCTACAGTCTAGTAGAAAGTCCAAATTTAGGAAATGAGACTCAATCGGCCCCTTGACCTGTTTTTCTCTCTACATTCTCTCCTTTAGTCGCTTGACTTCAACTATCACTTCTTTGAAAATAACTTCCAAATGTGTGCTTGGCGCAGACTTCTCATCTGTCATTCTGTATTTCCTACTGCTTTCTAGACATGGCTATTTGGGTAACTCCTCCTTTGCCTCAAGTGAAGTGAGTTCATATTCTGTGGCAAATCTGCCCCTACTGTTGTCCACAACGTCATCTAGGTTGTCCTGATGAGGCATCCTCCTCATCCTCAAGCCCTCATCCCTCTCCTTTGCTCCCAAAATGCAATAGGTTTTCTGCCTGCACAACTTCTCTCATTTATCTGTTCTTCAGAATCCTAGTTAAAGTCCTTTTACCTCTGATCTGTTGTAGCAGCTAATGTCATCTCCTACCCTAGTCCCTAATTAATCTATTTCATACACTGTTGACAAAATACCAGATTAGCGTTGCTTTAGGAGATTAATGTCCCCTGTCTCAGATGCTCTGGGCAGTTCTCTCATATTTTAGAGCTAGAGATTTTTAAGTTAACGCAGGCCTTCCTTAGACTTGATCCAGACTGCTTTTCTAACTTTTTTTCTCATTAATCTCCTTCAAGTACCTCATGATACAGCCAATTATTTGCTAATCACTGTTTTAGTCTTACATTTCCCATCTGCCTAGAGTATTCCCCCTTCCCATATTTTACAATGTGTAATTCTTCCTTATTCAACCCAGTGTGTCTATCAAAAATCTCCCACCCTGTCTCCATTCTATTCCTTTCTTCTATGAACTCACTTTAGCACCTTAGCTGATCTTTTTAAAGTGATCTCTGTGTTTTTCCTCATTGTTTGACATAGGTGTCTACCCCTTTGTTAGTTCTTACTCAGTCTTATTCAGGGCAGGACTCTGTCTGGTAATTCCATAGAGTTCTTCCAGTGTCTAGCTCAGTTTCTGAACTATGTGGTACTAGGGGGATATGTACTGAAGGAATGGGGCAAGGCTATCAGTTGGCAGACTGCTCTGGAAATCTGGAATCCAGATGTATATGTCAGATACCGTATTTTCTACTCTGCATACTAAAAACAAAAAGTTCTCTTGAAATATTACTAATACTAGTTATGATGTTGATTTACAACTTAGGTTATTAATAGAAGTGCTTATGTAGTTTTCAGATGGTTTTTTATAAGGCCACTTGGAAGCAAAAAAAATAAAATGTGTTCTTTGGAAGAACAGTGGAAAAGGAAGTTTGATAGCTGATCAGTGAAGTTTTCTTCATTTGGTCAGTTTTCTCTTGTTTTTTATGGCTGGACAGTTTCCACTCGTTGTCCTGCCCTTTCTTTGCCTGGTCTCCCCCTGCTCCTTCCCTTGTCCCCTCACCCTCGTCTGGGTGTCTGTGCGCACCTGAAAGACGTAGGCTGCATAGCTTTGTGCCATCACCTGAGTCTGCCCTTCTTTTAGCAATTCTGTGAGGAAAATATTGAAGCTTCCTTTTAAATATTCCTTTGTAAATGCCTCATTAACTTAATATACTTCTATGGCTCATCAGTAAAGTATGAAGAGTTATTATTTCATACTTCTTGTTGCCTGGAAGTCTTGATTCTATGGTTAGAATACATAGAGTTTACTCTGCTATGTACATTAGTAAAGAAAGAGAATTCATCAGCTCATTTTTTTACATTCACAAAAAATGACTTAATAAAACAGAATCTAATGTGTACAACATTGCTCATTTAAAAATAAAAATTGTCATTATATTAAGTAAAAACAAAACAAACATAACAGTTTTGAGCAGGATTGATGGGAGGCGTTTTGTTGAGTCAGCCCCACCCTAAACAAAGAAATGGCTCTCTTAAGGGCAGACATCCTCATTGTCACTACCTATATTTATTCAGGTCTTCCACAGTTCTTTGTGGCAGTTCTAAATTCTGCATAATTATTATTTTTTTAAAGCCTACTTTTATAAGAAATACGTATTTGTTATGGAAACCATAGTAAAGTAGAAAAAAATGGGAAAATTGCCTTAAAGACAATCATTAATATTTTGGCATATTTTCTTTTTATGTGTTTTGTTTATTTTTTAAACTTGTACTTTGCTTAAAATATTGTAAATCATTCGTCATCAGTGAAATAATTTTTGAATACCCTAGCTACAGAAAATGTTATTAAAAGAAAAAAGATCAGCTCCAGTTTCTTTGGACAGCTTTTATATAGGTCATCCACATTATTCCCAAAATATCTTTCTAAATGTTAAAGATACAGTTTGGAGTGTTTTTTTTAAACAGATATAATTCACATGATACAAGATTTACCTTTTAAAATATACAATTTCAGTTGTTTTTAGTATATTCACAGCTGTGTATCCATCATCACTATCTAATCCCAGAACACTGCATCACTCCCAAAAGAAGCTCTGTACCTATTAGCAGTGGCTCCCTATTCTTCCTGTTCCCTGAAACCGTGGCAACCACTAATTTACTACCTGTCTCTGTGGATTTTCTTGTATTGGACATTTCATATGCATAGAATCTTACAATATGAGTCTTTGGTGTCTGGCTTCTTTTACTTAGCATAATGTTTTCAAGATTTATCCATGTTGAAGCAGGTGTAGTACTTCATTTTTTATGGCTGAATAATGTTCCATTATGTGGACATTTTATTTATCCATTCATCAGTTAATATTTGGGTTGTTTCCAATGTTTAGCTATTAAGAATAATGCTGCTATGTACATTTGTATACAAGTTTTTATGTGAACATATCTCACACAAAAACATATCTTTGGATATACATTACCAAGGAGTGGAATTGCTAGGTTATATGGCAAATATCTGTTTTGTTTCTGTTTTTCTAATAACTTAGAGGTTAAATTCAAATAACATAAAATTAACTATTTTAAAGGGACAATTCATTGGCATTTAGTACATTAATAATGTTATACAAATACCTCTTCTATCTAATTTCAAAATATTTCCATCACTCCAAAATAATATCCTTTACCTATTAAATCATTTCTCCTCCTTCTCCAGCCCCTGGCAACCACCAATCTGTGTTTCGTCTCTGTGGATTAATCTATTTCAGGTATTTCACATAAATGGAGCAATAGAATATGTGACTTTTTGTGTCTGGCCTCAGCCTCTTTGGATTAGCATATTTTAGAGGTTCATCCATGTTGTAGCATGTATCAGTACTTCATTCCTTTTTATGGCTAACTAATATTTTTTGAGGAACTGTCAAACTGTTTTCTAAAGTGGCTGTACTATTTTACATCCTCACCAGCAATGTATGAAGGTTCCAGTTTTTTCCACATCTCTGTCAACACTTGTTATTGTCCATCTCTCTCTTCTTTTTAAAATTATGGCCATCCTAATGGGTATAAAATGGTATTTCATTGTGGTTTCGATTTACATTTCTTTGATGGCTAATGATGTTGACTGTCTTCATGTGCTTATTGACCATTTGGGTATTTTCTTTGGAGAAATGTATGTTCAGTTCCTTTGCCAATTTTTTATTTGGGTTGGCTTTTTATTATTGAGTTGTAAGAGTTCTTAAATATTCTGGATACAAGACACCATAAAATATATTATTTGCAGATATTTTTCTCCCATTCTGTGAGTTGTCTTTTTACTTTATTGATAATGTTCTTTGAAATACAAACATTTTTAATTTTGGTGAAGTTCAATTAATCTATTTTGTCTTAAGTTGTTTATGCTGTAGGTGTCACAGCTAAGAAACCATTGCTTAATCCAAGGTCACAAATATTTACCCCTATGTTTTCTTCTAAAATTTTTATAGTTTTTGTTCTTAAATTTAGATCTTTTGTCCACTTTGAATATATTTTTGTATATGGTGTGAGGTAGGGGGTCCAACCTAACTTTTTTGCATGTTGTCCCAGTATCATTTGTTGAAATGACTATTCTTTCCCTTACTGAATTGTCTTGGCACTCTTGTTGAAATCAATTCACCACAGATGTATGTATAGATTTAATTCTGGGCTCTTAGTTCTGTTCCATTGATCTGTATGTCCAATCTTATGCCAGTGGCACACAGTCTTAATTATTGTAGCTTTGTAATAAGTGTTGACATCTACACTTTGAAGCATGTTTAATCATATGTTGAATGTTTCCTCAATATGTTAGTTGAGTTAAAAAGTTGTATTTTTTTAAAAAAGGAAAGTTGTATTTTTAGAGAATTATGTCTTTATTAGCTCTTTGCATAGTCAGTGTAGCTAGTCTATGAGTGCTTATTTTATAGGGCCTGAAATTAAATTTTACTCTTACTAATGAGGAGGCTGAGGGGTAGAGGAATAACACTATCTACTGGCACATAATAGGTATTGAGTAAATATTTGTTGATTTAAATAGTCTTAGATGTTAGTAATTCTTAGTTTGCTTTTTCTGATTTATATGATACTGAATCTTTATGATCCATCTCCCAGTTATTATTGCTTACATCATAAGTTGGTATTTTATAATGATTTACTTTGTGGTGTGGTTTCTAGGAATGCATTGAGGAAAAACCTTGTGATTTCCTGAGTAAATATGAGTGTAAAGGGTAAAGGTTTTAAATAGTGTGCATGGTAAATAATTTTAGGATGGAATTCAGCTATATGTAATAAAAATTCAACTATGATGATTCAACCATATCAAGTTTTATTTTTCTCATGTAATGAAGGAGACTAGAAGTAGCAGTCTGTTTTATGGTACCCTGTCAGCAGTATTCTGGGTTTATGCTAGACTTCTGTTCTGCCATTCTTAGTGTGAGTTTCTGCTTCATGCTAATAAGATGGCTGTTTAACCTCCAGGCATTTTATCCCATTCCAGGCAGACAGGGTAGGGTGAGAGTGGTGCAAAAGACACATGCCAAACATTCTTTTTTAAAATCACAAATCAGTAGTTTTCCTGGAAACCCCCACTGAGAAGAGTTTACAAATTATTGGCCAGAACTATGTCAGTTGGCCTCCCCTAGTTCCAAGAAAGCCTGAGAAATTAATTTTGTATAGTAAAATACTTCTGCCTGGAGCAAAATATGGTTTATATTGATTAGGAAGAAAGGCAGAATATTAAGAAAATGGAGAAATTTGGCTAAAAAGAACCACTAAAAAAAAAGATAAAATCAGACTTAGCTCTTTAGGAATTAAAGGCAGGATAATTCAGTGTGTTAAAATTGTAACGTGACTTGTATTTGGCTTTAGATATCATTTTACCTAATTCTCCCATATTTCAACTAGGAGACAGTGAAATAGTTTTGTTGGTAGAGATATTTTGGATAGATAAGTGATTTTGTAGCCTTTTAAAGTTCTCAAGAGGGCCTGGATTTCATAGAATGTATGTATATATGTTGGTTTTGGGGCTAGAGCTTGTGACTTAATAACATCTGACTTAAGCCTACTACTTCTAAATTAGACTATTGAAAGGTAGAGAAGGGCATACAGAAAGCAAATTTCCAGGAATTAGACACTTAACACATTTGTTAAGACCTGATATATTTTCTCTTAACATTTTAAAGTCAATTTTTGAGGTATAGTTTCATTGAAATTTAAATGCTAAATTGAAATATGTGTTCTGATACTTGCATTAATTAAAAGGTAACTAGATGAGTATCATGAAGTCTAGATCCTATAAATAGAACTGTAAAGTCATTATGGAAGTGAACAAAGTGATATAAGTGAAGAACTACTAAAGACCATGCAGAAGTGACTACCAATTTCAATATGTATAACTGGAAAAGAAATTTTCAGTTTTCCTCTTTTTGTTTTTTTATTTTCAGATCCAGTTATGGGACACAGCAGGACAAGAGCGCTTCAGAAAGAGCATGGTACAGCACTACTACAGAAATGTACATGCTGTCGTCTTTGTGTATGATATGACCAACATGGCTAGTTTTCATAGCCTGCCATCTTGGATAGAAGAATGCAAGCAGCATTTACTAGCCAATGATATACCACGGATTCTTGTTGGAAATAAATGTGACTTGAGAAGTGCCATTCAAGTACCTACAGACTTGGCACAAAAATTTGCTGACACACACAGTATGCCTTTGTTTGAAACCTCTGCTAAGAACCCTAATGATAATGACCATGTGGAAGCTATATTTATGACCTTGGCTCATAAACTGAAGAGCCACAAACCATTAATGCTTAGTCAACCCCCTGATAATGGAATTACCCTGAAGCCTGAACCAAAGCCTGCAATGACGTGCTGGTGCTAAATAACAGTCTTTATGATATGAGTAAAGAAATACTTCTGAAATATGACAGTGATAAGTAAAGAAATACTTCTGAAATATGACAGTGATAAGTTGTAAGATTTAATCTCAAGTATAATGGATCATCCTGACACTTTGCTATTTATCATTGTCATGCCCACATTTGTATCTTTTTTTTTAAAGGTATTATTAATATACACTCTTATGAAGGTTTCACATAAAAAACCAATGTGGTTACTACATTCACCCATATTATCGAGATCCCCCCATACCCCATTGTAGTCACTGCCCATCAGTGTAGTAAGATGCCACAGACTTCACTATTTGCCTTCTCTTTGCTACACTGTCTTCCCCTTGACCCCCCACACCATGTGTACTAAATACCCCTCAATCCCCTTCTCCCTCCCTCCCCACCTGCTCTCCCCACCCCTCCCCTTTGGTAACCACTAGTCCCTTCTTGGAGTGTGAGTCTGCTGCTGTTTTGTTCCTTCAGTTTTGCTTCATTGTTATACTCCACAAATCACATTTGTATCTTGTATCTACTTAAGTTTGTCACTGTGACAAGGAAAAAGTTGGTTTTCAGGTGAGGTTGAAAATGAAGCAAAAGTAGGATGAATCAGAGCATCTTTCCATTGAGAGCCCAGTGAAGGAGGCTTCAGATGCGAGTGCAATAGAATTTTAAGAGTGGCTATTCAGTCCTGTGTTCCTAGGATTGAAAAAAATTGTAAGGGTATTGTACACATTTACTGGTATGTCCTTAAATGGGAAGTGTTTGCAATAGGATAAAAACTGGAATTTCCCTCTCACTAGAGTTCTTTGTTTGTACTTTTAATGTGTTTAATTGTATTATTATTAGTATATTTTGGAGCTGAGACTTTAGTTCCAGTGAGAAGAGAAGGCATAGAGTGTTTTCTGGTTCACAGTCCATAAAGAACAACTTTTTCAATGATTCTAGATGCTTGATATTTCTAATCAACATCGGTCAGGTCTACAAAAGTCATTGTTATTTTAGAAGAGTAATTTGCGTTTTCTTCTTAAGTTCTATTAAAATATGCAAAAATAAGTCAGATCTTAATGCAAATACAATGATATCTTAATACAAATGCAATGATATGTATGATATGAAGGTGCTTTACATTTTGTTTTGATATTTTTAAACAGTGAAAAACTAGCTGAAAGCATTTGAGGAGTCATAATTTGGGGGAAAATAGGTAAACGTGCTTGCTGGCTACCACAGGAGACTTATTCTTAGTTTTTAGCTATTTCAAGCTTTGTATGGAATAGTTTATCGCTTGCTGTCCCCCATCCCCAGTCGGCTTAATGACTAAAGGCTGAATTAACAAATCAACTTCATTTGGATCGTAGCTCTGTGGACATCCTTTAATTGCTATGAATCTGCATATATTTCTTTAATAATGTTGTATTACAGTACATCAGTTTAAAAACTCTTTACACATTTTACGGTCACAACAAGCGATTCCTCCTCAGGATGAAAAATAGATATTGAAAAGTATCTTGTCTATGCCTCAGTGGTGGAAAGAATATTCAAAAGTTTTTTTACTCTAAATACTTTTATTTTGAATTTAAAACTGCACATAGGAAATAGTAAGCTTGCATATGAAACTATTACACGAATGGAATGTAAGCCATGAACTTTAACTGAAGTGTGCACATTCACTGATTCTGATAGATTGCTGCCCTTGATAGTAGTAGAAGAAATTAAAGCCAAAAGAGAATTCTACTTACACCATTTTTAGAATGTGGGAAACTAATAAATGTGGATTCTAATCTAGTTTAGGAATTTTGCTTAATCATCATGGTGGTTCTAACTGGACAATTTAATTATAAAAACAAGACAATACTATTAAATGAACTGAAAGTAATAATTATAGGAAATAATTCAGTTTTAAATATATTAGAGTTAAGGAAAAACATTGACTTTATTTGTGTCTAGGAAGATTTATCCTTTTCTTATGCTAGAATTAAAAACGATTTGACTATCTAAATTAATGTTGATTTGTAACTATTTTTATAGTAAAACAATGATAACTGTATGAATTGTGACGGTATAACAGCTTTTTAAAGATGGGAATCTGTTTATTGCTTTTCAAAACATTTTCTAAAGTGTGGGAAGAAAGCTTACAGACTTTCTAAGCACATTTATGTTTTTTCAGTGCTATTAATGACTTTTTAATAAAAGTAATTTAACTTTATTTCTTTTTGTAAGAAGTTAGTATCCTTTATAGTTCTGTGAAAGGACTTATTTTTTCACTTTAATATTTATTAATTAAAAATTATTTGTATCTCATTTGTAATGATTTAGAGTTTTAATTTTTCCTATGTATGTTTTTATTTTAAAAAGGACATATATACTTGAATGGGGATAAAGCTTTTAGATATTTTTCCAAAATATTTATAAAACAATTCATTGACTGTTGAGAAATCCTTTCCAAAATGGTGACTATCAAACAACCAATTATGTATTTTTAAAGCACAAATCACATATTTCATAACCCTTGTGTGAATTTCTTTTAACTGTGACCCTTAGTTGGAAACATCAGATATGTTTTGGAAAAGTCTTAATTTGAGAACACCACAGGAAGCTAATCCAAAATCTAGTTAGCTATTAATGACAATGCTTTACTGACATATTGGTAATACATTTCATCTTGAAATCTAAACTGAAGTTAAATAATTTTGTTGTGGAATAGTGTCACTGTAACCTTTTCCTTATGAAGTTCAATAAACCAGCTTTGCCATAAAATAATTGTGTTTTATTTCCTTTATTTGGTTACTAGGTTGAATATAAAATGAAACAAAAAATCTTTTCTTTCCCCTGGCTTCTAGGAAATATAAAATACAAACAAACAAAAAATAACCCACGGGAAATTTATTTGGAAATACATTTGGGGTTAAAGAGCTTTTCAGAAAAAATTAAAGTATTAAAAGTAACTGATAAGAGTAGCTTTTTCATCTGTGCAGCTAGGTAATCCAACTTGTAAGAACATGTCAGTAGTAAGATGCTATAGAATCACTACTTGTCTTCTCTGAGTTATCCTGCCTGCCTCGTGTTCCCCCCCCCTAAATTATACGTGCTAATCGTAATGCCCCTTTTTTCCCCCTTATCCCTCCCTTCCCACCCATCCTCCCTAGTCCCTTTTCCTTTGGTAACTGTTAGTCCATTCTTGGGTTCTGTGAGTCTGCTGCTGTTTTGTTCATTGAGTTTTAAAAGGCTGTTCCTCCTTGGCTATGCTGTTTCTTAGAGGTTTTCTCAGAGCAAGTTGTATTTGCCTTTGTTTGAAAGTCTGTTCTCGTTATGCTAATTCTTCATAAGTCATATAATTGCTTTTTCATGTGATCAGTTTTACATGATATTGTATTATAAGGATGTCCTTGTTTTAGATATTTTAAACACTTCTTATGTCCTCAATGCATAATTAAGCATGACTTCCTGTTCACTTTTGATAGTTTCTAACATATTTACATTAGAACTCACAGTGATTCTAGTAGTTTTACTTAAATTCGTGTAAAACCCTTGTAATTTTTATAGGGAAAAGAAGGGTGATCAAAATATGATGCTCCATGTTAAAGTATGGTAACTGAAAAAAAAGTTTGCATTAAAGATAACTTACAGGACATCAAGGTCATATTCAGCAGCAAAGTGCTATACTGTGTTTTAATTTTTTAAAAGTGACAAAGTAGAATTTTAGAATAAAAACTGCTGAGAACTGATGTCTGAGGAAGAAGACATATTTTAAGGTTATATGTAGGAAATGTATTCTAACATGTGGAAAATATCTTTAATGTTTGAGTTTTGGAGAGAAGACAACTATATTCAATAATACAGTGAAAGACTGGAGAGAAAGTGACCAAAATATATTTGGTTTAAGCTTTTACCTGAAGAAATATTTAAGTATTTTACTATTTAATTTTAATGGGTAAACTTAAAAGAATGTGTAGCATCTCCATTAATACCTGTTTCATTCTAATAATATTTTTTAGCTATGAGTAATTTGTTTTCCAGTATACTTTTAGTGACTGTCAAGTATGTAGTTAGTGCTAGGTTTTCAATGAGATTGCTTCCAAAGATAAATATGACAAGATCCCTGTCCTAGGAGAGAAAAAAGTACATAAACACTTAATTCTAGCTATTTAACTAGAATAGCAAATCTCAAATTATTTTGATATCAGGACTTCTTTAAGACTCTCAAAAATTATTGAGGATCCCAGAGAATGTGTTTTTCTGGTCCTCCTTATGATGCCGGGGTTCTTGTTCACGGAGGTGAAGAATGAACTCAGCAAACACTCCAGGTAGAAGAGTGAGGGAGAGACTTTTATTTAGAGATAAAGTGAGAAGACAGAGCTCCTGGCTCACGCCAGGAGGGGACAGAGAGCCCGTAGTTGTGCGTTGTCTCGGGGTTTTATAGGCAGTTGAGGATTTTTGGGAAGTGATAAAGAGCTTAGGGGTGTGGACCTGTTGTCTTAGAATGTTCATCCTTGATGAGACCTTAAGTGCCTTTTCTCATCAGTCCTCCAGGTAATTCTGCAAAATTAACATAAGAAATTTACTGCAGATTTCTTGCCCAGAATAGCAGCTTTTCTTGGTCTGGGAGCACATCAATCATCAATCAAGACTGCCTGCCCTGCCCTCAAGGTAGGCTGAGTTATTGTCTGTTTGCTAAAGAGTTTAAAAGGCAGCCTAAGATGGAATCTTTCCTGCTTTTACTATGCTGTTTATGGCTGGGCTTCCTTGCCATTGCTAATTGCCTAGGTTGCAAATCACCAGATCAGATCTAAAGGAGGAAAAACAGCATATAGCCTTTTAGCATGCTAAAGTGAGTCTTACACGTGATTACAAATGATTAGCATAATAAAAACATGGGCTATGCTGAGATACTTTATCTGGGGAATATTAACTGATCTCACTGAAGAATGACTCTAGAGCTTAATGTTTAACACGGAGTTTTGGTAGTGGGTTTCTTTGCATATAGTTACATTGCTCTGGCTCCGATTGTCTTGCCTTGCCTTTTCCGGGGCCTCACCCTACTCTGTCTAAGCCCACAGTCCCTGTCTTCCTTTTATCTATCAATATTTACCACACTGGATATGGAGCAAATTTAAAATACAAACATACAATAATAATATATTCCTTTAATGTCAGAATAATTTTATCTCATGTCCTGTAACCTCGGGAAAACTCTACTGTATGTACACTTGTGACAACGTGAGAGTGATGAAGGCAGATAATATCTTATCATTATTAAGAAAATATTCTTGGCTTTGTGAAACCTCTGAGAGAGTCTTTGGGAACCCCAGGGACCATACCTTGGCCGTCAGTGCACAGGGAAACAATATGTTTGGAGTTAGTGATGTGTAATTAAAATGCCACGGGGATACAGAAGGGGATAGGAATTTATATTAGCTCTTGTTAAGAATTATTAATTAATACCACATTATCAATATTGGTCTCCACTGAGTTGAGATTACAATAAAAACCAAATAAAATAATTAACAATATGAGTTTTTGCCAAGTAGTTCAGTTCATGAAATGAAGGCATTCCTCTGCCACCTGGTGGTGAATGTATCCTAGTGAAGGATTGAAGAGGTTAGGAATGGTGCACAATTAAAATATATCCTAATTTAGATTTAGAATTTTTGAAATGTGGACTCCACCCATGAAACATGGTAAAATATACCTGTGTGGGTAAAATTGTAATATTTCCAGAATATCCCCAGTGTGGCCAGAGAAAAAGCCAGACAGTTCCTGGTGTATGACTGTAGACTACAGGGAATTGAATAAAGTCACACCCCCTTTGCATGCTGCCATCCCCTCTATAGCAGACATTCTGGACACCCTCAGCCATGAGCTGGGAACATACCATTATGTAATAGACCTTGCTAATGCTTTCTTCTCTATTGACATACTACAGGAAAGCCAGGAACAGTTTGCCTTCACATGGGAAGGCCGGCAGTGGACATTCACTGTCCTTCCACAGGGATACCTCCACCGTACCACCATCTGTCATAGACTTGTAGCCCAGGACTTGGCCACATGGAAGAAACCACAAACGGTGTGGCTGTATCACTACATTGATGATATTACGCTCATATATGATTCTCCATCAGATTTAGAAGGGGCAGTTCCTAGGCTGTTGCAACATCTACAGGAGAAAGGATGGGCTGTGAACAGCACCAAGGTTCAGGGACCTGGTTTGTCTGTAAAATTCTTGGAGGTTGTCTGGTCAGGTGAAACTAAAGTTATTCGTGAAGCAGTCATAGACAAGGTCCAGGCTTTCCCCACCCCTACCACTGTGGCAGTCTTATGAGAGTGTTTAGGTCTTTGGGGCTACTGGAGAGTGTTTATCCCACACTTGGCACAAAGTCTGAAGCCCTTATACTGGTTGGTATGAAAGGGCATCAGGTGGGACTGGGATGAGACATGCCAGGCAGTCAAGGCCGTGCAGGCCTGGAATGTGATAGACTCATCAAGGCCCTGTGAGCTAGATGTTCATGTAACCGAAGATGATTATGGATGGGGTCTTTGGCAACCGCTTGAATGGACATGCTAACCTGTTGGTTTCTGGTCACAACTATGGAAAGGAGCAGAGGTCCAGTACACCATTATGGAGAAGCAACTGGCTGCTGTGTACCACACCTTGCTGTCTATGGAGCCCATCACTGGAACAGCTCTGACCAAGGTGATAACAACCTATCCCATCGCAGGGTGGGTGCAAGACTGGACCTAAAGGCCACGGAGTGGTGACGCCTACCCTGGCCAAATGGGGTACATATTTACAGCAGCGCAGTGCCCTCTCTACCAGCCCCTTAAGTGGAGAACTCCAATGCTTACTGGGGCCAGTGACCTACACCAATGGAAAGCAGGAAGAACTTGCTTTTGAGCCATTGGTAGTTGAGAGTCCTTATCAGGAGGGAAAAGCCCCTATAACTGAAGATGCTTGGTATACAGACTGCTCCGGTCGTGGGCAGCCCCTGAAGTGGAGGGCTGTCGCTTTCCGTTAAGACTGAGACAATATGGATGGAGGTTGGAGAGGGGAAGAAGAGCCAGGTGGCTGAGTTGTGGGCAGTATGGCTCATGATCACCTAGGAGCCTTCCCCGATAGTCGTCTGCACTGACAGCTGGGCCGTCTATTGGGGCTTGACGTGTGGCTACTGACATGGTACCATGCCAACTGGATGGTTGGTTATTATTCCCTTTGGGGGCACGAGTTGTGGCAAGACCTATGGGCCTGTGGTCAGACTGAGACAGTTACCATATAGCATGTGACTGGCCATTTGCTTTTGGCATTCCTGGGGAATGATGAAGGAGACACATTGGCCCAGGTGCATTGACTAGAAGGAAAGACTGCATCTGATGTATCCCAGTGGTTACATCAGCATTTGTTGTATGCGGGGCAAAAAACAATGTGGGCTGTAGCCCATCGGCGGAGCTTGCCATTGACCTTTGAAGAAGTCAGCAGAGCCTGGAAGGAGTGCCTGTGTGCTCTAAGAGGGACTTACACCGCGTCCCGCAGCAACATGAGACAATATTAAGGGGACTGATACCCCTTGTCAGGTGGCAGATAGACTATATTGGGCCTCTGCCCGTATCAGAAGGATATTGGTATGCCATGACTTGTGTGGACATGGCTACTGGACCATCGGTTGCTTTTCCTGCATGTTGTGCAGATCAGCAAACCACCAAGAGGGGCCTAGAGCATCTCTTTGCAGCCTATGGCTGGACATGTTTTACAAGGATGGGTGCAGCAATTAGGAATAAAGTGGAAATTTCATGTACTATATAACTCTACTGGGGCAGGCATGATAGAGAGGTACAATGGTTTGATGAAATCTGGTCTGAATTCGGACATCAGTAGTCTATGGGGTTGGTCAGTTTGCCTATGGACAGTACTACAGCATTTGAATGTGAAGCACCGAAAAGGAGCCTTGAGCCCTGTGGACATGGTAACACATACTGCTGCCTTTCTTACACAACTGTATGTGCAAACCAAAGAAGAGTTCATTGAAGCCAGGATATGGCCAGCAGAGCAACATCCTGCTGCCAGCCCCTACTGCATTAAACCCTGGAGATACTGTTAAACCCAGCAAGTGCAGGACATGGCCCTGGACGTTTCGCAACATGGACCAGCGATGGCTGGCCCGTCCAGCACCTCGACGAAAAGGCCTGGAAGCTGGTCTCATGTGTGTTCCTGGAGTAACAGCAGAATGACCCACAAATATCAAGATAGTGTACCCAAAATGTCCAGGCAGTAAGAGCATCTTATGGGGAAGTTTGTTTCATCTTTCGGGCCAGTGCATACACCTCCCATAGCTGTATATATTGACCCATCTGTAACTCCCACAGGGAGTGGGGGTGAAAGTCTGGTATTCTGGACCAGGATGAGATCCCATTCCTCCCACTGTTTTATCACAGGACCACTCTCTTGCATGTATCCCACCTGATGGACAAGAATTTGGCTATGCTGGTGTCATTAAAATGTGTCTTATTGCCCTTAAGGTTATTTTCTTGTACAGTCCCTCCTTGTAGCCTGGATGTGCCTCCTGGCTCAGCTGCCACGTGATCATTGCTCTGAACCGTCTACCTCTTCAGCCAATGCCTGCCCATGGAATGGGGGCGCTATGGACTTAATCTACATAAGACTTTGAACCTAGCTGAATTCTCCAGCTTGAGGATTATCATGATTTTATTGCTGTTGGCTACTGTAAGTTATTAGTCTGGTCACAATGGCCCAGTTTTCTCACCTAGGACCACTGCAGAAGAGGGGGAATGAGTAGATTGTAAGGCGAGATTTCTGGAGCGGTGGCCTGTGGGTAAAATTGTAATATTTCCAGAATATCTCGCCTGGCTTTAGTGCATCTTCATATCAACAGGCATTCCTCAGAGGTGTAAGTTCATCTCCATATTAATGGATAATTTACCTGGGCAACTAAGGGCTTATCTGAACCTGAGAGGTTCGGGGCAGGTCTTGTTTGCTTCTGCCTGAGCAGGAAAGAGAGGGTCCCGGGCTGCAGTTTATAAGCAATAAACAGTTTTTAAACTTTCTTTGTCCCTTTGACTGATTTTGGTTTTAGATGCACTTTGCCCCAGGATTTCCTCTCCCTAGAGTTACAACCTCGAACCTCTGAAACATGCCAACTTTCATTAACAGTTCATCAATGCAATAAAAGCAATTAGGTTAAAATACATCTATGTTTTAAAGAACTGATAATTAGGCAGGATTTTCACAGTGCTTTGAATATAGTTGGTGCTCAGTACTTCAGGGTGGCAAGACGAGGAGCTTTCTTTGTTTTTCTCTAATGCATTTTCTCACAGCCTATGAACAGAAAAGATGAGTCTGCAACATTTAGGTTTTGTGGACTCAGTCTCAGAGAGTTGAGAATAGGCCCTAGAAGAGATCAGCGTAATGGGCTCATTGATCCATGCTCCATTTAGGCAAGTACCTAAGGAAGGCATGCTGCCCCAGCAAGTGCAGTTACATCGGCACACAGATGGCTGGACAAAGAATTCAGGGAGTGATGGAGGGCCAAACGAACTTCGAGCCTGAGAAATACGGTAGGGTGATACGGATTGACTCCTAAGGTTACACCCCTTTTTTAGTTTAAAACATTATATTCACTGTATTGTATTTTTCAATAGGACAATAAGAATAGATTTTATCCTTTTACTTAGGTAACTTTAAACTTTTGTGAAGCAGGAACTTGATAATTTAAGATTTTTATAAGCTTTTTGCATCCCTCCCAATGTTTAGAAGTACAATATAGCATGGTGAGTATATACTCATCAACCTGTGAGTCTATAATCAGCTTTCCAAAATACCTAAACATGGATGGCTTTAAGACAATACATTTCCCAATACTTCCATATGTAGTTTTTCCCCAAAATTGATGTGCCAGTAAAAAACCCTGAGTTCACAAGACCCACGTCCCACTTCATAAAGGATATGCAAATTCCTCACCCTCCTCTTACATCTTACTAAGGTGAATGGCCTGAAGGGTAAACCTATCTAGGTGTCTAACAGAGGGGAAGCCTTTGTAATGATTAATCACAGCTGCGTGAACCTAGGGGGCTTGAGTCTTTTTCAAATTTATACATATTTCTGTTAAGGATAAAGCCTAGTGGTAAATCTGGTCTATTTTGCTCTTAAGGGTGTGATGAGCTCAGATACGCGGTGTAGAGAGTTAAGGGAGTAATATCAACTTTTGTTTGATCAACCTTGCTTCTTTAGTCTCCTCTACTTCCAAAAATGCATGGCTTCCGAGGAAGAGTACACTTGCAAATGATCTTTTTATATGTTTAAGTAATGGAAATCCTTTTCCACTATTCTCAATAATAATTCTCTAGTATCTGAAAGCACCAAAGAACAGCCAAAATATATAAAGTAGGAAAGCTTTTTTTAAAAATGTAATTCAGTATTTTCTGGAAATAGCAAAATTTAAAAAGTATTTGGGAAAAATCTCCAGATAAAACTTTAATGTGATCTCTTTCAAAGTTAATGTATATTGTTCACTAAAGTAATTAAAATCTTTAAGTCATGTTTTTAAGATTTATTCTAATTACCATTAATCCTCATCTTACTTGATAATTAAAAAAATATATTTTCTATGTCCTTTTAACAAAGGATAAAAAGTACTCGAGCTGTCAGATCCGTTGCCGCCTGAAGGAAGCCAGCACCAAGACCTAGCAGGAAAGGAGCAAGGGATAAAAGTACTCTGACTTAGGTTTTATTGGCTGAACACAAGGGAAGGTAAAAGGGCCTTGCAGGTCAGCCACCCAGAGCATGGAATAGTGCAAAAGGGTGAAATGAGGATCCAGAAGTGTTGGAAAATACCCAGAAACTGAGAAAATGATGGTATATCATAATTTAGGTCCTTTAGAAAGTGTACCCACAGGTAAAGATGAAAGACTCGTTGAGGAGCAATGCTCCATGGTGTTCTACACAGTTGTGACTGCTTTTGTCCACGATTATGTTTTGAAGGATGTTTGTGTAGCAGATGGCCTTAGAAGATAGGAATGGCGGCACCCTGGTTGCCGAGGGCAGATCTGTTTTCTGACCAAGCTGGTAATAATACTTTCCTGTGGGGAAGAGGTTTGACAGGTTTTGTAACAATGCCTTTAAAATAGCGGGGGTTCCCAAGCCCAGGGTTTCTCAGCTGTAACACAGACCTGCTGTGTGTGCAATACCCCCATGTGAGCTGGTGAGCACAGGAAGCCAATATAAACAGAAAGCTAACATTGCCCGCTGTGCTGTCAGTAATGTAGTCCTTTGTCTGACAGAGGAGCCTCGTGCCTTCTCTGAGCACCTGTGAAATTGTGGCAGTTCATGCACGAGCTCACAAGCAGGGTAAAATGTCAGTCAAGCCTTCTACAGTTCTTGAGAAGACTATCACTTTACTTGGCAGGTATAACACCAAAGCAGTGAAGGTAAGGGGAAAAGAGGAGTGAGGCGTGGAAAGCTGTCTTGCTATGCTGATTACCACGATGGATCACAGCAAGACATTAGCAGTCACAATTTAGTCATCGTTTAGCAAAAAGGAAAGTGCATTTTGGACTTTTCTGGAAGAATTAAAAGAGGAACTTCTACTCAGAGTAGCTCATAAGCAGGAGAAAAAGGAGAGGTCGCATTCTCCTCAGCTCACCCCATGTCCTCTTCCCACTGGTCAGGGTTTGCCTCCGTCACGATCAGGCTCTCCCAGACCTCTTGGCTGTGCACTCGGTGGCTCCTCAGAAAACCAGGCCCCAGGCCTGGGAGTATAGTGTTTCATCCAAATATGAAAGTTCAGGGATTGACGTTGTGTAAATAAATTGCTGACCAAAACAGAGTGGATGTGGTGGACAAAAGAATTTGAAGGTACATAAGATTTATATTTCAAAGTAATGAGTAAAAATACATTTGCAAATCAAACAGGTCCTAATTTTTTGCTTTCTATAGAATCGAATGGGAACCTAAGTGAGTTTTCAGCAGATTACTCGAAACAATAAAAAGGATCCCTTAGTAATACTTCATTACGTGATTCTATTTTTTTTTGCTCATGAATCTGGAAGAGTCCAAAGAAACGGGTGTCAGTGTTCTATGAAAACTCCTTCATTGCTATCTACTTATTTGTATGAATTAAGTTACTTAGTATTTCCAACTATAAAAAGAAAAAATAGGCATTTGTTCATTTGGTATCATTAATGTACAATCACTTGAACGACATTATGGTTACTAGACCCCGTATTATCAAGTCCCGCCCACATACCCCATTACAGTCACTGTACATCAGCATAGTAAGATGCTATAGAATCATTACTTGTCCTCTCTGTAAATACTGCCTTTCCTGTGTCCCACCCCCTGCTACATTATATGTGCTAATAGTAATGCCGCTTTTCCCCCCTTATACCGCCCTTCCCACCCATCCTCCCCAGCCCCTTTCCCTTTGGTAACTGTTAGTCCATTCTTGGGTTGTGTGAGTCTGCTGCTGTTTTGTACGTTCAGTTTTTTTCTTTGTTCTTTTACTCCACATATGAGTGAAATCATTTGATACTTGTCTTTCTCCGCCTGGCTTATTTCACTGAGCATAATACACTCTAGCTCCATCCATGCTGTTGCAAATAGTAGGATTTGTTTTCTTCTTATGGCTGAGTAATATTCCATTGTGTATATGTACCACTTCTTTATCCATTCATTTACTGATGTACACTTAAGTTGCTTCCATTTCTTCGCTATTGTAAATAGTGCTGCGATAAACATAGGGGTACATATGTCTTTTTCAAACTGCACTGCTTCATTCCTAGGGTAAATTCCTAGGAGTGGAATTCCTGGGTCAAATGGTATTTTTATTTTGAGTTTTTTGAGCAACCTCTATACTGCTTTCCACAATGGTTGAACTAATTTACATTCACACCAGCAGTATAGGAGGGTTCCCCTTTGTCCACATCCTCGCCAACATTTCTTGTTGTTTGTCTTTTGGATGTTGGCCATCCTAACTGGTGTGAGGTGATATCTCATTGTGGTTTTAATATGCACTTTGCTGATGATTAACGATGTGGAACATCTTTTCATGTGCCTGTTGGCCATCTGAATTTCTGCTTTGGAGAAGTGTCTGTTCAGATGCCCTGCCGATTTTTTAATTGGCTTATTTGCTTTTTGTTTGTTGAGGTACATGAGCTCTTTATATAATTCGGATGTCAACCCCTTATCAGATATGTCATTTATGAATATATTCTCCCGTACTGTAGGATGTCTTTTTGCTGTACTTATGGTGTCCTTTGCTGTACAGAAGCTTTTTAGTTTGATATAGTTCCACTTGTTCATTTTTGCTTTTGTTTCCCTTGCCCGGGGAGATATGTTCATGAAGAAGTTGCTCATGTTTATGTCCAAGAGATTTTTGCCTATGTGTTTTTCTAAGAGTTTTATGGTTTCATTACTTATATTCAGGTCTTTGATCCATTTTGAGTTTACTTTTGTGTATGTGGTTAGACAATGATCCAGTTTCATTCTCTTACACGTAGCTGTCCAGTTTTGCCAACACCAGCTGTGGAAGAGGCTGTCATTTCCCCACTGTATATCCATGGCTCCTTTAACATATATGAACTGACCATATATGCTTGGGTTAATCTCTGGAGTCTGTATTCTTCTCCACTGGTCTATGGGTATGTTCTTGTGCCAGTACCAAATTGTTTTAATTACTGTGGCTTGGTAGTAGAGCTTGAAGTTGTGAAGTGAGATTACCCCCCTGCCTTATTCTTCCTTCTCAGGATTGCTTTGGCTATTCGGTGTGTTTTGTGGTTCCATATGAATTTTAAAACTATTTGTTCCAGTTTGTTGAAGAATGCTGTTGGTATTTTGATAGGGATTGCACTGAATCTGTAGATTGCTTTAAGCAGGATGGCCATTTTGACTATAAATTCTTCCTCCCTAAGAGCATGGGATGAATTTCCATTTATTAGTGTCCTCTTTAATTTCTCTTAAGAGTATCTTGTAGTTTTCAGGGTATAGGTTTTTCACTTCCTTGGTTAGGTTTATTCCTAGGTATTTTATTCTTTTTGATGCAACTGTGAATGGAATTGTTTTCCAAGTTTATTTTTCTGCTAGTTCACCATTAGTGTATAGAAATGCAACAGATTTCTGTTTATTTGTTTTGTATCCTGTAACTTTGCTAAATTCAGATATGAGTTCTAGGTGTTTTGGAGTGGATTCTTTAGTGTTTTTTATGTACAATATCATGTCATCTGCAAACAGTGACAGTTTGCCTTCTTCATTACCAATGTGGATGCCTTTTATTTTTGTGTGTTGTCTGATTGTTGTGGTTAGGACCGCCAGAACTATATTGAATAAAGCAGGGACAATAGGCATCTTTGTCTTATTCCTGATTTAGGGGAAAAGCTTTCACCTTCTTGCTGTTAAGTATACTGTTGGCTGTTGATTTGTCATATCTGGCCTTTATTATGTTGAGGTACTTGCCCTCTATACCCATTTTGTTGAGAGTTTTTATCATGAATGGATGTTGAAGTTTCTCGAATGCTTTTGCAGCATCTATGGAGATGATCATGTGGTTTTTGTCCTTCTTTTTGTTGATGTGGTGGATGATGTTGATGGATTTTAAAATGTTGCAACATCCTTGCATCCCTGCGATGAATCCCACTTGGCCATGGTGTATGATCCTCTTGATGTATTTTTGAATTCGGTTTGCTAATATTTGATTGAGTATTTTTGCATCTATGTTCATCAGGGATATTGGTCTTTGGTTTTCTTTTTCTGTGGTGTCTTGGCCTGGTTTTGGTATTAGAGGGATGCTGGCTTCATAGATTTGAGGTTGGAAGTATTCCCTCCTTTCTATTTTTTGGAAAACTTTAAGGAGAATGGGTATATGTCTTCTTTAAATGTCTGATAAAATTCAGCGGTGAATCCACCTGGTCCGGGAGTTTTGTTCTTTCGTAGTTTTTTGATTACTGATTCAATTTCATTGCTGGTAATTGGTTTGTTTAGATTTTCTGTTTCTTCTTGGGTCAGTCTTGGAAAGATGATATTTGCTTGAAAGTTGTTCATTTCTTCTAGGTTATCCAGTTTGTTAGCATATAGATTATCATTGTATTCTCTAATAATTCTTTGTATTTCTGTGGTGTCTGTTGTGATTTTTCCTTTCTCATTTCTTATTCTGTTTATGTGTGTAAGATTCTCTTTTTGTCTTAATAAGTCTGGTTATGGGTTTATCTATTTTGTTTATTTTCTCAAAGAACCAGCTCTTGGATTCATTAATTTTTTTTCTATTGTTTTATTTTTCTCAATTTTATTTATTTCTTCTCCAATCTTTATTAAGTCCCTCCTTCTGCTGACTTTGGGCTTCATTTGTTCTTCTTTTCCCAGTTTCAATAATTGTGAATTTAGACTATTCATTTGGGATTGTTCTTCCTTATTTAAATAGGCCTGGATTGCTATTTACGTTCCTCTTAGAACTGCCTTCGCTGCATTCCACACAAGTTGGGGCATTGTGCTGTTTTCATTTGTCTCCATATATTGCTTGATCTGTTTTAATTTGATCATTGATCCATTGATTATTTATGAACATGTTGTTAAGCCTCCATGTGTATGTGTGCCTTTTTGTTTTCTTTGTACAATTCATTTCTAGTTCCATACCTTTGTGATCTGAGAAGTTTGTTGGTGCAATTTCAGTATTTTTGAATTTACTAGGGCCTTTTTTATGGCCTAAGTATGTGGTGTATTCTGGAAAATGTTCCATGTGCACTTGAGAAGAATGTGTATCCTGCTGCTTTTGGATGTAGAGCTCTGTAGATGTGTTAGGTCCATCTGTTCTAGTGTGTTGTGCAGTGCCTCTGTGTCCTTACTTATTTTCTGTCTAGTTGATCTGTCCTTTGGAGTGAGTGGTGTGTTGAAGTCTCCTAAAATGAATGCATTGCATTCTATTTCCCCTTTAATTCTGTTAGTATTTGTTTCACATATGTAGGTGCTCCTGTGTTGGGTGCATAGATGTTTATAGTGGTTATATCCTCTTGTTGGACTGACCCCTTTATCATCATGTAGTGTCCTTCTTTGTCTCTTGTGACCTTCTTTGTTTTGAAGTCTATTTTGTCTGATACAGGTACTGCAACTCCTGCTTTTCTCTCCCTATTAGTTGTATGAAATATCTTTTTCCATCCCTTCACTTATAGCCTGTGTATGTCTTTGGGTTTAAAGTGGGTGTCTTGGAGGCAGCATGTAGATGGGTCCTGTTTTTTATCCATTCTGTGACTCTGTGTCTTTTGATTGGTGCATACAGACCATTTATATTTAGGGTGATTATCGGCAGATATGTACTTATTGCCACTGCAGGCTTTAGATTTGTGGTTACCAAAGGTTCAAGGTTAACTTCCTTGCTATCTAGGAGTCTAACTTTACTCACTTAGTATGCTGCTACAAACACAACCTAAAGGTTCTTCTCTTTCTCCTTCCTCCTTTTCCTTCCTCCTCAATTCTTTATATATTAGGTATCATATTCTGTACTCTTTGTCTATCCGTTGACTCAGTTTGGGGGTAGGTGATTTAATTTTGCATCTGCTCAGTATTAATTGTTTTACTTTCTTTACTGTGGTTTTATTTTCTCTGGTGACAGCTATTTAGCCTCAGGAACACTTCCATCTAGAGTAGTCCCTCCAAAATACACTGTAGAGACAGTTTGTGGGAGGTAAATTCTCTCAGCTTTTGCTCATGTGGAAATTGTTTGATCCCTCCTTCAAATTTAAATGATAATCTTGCCAGATAAAGTATTATTGGTTCGAGGACCTTCTGCTTCATTGCATTAAATACATCATGCTGCTCACTTCTGGCCTGTAAGGTTTCTGTTGAGAAGTCTGATGATAGCCTGATGGGCTTTCCTTTGTATGTGATCCTATTTCTCTCTGACTGCTTTTCATAGTGTCCTCACCCTTGATCTTTGCCATTATAATTACTATGTGTCTTGGTGTTGTCTTCCTTGGGTGCCCCAGCACCATAATTTTCATGTTTAGGGCTGTGACTTATACAAAAAAAAAAAAAAAAAATCACACGTATGCCAGTTTAGGGCAGGAAGGGGCCTGCGCAGTCTACCTTTCCCCGCTCCAGTGAGTGGGAGGAGGGGCTGGGGTCTGGGAGCACGGGTCTAGGCCCCAGAATGATGCCCCATCGCAAACCCGCCCTGGTCCAACAGGCCTCGATTGGATCAGACCGTCAGACCGGCGCAGGCCAGTTCTGGGCATGCGCAAGCCCCGCTGCTCGCCCCAGCTGGGAGGCCCGAGTCCTCAGTGAGGGGAAAGCATGGCGTGGGCTCTGCACATGTGCCTGCCTGGAGCATGGCTTCTGTGGGAGGAAGGAAGGCAGCCGTTCCTTCCCAATGTCAGAAAGTGAGGAGCCGTCAGGCGGGAGACCACCTGGATCGGAGCCCACCTGGGAGTGAACACCCGGCGGCCTCCGTGTGGGACCGAGGCCGCTCTTCACCACTCTCTGCACCGCGGAACCGAGGACGCCTACCGCCTACCGCCCAAGCCCACCTGCCTCTGAGCCCACGTCTGGCCCACCACCTTCTGTGGCCCCGGTGAGTCGCCTCCCAGTCCAGGGAGGGGGGTGGGGTGGGAGCCGGGCACAGAACTGAAAGGTGTTGGGAGCTGTACAGTGACAGAGTTTTAATAAAAATTGCCATTCTAAATGGTGTGAGCCGATACCTCATTGTAGTTTTCATTTGCATTTCCCTGATGATTAGTGATGTGGAGCATCATTTACTGTCTATTGTTGGCCATTTGCATTTCTTCTTTGGAGAACTGTCTCTTCATATCCTCTGCCCATTTTTTAATCGGGTTGCTTTTTGGGTGTTAAGGCATGTGAGTTCTTTATATATTTTGGATGTTAATCCATTGTTAGGTATGTCATTTACAAATATATTGTCCCATACTGTAGGATGTCTTTTTGTTCTGTTGATGGTGTCCTTTGCCGTACAGACACTTTTTAGTTTGATGTAGGCCTATGTGTTCATTTTTGCTTTTGTTTCCCTTGCTCGAGGAGATGCGTTCAAGAAGAAGTTGCTCATGCTTATATGCAGGAGATTTTTGCCTATGTTGTCTTCTAAGAGTTTTATGGTTTCATGACTTACATTCAGGTCTTTGATCCATTTCGAGTTTACTTTTGTGTGTGGGGTTAAACAATAATCCAGTTTCATTCTCTTGCATGTAGCTGTCCAGTTTTGTCAACACCAGCTGTTGAAGAGGCTGTCATTTCCCCATTGTATGTCCATAGCTCCTTTATCATATAAGATTGGGTTTATATGAGGGCTCTCTAGTCTGTTCCATTGGTCTATGGGTCTGTTCTTATGCCAGTACCAAATTGTCATGATTACTGTGGCTTTGTAGTAGAGCTTGAAGTTGGGGAGCATAATCCCCCAGCTTTATTCTTCCTTCTCAGGAAGGATATTGCTTTGGCTATTTGGGGTCTTTTGTGGTTCCATATGAATTTTAGAATGATTTGCTCTAGTTCATTGATAGGAATTGCATTGAGTCTGTAGATTGCTTTAGGCAGGATGGCCACTTTGACAATATTAATTCTTTCTATCCATGAGCACGGAATGTGTTTTCATTTATTGGTATCTTCTTTAATTTCTCTCATGGGTGTCTTGTAGTTTTCAGAGTATAGGTCTTTCATTTCCTTGGTTAGGTTTATTCCTAGGTATTTTATTCTTTTTGATGGAACTGTGAATGGAACTGTTTTCCTGATGTCTCTTTCTGCTAGTTCATTGTTAGTCTACAGGAATGCCACAGATTTCTGTGTATTAATTTTGTAATCTGCAACTTTCGTGAATTCAGATACTAGATCTAGTAGTTTTGGACTGGATTCTTTAGGGCTTTTTATATGCAGTATCATGTCATCTGCAAACAGGGACAGTTTAATTTCTTCCTTGCCAATGTGGATGCCTTTTATTTCTTTGTGTTGTCTGATTGCTGTGGCTAACACTCCAGTACTTTATTGAATAGAAGTGGGGAGAGTGGGCATCCTTGTCTTATTCACTATCTTAAAGGAAAAGCTTTCTGCTTCTCACTGTTAAGTATAATATTGGCTGTGGGTTTGTCATATATGGCCTTTATTATGTTGAGGCAGTGCCCTTTATACCCATTTTGTTGAGAGTTTTTATCATTAATATGTGTTGAATTTTGTCAAATGCTTTTTCAGCATCTATGGAGATGATCATGTGGTTTTTGTACATAAACATCTTAATTTAAAAACCAAAAGTACAAATATTAATAACTTTAGTGTCAAAGAGTAAAAGGGAAAGATTTTATTTATAGTGCCTCAATGAGGGGTTATAAGTCAAATTTCAAATAAAAGAAATTTGAAGAATTCATTATAGTCAGGTTTCAATTTCAGTAGAGTCAGCTTACAATCATCTACAAAATAGAAGATTCAACTTTTTCTCAATCCATAATCATTTCCCTAGTATATTTTCTTTGCCTTAGAGAAGTAAGTGTCTTAAAAGCAGAAAAGTTCATATCAAAATATGGTTATAAAACTTGGTAACTTTTTTTGAAAGCCAGCTTCATTCAAGTATAATTGATATACAAAAAACTGACATATTTAATATATGTAATTTGATGAGTTTGGACATATGCATACTCCTATGGAAACATCACCATTCAGGGTAATAGACATACCATCACTTCTAGTTTCCTTGCGCTTCTCTGGTGTGTGTGGTAATAACACGAACATGAGATATATATGCTCTCAACAAATTTTTAAAGTATTGCTGACTATAGTCAACAGTATTGCTGACTACAGGCACTATGCTATACAGATCTCTGGAAACAATTTCTCTTGCATAACTGAAACTTTGCACCAGTTGGACAATAACTCCCTATTTTCCCCTCCCTTCAGCCTGTGATAACAACTCCTTTTCTCTGCTTATATGAATTTAACTATTTTAGGTACCTCATGGGAATGTATGTATTTATATTACATATACTATTTTAGGTGCCTCTATAAGTGCATGCATATTTGTCCTGTGACTGGCTTATTTCACTTAGCATTATTATAACTTTTAATGCTACATCTAAATTTTGTTCAGGAAAACATAAGATCAATTTCTACTTCAAGAGAAATGTTGCTAACAAGCAACAAGAAGAAGTAAACTGGATTACGTCAAAGCTCAAGTTCTGTGTTGCCAATGATACCATCAAGAAAGTGAAAAGACAACCCACAGAATGGAAGAAAATATTTACCAATCATATGTCTGATGAGACTTGAACCGAGAATAGATAAAAAAAACTCTTGCAACGTAATAATAAAAAGACAAATAACTAATTAAAAAATAAGCAAAGGTTTGGACATCTCTCTGAAATAGGTATTTACATGGCCAATAAGCATATGAAGGGTTTAATACCATTAGTCACTAGGGAAATACAAATCAAAACTACAGTGAAGTAACACTTCATACCCACTAGGATGGCTATAATCAAAAAGACAGATAATAATAAGAGTCAAGGATGAGAAGACACTGGGACCCTCATACATTGCTTGTTGGGAGGACTGTAAAATGGCACAGCTGCTTTGAAAAATAGTTGTGCAGTTCCTCAAAAAGTCAAACACAGAATCACGTGACCCAGCAATTCCACTCCTAGGTATATATTCAAGAAAGATGAAAGCATATGTCCACACAAAAACTTTACATGAATATTCACAGAAGCATTGTTTATAACAGCCAAAAGCAGAAACAATTCAAATGAATGAATAAACAAAATGTGGTATGTACACACAAAAAGAAATGAAGTACTGACATGTACAACATCCCATGACCCTTGAAAACATTATACTAAGTCAAAGAAGCCAGTCATAAAAATACAACATATTGTATGACTTCATTTATATGAAATGTCTAGGAAAAGTGGTAGAGACAGGAAATCAATTAATGGTTACGGAAGGCAAGAGGTGGGAAGCTGAAGTGGAAGGAATGGTAATTAACTGCTAATGAGTACTGGGTTTCTTCAGGGGAGATGAGAATGTTCTGAAAGTAGTGTGGTAATGGCTGCACAAACCTGTGGCTCTACTAAAAAAAAGTGGAACTACGCCCTTTAGATTGGTTAATTGTACCGTACATAAATTATCTTAAAAAAGCTGTTTTTAGACATGCAGGATGTCTTTGATGGTTTTATTAGTAGATTGGACACAGCTGAGGAAAGACTTTCTGAGCCTGAGGAAATCTCAATTGAAAACTCAAACACTGAAAAGCAATGAACAAAAACTGAATTAAAAAAAAGCCAGACTATCCAGGGACTGTGGGACAACTACAAAAGATGTAACATACGTAAAGGAAGTGCCAGGAGAAGAAAGAGAGTAACAGAAGAAATACTTGAAACAATAATGCCTGTGAATTTCCCCAAATTAATGTCAGACACCAAACCACAGATTTGGGAAGCTCAGAGAAACCAAAGAAGATGATGCCAAAAAAAACACTACACCTAGGCATATCATTTTCAAACTACAAAAATCAAAGATAAAGAAAAAATCCGGAAAGAAATCAAAGGAAAAGAACATTATACGTATAAAGGAAAAAATAATTATATCCAGTTTCTTAGAAACAGAAAAACAAGGAAAGAGTGGAATGAAATATTTAAAGAAAAAACCCACCAACACTTCTTATTCTACAAAATTATCCTTCAAAAGTGAAAGAGAAACAAAGACTTTCTTAAACAAAAATTCAGGCAATTTGTTGCCAGCAGACCTGACTTGAAAGACTGTTAAAATAAATTCTTTAGAGAGACTGAAACTAACAGGTCAGAAAATCAGATCTACCTAAAGAAAGGAAGAACAGCAAAGAAGGAATAAGTGAAGGTAAAATAGAAATACAGGGACAGGCACAGAACCAAACTGGAGAAGGAAGGGAAGAAAGGAAAGAAAAGAGTAACCTTGATGGAAAAGGAGGATGTACTAGAACTATTGAGAGTGGAAAGGGGAAGCCAAGCCCCCCAAAATAACTTTGTTAGAAATAATCCACAAAATGAATAAATACTATATACATAATAGAGAGTTAGCAACAGCATATTCCCAACAAATCAGACATACCTACATCTCTGATGAAATTCTGAGGTCTATGTCCAGTGTCTACAAAATGTTGGCAGTAATCATTATGGGGATTTAAACTATGTTCCCGAAATAAAAAGTCAAAATTAAATTAATAGCATTCACTCTGATGGCAGATACACTAACTCTTTACTTTCTTATTATGAGGTTATACAAAATAAATGTTGATTGATAGATTAAAAAGTTTGTAATATTTGAAAACACCACAACTAAAATGATAGTATTACTCTTAAGTAGCTACAGACATTAGTACAGCATTTTCTGATCCTAAATAGCCAAGTATCTGAAGAATATTTCACAAATAATTTTGAATGATCTTTATCTTATAATAATGATCCCTCAATAACTGAAAAAATCTTGAAAACAAGTATTTAAAATGTTTTTAGGCACAGAGCTGAAATGTGAAGTTTTAAGATTTGAAAAGTATTTACCTTTAGAAAAGTACTAGAATCTTTGTAAATCTCTTCATATGTCAAATTCTTTTCTTCTTGTTGCATTTCTAGTTCATCCTTCAAATAGGAAGATTAAGTAGACATTTTACATATATGTATAGGAGGAATAGTTTATGTATTTTATCTTGAGTTTTAAGCCTACTTATATTTTATTTCCCTAAGACATAAATTTTTCAAATTACCATGAAAGTCAAACATTGAAGTCTTTGCTTTCTCATTTGATCTAGTTATATCTAAAATAAAAATTTCCATTTCATTCTCATCAATAATGTCTATTAACTACTAATTTTGTTGACTGAGATGTCTAGAATTATCTCATATATAGAGTACCATAAATATTCGAATTTAGCTTAAATCATAAAAGCTATGACCACCAAGGGGGAAATTTTACTTTTGTCAGATCAAATCATGATGCTGTTAATCTTTGCTGTTAATCTTTATAGGTCAAAATGTTAAAGTATCAGGAACTGTACATGGTTTGACCTAAAATAATCATAAATATTTAAGTTACATATTAGCATATATCAAAATGCACTACATAAAACAGTGTTCATTGGATTAGGTAATTACATCATTGAACTTCCTACAGATTTACTGAAACTATGTATTTTATTCTCTATTAACTACAGTTGTATAGTAATTAATTTGAAAATTCAGAGATAAGTTTTTTTGTCCACAGTACTTTCTTTTCAACTAAATATTGCAATTATAAGTTTAGAAGTTGGGTTTTTTTCCTTGGGCCTCTTTCAGAAATGGTTCTACAGTTGTCTGGCCCATGAATTCTTAAAATAGTTTAATTGAATTACCCTATATTATTAACATGGAATAACACAACTCAAAAAAGATAGTATTGTAGCCTCTTGAAAGTTAACCCAATTATCCAGTTTCTGATACACCTAACTCCTTATTACTTTTATTTAAGAATATTATTGCCTACTGCTGAGTAGGCATTATGTTAAGTGCTTTATATATGTCACCTAATTTAATCCTTACATACCTCGTGCATGAAAATTATACATATGCTACTGACAATTATTTTAGACATTTTAAAATTCAGCTTTCCATCAATTTTTTTTCCTGGATAAGAATCTATTATTGAAAGGACCTATTTTTCACGACCATAAAATTGCCTCATTCTCTACTTGCCTTATATTCTTCCACTTTGTCTTCATCTGTCTCTCCTTCATCCTGATACTTGCGTTTTGCATTTGGAGCAGAGGTATCATAGGAAGCCCTGAAAATTAAAGCTAAACTATCACTGAAATATTTATATAAGATATAGACATTCAGCTATTAACAATATTAAATAACAGGTTTTAAAACAGAACAAGGCACTTGCTCCCTGATTAAACAGTATCTATTCACCCAGTTTAAAAATCTTAAATGTCAAAAAACCTGATTGATAATTCTTCATTTTATTTTTATTAGTAAGCAACCAAATGAGAAAATAAGCTTTTAAAATGGCTATATGGCAAAAAGAAACTCCTATATTATCATTCTAATCAGTCTTAAGAAAACTGATAACCAAATTGATTACTAGAATACTGAAAAACTATGAAATGCTTTATGAACTAAATGAATACAATTTTTAGGGTAAAATGTGTTTTATAAGAAATTTTAAAATTAATTATTTGTGGTATATAAGTGAATTCTTACTCCAATTTTTCATTTCCTAACTACTTTACAAATGAGAACTTACTATTCAGGAACTAAGTATTTCGTGATTGATGAACAGTAAGAACCAGTGTTTCTGAGATCTTTATTTTGATGCTTGTTATAACAACATACTTCAAAACTAGGATTATATATTAAAACAACAATATTTTCACAATATTGACATGTCACTAAAAAAAAATATTCAACAGACCTGCAGGTTTCTCGTTTCAGCAATTTCTCTCTGCTCATCTTTGCTGTTTAACATAGCACCAATGCTGTCGGCACTTTCAGCTCCCAACTGAGAAAAAGCAAAAACCAAAAATTAGGTAACAGTGCAATGGGACAGCCTTTCCAGCTTTTCCAGTTTTACCGCAGCAGGCAAATGGATTAATTACCTTGCAGGAAAAATGGTAAATATCTTAGAACAAAACCATGTTAATAATGATTTTGGCAGCTGAAAAACATTTTAAAGTTTCAGTTATATTTGAAATTAAATGAGTCAATCCTCTAGTTTTAAAGTAAATAATAAAACAATTTAGTAGTAGTAGTAGTAACAATAAAAAAAGCAGCAACTGTGTAGTGTTTATAATGTGGCAGGCACTATGTTAAACAGTGTCCATCAGCTTGTGCCTTATACCTTATCCCGTGCTTCAATAAGTATCTATCCAGTTTTATCAAGTCAAGTCTTTATACAAACTATTATACACACAATTTGAACTTCACCAATACCTAAGAAATGGTAATGGATATTCTAGTTGACAGTTCTACAAAGTTAGGGTAGAAGACTGACCCAACAGGAATTATTCTGCAAAATACAATCATCCACCAGATGAAGACAAATCAATGAAATTATACACACTGAGTTGTGCTCTATTCTGGTAGTTCATCAATCAATAAATGTTTATTTAAAGCTTACTTTAGTAAAAAACAAAATTAGAGTAGAAGATTAACCCACCAGGAATTAAATGCAAATACTGCACTCACAACTGCTTATATCCGGTATGACAGTAAGTTGCAGATAGCAAGGACAATCAAAGCTCAGAGGAAGAAGTGCCTAGGCCAGGGAAATCAGAATAGGTTTCATCACAAAAGTTTTAACCTGAGTTGTGCCATACAGGATAAACAGAAGTCAGAAAGGAAGACAATTAAAAAAAAAAACCCATAAAGTATATATTGCACAAATCACATTCTGGAGTGAAATGAACCAGTTTGTCTCATTCATACGGGAAAAAGTAAGAGAAAGAAAACCTTAGTTGGTAAAGTGGAAGCCTGTCACTGATTTCAGACATCCTTACTTATCCAATTAGAAGACCAGTAGGCAGCTAGGTATACTGGAAAGAACGCAGACCTAAAACTGCAGCATGCAGACTTACCAGCTGTGTGGCCTTCATCATGTTACCTAAATTCTTTTGAGCTCTATTTTCTTCATCTATAAAATGCAGACAGCATCTGACTTGCACAAATGAAGACGAGAGTACATAAAAAGCTTAGCAGAGTCTTGACATATACAAGGGACTTTAAAATGGCAGCCATTATTAAATTTTATGTACTCTGTATGCTTTTTGAGGGTAGGGACTACCTATTATTCATAGTTGAATTGCCAGTGCCTATTAGAGCCCCTGGCACATAGTAAGACCCTCAAGAAATCATTGTTAATAAATTATTTTGAGTCAAATAGAGGTTTGATTTAAAAACTTAAGGGTATTTACTTGATGGTAACAAAAATGAACATTTTTTTAAGGTAATATAGTGAAGTGAGTGAGCAAAAAGAAGGCTTGGAAAAGATACTTGATTTGCCCAAGATCAGAATGCCAACGGGACAAAACAGATGAGTCCAAATTCCCACATTTTTAACACTATAACATACAACTTTTCATCAAGTCATAAAAGAGGATAGGTTTCAGATTTCTATTTAGAACAAGATTTATTATGGAAAAAATAACAGTAACATTACCTCCATCACTTTAACTGATTTTTATGGAATGGTAGAATGGAAAATACAGCCTCTGACTTTAAGGTATCTGGATTTTCGCATGTGACTCTACTGACCTGAAAATGTTAATTCATTAATACACATGAAGCAGACAAGCTTTAGTGAGACAAACCTGGCTTCAATTTTCTGGCGCTGGGGTGAGTGACCTGGGGAAAAAATTACTTAACCTCTAAACCTCTGTTTCATTATCCGGTAAGTGTAAATAATACTACCTTTCTCAGAGGTTTGTGGTGACTGATACTAAGAATTCAAATATTAGCTTTAGGTGATGACAAGAATACCATACAGAGCAAGTGGACTGTAACACACAAGATGAAGCATCTAAAATTTATACTCAAGCCACTCCCAATGCAGGCTTGAGGCACGATCCCAAAGAAAATTCTGTAAACCTTGTTCACAATGAAGCCACAATCTCAAATGAGCGCTGACACCAAGGCAAGGCAAGGCACAGAAGACCTTTTAAACAGTGAAGAGACGTTTAGAGGACAAGAAGTCACTTTTGCCCGCGTGAACTGCGGTACTTTATTCCCAAAGACCTACTCTCTGTATCCCCACCGCTGAGCACGGTGCTAGGCACTGGCGGGTATTCCAGGAAGGTTGCTGAAGACCAGTGGGCGCGTTCGGCTTAGCGCTACCTCAGTGACCGCGACACGAAATGGAAAATACTCGGGACACTAAGGAGTTTTGAGCGATAAGGTTGGGTAGGTCCAGGGACCAGCAGAGACTGCAGAGCGGCAGGTAAGGAGGGAAAAGAGAAGGGCAATGGGAGGGAGGAGGGCGGCCAGGCACGCGCGTTCGCGATCTCTGGCGGGGCCGCGGACCTGCGGCGCGAGGAGCTGTCGCCGTAGCTTCTGCCCCTCCCGGATCTCCTGCAAGCGGCCGTCCATGTCCCAAATGGTTCCCATACCTCGAAAACTTGGCATGAACGGACGACCCCAGCGAAGGTTTCCTTCCGAGGCTGTGGAACACAAGATTCATCAGGTACTTGAGGTTGCCGATATCTTTAATCCTTTTTTCAATGGTTATTTCCGGCGCGGCCGGAATTGGCTCGACGGAGGCCGGAGGTCCCGCCCCCTCCTGGACGCGCGCGATAGGACGCCGCCTGGAAGGGGCCCAATGAGGGAGGCTGCGGCGCCGGGCGCGGGGGGGAGTGTCGGAAGCCCCTGCACTGCGCGGGGCCGTGGCCGCCGGAACCGTGCGGAGCGCAGCCGGCGGCTGGCGTCAGGCTCTCGCTCTCGTTCTGGAGACATCAGGCTCTTGCGGTGTCTCGAGGTGTGCACTGTCTTGTTGATTCCCTTTTCTATTAATTCCCCAGTTGCCAGTCCTGAAGTTTTAAAAATTGCCAAACACCATTTTTTTTTTAAACTAAAGCACCAATTCGAGCCTGATTGTCAGCCTGACCCCTCTACTGCCTTTTACTAGCTGAGTGGCCTTGGCTAAATAATCACCTCCGTGAGCCTCTTTTCTCATTTCTAAAATGGAAACAATAAGAGTGCCTACCGCACAGAGTTGTTGAGACTGAGAGTCAAGTTTGGCACACAGCGCCGTGGAAGTGTTCGTTAGGATTTTCACTTTTACCAACTTTTCCCTTCGGGCAGGGATCAACCGCTGCGTGTGCCCGTACCCTTTTCCACACTTAACTGGACCTTGAGAAGTTTCCTACTTTTAACCGTAATGCATCTTATGGCTTCTTCCCTTTAGGGAAGTGGGTGGGTGATAGTAAAATGTGTCTGGTTCATGCCCTAGAAGTCAGAGGGTGGGGGACCCCTTTTTGTGCTTGGACGTTTGTCTTAGCTGGAAATAACCCTTGGATGTGGAAACAGCCTATTGAAAGTATCCGGGTGATTCTCCTGTCTTCATAGGAAGGCAGCAAAGACCAGAGTCTTGTTATTACCATTATTTTTCACCACATTTGCCATCTTATTCCAAATTCAAAGTGGCAGAAGTAGACTAATGAAATAATGTTGCCTCAAGTTTAATTAGAAATTGTGGCAAGTACTTACCATCATTAGTACAGGTTTTTATTCTTCGAGAATGGATTAATTTTTGAAAATACAATTAAACTCTCCAGGTCAAAACCAGGTGAGTCAGGCTAGGCCAGAAGTGGGCAGGACTAGGTTCTACTAATTATGTATTTCTCAAGAATTAGCTCTGAAAGGTAAATACAAAAGAGCTGTAAAAGTCCCTTGAGTAACAGCGCTATTTCAAAAGATACATTAACACCCAAGGAACCTATAATGTAAGGACAACGCTACTTTGTACATATGATATAAAATAAGTTTCTTTAAAAGTCAGTTGCATCACCTGCTAATCATGTAAGTTGACTGCTGATCTGAACTATTTGTCAGTGAAGGACTAGGCATTTGTTCACTCAAATATGTGTTGATATATATTGAGTATTTTATATGGCAGACACTGTGATAGACTTTAGAGTCTTTCAAGTCTACCAAAGACCAAAAACAAGTCCGTTTTTCTCTGTGTAGTTTACTATCTGAAGGAAGAACATTTTTTTCATGGTAAAGTGTAGTGCAGGTTATCTGCCTGCTCTGAGTCCCATACCCACCTAAACTGCTCTGTGGTGATGGTTGGCTTGGGAGTCTGCAAACACTTCCTAGCCTTCCTTGTCAAATGGCTTCCTGTAAGATGCTGCCAAGAGGAGGCACAGGCAGAAATCGGAAGGCGAAGCTTTGGAAAGCTATTGTCCTTCTCTCTTACTCTGTCTGTGGCCTTTACAAAGTCCCAGAGCCAGCTGCTGCAGCCCCTCCCTGGGGCTCCCGTCCCTTTCTCCACGCTTGTGTGGCATCCCCAGCAGTGAGTTTCCTCTCAGGCCCTGGTAGTACCCCTCCCACCCTCTGTTCTGCCAGCTCCAGGACTGACGGCCACTTCCTGCAGTTATGAATTTCTGACTTAATCTCACCATTCTCTTTTTGCTTTTCTAGCCTTGAACACCCATGTAAACATTTCCGCATAGCAAACGCTATCCATTTAGAATTCTTTAAATCATTTCTACTTTCCTACCTGGAACCTGGATTGATAAAGATGCAAATGTGGACTACTTTATAGTATTTATAAAACCACTGGAAACCCGCAGAGAGTGGTTGCAGGTTTCACACACACACACACACACACACACACACACACACACACACAAAGGGGAGGGGTGGAATCTCCCAACCAATGAATTATAAAACTTCAAACCACATCAGCACACCTGTAGAGTATTATATATGCCTATCAATAACGTCTATTCACTACAGCTACATAAGGGTCACTAGGGGGGTGTCTGTGGTAAGTAGAAGAAATTTGGGAACACCCACATGTATTTCATACATTTTGGAAAAGCAATTTCACTTCTCAGCACTTTAAGGAAGTAATGAGAGATCCACGTAACAACTTATGCATTTTTCCCAAAGCACCTTGAGAATGACCTTTAAATATCTTGTAAACCTAAATATCCCATTGCCTACTGTACATTCTACTAGAATTCCCTCACAAGATCAGACTTCACATGGATATAACCTAAATTCATCTCCACGCACATCCTCTTGGTATCTACTCTGTGACTGTAGCTCTGCCCTTGACCCCCACACCCCCCGCCGCACACACACAAACGCCATTCTTCATTTCTTCAACCACAACCTGTGGATGGATCCTTGTTCATATCCGAATACAGATCCTGATTCATATCCTAATTGCCCTACCATTTTTCAGTCTATCAAATTCTTCCTAGAGATTTGTGGAAAATTATAATTTTATTATTTCCAACTCTGCTTAAAATGTTTACATGTTTCCTTAAGTCCAATAGAACTTTCCTTTTTAAAAAATTTATTAAAGTATCACTGATATACAATCAACCATTGTATATACATATACAACCATACAATTATGATGGTTTCAAATACACAACACAGTGGCTCACCTGTGTCACGTTACTATATTATCAAGTCCTCACCCACTCCAGGGCGTCACTATCAAAAGAACTTTCTTTAATAATAGAAATGAGCTACCTGCACTAATTTGGTAGTCGCTAGCTATATATACTACTGAGCACTTGAAATGTATGTGACCGTTGTACCCAGAAACTGAATTTTTACTTTGATATTAAATAAATTTAATTAGCCATATTTGGTACTGGACAGCACAAGTCTGGGTTCAAAGGGATAAAAATCTAAACCACTTAGCATTATATGTTACACAATCCTCTGCCACCCTGCCCAACCTCATTCTCTTTATGTACCCAGTCTTTCAGGCATGTTAAAGTTATTGTCTTTTTTCTCAAAATATGCCTTTTTTCTTTTATTTTTTATGAATTTATAATTGGGAAAGAGAAAGTCTCCTAAAAGAAAGAGAGAAGTTTTAAAATGACTTTAAAAAAATAGAACATTTTAGTTAGCAGATCTTTTTAGGAAAGCACTGAAGATAAAATAAATGTCAGAATCTGCTAACTTCTGCTTTTTCCAAGTGCATTGTAAAGAACATTCAATAGATGTTTACTGATGAGCATGTTGATTGAGGCTAACTCTAACTTTTCTGAGCTTTGTTGGAAATATTGGTCGTGAGTAGCCATGTTGGGGAGGGATAGGAAGCAGCCAGTTGGCTATTCTACATCTACATTATCCTTGGAAATTCGTTTATAGCCATTAGATGCAGAAGCTTCCCAGGCTGTATTTTACATCATTCAAGAGGGCAATTACAAGATCTAGTGTAGCTGTGGCACAAGGGACTATTTAGCAAGCCTCATATGTCAAATAAATGGTGTATATAAGGAACAGGGATGAAGACTTTCTTATCACCTGTCAGTAGATTTTTAAGGGTATTGTAATTACATGAAAATATTTTTAGAGCATTGGTTTCCTAGAATAAAAAGAAAAGATATATTTCACAGGATATATGTCAATATCAAATATAAATATGTGAAGAACTGAATACGTTCGGGGTATTTGCACAAACATCCCTCTTGTCTTTTCAAAATGACCAAAATTGGGAGGAAAGTGAGAAAAAGCAAGGTGAAAAAGAGTTAAATAATTCAGACATTATCAGTAATGCTAATACATTGAACTGAATAGATGAAGTAATGTTAGTTTGCTGTATTATTTGTGTTCTTCTGGAGATTACGAGTAAGCAAGTAGTATGTGAGACATAGGCAGAGTTCATAAGATGTGCTAAATATAGATACTAATTAAACCTGTAACCTGAAAGATGTAAAGCTAAATAGACTAAATGAAATGTATGACGGAACAAACAAGAGTGTTATTTATAGATGGAAAGACTAAATCATGATCATGCCACTTCTGGGCTAACATCCGCGTCACCCTTATACTAGCTATGCACGGTCAGATTCTGGACAAAAGAAAAGATAAAGTGTGGGAAAGATTTCTTTTTTTCTAAATTGGTTAATAGAAAAAGGAAGAAGACAAGAAGGAAAGACTGTTACAGTTTTTGACAATGTTGCATAAATGTCATTGATACCAATTATATTTTACTGCTGTGACCAAAATACTATTTCAGAAGTAAATTCAAAAAAATCCGAATTTCTTTTTAATTCACCCTACATAGTGCTGCAGTAGTTTTTCTTAATGTCTATTATATTTTATTATATTTTAAAACACTTAAACGATCAAGAAGAGAAAAATAAGAGGCTTTAAAAAATACTTATAGATAACTAGGAAGAAATGCATATATAATACTTTCTGTAAAAGTTTTTATTATTTCTATACAATTCCTGAGACATTCCCTGTAAATCAATTCCTATTTTAAAAATACTAATAATGCAACTATTTAATGATCTATTGGATGTAAGTCTTAGTAAAATGAAATATCCCTTTGAAATAAAAGTGATTTATCCCTAATTTATCTTTTATAATTTTTTTCCTTTAACAGGTCACTGTATCTCTATGTATTACAGAAAATGTTGAGTTAAGAACCTGTAAGTTAAGTGACATATATATAAGAGCATGTAGGGTTTTCTCTAATAAAATTACCATACATACATAAGAAATGAAATTGTTTATGAAGCAAATAATTCTTGGAGTTTACTTTGTGGTTTTTAAAAGAATACAAAATTTTGTGATGTAGTTCTTTCAAACTAACAGCCTAATGCTTCATACTGTTTTAATTTGTTTTTACAATTTAATTCTTACTTTGAAGTTGAGTGTTCTCTCCCTCCAGAGTTTGAAATGGTAAAAAAAAAAAAATTAAACAAGTGTATTCTGTGATGAATCAAAAATAAAACCTACAACATATGCACCCTATGTTTATTGCAGCACTGTTTACAATAGCCAAGATATGGAAGCAACCTAAGTGCCCATCAGTAGATGAATAGATAAAGAAGATGTGGTACATATACACAATGGAATATTATTCAGCCATAAGAAAAAAAGCAAATCCTACCATTTGCAACAACATGGATGGAGCCGGAGGATATTATACTCAGTGAAATAAGCCTGGTGGAGAAAGACAAGTACCAAATGATTTCCCTCATTTGTGGAGTATAACAACGAAGCAAAACAAGGAACAAAACAGCAACAGACTCACGGACTCCAAGAAGGGACTAGCAGTCACCAAAGGGGAGGGGTGGGGGAAGGTGGGTGGAGTGGGAGGGAAAAGGGGATTGAGGGGCTTTATGAGTGGCACATATGTTGTGGGGGGGATCATGGGGAAGACAGTGTAGTACAGAGAAGGCAAATAGTGACTCTGTGGCATCTTACTACACTGATGGGCAGTGACTACAATGGGGTATGGGGGGGTCATAATAACATGGGTGAATGTAGTAACCACACTATTTTTTTTTTATGTGAAACCTTCGTAAGAGTGTATATCAATAATACCTTAATAAAAAAATGTAAAATAAAATAATAAAAAAAATAAAACCTACATTCAAAGAGAGATGATGGTATAATATCAACATTAAGTGCTACTTATATTTTTAATAATCTCCTTGGGAATTTAAAATATTTATGTAATTTTATAACCAAACAAACAGTAAAAAAAAACCTGTTCACAGAATCTACAAGGTACTAGTGAACTTTGTATCATTTAAAAAATATATTAAAAAATCACTATTCTAGTAATTTTGAAAATATTAAATTTCTAAATTCCAAAGATTTAAGTTTCAAGTGAATATAAAAAAGCAATCTTTGTATATATGCTCAAAGTAAAAATGTTAAAAAATCAAATTATGCCAAACATGCTAAATCTGTTTCAGATCATGAATGAGCGCATCCAAATCACTGGCGTCGCTCTCCATTCTCCGATTGCAAGCATTTTCCTTTGGGCATTTATTTGGGAGGACTTAAGAATGCGTAGAATTAATATTCACTGGCCAGTCACTGGTTATTCAGATTTCCCTTTGATTTGAATTATCTCTACTGTTTATTTCCTCCCATCTATTTATGGTCAAATGTACATTAAATCAAAGCATGTTGATCCTGGTGATATTTAGCAGAGAAAAAAAAGAAAACAGCCTTGGCCAGAGGCCATAGAAATGTGAACCTTTATTGAAGGGAAAATGTTAGACAGTTTCTCTTTCTGAATAGGAGCTGGATTCTAACTTAAATTTCCAACTGTATACTCTGGTTTCTCATCAGATCGCATAAATCGACTTACTAAAGATTTCCATGGAGAGGAACAATTCTGAGTTTTTAGCTAATTTTTTGAGGCCTTGCTTGAGAAAGACTGAAGAAAAAAAAGTCCAACTGTAATAGTTTTGCGATTCCTCTAAAGGTTGAACTTTGCATATAGTAAGACTCATCTTAACCCAGAATATGCAACTGCATAGTTAGTACCATATTACTTCTCAATAAGTAGAGTAATTTAAAGAAACTGGAAATCATATTATAAAGAGACAGCTTTTCCACAACCATACTAAGTCGAATTTAGTAGTTGCTGAAAACAGGTATTATATTCATACCAGGGAGCAAGCAGAAATTCTATGTGTGTGTATTTACATACAGCATATATGTGTGTGTGTATATATATATGCATATATTTGCATATAGCAATAGCATAATCTGCAAAAATTTTGTAAGGGTGTATAGGAATAGTACCTTTGCATTTAGAATATTGAACAAGCAGAACTTGTATATTCTTAAAGCAAATTAATTATCTTCTTCCACTACCCTTTCTGGGAGGCTGGTTCTTGAATGAAGTCTTAAGCAATATTCATGCTTTTTCTGGTCATTCTTAGATAATAGAAACAGTTACTTGGTTATTTAAGCTTAATTCTCAGTTTAACAATCAAAATAATATGGTCAAAGTTTAATTCTGGCTTTCATATTAAGACTTTTCTTCTTGCCCTGACTCCAGGCCAGTTGCAGGCAAGAAGCTAGCTGTCTGGGAGGTAGAGAAAGGAGAGTGCTCTCTGCTGCTTCTCTCCCCACAGAGATGCTCCAACTCCATCTTGGTCAGGCCTACAGGCCCTTCCAGGGTTGGAGTATGATATTTAATGGAAGGAACTTACAGGAAAGGTTCTTACTAAACTGGTACTATCTTCATGGCTTAGCACTGGCACTTTCTGGACTATATGTGGTTTTGGGAGGAGGTTTCTGTCTCACCTCTCACACTGCCGTCTTTAAGCCAATCATACTATCCAGTCTTAATTAAGATTTTGGACAAAATATATGCAACACCAGTTTTTAGACACTGAACAAAAGATATCATAGGCCTTGTAACCTCAGAAGGAAGGTAACATAAATAAGATCAGTTCTACAATTGCAAAGCACATTGCTTGGGAGGCCATTTTCAGGGTACAGTGCAGAAAGGCAGAAGCTAAACTGAGCCCTGGTAATCTTGCTGAGTTGTGAGGACCAAGATTGGGGTTTAGGGACATCATGGTGGCTAGACTTTGCAGGGCAGAGTAGTAGACAGGAGGGTTCTGTACAGAGAGGGAGCACCAAGGAACATTCCAAGCCTTTTGCTGGGTATTGATTTGCACATGTGTGAGAGGAATCTGCCTAATGCCCAGATAACCATCAGAAAAAGTGAAGAATAATATTCAAATGCATATAGGGGTGAGAATAATTTATTTTCCCATAACCAGAGAAGAAAGACCTTGTAATACTCAGGACATCAGGTAGAATCCTCAGAGGGATATCAAATTAACAGTGGGGCTAACTTAGGACCTGCCCTAAGAAGTTTAAAAGCAAGCCTTGGAAGAACTAATTCCAAGAAACTCATCTGTGCCAAAACAAAAATCCAATGCTATTTATAGGAGTGAAAAAAAAAAAAAGCCAGCAACCAACACTTTAAAATTCAAAATGTGCAGCATGTAATGAAAAATTATCAGGCAGTGATTGAAGCAGGAAAATAAGATTTATAATCAAGAGAAAGACCAACTAATAGAAAAAGACTCAAAAGTTACAGACATGATGGGGATGCCAAGGCAGTTATAATATGCTCCATATGTTTAGGAAAGAGAAAAGCATGAGTGTGATGAGGAGAGAAATGGAAAATATAAAAGAGAACCAAATGGAATTTCTACAACACTATGAAGAAATGAGCTATCAAGTCATGAAAAGACATGAAAGAACCTTATATGCATAGTGTTAAGTGAAAGAAGCCAATCTGAAAAGGCTACACACTGTGTGACTTTTACTAAACTGGTACTATCTTCATGGCTTAGCATTGGCACTTTCTGGACTATATGTGGTATCTGACATTCTGTAAAACGCAAATCTGGACAGTAAAAAGGTCAGTGGCTTCCAAGAGTTGGGCAGGTGGGGAGGGAGGGATGAATAGGGATGGCACAAAGGAGGTTTGGGGCAATAAAATAGCTCTGTTTCACTAAGAGAATATGGTACTGCAATGGTAGATGCATGGTGTTACATGCTTGTCCAACTCACAGACGACAGCCTCATGAGGGAACCCTGATGTCAACTATGGACTTTGGGTGATAATGATTTGTCTAGTGTAGGTTCATCAGTGAAACAAAGGTACCAGTCTGATAGGGGTTGTTGACAATGGGGGAGGCCGTGCATGGGTTGGGGCATATGGGATATATGGGGACTCTCTGTACTTGTCACTTAATTTTGCTGTGAACCTAAAATTTCTCTAACATTAAAGTCTATTTAAAAAAAAACTCATGAATCAAAGACTTCAAGTCACCTATCCAATTTTTATTTTTCCTTTTATATTAGTGTCCTGGGAGTGCTATAACAAAATACACACTGGGTGGCTTAAACAACAGAAATTTGTTGTTTGGCAGTTCTGGAGGCCAGAAGTCTGAGTTCAAGGTGTCAGCAGAGTTGGTTTCCTCTGAGGATTGTGATGGAGCATCTGTTTAGGCCTCTGTCATGGCTTCATAGCCTCAAGCCTATTGGCTTACGGATGACTGTCTTGGATCTTCACTCCTCCTCCTCTCTGCATGTCTGTCTCTGTGTCCAGATTTCACCTTTTTATAAGGATACCAATCATATTGGGTGAAGGTACACCCTAATGATCTCATTTTACAGACCCTATCATATCCTGAGCTACTGGAGGTTAGGACTCCAACATACCTTTTTGGGGGATACAATTCAATTCATAACAGCCCTCTTCCTCCTTTCTTACTAACAGAACCCTGATTTTGTTTGGCATGTCACATACCCTACTAAATAATCCTAGTCTTTTTTCCAGCTTGGTATGGCCATATGGTATATTCTGGTCAAAGAGATATAAGCAGATAGATGCTTGCTGGGGAGTTCCAGGGAAATTTTTGCTTCCCTATAAAGAGGACTATCCTTTCCTCTGTTTTCTTCCTTCATTTTTGTTGCTGTCTGGCATGTGAGAGGGAGGCTAGAGTTGGAATGGGTGTCTTGTCATTACAAAATGGTTTGGTGAATGGTACCTATAGCCACTACACCAGCTCAGGCTGTTTACATCTTGACTTCTGGTGAGAAAAGTAATCACCCATTTTGGTTTTGTTGTTGGTGGTGTTTTTTTCTCTCTTTTCTTTTCTTTCTCTTTTCTTTGTCTTCTTTCCTTTTTTTAAAATCTAAAAGAGCCCAGCTGACATACGTGGCACCTACCAGCGACCACTTCTATCGCCATGAAAAGACAGAAGAATATGTGCAAACAAAGCTTATCCAGACCCAGACACCAGAGAGGGAGTCTGAAGGGATGGAAATGCACAATATTCCTGAAAAAGAATTCAGAATAAAAGTCATAACCATACTGATGGATCCACAGAGAAATATGCAAGAGCTGAGGGAGGAAGTGAGGGAAGCGAGGAAAGACAATGAAGAAATGAGACAAGCGATCAACGGGTTTAGCAGCAGACTGGACGAGATGCAAGAGACTGTTAATGGAATAGAAATCAATGAACAGGAATACAGAGAAGCTGAGGCAGAGAGAGATAAAAGGATCTCTAGGAATAAAAGAATATTAAGAGAACTGTGTGACCAATCCAAACAGAACAATATTCGCATTATAGGAGTACCAGAGGAAGAAGAGAGAAAAAGGGATAGAAAGTGTCTTTGAAGAAATAATTGCTGAAAACTTCCCCATGATGGGGAAGGAAATAGCCTCTCAGTCCACAGAAGCCCACAGTACTCCCAATGCAAGGGACCCAAGGAAGACAACACCAAGACACATAATAATTAAAATGGCAAAGATCAAAGATAAGGACAGAGTTTTAAAGGCAGCTAGAGAGAGAAAAAAGATCACCTACAAAGGAAAACTCATCAGACTATCATCAGACTTCTCAACAGAAACCTTACAGGCCAGAAGAAAATGGCAGGATATATTTAACATAATGAAACAGAAGGGTCTCGAACCACAAATATGGTATCCAGCATGATTATCACTTAAATATGATGGAGGGATTAAACAATTTCCAGGCAAACAAAAGCTGAGAGAGTTTGCCTCCCATAAACCACCACTACAGGATATCTTAAACGGACTGCTCTAGAGGGAAGCACTCCTAAGGCTAAAAAGATGTCACCAGAGAAAATAAAATCATAGCAAAGAAAGCAGACCTTCCAAATACTAACTAAAGGCAAAGAATAAAACACCTAGTACATAAAGAATGGAGGAGGAAGAATAAGAAGGGAGAGAAATAAAGAAACATCAGACTGTGTTTACAATAACTTAACAAGAAAGTTATGTTAGATTGTTAGATAGTAAAGAAGCAACCCTTGAACCTTTGGTAACCACGAATCTAAAGCCAGCAATGGCAATAAGTACATATCTATCAATAATCACCCTAAATGTAAATGAACTGAATGCACCAATCAAAAGGCACAGAGTAACAGAGTGGATAAAAAAGCAAGACCCATCTATATGCTACTTACAAGAGACTCACCTCAAACCCAAAGATATACACAGACTAAAAGTGAAGGGATGGAAAAACATATTTCATGCAAACAACGAGGAGAAAAAGCAGGTGTTGCAGTACTTGTATCAGACAAAATAGACTTCAAAACTAAGAAAGTAGCAAGAAATAAAGGAGCAAAAGCAAGATATAAAGAAGGATATATACTACATAATGATAAAAGGGTCAGTTGAACAAGAGGATATGACCATTATAAATATATATGAGCCCAACACAGGAGTGCCAGTATATGTGAAACAAATACTAACAGAATTGAAGGAGGAAATAGACAGCAATGCATTCATTTTAGGAGACATCAACACACCACTCACTCCAAAGGATACATCAACCAGACAGAAAATAAGTAAAGACCCAGAGGCACTGAACAACACACTAGAACAGATGGACCTAACTGACATCTACAGAACTCTACACCCAAAAGCAACAGGATACACATTCTTCTCAAGTGCACATGGAACATTTTCCAGAATAGACCACATAAACAACCTCAGTAATTTCAAAAATATTGAAATCCTACCAACCAACTTCTCAGATCACAAAGGTGTAAAACTAGAAATAAATTTTAGAAAGAAATCAAAAAGGCTCACAAATACATGGAGACTTAACAACATTCTCCTAATTAATCAATGCGTTAATGACCAAATCAAAACAGAAACCAAAGAATATGTGGAGACTAATGACAACAACAACACAAAGCCACAACTTCTGTGGGACGCAGCAAAGGCAGTTCTAAGAGGAAAGTATATTGCAATCCAGGCCTATTTAAAGAAGGAACAACATTCCCAAATGAATAGTCTAAAGACCCAATTACTGAAATTGGATAAAGAAGAACAAATGAGGCCCAAAGTCACCAGATGGAGGCACATAATAAAGATCAGAGAAGAAATTAATAAAATTGAGAAGAATAAAACAGTAGAAAAAATCAATGAAACCAAGAGCTGGTTCTTTGAAAAAATAAACAAAATAGATAAACCCCTAGCCAGACTCATTAAGAGAAAAAGAGAATCTACACACATAAACAGAATCAGAAATGAGAAAGGAAAAATAACAACGGATTCCACAGAAATACAAAGAATTATAAGAGAATATTATGAGAATCTATATGCTAACAAGCAGGAAAACCTAGAAGAAATGGACAACTTCTTAGAAAAATACAACCTTCCAAGGCTGACCAAACAAGACACAGAAAAACTGAACCAACCAATCACCAGCAACGAAATTGAATTGGTAATCAAAAAACTACCCAAGAACAAAACCGCTGGCTGTGATGGATTCACCTCTGAATTCTACCAGACACATAGAGAAGAAATAACACCCGTTCTCCTTAAAGTTTTCCAAAAAATAGAAGAGGAGGGAATACTTCCAAACTCTTTCTATGAAGCCAGCATCACTCTAATACCAAAACCGGGCAAAGACCTCATCAAAAAAGAAAATTACAGACCAATATCCCTGATGAACGTAGATGCAAAAATACTCAACAAAATATTAGCAAACCGAATTCAAAAATACATCAAGAGGATCATACACCATGATCAAGTGGGATTCATCCCAGGGATGCAAGGATGGTACAACATTGGAAAATCCATCAACATCATCCATCACATCAACAAAAAGAAGAACAGAAACCACATGATCATCTCCATAGATGCTGAAAAAGCATTTGACAAAATTCAGCATCCATTCATTATTAAAACTCTCAACAAAATGGATATAGAGGGCAAGTACCTCAACATAATAAAGGCCATATATGACAAACCCACAGCTAACATCATACTTAAATGCCAGAAGCTTAAAGCTTTTCATCTAAGATCGGGAACAAGACAGGGATGCCCACTCTCCCCACTTTTATTCAACATAGTACTGGAGGTCCTAGCCACGGCAATCAGACAAAACAAAGAAATACAAGGCATCCAGATTGGTAAAGAAGAAGTCATATTGTCACTATTTGCAGATGACATGATATTGCACATACAAAACCCTAAAGACTCCACTCCAAAACTACTAGAACTAATATCTGAATTCAGCAAAGTTTCAGGATACAAAATTTTTCACACACAGAAATCTGTTGCTTTCCTATATACTAATGATGAACTAACAGAACGAGAAATCAGAAAAACAATTCCATTCACAATTTCATCAAAAAGAATAAAATACCTAGGAATAAACCTAACCAAGGAAGTGAAAGACCTATACTCTGAAAACTACAAGACACTCCTAGGAGAAATTAAAGAGGACACTAACAAATGGAAATTCATCCCATGCTCTTGGCTAGGAAGAATAAATCTTGTCAAAATGGCTATACTACCTAAAGCAATCTACAGATTCAACGCAATCCCTATCAAACTACCAACAGCTTTCTTCAATGAACTCAAACAAATAATTCTAAAATTCATATGGAACCACAAAAGACCCCGTTTAGCCAAAGCAATCCTGAGGAGGAGCAATAAAACAGGGGGAATTACGCTCCCTGACTTCAAGCTCTACTACAAAGCCTACTACTCAGTAATCAAGACAGTTTGGTACTGGCACAAAAACAGACCCACAGACCAGTGGAACAGAATAGAAAATCCAAACATTAACCCAAACATATACAGTCAATCAATATTTGATAAAGGAGTCTTGGATATACAATGGGGAGATGACAACCTCTTCAGCAGCTGGTGTTGGAAAAACTGGACAGCTACATGTAAGAGAATGAAACGGGACTACTGTCTAACCCCATACACAAAAGTAAACTCAAAATGGATCAAAGACCTGAATGTAAGTCATGAAACCATAAAACTCTTAGAAAAAAACATAGGCAAAAATCTCTTGGACATAAACATGAGCGACTTCTTCATGAACATATCCCCCCGGGCAAGGGAAACAAAAGCAAAAATGAACAAGTGGAACTATATCAAACTAAAAAGCTTCTGTACAGCAAAGGACACCATAAGTACAGCAAAAAGACATCCTACAGTATGGGAGAATATATTCATAAGTGACATATCCAATAAGGGGTTGACATCCAAAATATATAAAGAACTCATGCACCTCAACAAACAAAAAGCAAATAATCCAATTAAGAAATGGGTGAAGGACATGAATAGAAACTTCTCCAAAGAAGAGATTCAGATGGCCAACAGGCACATGAAAAGATGCTCCACATTACTAAACATCAGAGAAATGCCAATTAAAACCACAATGTGCTATCACCTCACATCAGTTAAGATGGCCACCATCCAAAAGAGAATCAATAACAAATGTTGGTGAGGATGTGGAGAAAGGGGAACCCTCCTACAGTGCTGGTGAGACTGTAAATTAGTTCAACCATTGTGGAAAACAGTATGGAGGTTCCTCGAAAAACTCAATATAGAAATACCATTTGTCCTAGGAATTCCACTCCTAGGAATTTACCCTAAGAATGCAGCAGTCCAGTTTCAAAAAGACAGATGCACCCCTATGTTTATTGCAGCACTATTTACAATAGCCAAGAAATGGAAGCAACCTAAGTGTCCATCAGTAGATGAATGGATAAAGAAGACGTAGTACATATACACAATGGAATATTATTCAGCCATAAGAAGAAAACAAATCCAGAACATTTGCAACATGGATGGAGCTAGAGGGTATTATGCTCAGTGAAATAAGCCAAGCTGAGAAAGACAAGTATCAAATGATTTCACTCATATGTGGAGTATAAAAACAAAGAAAAAAATGAAGGAACAAAACAGCAGCAGACTCATCGAACCCAAGAACGGACTAATAGTTACGAAAGGGAAAGGTACTGGGGAGGATGGGTGGGAAGGGAGGGATAAGGGGGATAAAGGGGCATTACGATTAGCAGATGTAATGTAGGGGTGGCACGGGGAGCTCTGTACGACACAGAGAAGACAAGTAGTGATTCTGTAGCATCTCACCTCGCTGATGGACAGTGACTGTAATGGGGTTGGTGGGGGGGACCTGATGAAGGGGGTAGTTTAATAACCATAATATTGAACATGTAATTGTAGATTAATGATACCAAAATAAAGTATAAAAATTTTTTAATTCTTTATTTAATCTCATTCCTGAAAGTTCTATATTGTGTGTGTTTCTTAATCTATCTAATGTTACCAGTGTAGTTTGTGATTATAATTTAAATGAACTGATGAACATGCATTGGAAGTACTGGCTTCCATGCTTTTTCTGATAAGGATGCCGATCTAAAGAGCTTGAAGATTACTGACGTAAAGACTTCTGTTAGTGATCTGTGACCTGACCTGACCCGATGGCACAGGTGTCTTCAGCTTTGTGGCTGTGTATAAGTGCCTCTTTATTGTGTGGGCAGAGGTGGAGCTGGGAGCCTCTGCTTGAGGGTTCGTGCTAAGCAACCTCCCGCGGACCCACTCCTCCCTAGAATATTGTGGTGGGCAGGAGGAGGAGCTAGTCTCATTAATTCTGCTTAGAATAGCCTTGGTTGTATACATAGCCTCTAGAACTATGCAATCAGTGTGTGGTATTTGAACGTTATTTGTTTCCTCCACAATGGCCCTCTTTCCCAAAGTGTTTGCCATTTGGAAATTACTCCTATCCATGATTCCTCTTGATTCTGTAACAATTTTGCCCCAAGGGCTTTCAAGAGGGAAAAAGTTCCTGATGTGATGGTTGAATCATGCTTCGTGAATATGAGCAATTCATTCCCAGCATGATGCTATAGTGATACTGCCTTCTGGCTTTGCTGAGAACATGTGTCTTCTGGGAGTTTTCTTATGTGAAAGTAAAAATGAAGTTACTCTGCTTTTAACTCCTTTGCTAAGCTTAACAAAACAAGGCAGCATTTCTTAAAGAAAGACGATGAACCTAAAGTACTGAAGTCTGCATCTTTTTCTCTTGTAACATGATTGCAAGCCAGGACCAGTTCTGCCAGCCGAATCTTGGCAAGACCCCAACCAGCCATGTCACATCACTCTGAGCCTCAGTTTCCCCATCTGCAAAATGGTGATAATAATTATACCTGCCCCCTTTAATGTCTTAAGACAGTTATAATTATATTGTAGCATAAGTTGCACTTCATTATTCTCCAATTGACAAAGTAGTTTCTAATACAAACTTCTCCACTTTCTATTGTATTTTATCTCATGTCTCCCATCATCCCCAAATTTCCTACAGCCAGAATCGTTTTGGGCATTAAGAACTGAATTTAAATGAGACACTCTGAGTTCAGATATTCTTCCCAGGAACAAGCAAATAAGAAGCCACCAAAATTCTCAGGATGGTGGCATGAGTAGGGTGGCAGAAATCTCCTCCCAAAACCATACATACTTTGAAAATACAGCGAATATAACTAATCCTAAAAGAGTGACCCAAAGATACAGTACACCAGCCAGGCTACATCTACATCTGCGAGAACTCAACATCTCATGAAAGGGGTAATATTTAAAGCCATAACCTGGTGGGACCCGAGCACTCCCCCAACCCCAGCTCACTGGCAGGAGGAAAAGAATCAGAGTAGGGAGGGAGTGGAAGTACAGGACTGCTAAATAACCAGCCCTAGTAATCTGCACTGGGAGCACAGACACACATTGCATGGTGTTCTGGATGTTAGAGAAATGAAAAAGCAAAATCCGACACTAAGACTGTGAACAGGTTCGCACAGCTCGCTGCCCTGGGACAAAGGATAAGTGGGTGCTTTAAAAGCCTTAAAGGCACAAGGGTTTAACAGTTGGACCATATCGTCCTGGCACACTCAACCCAGCAGGCTGGGAACTTTAAGGAACTTCAGGCGCCCTAACCCCCTGGGTGGCAATGCAGCACCAAAGCACCTCATAGCAATAAGCAACCTGCTGTTCATTCCCCTTCACCAGCACAGCAAGTGAACTGGCTGATCCGCCGTTCCTGAAGAGCAACCAGGCAGAAGCCCCACCCACAGCAACCACACAGAGGCTTCTCCCAGCACGTGGCTAACAGAGCCAGACCCAGAGGCTGCCCCCTGTCCACAGTCGACCGACATAGCGGAGACTGGTGCAGAGTCTGGAAGGCACAAAGGGGCTTTATTCTCATGGCGATCATACGCTGCTTGCCTGCAACCCCTGCCAGTGCCCTAGGCCTTCCTGAGGGCTGCCCCACCCACGGCAGCTCAGGGGATCAACCCAGAGGCTGGCCCCTGCACACGGCTGACTGGCACAGGCAGCGGAGACAGGCAAGGTGACCAGCAAGCAGGAAGGGATTTTTTTCTCCCAGCTGACACATGCGCCACTCACCGGCAATCACTTCCATTGCCATGAAAAGGCAAAGGAATCTTGTTCACTCCAAAATCCCTCAAACACCAGAGAGAGGGCCTGTGAAACTGAAATCACCAATCTTCCTGAAAGGAATTCAAAATAAAAGTCATAAGCATGCTGATGGAGCTACAGAGAAATATGCAAGAGCTAAGGGATGAATTCCAGAGGGAGATAACAGAAATGAAACAAACAATGGAAGGATTTAAGAGCAGACTGGATGAGGTGGAAGAGACTAAATGGAATAGAAATCAGAGAACAGGAATACAGAGAAGCTGAGGCAGAGAGAGATAAAGGATCTCTGGGAATGAAAGAATATTAAGAGAACTCTGTGACCAATCCAAACAGAACAATATTCGCATTATAGGGGTACCAGAAGAAGAAGAGAGAGAAAAAGGGATAGAAAGTGTCTTTGAAGAAATAATTGCTGAAAACTTCTCCAAGCTGGGGAAGGAAATAGTCCCTCAGACCATGGAAGCCCAGAGGCCTCCCAACACAAGGGACCCAAGGAGGACAACACTGAGACATATGATAATTAAAATGGCAAAGATCAAAGGCAAGGACAGAGTATTAAAAGCAGCCAGAGAGAGAAAAAAGATCACATACAAAGGAAAACACATCAGGGTATCATCAGACTTCTCAGCAGAAACTTTACAGGCAAGAAGAGAATAGCATGATATATTCAGTGAAATGAAACAGAAGGGCCTCGAAGCAAGAATACTGTATCCAGCAAGATTATCATTTAAATTTGAAGGAGGGATTAAGCAATTCCCAGATAAGCAATTGTTGAGGGAATTTACCTCCCACAAACCACCTATACAGTGTATTTTAAACGGACTGCTCTAGATGGAAGTGCTCCTAAGGCTAAACAGATGTCACCAGAGAAAATAAAACCACAGCAAAGAAAGTAGACCAACCAAATGCTAACTAAATGCAAAATAAAATCGCTATCCACAAAATCAATAAAGGGAAACACAAGAGAGTACAGAAAAAAACACCTAACATATTAAGAGTGGAGGAGGAAGAAAAATAAGGGAGACAAATAAAGAATCATCAGACTGTGTTTAAAATAGCCTAACAAATGAGTAAAGTTAGACGGTTCGATAGTAAAGAAGCTACCCTTGGACCTTTGGTAACCACAAAACCAAAGCCTGCAATGGCATTAAGTACATATCTGTCATAATCACCCTAAATATAAATGGACTGAATGCACCAATCAAAACACACAGAGTAATAGAATGGATAAAAAAGCAAGACCAATCTATATGCTGCCTACAAGAGACTCACCTCAAACCGAAAGACATACACAGACTAAAAGTGAAGGGATGCAAAAAGATATTTCATGCAAACAATAGGGAGAAAAAAGCAGGTGTTGCAGTACTTGTATCAGACAAAATAGACTTCAAAATAATGTAACAAGACAAAGAAGGACATTAAATAATGATAAAGGGGTCACTCCAACAAGAGGATAAAACTATTATAAATATCTATGCACCCAACACAGGAGCACCTACATATGGGAAACAAATACTAACAGAATTAATGGAGGAAATAAAATGCAATGCATTCATTTTGGGAGACTTCAACACACCACTAACTCCAAAGGACAGATCAACCAGGCAGAAAATAAGTAAGGGCATAGAGGCACTGAACAACACACTAGAACAGATGGACCTGAGACACATCTATGGAACTCTACACCCAAAAGCAGCAGAATACATTCTTCTCAAGTGCACATAGAACATTTTCCAGAATACACCACATACTTAGGCCACAAAAAGAGCCTCAGCAAATTAAAAAAGATTGAAATTCTACCAAACAACTTCTCAGATCACAAAGTTATAAGCTAAAATATTTTAGGAGTTCTTAAAATATTCTGGGCATGACTCCTTAGACTATTATATATGAAGCAAATATCTTTTCTCTATTTATGGATCGTCTTCATTTTTTTAATGTTGTCTTTCAAGTAACAGGTGTTCTTAATTTTAATACAGTTGAACCCATCAATCATTTTACTTATGGTGTGTGTTTTAGGATCTAGTCTAAGAAAATTTTTCTTACCATGAAATAAAAAGAGTTGTTTCATCTATGTTATTCTAAATGTTTTATGAGTTTTTTTCTCACATCAAAGTCTTTAATCCACCTAGAATTGATTTTTATATAGTATGAGATGGGAATCCCATTTGTATTTTTTCCATGTGAATTTCTAATTCTAGTTGTTTTGGCTCCATTTATGAAATGGCCCTTCCTTTCCCTATTAATCTATAGCGACCAATCTATTTTCAATAAGGGCACCATCTATACATGGGCCTGTTTCTGGGCTGTTTTATTCCATTGGTCTATTTGTCTATTCCTAGATGGACATTAAACTTACTTAATTTCTGGAGATTTTAATCTTGATAATGTGGTAGGGCAAGGCATTTCTTTTGCTCTTCAACTACAGTCTTGGTTATTCTTGGGTCTTTTTGTTTCTACCTAATTTTTAGATTGAATTCTATGAAAAGCCCTGTTGGGATTTTAATTTGGATGCTTTGAATATAGGAATCAATTTAGGGCAATAGACATCTTAATAATACTGAGTCTTCCTGCCCAAGAATATGATAAATCTTTCCACTTATTCATGTTTTCCTTTACATTTTTCAGTGAAGTTTCAGAATTTTCTTCTTAAAGGATTTGATTTATTTCTGAGAACTTTGTTGGGGGTTCCTTCTAAAAAGTATCTTTGGAAATTTTCATTTTCTAATTGGTTGTTGCCAATGTATGGAAATAGAATTGATTTTTGTGTATTGGTTTTATCTAGGAATCAAGTGAAATATTTATTAATTCTAATTATTTACTTGTAGATTGTTTCTGGTGTTGCACATAAATAATCACTCGCCTGCAAATAAGAACAACTTTTTCCATTATTTCCAATTGCTATACATTTTTTTTTTACCTCTGTCTTGTCTTTTTGTGGTGGTCAAGATGTCCAATGCAATATTAAATAGGAAAGGTGACAGCTGACACACACATCTTGTTTCTGATCTTAAAGTGAATGTTTTTGACTTTTCAATGTTAAATATGAGATCTGCTGGAGGTTTTTCTCAAATACAATTTCTGATGTGTTTTTTCCAACACCACTAAGCGATTCTCCAATTCTCAGTGGACAGTGACTGGGTGTCCCACAAATTTAACAAAATTCTGCCACAGTCTACCTGGAGAGTGCATCAGATCTCACAGGTTAAGGGCTCAACCCAGAAAAACTGCCCTCCACTTCAGATGCCAATCACAAGTTCAGGCTGTCTCCTGTGCTTTCGACCCCCTGGCTATAAATTCTCACATCTGCCTCCTACAGTTTGATTAATTTTCTAGAGTGGCTCACAGAATTCAGGAAAACCAGTTTACCTGCTAGATTACCAGTTTATAACAAGGGATATTAAATATATTAAAGGATACAAGTGAACAGACAGGTGAAGAAATACATATGAGGTCTGGAAGGATCCCTGTGGAATTTGGGGTAGGCCACCCTCCAGGCATGTGAGTACCTTCTGGCTCACCAACTTTGAAAATCTCTAAACCCTGTAGTTCAGGGATGTCCTTGGAGGTTTCATTACATAGACACAACTGATTAGGTCACTGGGCTTCGTGATTGAATTCAGTCTCCTGCCCCTCTCTCCTCCCGGTGTCAGGGGGTAGGGCTTAAAGTCCCAGCCCTCTAATCACAGCGTTGCTTCCGTGGGCAGCCACCCTCTATCCTCAGGGTACCTGGGGGCTTTCCAAAAGTCACCTCATGAACATAGTGAGGTGTGGGTGAAAAGGACTTCTTATTAACAAAACACTCATTTCACCCTTATTGCTCTGAAGCTATTTCAGGAACAAGGGGAAAAGATAAAATATTTTAACAAAAAGTATTCCCTTTGTTCTTATCACCTAGGGTTTTGAGCCAAGAACCGTTGAGGAAGGCCAAGTATCTATTTCTTATCATACCTTTCCCCCATCTTTTTTCCTCATTACATTTCCTCCAAGCCCATCCTGCTTGTTTTAGTTATAGCTTTATTGCTGTGTTCCATACGGGCCCGGTGTTTTGTACATTATCTCATTCAATCTTTACAGCAACCCTTATGAGGTAGGTATTATTGCTTCTCTTAGAGATGTTAAGTAACTTTTCTAAAAGAATATTGCTAGACAGAGATTGAGCAAGGCTTATCTAACTTTGGAGGCCTCCTTTTCCCAGAAGTCTTTGCTGCCTTAACCTTGGATTGAAGTTTATCCAATACGGGGAACCCTAAGGAAATGAATCAGAGCAGTCGGTTTGAACAGAGGAGGCCTGTGAAGAGAGGAAGTAGAGAAAGATAGGAATTTAAATGGGCAGTGAAGCCACCTCACCCTGGCATGGGAATCTGAGTTTGCAGGAATGAGACATTTCACCTTGACTGACTGGGTCACCCTCACATCCAAATATCTTCTCCCAGGACTCCCTCAGGTATCTATAGTTATGGCAACCCAAAAGGCTGTTGGGTGATGAGTATGGCATGGTGTTTCCCACCACATTCCACTCTCAGCCAATTACAATTGCTCCCTTACTTTTTAATTTTGCTACCAAGTTGGTTTCCCTGATTACCTCTAGCTGGAGGTCTCTCAACCACCACACATGCCCTGTGTTAAGCACTTGTTATTCCCAATACAACCTCTTGTTTAATGTCTCATGTGCTTTGATTAATAGAAGGTGGAGATCCATTAGGAAGACCTACCTATTCATTTATTTAGCAAATGTTGAATGAGCATCTCATGTGTTTTAGGCACTCTGCAAGAGACTAAGGATATAGTAAGAAACAAGAGACACAGAGTCTGTACCCCAGTGGTGCTTATATTCTAGTGACAGAAAACAAACAACTAACAAGTCAACAAATGCAAAAAACTCCTGTGGACTGGGATAAAGGATAACAGTGAAACCAACTGGGTGGTGAGATAGACGGTCAATGGAGGAGGTGTCTCTAATGCACTGTATGAGTTAAGAGCTGAGTAGCGAGACAGCAAGTTGTGCGAGGAGCTGGAGAACACTGGGCCAAGGACTCAGTGGGTGGAGAAGCTGGGAGCTGGGACAGGGCTTGGCAAGTCTGAGGAGCAGCAGGTCTGGCTGGGGTGCACTGAGTGGGGGCAGACTCAGTGATACTGGAGAGGTACAGGGAGCTGGGCCGTTGTCAGTAGTTTGCATTTCATTCTAACTGCAGTGGAAAGCCTTTGAAAGGTTTCAGCAGGATGGTGGCACGGTCTGTTTCACTATTTGAAGAGATCCATCTGGTTGCTGTATGGACAGGGGACTGGAGAGTAAGAGGTAAAGGCAGCACAACCACAGTGTGTCTTTCTTTCACACAGCTTTCCCTGAGGCTCCTCCCAGAGACCCTGGCCCTCCTCCTCACATCTCCTGGGCCAGAACTGGCTCTAGGGAGTCAGCTCTCGCTGCAAGGGATTCTTGAAATGTGAATATCATAGACACAGGAAGGCAAGGGCAAAATGGCTTATGAATGGCTTTGGGGGAGCCAGTCCAGTGTCTGCCACGGGGGTCATCTGCATTATACTTAAAAAAGGCCTGTGAAATACATGGGACAATTTTTATTGGACTCATTTAGAAAGGGGAAAAACACTAAAGGGCACAAAGCTTGAGTCCTGGTGTTTTGACCTCAAATTGAATGTGCTCTTCTCACTACCTTTCATTATTCTGGGCCATGCAGAAGCTGACCCTGGTCACACAGGGCCTGGGGTCCACCAGTGAACTGTTCTCCCACCTTTGAGTCCCACGTCCAGAGTACCTGAACAACTACCATGGCTGAATGGGCACTGGAGGGATGCCAGATTGTCAGACCAGATAATGAGAAGAAAAACTAAAATAACAAATGGGGCCTTCAGTTATACTAGGACATAATGTTCCACTAAACAAAATGGTAAGATGTAGTGTGTGTACCCCAGGGGATGTGTGGGAAGGACATTTGAATTTTGTGTTTGTAAGAATAGAGATGAGACAGATATAGAAGTTCAGCATTTAATCAGGAATTGCCACTGGATGTCAGACAGGCACGTGCTTTACTCACGTGGATTTCAGGTCTCTTGATTTTACAGTCTGCACTGTGGGGAGGTTGAGGGCAGCACCCTCACTAGTCATTCACTTTCAGAGGGTCGTGACAATATTGGTTTACCAGTGCCTGCTTAAGTGCATTTACTAGTAATGTCACCTTAATGGTAAACTCTTTATAATTCTTGGTAATGAGATGGGGAATATCATTGAAATTCTACTTAGAAAATAATGCTTAATAATGGAGAAATGTACATATATCTCTCCAATGGAATGGTAGCCAGAATGTGGCATTATAGATTATATATGGTGTGTAGTCAACATAGGTACCTTTTTCCAAATTCATGGGCAATCTCTTTCATGCATTCTTTCTTTTAACCAATTAGGATGGAAATCTTTCCCAAGGAATTACACACCATGATGTTTTCAACGGTGAAAATTAAGTGAGATAATGGAAAGTACAATGCTTGCTGCATAGTCAACATTCAATAAACTATACTATTTTTACCCCAGAAATTCACTGAAAGCAACAGCAGGCTGGGTGGCTGTTTATTCACCTGGCTGGCTTCTTTCCAGAGGTTATATCTGGAAGCATTCATTATGTTGGGCAATTTTCCTTGGCTTAATGTTTTTCCTGGTCTTTAGAGAGGCTCAAAACCTGGATATTTTGTCAGCACATAATATATGAATAGCTCCACCTTTCAGGACAGATTCATTAATCCAACTTCCAAGACCAGAATCAAAACCAGAATCCTAGGTTGGTCACAAATAATGAAGAATATGACTGTCACATCTGATCATGTGCCAGCAAGGAAACAGGACAAGGGGAGCTGTCCTTTGTACGTATGTGGTGTGTAATGCATCTGATAGATCCATCTTGCAATAGGGATTGGTTTGCTAATGGGCCCAGGAAATTCAAGGAAGGCAATAACTTGGGCAGAATTAGGACAGTATTATTTGCCTCTGAGACACTTGCTTTTTCATATGTATGGAGTTATACCACTTTATTTACATTTTTTCTTTAACTTTTTTAATAATTTATTTTGGTACCATTAATCTACAATTACATGTTCAATATTATGGTTATCAAACTACCCCCTTCATCAGGTCCCCCCACCAACCCCATTTCAGTCACTGTCCATCAGCGTAGTGAGATGCTATAGATTTTTCTTTAACTTTTTATTGTGAAGATTTTGAAACATAAAAATGCAATAATGACCCTCCATATATCCATCACCCAGCTTCAACCATTATCCACACACAGCCAGTTGGGTTTTATTCACATCCCCATCCACTCCCCCAACAACCCCCAACTAGGATTTGAAGAAAAATTCAAACATCCTGATTGCTTTTAAGTATATTTTATCAGATCAAGTCCTGCTGGTTTGAGTAATTTTTTTCTTATCCCTGCTCTGATCTTAAAAATGACTCCCAGAGAGTGATTTTTGAGTTCTTGGGGAAAGCGTATGTTCTGACAACAATTAGCATTATTATTTGGCAGAGTATATTCCACTTAGCTTCATCTTTTCTTAATTACACAGGAATATCATTCTGAGATCACTTGTAGGACTGCATTATAAAGCAGAAATGCCAGACTTTCTGTGTTCTACCACGGGGACCCGCTCTACATGCAGGATCTCTGGGATTGGGGCCTAAAAATCTGCATGGTTAACAAACTCCCGGGTGATTCTGCCTGCTGGAGTTGGAGAAGCCCTGGCTGAGAATGTTGTCAGAGATTGTTGAGGTATGTAGGTTTGGAACCATGGTGAAACCTGAAAAAGAGACTTTTGGAAAACCAGCTGCATTTTTCTATTGCTTCTTCCTCCCCTCCCTCTTGCTGGCTTTTGCATCTCACTGGGCCAGAAGCTTTGAGGCTGGGATTTGATGTTTCACTGTGGGTGATGTTAGGGTAGTTCCACAGAGCAAAGTGCATGATATTTGAAATACTGGCTGATCGAAAGTCCCTTGCTTTCAGGTTTCTGGCTGTGCTCCTCATAGCTGTGGGCGCTGTGAGTCTTGCCTAGATATGTGGTGCTCCTGTACACATGCACACACATGCACACGTGCACACACACACACACACATACGTCAAGTGCTGTATTTTGAATAGCTCTACTATGTAAAGAAATTTCAAGAAAGTTCTGTAATATCTCCATTCTATTGGAATAAATAATTTTCCTTTTTTTAAACGAATTTCAGTAGGTATGGAACGGACACAATTTCCCCCAGTGTATGTCTCACGCCCTTGGTAAGCTTGAATATGACTCCATTTTTTATTCCAGGCTACTTAAGATATCCTCATTTCGGAGAAACTATATTCCCTCTGCTCCAGCTCAGAGCCAGGTTCTGGAGTCAAGAAGAAACTCAGAAAGCTGCTCATTGGAGAAGGTATCTACACACTTCTATTTAATTCTGTATAATCTGTGCATATGGCTAACTAGAAGGTAACTTCCCCTGGTGATCCATGACTCTTTTACCATACCATGTTTGACTCAATAAAAAGAAAGAAGAAAAAGATAAAAGAAAAAAAAGTGATAGGTCAGGGAAGTACAAGATTAGATTAATTTAGGACAAAGGAACTCATAAACTATGTTTTGCAGAAAACTGTGCTCTAGCCAGTTGGAGATTTTAAAGAGCAATATGGCATAAAATACTTTTGTTTGTTTAAAAATGAACAAACTGCTCAACTTAGTTCACTGTAAGCTCCAAAAGTGCTATGAGCCCTTTTGAAATCGGCTCATTTTAAAAATGGAAAAGCTCTGGAAATGTTGTCTTCATTTAGTTGGTCAAAGTGCAACCTCAAGATAGGAATAAACATCAGCCCCGTGTTCTTGTTTGCTTTTTAAATATTTTAAATAATCTGTTAAGGTTCTTTTTGCTTTGTTATTTTCATGTCAGAAACAGTATGTGAATTAAGTTCTCACCACTAGAGGGAGCTGGACCATGAAAAAATTAATGAGTTGCTTGGATATAGAAATAAATAAAAACTGGGAGACTGCAAGTGATTTCAGGTTAAGACCCTCAGTATTAGCAACAGTGACAGAAGTTATTTTCTTCCAGAGTGATTATTCCATTCTTTTGGTTTCTCAGACCAAATATCAGAGTTGGCCTGATTCCTTACTTCTTATTGTATTAAGCATATCGTTTTATTCTGGTGCTTTGACCGCTGGGGCCTTGCTGACCTTGGGCTACCCCTTCCTAGAGGTAGCCAACAACCCGTGCCTTTCCAATGCCAGTCAATAATGCAGAGCCCTTACCGCGGCCGGCCGCCTCGCACACGGCTCTCACGGGCTCTAGCACCGCTGCCACTGTCACCCCAGGGCCGGGCCCAGACCGCTGCAGGCAGCCGCTGTGCCCCAGGCCCACGGAAAGGATCCAGATCAGCCGATCCTAAACCCGCTCCCCTTGCCTGCCTTCTCCTCCCCCTGCCTCGTGACAGGCCTGGCTGCGTCCCCGTGGGCCGCCTCCTCTTGGGAACTCTGAGGGAGCAACTGTCTTTTCAGTGGCACTTGTCTCGTGATCTGTTGGCCTCATCATACCTGAATAATAATAAAACCTGCATTTAAAAATACCCAACCCCGAATCTCAGCAGATTCGATTCCTTTCCGGCATATCCAAGACTCAGCCCTTCTCACCGGGGCTCCTTGGGTGGCCCCCACGCCCTGCAATCACCTGCCACCCCAAGACCCCCCCCCCCCAGTCTGCTCTCCACTGCAACCCCGAGCTCCTGTTGCCCAAGCAGGCCGGTCCTACGGCTTTCCTCTTCAGAGCACTTCAATTGAAGGGTAAGAGCAACTAGAATTTTAAAGGCATTTTTGGAACCTGCAGTAAACTAAGTTGAACAAAGCTGGTTTTTAAAAACAAACAGTAATATTTTACATCATTGGTTGACTTCCCACATGACACTCTGAGTTAAAAATGGAGTCCTTAAAATGGCTTTGGGGGCCCCTCTGGAATTGGAATCTTGCTCCCCCTCTGAGGATGTTCTCTCACCTCATGTTCTCTCCTCACCGGCCGCCTTGGCCTCCCTCCTGTTCGTGGACGCTTCACCCCGCCCGCCTCCCAGGGCTGGCCTCAGAGCCTGTCCCCGGATGCCCTGGTGTGCTCTCCCTTCCTGAGTGAGGTCTCCCTGCTCTTGCCCCCGCACCCCTCTTCCAGCACCCCTCACCCCCTGCCTTGCCGCACAGCACTCACCTGGCCTGTGCAGCCATTCCCTGGCTGCTTTGTGACCAGGGTCCCCATGAAAATGTAAGCTCCCCGAGGTGGGGACTTTGTTTCAGCTTACTGCTGATTCATTCATGTTGTAGAACAGTGACTGCTACACGGTAAAGCTTAATAAATAACTACTGAATGAATGAGCAAACTGGGAACATGGTTTCACGAAAAGACTCTAGTTCAGTCACTGTCATATCAAATATTTGGAGAATGCTTGGTTTGCATCGCTAAGGTGTACTCACTGGTCCCCAAAAGCCTGTCATCTAAGGGGGAGAGCTTGAAGTTTCATCCATTAAACAACCAAGGCTATGCACTGTATACCCTTGCGTGGCCTGTCGGCATCCACGTGGTGCAGAGAAGGGGCCACTGAGGGCAGGTCCTGAAGATACAGGCCAGCTTCCAGGGCAGGGCATCTGTGTTGGGGACTTCCTGGGAGGAGGCCGGCTTTGGCTGTGCCTGGAAAGGTGGCGATCCACGGCAGTGAGGGCACAATTAGTAAGCCTGCTCCATGGGTCAAACATTCAATCTTTCTTTATTTTTTTCAGGTATCATTATTGGTGTATTTCACAAATAAGGAAACTGAGGCACGAAGAAGTTATGTCACACAGGTAGGTCATGGCAGAGCTAGGATTTCAACCCAAGATGACTTACTAAATTTCTCATAACTGTTACCATATGCTGACTCCCATTTATTCATTCATTCATTTATTCAACTTATTGAGTGCTTACTATGTATCAGATGTCAAGGATTCATCAGTGAGTGAAACAGACTAAAATCCATGCCCAGCTGGAGCTGACAGTCCAGTGGAGAAAGACAATAGGCAAACATGATAGATAACTAAATTATGGGGTAAGTCAGATGGTGCAAGTGGTGTGGAGGGTGAAGAGGAAGGCAAAATGGTCTGGGGAAGCGGCGGGGCGGAGGGTGGTCAGGGAAGGCCCTGTTTCAGTGGAGACTGGGAGGAGGTGGGGCGGGGAGCCATGTGGTCATCTGGGAGAAGCTCGCACAGGGAGGGGCCAGGGCTGGGTCAGACTAAGGAAGAGGGAGGGAGCGGGCACACAGGCACTCCACCTTTCAATTCCTAAGCAACGGCATGCGGCAGGTTCTAGCCACATCTGCTAGAGTGCAGTCTAAAGAGCAGTGTCACACAGACAGGAAGGCCGATTAAAACCAGTCTGACTCCAGAGCCCAGGTCCCTTCCTGCACTTGACCCTCCCAAGGGCCACCAAGGAGAGGCGGGAACAGTGAGACCTCAGCAATGAGGAAGCTGTTTGTGGTGGAGGTGAGGAATGGGAAATAGGATGGTACGGAGAAGCCAGGACAGAAACCCAGCCAGGGAGTGGATGTTCTGGATCGGAGCAGAAGGTGGTGAGAATAAAAGTGTAGGAAGCTGCTCTGGGTGCCAAATGGATTGGACCAAGGAGGCACCCTGGTCTGAGAGATCAGTTGATAGGTTGGCTAAGCTAATGACCAAGGGGAAGAATGACTAAGGATACTAGCAGATGGCCTGAATGGGCAGCCCGAGGCAGTGAAGGGCAGGAGAGAGGGCTCCCCTAGTGTGGTAGGGAGCAGCCTGGAGCCCAGCTACCTGGCTCCATACTCCGCCTCTACCACTGCCAGGTTAGTGAAGTGACAGTGTTACTTAACTGCAAGTTACTTGATATCTTTATGCCTCAGTTTTCCCCTCTGTTCAGTGGGGGTAATATCAGTATCTATATCATATGGCTCTTGAGAAATAATCTAAAAATTTTAAACTGACTTCTAAACGCTACATAGTAAATATATCTTTGTAGTACTTCTCCTACACCCACTACTGGAGAATTCTCTAAATTGATTTGAATTAATCAAAAAATCTATTCATTTAAAGAGAAAAACCTCCTTTCTTCTCTGAAGAAAATAAAATGAAACCTGTGTGGCACATGAGGCAGACACTGTGGGTGGTCAGCCCAACTGTCATTTCTCCTTGCTTCCTTGCCGGGAGAACCCAGCTTTGTTTAGTCTGTCCACACTTTTTCACAGTCATATGCTTCCCTCAGATAATCACGGTGCTCCCATGCATGCCCCTTGCAAGTCAGAGGTTTAGGTTTCCTCCTTGGTGGAGACCGTAGCAGTGACTTTCCTTTTCACTCGCTAGATGCTACCCAATCTGGGTGATGTCTGAAACTGTGACAGCCTTGTTGTGACTGTGAGGTGGTCCAGCCCCTGAGGGCAAACCTAACAAACTCAGAATGAGCATTGCAGAGCAGAAGATAAAAAAGACTTGGTTGAACTTCTGGATGAAACAACTCCAGGGTCACTCAACACATTTTGTTATGTGAGATAGCAAGTCTTTATAGCTTAAGCTATATTGAGTTGGTTTTTATGTTTTTTGAAGCTGGCAGCATTCTGATACTTGAAGTAAAAATTTGGTAGCAATCTAGATGAATCCACTGAGCTTTTTCTATGGGGTTTTCACAAAGAAACTAAACTTTAAGAAAAACATATTAATGCATATTAATATATTGCAGGGGAGTTAGCATTATCTTTTTACACGAAAGGCAATAGTTGTTTTCTAAAATATGGGCAGAGCTTTCTTGTTGAACATCTCCAAATCAGCCATATGCTGAGTTAATGTCTACTGCAGCATAAAATCTCCCTGAATGACTGTTACCTAATTCTAGAGATGACCACTGAAGTAATTTCAAGTCCAATACAAACTAGCAGGCTCAACAGTCTGGAACATTAAAACCTAAAGGCAGACATTTAGTAAGAAGTATATGTGGGATGGTTACTGAGACAAAAACAGTTTGGTCTCAGTCTTCCTCACATTACCTTATTCTACAACCCTTGAATCTGCACCAAGTTAACTTATGAAAAGTTGCCTGATCTTTCAGGTTGAGAGTTTAGCTTCTTAGACTCAACCCAGTTTGCATTAAATTTTTAATCTCACTTACCTCTCCCCACCAAGAAGGAAGAATATTAATGGTGTGTATTAATGGTTGAAACTCTGCCTTGAAGACCCGGCTAATGCATGTGTCTCCGTCCACATGGTGAAGCTGATCGAGCATCAGTTTGGACTTAGTAATTCCACTGCTTCCTTCCTCCAGTGGAAGGAAATGTGCTAAGATCAAGGACCGGGCAACTGAGCGAGGTAAAATAAAGCAGGAGCTCTCATTACCTGTTTCTGCCTCATGTAGCTTGGCCCCACTCACCAGGATTTACTGCTTTGGGCCCTGGGCACAAGGGCCAGCCAATAGCAAAACACTATTTTTATGCCCCATGTCACTGATTTTTGTTCTTTTTGTTCTTTGAGAGTGTTGTAGGGGAGAGTTTGGGTATGTTTACCACATTTAACAAAATTCCTATAGCCTCTCTAAACCATGAGTTCAAGTTTCCCATCCTTCAGATCTTTTCCCTGATCATCGCATTTACATTTAATACCCTTAATATTTATGTAGTCAGTCAGTCACCTTTGGCTGATGTGGCAAATTTTTCTGGATTCATGGGTGCATGTGGAGTCATGCCAAATATACAACAAGCTCCCAACCTTTCTGTGCCCTTCCTCACGTCTTACTCTAATGCTTTGAAAGTGATAAATGGTTAATAATATTTTTAAACAACTTAAAATATAAAGTTTGCCTAATAATTTAAATATACAGGTAGACATATCATAAGAAAAATGTTGCTGCCTTTCTGCCTTAGATGCCCAAAGGAAGACAAAGACAGATGATTGTATATTTTGTTTAATACTTGCATTGTTTCTATAGCGCAATTATAGCAATCTTTAAATTTACTTTTCATTACAAATATTTGTCAAGTTTTGTTTCAGAAACAGTTTCCCCACTCTCTTGCACATGCACCCAGACACACTACAAAAAACTCATTCATCACACAGCAAGGGCAAACATTTTTCATGTAAACATCTCTCATTAATTTCCCATTATTTAAAAAAATCATAGAATTATAGATATTGAATAAGGCTCAGAGATTTAGTTCAAATTCCACAAAAGACCAATCAAAGATGCTCATTAACTGTGAGGGGGTTACTTTTGGTTGCAATAAATGCTGAAAGCGTACCCCTGGCTTACAATCCTTAAACATACCTCACAACCTAATAAATGCATTTCAGGAGAAAAAAGAACAGAAAACCCAGGAAGAAAACTTTTGAAGTAGGGAGTGCAGAACCATGAACCTAATTCCTTCTATGATGAGCAGGCATTACAAAGTCCCTGAAATTCCCCAACACATGAATTCACTCTATAATTATAGTGACCTAAACTGTAACCAAGGTGATATGTTAAGATACACTGGCATGTGTGTACATATTGCTAGTATACACAGTGAAAATTTGTCATAATATTTATCATTTCATTATATCCAGGACCAAAACAGGGGAAAAAACCCCAACCCTCTCAAGTTGAATGTCACTATAAAGGAGTGTTCTAGTAATGTCAGGAGAGTTGGGAGGTATGTCCTAGGGATGTGATTGGTCTTGATATTAAAACGACTTCTAACAATGGTGTGTAAAGTCACAGACAGAGGAAGCAAGGATTTGCCTTATCTGAGGACGTCTCTCTCTGGTTGGAAATTGGATGCTTCGGTGCATAGTCTCCCAGAGCTGAGACAGGAAATGCACTGTGCTGAGAAATGGGCCCCTTGCCAGCTGCTCCCTCCTCCTTCCTCTCTGCGAGGTGAAGGTCAGGAGGCAGGCCTGCTGGCAAAACCGTGAAGTCCCACCCTGGGGTCTGAACCCCAACTCCACTGTGGGCAGCCTCCCTGACATGGGTGACTAGGCAGTAAGGGTGGCGGTTGATGGTGGCCAGCAAACCCATATCCAAGGGTCACATGGCCACATCTGGCTTCTGATTCTGCTGCCCTGCAAAGAAATTGTGCTCTGGATAACTGCACCAGTGTCTCTAATGCCTCTAATTCACTCCTTGGCCCCCAAAGGCCCAGAGTGATGTCACTAAAAGGTGGACACACACCTCCATGAGCACCTAACTCACACCAGGAAGTGGCTGAGGCACTGGGGAAGCCTACATACTCTCTCCATGTCAGGTGCAACAAGGCAGGGAAGTTGCTGTGACTCAGAGTGATTTGTAGGCTTTTGTTTTTTTAAAAATCAAAATTGATCTGCATTGTATCTCAATAGACTCATAATTCTCACCAAAAATTTTGTAATTTGTTTAAATAGCACTGGAATAACTCAACTTCATTTAAATATATTCATTCTACCATGAAAATATTTCATACAAACATCTATTTACATACAAACACATTAAAATTTGTGAAAAGGGTTTCCACCTCTGTGGTTGTATGGCTTGAAATAGTTTCATTGCTTTGAACATGTACGCACACATTTGGCAAAATAAAACTTAAAATTTAGTTTTTTAAAAGTGAAAAACTGACTTTGAGGATCAAATTCCTGAAGGGAAAGATCAAAGAAAAAACAACCTACCAGGGTACATCAGGTAGATGTAAATTTGATATATTTTGTGAACCTTTGATCTGTGGCAAGTAAACATTACAACTATCAGTCTGTCAACATAGTTTTGCTTGCTTTTCTAAAATAAAAGATGCCTGGATTCTAAATCATTACTCTTAAGACAGAAATTCGAGGCAACTGTTTTAAAACAAAGTAAAACAAAACTACTTTCTTGGAAGATCTTAAATGCACTTTGCAGTGATTGAAAATTTTATATATTAAAGGAAAGTTTCTAAAGTGTCACTTACTGTCTCACTGAGAAGACACCCCTGTTCACAGTAACTGCAATTTTAATAGTTACAATCAAATGTTGTAAATGGTTACACTTGCCTTCATGTTGGCCTTTTCAGATCGTTGGTGATAAGCAACGTTTTTCAAGTGTGAAGAACCATATGAGGGTAAACAAGTTTAACTACAGCCCCAGACAGGTTCAAAGAGGTCTTGAAAAACCAAGTTCCTTCTTTATTTCTCAGGTAGCCCTGGGCTGAGGCAGGTTAATGTAAGAACAGGTGCCGCAAAGCTCAAGTCTGCCTTGCCTGTTGCTTTTCACTCTTGTCATTCCTTTGTGTCCGAAATTCTGCCCTGACAGTTAGTTTTGTTAGTCCATTCAAATGTCCGTTTGGGGACATATTCTTACAGATTAGTTCCTATTCCTAGCTCTAACACAAGATAATATTTCGTCATAGAAAAGCTGCTAAGGAAAGATCTATTCATGCAGGAGTTGGACTGAGACAGCTCTGCGTGAATCTCCTGAGACTGGCGTCATGCACACCCCCAGGACCAGCCATGTTTTGGGAGAGCATGAAGTTATTTCTTACCCACCACATGGAATCTTTCCACATCTGTTGTGATTACTACGCTGCAGAAACTCCCAGATTTGGGTGTTTTTTGCCATGCTTCCTTCCACATACAGCGGATGGAAAGATTCAGTAGAAAAACAGAGCCGAAGCTTCCCCTCTCAGACTTTGGCTCAAACAAGGAATAAGCCCTTACTTCCTCACCCGTTAATTCCTGATGGAACTTCAACCTCTTGACTTCTTTACCTACCTACACAACACAGTGAATCTCAAGCCCCGCTCTGATTCCGCATGATGAAGCCTTACATTTGGGAATGTGTGTGTGTGTGTGTGTGTGTGTGTGTGTGTGTGTGTGTGTGTGCACGTGCATGCACGGACTCGGGGTGCAGAGAGAGCAGGAGCAACAGAGCCAGCCAGCCAGAGTACCTAAAGAGAGGTATACTCAGGGGTTTGATGGGCACACATAGAGCCAGAGAGAGGTACTAGCAAGAGAGGAGAGAAGCTCAGAACAGGGAAAGAGAGAAGAGAAGAGAGTGGGAGAGATGTTGTTTCCCAGGCATTCCCACAGAGAAGAAAAAAAAGGAAAGAGATAGTACACCAGAAAGAAGAGCCAGAAGACAGAGGAAGAGAGGAGGGAGAAAGACTGAGAGCGGCACAGCTTGCGTATATTGTTTCCTTGGATTTGTCTGAAGGTCATGGACATGCTGCTGAGTTTTAAACTCGGCGTTTTCATTCAGTATCTAAATTGACAAATGAATTAGTTGGTTAATCATTACTTACAACTCTTCAATCCCTTACATATAAAAAGGAAAGGAAAAGGAAAAATTCCATTTGAATGGGGCAATTAGAGTAGCCCATTAGGACAGAAATTATACCCCACTGCCGCTCACCAGAACAGTATCACCCCCAGGCATGAAACCATTCAAAGCATTGTAGCTGCACTGGGAGGTGGGACTTGCACCGTCCTCTCCCTGCCCAGGTTCCACAACCCAGCTGACTGGGGTTAATTAAAGTCATCTTTCTCCTGAAGACAGTCACTCACTTTGGGATGAGTTTGAATTAAAGCACCCATCAGAATACAAGTCCCAAGACTCTGCCCATCTGTCACAGTTTATAGAATGGTCTCTTTCTACAGAATAGAAGCTATCCTATCCTGGTGCCTTTAATCTAAAAACTCTATTCAGTTCCCTTTGTGGCAGATCTTTCTGGCAGCCCCGACAACTTCTCCCTTGCGAACCATCAGCTTATCTCCCTGAAATCACGGCCACCACCTAGCTGCACGGCTTGCTGGGCCACCTGCTCTGGCACTGCTGAGCACAGGAGAGCTCGAGGGAGCCTGGTCTTGCAGAGAAGGGATGGGCTGCTTCTGTCCTGAGGGCTGAATCCTGTGCCCAGGAGCCGCCTGACCTGGAAGTGTGAGCAGCCCAGGATCAAGCATTTTTGTTCAATTCTTCCTAAGAGTAATGTGTAACTGACAAGAAACAGCAAACTTCCTTCTGCCTGTCTTTCCTCTTCTATTACTCCCAGCAAGCCTTCTCTACTCAGTCAGCGCTCACTATCAGCTATAGTTCGGAAGGCTTTCTTTCTTCAAAAGCCCAAACTGGCTCAGGTGATAGGTGCCTCTGCTGACAGTTGCGGGTCAGAGCAGCTGCCTCTCTGCAGCCCTCCCAGCTGCCTCACCGAGGCATCCAAAGGACATGGCTATGGCATTTGGGGAGGATGCTTACAAAACCCCCAAACTCTAAGGATTCATTCAGAGCAACCCCACTTCCATTACATACCTAGCTAGCTAAACTAAAAAACAGGGTTGTTCTCATTTCTGCAGTTGTGATTACACATGGCTTGCAAAATGTCTGAAATGCTACAGGTATCTTGCTCTTAAACTCTACAGGTGTTACTTTTCATTCACAATGCTTGGAAGCAGGTGAGTGCCTTGAAATCTGATGAAGAGTTTTAGCAGTGAGGTTTGATTTGTACCTAGTGATCAGTATGTCTCTCTTAATAGTAGCGACTAAAAAAAAAAAAACCCGAATTTGAATTCTGTTAGAATTCAAGTTTGTTATTTGACTTTTGAGTTCAATGCACTTTGCCACAAGCCAGACTGCTCTATGTTATGTATATTTAATGTGTACCCAGGGAGGAAAAAAATTACTGCACAGATATACTGAAGATATTGCAGAATTGCTGCAGTTACTGCTTAGAAATACTAATTTCCCTCTCTTCTTTTTTGAAGTATATATTACAACTCTTCCATAACTTAACGCAAACAAAGAAAATTCATTTCTTCTCACATCTTAAAGCAAAGATATCTTTGTTTACATGCGAGAATAATAATTCTGTAATAATACCCTGGCCCTATGAGCCAGTTCTTTATATTAGGACATAATAATGAAACAATGATACAGAAAGAACCAGAGAGACCTGCATACTGGCACTGACATGAAATCCATTTGGAAATATTCTCTTGTAAAAGATATCTAATATAGAGAACAGGACCGAGGGGCGAAAGGACTCAAAATGTGGAGCGCTGTTTGCTAGGAAAAAACAAAGCCATTCTATTGCAAGATACAGATCAAAGGTTAAAAGGCAAATTATACTACATTTAGAGAATAAAAATGTAGTACTTCTCTATCCTCCACATGGCACACATCCAAGTGTGATAACACACTTTGCATTGGCCATAGGAAAAACATCATGGAAAAACCACTGACTAAAAATGGCTGAAAACCCCCTTTTCCCTTTGTCAGTCCAGTCATTTGGCATCTCTGAAGGTGGTTCAGATTTAGCCCGGAACCACCCAAGAACATCGGGCTGACTTATGTCAAGTGCTCGACAGTCCCTCTCAGTAGGACGTTGTTGCAAGGCTAGCTAATTTTAAACTGGTATGAGTAATAGAGTCAAACCTAGTTAGTATGCGAGAAAGTCGTTGCTAATGCGGAGTGTGAGGACGTGACGTCACAGCATGAGCAATCCCTGGTTGTCCTTTGTTGGATAAACGTAGTGCATAGATCCAAGTTTCTGTTCCAGGTCTCTGAAGCCCAGAGCCAGGCCTTTCACTTCTGCTGGGCAGCCTGGAAGGCCTTCAGCTCCACCTGGTACCATTCGGGGGCTTCAGGTCCGCTCTGCCCAGGGGGGCTGTGGTCATAGCCGTAGGCAACGGTGAGCTCTTCATCAGCTTCCACGGCGCGGAGTGTGCGGATGCATTTGATGGGCCCAAAACGGGGGTGGACAAACCTAGACATCAAGATGCGCACAGTCATGCCCGGGCCAGACCAGGAGCGTAGAAGAAGCGAAGGCTAGCAGGGCTGATGCGGGAATCACCCACATGCTCTCCCCTGGACATCAGGCGTAGTGCCTCACAGTGGGGTCCCCAGATCAGCCAGCCGAGCCTCGCCTGGGAGTATGCTCGCTGTGCAGAATCTCAGCCCTGCCCCGAACTGCTCCACTGGACTCTGTACTTGAACAACACCCCCAGGGGATTTAAACGCACATTAAAGTTTAAAAAGGCACTGCTCTATCTTCTTCGTTGAGCATATTTATCACTCTATTTATAAGCCAATAATCACGTCAACAATAAAAATCTGTCCTTAATGAAAAATCGGATCCAAAGCCACCTGTCGGCATTTCAGCTCAGCTAGCCCGTAGCATCAGGTTTCCTGGCTGCACTCTGTGCGGAAGGTTTCACCAGGGCACTCCTGGAATTTAGGAAAGAGCCCTGTGGATTTTCCAAAACAAAATGAAAACCTCTGCACTTATATCGATAGAAGAAGTACTACTTTCTAGCATAATAGGAGATGAAGATTTCTTTCCGAAAGGGAAGTTTACACCTCTCTGCCAATGTGCTGCTTCAGTATTTCCCTGTGAAGCACCCTGTGAAGGGGGCAGCCACCAGTCACGGCACGCGTCCTCTCGGGACCAGGGGCAGGGCTAACGCTGTGGCTGTGTTCCCCTCCGCTAAAGGCTCCCAACCCGGGCCACCTGTACATCTGCCTGCAGGAGAATGGAGCTAAATAAGAAATGGACTTAGCTCACCTAACAGCTGCCGAAACCCAAAACGGGTGTATGTCAGGCATGGCTAGACAGAGACTAGCTTTATTTTTGTATGCATCTGATCAAATCAATCTCATTCATTTTAAGTCACATTTTGAACAAAGGGCACTGAAACACCAAATGGAAGGTTCCAGGCCCTTAGATTGGCACATGGGGCATGATAGTGAGTACTTGGTGTTCCTTCTATTGGTGGTGGTTTAGGGACATATTTTATGTGAGGCACAAAGGTACCTCATTCTCACTCCAAGGGGGCCTCTGTGTCCCTCCTACTTGGGCATCATCGTTCCTGGGAAGCACACTGGATGTGGGGTCAGAAGACTTTGGTGTCAGTCCTGGTTCCACACACTATTACTGCCTCCTCTTCACATCTCTGAACACAAAGCTCACCTTCGTGTCTCTGAATCTCATTCTTCTTACCTGCAAAATCACAATGGCACCAGTGATCCTTATCCTGCAAGAGGTGTTGTTGAGACAAAATGGGGTCACAGATAGAAAGCGCCTTACCCAGTGCCTGACACAAAGTGGGGACTCAACTGATATTAGTTACTGTGAGTGTGAGCCTGTGCGTCCGTGTGTGAGCGTGCACATACATGCGCAGGACTCGCAGACGGTGCTCCGTCACAGGGGAGGTCCCTGGACCAGGGATTCAGGAATCCCTTATTAAAACCACAACTATTTGCCTTTAAATTAAAATATTTCATTAAAAACGCACTCCTGAAGTGGAGCTCTAGTTAATCTTGTGCACTGAAAAAAATCCCAGGGGAAGCCTAAGACTTCTCTTTTAATCCTCTTGTATTTTCATTTTCCCGCCCACTATCATTATTTTCAGAGTAGAAAGTGGACAGACTAAAAAGAAAGGACTCAATTTCAGGTGTTGGTCCTTCAAGGTGGCACTGAGGCACAACGGCTGAGGACACTTAGCCAGCCACTCTGACTAAGACCGGCATTGCCTGTCTTCCATCTGGGAATAGTTACAGCAGTTGGCCCACAGAGTTTCACGGAGGATTGAATGAGATGATGCATGAAAGGCCTTTAGCAAAGCAACAGCCCGGAGTAAGCGCTCAGTAAATGTTAGCTGTGCAATTAATTAGCCCTTGAACCAAACCTCTGTGCCTAGGGGTTTGGCCCCTTGTGACATGTTACCTATATTTACAAATGGAAAGTAGTTCTTCTCTGTCCATTCAGCATTTTGTACTAGGTTGCAGTTAAAACCACTTACAGGGGTGGTGTTTTGTTTATGTTAAAGTATGCATAACAATACCAATGATTTTAGCAACAAATGAAAACCATGAATCAGTACCTGAATTTTACATGTGATTATTATTCAGGTAGTGTTCCCGTTACCCCAAATGACTCATTGGTCACACTGGACTTGAAGAAAATAACCCCAGAAAGTACAGGGACTTGATTTTGCACAAATGGTTCCATCTCCTGTGCTCTCTTCTTTTGGGTGAGAAAAATCATGTCATTGCAATGCAATCACAGAGCTAATTTGTTTCAAAAGAGCAGTCTAAGTAGCTTTTGTTATTGTTAGTTTACCACCCTTTAAAAAGTTGTTTTTAAGCTGCTTGCATCTTAGAATGATGCTTTGGCCTAATTCACATTGGCCAGGAGAGCCTTGGAGTTAATAAGAGTGTCAGTTTCATTTCACATGACACATGACCTCTGCCATTTCTACCCGCCCTTTAAGCAGAAGTTGCAGCTTCAGTACCTGTTACTGGCTGCCAAGGAGAGCGAGTCACTGCCAGAACAATTTTTAAGCTATCTCCGGGATGCAACAGGGGACGCTCAGATCCTGGCAATTTTCCTGAATATTAAATGCACATGATCTGATCCCGCTTACATTACCAAGCAATTGGACAGAAAGACTGAAAGTTATAACTGAGCAGCAAAGGTTGCACACAGCTCCTGGCTCCCAGAAAGAACTGGCATGGTCAGGCTGAGCTAAGGAGAGCAATGATGATGGTGCACAGAATCCCAACAGTGTCCTGGAAGGAACAGTGTGAGATGCTTAACTTTGGGGGCACATGAAAAGTACTAAAATATTCATAGGGCTACCATATAGAAGAGAAATTGACATAGTGCACAAGAACAAAAGGGAGCTAATTAGGGCCAAGCGCCAGATGTGCCAGGGCTCAATGGAAAGAACTTTCTAATCATCAGAGCCCAAAAGCTAATTTCATAATATGTCTCTCAGTTTGTTCAGACAGCTACCTGTGTGGGTACCAATAAGTTCCCCTTCAACGGAGCTTCCCAAGAAGAGGTTTAATGAGCAGCTGGAAGGGGAGGCTCAGACCCCAGGAGAGAGGTGGGATTAATTGATTTTTTTTAAAAACAACAGCTTTGTTGAGATATAACATACATCATAAAGTTCATCCACTTAAAGTATATACAATTCAGTGGCTTTCAGTTGTGCAACTGAGCTGGAGCAGGGACATGGGACAAGCAGCATGATTAATTTTTCCTATGATGAAAAGGGCCAAGATATAAATAGTAAGAACCGGAGGGACTCCATCTTAAGGCTAAGATTCCACTTTAAAAGCCAGGGAGTTAGGAGGTAAGAGTCCTAACATATTTTATGGCAACTAGCCAACAACTGCCTCTCTCTTAGGGCCGGGTGAGCAGTCCTAAATGGTATGTTTCCACTGCTTGAGGGTAATTACTATCTAGGAGAAGAACAGGACCACTAAATTCCTTGTGTTAAGTTTATCTTACAGAGTATCTAGAAAACGTACCATTGAATGATGACATGTCTCTCAACAAAGATACACATCATGAGACCACAAGTCAAGCCTGCGCTCCCCTGGCCCTTTACCCCATTCTTGAAATCCTTAAAAGACATGAATCCTAAGCCTTTAAGGACACCTCTGCTCTGAGGCTGCCTGCACTCCTCTTTCTTCAAGTGCGTACTTTGCATTAAAGACTTCTTGCTGCTTAACTTACTGTGTTTTGTCTCCACACTCTTGGGAGATTAATAAGAGACCACTTTCCCAGTGGCAAGCATCTTTGTTTCTTCACTACTTCATTCAGTTTTCTAGACTTCAGCACAAGTCTCCACTCTCTCTGTTCTACTTCAGACAAGTAGGGAAGGGCTACTGAAGGCTCTGATTTGGGCTTGCAAGTTCTCGTTGTCTGGGTGACCCAGACAGGACTGCAGCTGTACTACCATGCTTTTTAGTAGCCTGCCTGAAAACCTCCTTTCTTTGCTTTGGAGAAGTTCTCAGAATATAGTCTCACTCCATCCAGTGCTCTGCAGCTCTCCCAAATTCTGGTGTGGTAGGGACTTAGTTCCCATGCTGTGCAGATTCAAGCAGACACTGGATGCCAGGTGACCCTGGCTTCAGGAGTTGGCAGGGGATCTGCCCTGTGCTGAGCAGGAGCTCAGTGAGCTTCCCTCTCCTCCCTCTGCTCTTCCTTGCTCTCTGCTGCCTGCAAGGCTGCTGCCTTTCCCTGCTACTCTCGCTTTAATGAATTCCTTCCTTCCCTACACCGCCTGACCCGTTCATGACTTCTTTCTCGATCAAAGAATGCTCCCCCATCTGGTTGAAGTTTCACCTAGTGTGCAGGGAGAGACCTCCCCAGATGCAGCTGCTTGGCAGCACAGCTATGCCCACTATCCCATCTTAGAACACTTTATCACCCTGGAAAGAAACCCATGCTCATAAGCTATCGACCCCATTTCCCTCCACTCCCTGCAGGACTGGGCAACCACGGATTTACATTCTGTCTCTACGAATTTGGTATAGCAGATGATTCATATCACTGAAGATTTTATTTTCCTTTTCCTTTCAAGACATAAAAGGGTCCACTGGTCTGCACTGTGCAGAGTAGTTTAATTTTTATTTATATTTCAAATAATGCTATCCTTAATTCTCCAGAATGGGACAACTGAAGGGCAAACACCATAACACAGAAACCACTGAGTAGAGTATTTCCATTGTGTGTTTACTCTCTGGAACACTTGGTCCATTTCTTAGCCTGCCAAGGCCAGAAAGTGGGGCTGTTTAGATTCTCAGTTTCATAGTCATAACTGCGAGGCCCCTGGGAGAGGAGCCTCAGACATTCTGTGGGAGAGGCCTTCCTCTGGGGCAGTGTAACACCTTTTATGTGCCCTCCTCTGTCTCAGGGTCCGAGAGGTAGCGCACAGATCCGCCCCTGCAGCTCAGAGTCAGACTTACATATCATAGATGCAGTTTGGGGTGAAGGAGTGATTCGCCTTGTGTCCCAAGGAGGCACAGTACTTGGACACGTGGCTGTAGGGTGCAGGCACGTCAATGACAATCTCTTCATCGAGGGAGAGGGTGTTCCCATTCAGGGCCCAGTCCCTGCCGTCGACCTGCGGGGAACAAGACAGCGAGCTCTGGAGAGGACCTCCCTCCCACAGCTCCGAGAACGTCAGAGAGAGGAACGCGTTTGTCCTTGAACATCACGGTCTGAGTGCTACACACAGGGAGCCCCCTGCACACCGATGGGCAAGCGGCCCGTGTGGGCGGCACAGGGCAGCTCCATTTACTATTCATTGATTTTTCCTTATATGAGAAAAAGGTCTTAAATCCCTTTTAACTTAAAATCCCTTTTAAAGACACACAAAAATATAACCAGATGTCCCCAGGTTGTTTATTTTTTCACTGTAGACCAAGACCTATTATCTCAAGAGCCCATCAGCACCAACCTTAAATTGTTACAGATCTGATTATTTTTTTAAGTAGCCCAAACAAAATGGAGTTTTAGCCTTTTACAGCCTGCTTTCCAGGGGACACCTCCCCTCCCCTCTGTTGGCAATAGATAAGACACACCCCACCCCATGAAGGCCCCGGATGGCTCCTGTCCTCCGGGGCTCTGACTGCGAGACTCCCCACTGGGTGCGGCGCCTGGACAGCTGAAGTCCTCTCTCCGGTCCCTCTCTTTCCTGGGACTTCTCTCCCCTCCTCCCCCTCCGGGTGATGGCCTCTGTGCCACAGGCCTCTGGAGGGTCTTATGCTGGCAGAGCTCTGTCCCAGTGCCACCCAGCATCATAAAGCTGTTGTGTGTGATTGCCTTTTACATTCATATCTTTGTCTTTGATCAGCCCCCAAATCCCTTGAACCCGGAGGGAAGATGAGGCAAATGAAAAAAGTAAGATCAAATGGAAAAAGAAATATAAGGAATGCAAAATTGCACTCCAGGGAGGTCCTACACCCTTGTCTCAGGGCTGCAGTCAATGTGACCAGCCGACAGAGGCGCCAATCACCAGCGCACTTTCTTATGTTCACAGTCCTCACTACCTGCAGGGCACCAACAGGCGTCCCCACTCCAAACCGCACGCTGGGATCCGCTGATGCCAGCAGAACAGACTTTTAGAGCAAGTAGGATCACATTTTCATACAAAACAGTTGACTCTCAGAGGCACACCACCTTCCTTTCCTGTAAATTACAATTATGCTATTATTTATACCTGAGATTTATTCAACAGGTATTTACTGAGTGCCTACCATAGGCCAGCCACTGTTCCAGGTGCAGGAGATACAGCAGTGATGGAAGCGAAAACCACCATGGATTTTAATATTCTAGACGTGTCACGTCTGATATATGGCACCTGGTACCAAACCTTATGTTGCCTTTAGTGGTGTATTTTCCTCATGTCCCCAACAGAATCTAAATTTCACAAGGGCAAGGAGGGTGCCTCATTCATTTTTACAGTACAGCAAAGTGAATTTCAGCATGGAGCCAGATTCTGCTATTTGAAACCCTGCTTGAACTCTGCTAGGTATTGTATTTGTGCCCTGGGGAAAACTGCTTAACCTCTCTGGGCTTCAGTTTCCTTGTTTGTAAAATGTTTGAATAAATAAGTTATATATCAATATCTTGAGCCACCTTTCATGTGCTGAATTTCTTGGACTTTCAGGATTGCCAGTACAGGGGTCTGGCCATCACAAGGGGACACGGTGTGCCAGGCCACAGCTCAGGCTGAACGCATAGCTATCTTCACCTCTGCAACTGCTTTGAATGTGCAATTACTTGATTATCTCAAGGCATTTCCCCCCTTAGCTTTCTATAGTAATAAGTGGAAAAAGTGAAGACATGAATGTGGGATTTGAGCGATAAGCTTAAGTCTCATACACTTCTTACCAGTGAGACCAGATGGAGAGACAAAGCTGTACTAAAAGCATAGAACGTTTTGCCCTTAAGACACTAGAGGAAATTCATTGTGAAATAAAGAAACAAAAACAAAATATATGAAATCTGGGAAATATAGCAAAGATGGCACCTTAGAAGTAAGAGGTGACTCAACCCTTTAACTTTTGATTTTTGTTTTGATTTTTGGCAGTAGAACCCTTCCTGGCTAGATGTAGGCTACTGTGTGGCTTTCACACAAAGAGAAGTAGGGGGCCTTCCTATAAAGCCTCCCGCACATGCTCAAGGATTTCTGCTGTAGACTGTAGTTTGTGTCCGCTGCAAAATTCATATATGTTGAAACCTAATCCCCAGTGTGAGAGCACTAGGGGGTGGGGCCTTTGGGAGGTGATTAGGTCATGAGGATGACAAAGCCCTCAGGAAGGGGATGAATACCTTTCTAAGAGGCCCCAGAATGCCCCTCGTCCCCCATACCATGACAGGTGACAGTGAAGAGGGCCAGCTATGAACCAGGAAGTGGGCTCTGGGTCGCCAGACAACCAAAATGTCTGCTGACACCTTGATCTCAGACTCTCCAGCCCCCAGAACTGGGAGAAATACATTCCTGTTGTTTATAAGCCACCCAGTCTACAGTATTTGTACTACGGCAATCTGAAGACTGATAACAATGTCATATCAATTTTACAAAAAAGCCTATCTGTTTGTTCCCTTATATTTTCAGTGAATATTAAAGTAAAGGAACTAATGAGAAAATTAAGAGTGTTCGTAATAAAGCCCTTGAACCAATCATGTTGATTTTCCACTTTTACCCCACTTACCTCTTGGTGTGTAATTCGGACTCCATTATAAAAAGACATAACAGTATTAGGCCCCACTGCTACCTTTGAAAACAGCCCTTCCCCGGCACTGGAAATGAGAGATTCAGCAACATAAACCCTAAATAGGAAAAAGAGTCAAATAATGATTCTTTTAGTTTGATGTGTCGCTCCTTACATCAACCACCAAAACAGCATGATGGCTACTCAATTCAAACTGTCGATTCAAAATAACCCAACAAGGAAGGAAGGGAGGATACACAAAATATTATGGATAGTTAAACCACAATATTTTGGCATTGGAAATTGAAGAACTGGTACTTACACCTCTTTTAAGAGTGGTGTTTAAAATTTGCTCTCTGATAAGGGGATTATTATTATATGTTCATAAAGCTACTTAGTGCTTGATAGAAGGTTTAAAAAAATTTTGTTTTTAGTTAATGACAACTTTCACTGGCTTCCTGGACAAGTGAAGACATTTACAAAACGAATTAATGCTATACCCGAGTTTGTCAATGCCAAAGAGGAGGAAAAGACTTTTAATTATGCCTTAAGATGAATCTTTCACATGAAAGAGTGACAGATAGTTTATAAAATATATCCAACAAGCACTCCCCAACAAAGGAATTTATAACAGGTCAGGTAACTATGACCTGGTCGCCCAATCTGGCTGCTGCCCGTTTTTGTAAATAAAGTTTTACTGGAACACAGACACACCTAATTGTTTAGTATTGTCTGTGGCTGCTATCGTGTTACAAAGGCAGAGTTGAATAGTTGCAACAGAGACGTATAAGGCCTAAAATACTATGCGGCCCTTTACAGAAAAAAGTTTGCCAACCACTGTTTTACAAGAAAATGGTGCTTAGGATTATTGGGCTGCATTTAATAAGGGAGCACCTGCTCCATCCACAGCTCTTCCGGTTCTTCGGGCGCTGTGTTGTGATGACTCTGGTGGGACTGAGCCCCTGTGATTTTTGTTAGTGAATCTTATGCTTACTTGATGTACTGGAAGACTGAATTATTGCTTCCAGTGCTTGCTTCTATTCTTCCCTGTGATAGAATCATAAATCCTGCTACGTTGCCATATGACACGGGTGCCTCCTTCCAAGCAGGAAGAGGCCCTATTCCTGCCTGACTGACTTTGGGCTTGGCTATATATGGATAAAGTGAAGGTTCCTGGGGCCGGGATTCTCACCTGGCCCTGGTTGGCTAGCTCACTGCACAAGTGTGGGCAATACATTGCTCTTGACTCTATATAAAGAGCTCTGCCCACTGCTCTGGGCGACACGGTGGCATGGTTGCAAGGCTGCAGGAGAGCAGAGCAGGGGCTGGAGTGCAGCACCGAGGAGAGAGACTGAGATGGCTGCAGGGGTGGAGAGGCCCAGAGACAGAGACCGGCTTGCTGTGTGCAGACTCGCTCTGAGTGGATGGGATTCTAGTGACTGACCTGCCACCACGGGAATAAAGTTGGGCATAACCCTTTCACCCCAAGAACGTTCTACTGTCATTTCTTTCGTCACATTGAATCAATAGTGAACTTGCCCGGGGCTGAAACCCATTGGCAAGACACCATATGATCTCCTTTGTGATGAGAATGTGGGCAGATGTGACTTCACACCAGGCCTCAGCTGCAGTTGGCTTTCTCCTTGCCCTGCTCTTCGTAAGCATGTCTTACAACATGCGACTTGAGCTCCCAACTGAGACATAGGCCTCTTCCCTGGTTTAACTGACCGGCTTGGAGTATAAGAACAAAGCAAAAACTGAAGGAACAAAACAGCAGCAGACTCACAGAACCCAAGAATGGACTAACAGTTACCAAAGGGTAAGGGACTGGGGAGGGTGGGTGGGAGGGGAGGGATAAGGGGAATAAGGGTCATTACAATTTGCATGTATAATGAAGGAGGGGGGGGGGACACAGGGAAGGCAGTATAACACAGAGAAGACAAGCAGTGACTCTACAGCATCTCACTATGCTGATGGACAGTGACTGTAATGGGGTATGTGGTGGGGACTTGATAATGGGGGGAATCTAGTAACCACTATGTTGCTCATGTAACTGTATATTAATGATACCAAGAAAAGAAGTGGCTGAATCTCAGCCAACCTACAGAACCATGAGCATAAGAGAAAACGTATCCCTTCATAAGCCGCTGACAATTCTGAAGGTATCGTGATGCTGCCCAGAAAACGCTGATACAAGAGACCAAACTCTTCCCTTTGTAGATGGGCCAGAATCTCATGTCAAGAGAGAGGCTTTCCTTCACTGTGATGTTGTGGTGTCAGCCCTGTCAGTTAAACCAGGGAAGAGGCCTATGTCTCAGTTGGGAGCTCAAGTCGCATGTTGTAAGGCATGCTTACGAAGAGCAGGGCAAGGAGAAAGCCAACTGCAGATGGCACTCTTACTTGTAAACAGGCCAGTTGCTAGGGAATAAGAATCCCAGGCAGGGTACCAGAGGAAAAGCCATACCAAGAATCAAGAGCTGGAGTGTAGATACAATGAAATAGAATGGGACTTGATGCTCTGGGAGTGAGTTCACAAATCAAAAAATTTATAAGCTGGAATGTTTTCTTGCTTCTTAGATGTTTTTTGTTTCACTCCTCTTCTCCCTTAGTAAATAAAGAAATTGTCTTGTGTTCCACACCCCTTCAGCTGGGCTGAGTAGAAAAGGACACATTCTGGTCCCTGTCTAGGCTAGAGCTTTGAAGACTGAAATGTTCCCCCCCAGAGGCCAGCGTGTAGCTGCAGCACAAACTGTGGCCCCAGAGCCCCAGAAAGGGGACACCTGGGCGGGGCAAAGAGCTGGCTGCCTGGCCCAGCTGCTCTCTGTAGGTGTTTCATTCTAGGACTGATGCACGGGCTGTTCTAGGCTTTGTGGTAGAAAATTCTCAACAGGGACAGATTCTACACGGGAATAATACAATCTTCATCGGAATGAATATGAATATGAATATTTTTTTCTGTTTAGGAACTTGGCCTGAGCGGAGAGCCATGGAGGAGCATTAGCTTCCACCACGAGGGTTATCTAACCTCGCATAAACATTGCCATTAAAACCACAGGAAAAAATTACCTCTCTGATTCATATGGATCTGGAAGAAGAGCACTGGTAGAAATGCAAGATGAAGTCGACTTATCGAAGTGGTACATCGAACCTAAAAAGCAAACAAAGTCTCAGTGCAGGTACAGAGTTAGGGAAAAGCATTTCAAACATTTCTATCCATGGGACAAGAAAGAGTGAAATGATGAAAAATGTCATTCGAGTTAGACTGAATGGAATAAATTCTTCAGTGATCAATGGATAGTTTTCAGAGTTGCTCTTGACTTTTAGTTTTGGGTCTTAGTGAAAAGCCATCTCATGTATCCCTTAAAACATCATTTTTGCTTTTGATTTTTCTTTACCCGAATGGCTTAAAAGATACTTCTGTAATTAAAATTTTTAATTAAGAAAATGCTTTGTCATGAATTTTGAGACAGAAATCCCAATCTGCTCAAATCAGAATGGATAATGGTTTTAAATACTTCTTGTAGTTTTCTTCATACTAGACAGAGTGTAGAATCTAACCACCCGGCCCTGGCAATTCTTTCCTTCACTAAAAACAAACATTCGGCCTCTCCAGTATTCGGGAGAACAGAACTGCTTTTGATAAAGCATTAACAAAGTCATCTTACTTCTATTAAGGTGGTGTACAAGCCAATTAGTAATTTACTCCAGAAACTAAGGTACACATCTGTCCTAGAACTACCACTGGTTCTCTGCAAAGATTAGCTTCAGGGAATCCTCCCAGGGCACAATGAAGCCATTCAATTCTCCAATGGTTAATAAGTAATGAAATACATGTTGGAACTGGAGGGCTTCCTCCTGCAAAGTAAATTATTTTGGGCATTAAGGCACCACAAATAATCCCATTAAGCAATTGTTCAGTGGTTACCAATGGTTACCAGGTCCTCTGCTGTGTGTGTGTGTGTGTGTGTGTGTGTGTGTGTGTAATCAAAACCCAAATTAATGTCTCAGACTGAAAGTTAGATAACAATCCAGATCTGTCAGTGTCTAACCAGGGAACAGACCAGTTGAGAATTTCAAAGAGAGAGAATTTAACTTAGGGAATTGGCTATGCAGAGAAGCCAAAAGGGGCACTGAGGGGCCAAGGAACTGGGAAGAGCCGGAAGCTCCCGCCCTAAGTCACAAGGACGAAGGTGGAGGTGGTGCTCTAGAGCTGGGGAAGCCCAGGGCAGACAGAATGATGCGGGACCTTTCTGGCGGGAGACCGATTCAGGGGACACCACTGGACACAGGGAGGGCTTCTCCCTACCCCTCCTTCTCCACGTCCTGGTCCAGTGCCTTCCTGCGGCCATGACCCAGACAGAAGCTAATGCGCAGGGGCCCCAGACATGGAGCCTGCAGGGGGCAGGAGACCCCTTTAATAAAAGCAGGGCAAGGGAAGGATGAGGGATGCATCTGAGAGCACATAATCCATTAAAGGAAGTTAGTTCAGAGAAGAAAAAAACACACGTTTAAATCAAAGTTGTCTGTGGAACACATGTTCTTATTGTGCAGAAATTGTCCTATGAACTTCCATCTCCTTTCCTTAGACTAAACCTTTCATCACAGATGTACCGAGTGCCCATCCAGGACCTAGGTAAGGCGTGGTGTCAGGGCTGTGCAGCTACGAGTAGGAGAAACACCTCTCCCTGTTTTCAAGGAGCTGATGCCTTCTCTTCCAGTGCCGACTGTCCCTTCCTCTGTCCCACTGGGCTGGCCTATGCTCCAGGCAGACGGAACACATGCTTTACTTTGCCTCCTCTCCTCTAGAGTTTGTACTGCGTCCTTTGACTAGAATCCATTCGTTCACGTGACAAACATTAATTTTGAGAGGCTGAGGGCCAAGCCTTAAAGATGGAGTAGGAATTAGCCAGGGAAAGGAGCTCCTCTGCGGAGAGGTGAAGAGATGAGGAGAGAAGAAATCCCAGCCAGAGGCCTAATTAGAAAATGAGCATGAAACAAGTGGGGAAACCAGGCGCAGTTAGAAACTATAAAGGGAAAGGGTGTGTGGGGAGAGGTCGGCGAGGGGCAGGCTGGGAGCACTGCCGGAGGGATGCTTGCTAAGGTTTCCTCCTCCTTCCTCCACCCGCTGGGCCAGATGGCCACGTGACCCTGGGAGTCCTCATCTGCCGGCCAGTCAGCAGTTCAAATTGTAACTGAAGCAGGGCGAGGGAGAGAAACAGACATAGCAGAACACTAGTGCCAAGCTCTGTGCCTGGGTTCTGCCCAGTCACTCAGAGCAGCCATGCATCCTGACCCATTTCAAACCTAAACTGCTCGACATATCCTGAAAATAACTGAGGCTTGCCAGAATCTTGCAAGTCAGCACCTCCCCTCCTTTTTTGGCCTCATGTTAACTTGAAGAGGGTGTTTGTGACTTGCAAGCAGGAGTTCTAAGAAAAATAATCACTCCTTTGAGCATGAGCACACTCACTTCCCAAAATATGTTTCTTACTTTTACTAAGAAGAACATAGCAATAACAATCAGGTCCACTGTGCTGTTCTATGATAGGTGCTACTATCCATGTTTTATAATGAAGAAACAGGTTGTGAAAAGATAAATAACTTGCCCAAGACCATAGTATAATAAATGCTGGAGCTGAGACTCAAATTTGGTGACGCTTCAGTTCAAGACTCTTGCTACTAAAAATGCTGCCGCTTCTGAGGCGTTAACATTTCAATGACCAGTTGGGATCCTCCCCTGGCCCAAGTGTCTTCATGTCTGAGCATTGTAACACTGTCTCCTTTCAAAACGTATGTGAGGAGCAGAGATACTAGATTTTGGAGTTCAAAAATTACTGTTTCACTTAAAAACAACTTCATTTTGGAATGATTTTAAATTAACAGAAAAGTTAGTTGCAAAGAAAGGACAGTGCCTCCCCGGTATCCCACACTATCTGCTAATGCTAGCCTCTCACATTACTCGGTATGTTTGTCAAAAGTAAGAAACCAACATATAAACTAAATTCCAAGCTTTATTCAGATTTTGCCAGCTTTTCCACAATTGTCCTTTTTCTGTTCTAAGATCCAATCTAGAATCCCACATTGCATTTAGATTGCTTCAATTTTTAACTTAGACAAACATGGAGACATTTAAAATAACTCAAGTTCGACCTGAATGCAAATGCTAGATTTCCTATTTTTGGACAATCATCCCATGGAGATTCTCATTGAGATCACAAAAAGCTAAATATTTAGGCCTACTAATGCCTAAATTTATTAACTTTTCTACTCCTTTCTCCTTAGAACTTTAACTTGGATTGGAAATACATGCATATATTGTTTTTGAGGAATCAGACCAATTCAAACAGCTTTCTTATGTTGTGTCACTCAATATGCAAAATCTTGATTTTTAACTGGTATATTTTCCAGATTTTCTACAAATAACTATACTCAGAAAAAATGTGTAGTGTGCAATACTATACTTCTAAAAGGAAATAGGATTTTTTCTACTATGGATTCCACTGGGCTAACTCATATATTGAGTGAGTGCTCCATGAAGGTGCTGAGCTCTGAAGGAGAGAAGGGATGCCTTTAACTTTAAATATGCATTTAACTTTCCCAATCAGAGCTCAGGCTGCATCAGCTTTATAATTTGTACCAACTTGGAGACCTACCTAATTTGATTCTTTAATATCATTAAAATGTATTTCAGGTTTTTTCCTGAGATACAACTTTGTGAAATTGATTGAATTACTGCTGTCATTTCTTCACTTCTTCCTTGCATTAGATTACATAGCTTTGCCCTTCTTATGTTACTTTCCAGCATCTGCTACTGAAGTACAGGGTGTGCTTTTTCCTGTCTCACTGCTATTTGGCTTGGCCATGTGACTTGCTTTGACCAATGAAAAGTAGGTGAAAGTGACATTGTGTCAGTTCCAAGCTAAGGCTTCAAGAGGCATTGTAGGTGTCTGCTCATGCTCTGCTTCCTGTGACCCATCTAAGACAATCTTGGCCCTGTCACCACTGTCCCTTCAGCCTGGGCCTCAGAATTAAGACATACGGAGCAAACCTGACCAGAAGCCTCAAGTGCAGCACGGCCCTGCCAAGCCCAGCCTAGACCAGCTGGAGTACAGCTTGTTGGTAGACCTGTGTTTGCTGTTCTAAACCACTGAGATGTCTGATATCAGCAAAGCTGATTCATACACCATTAAAGTGGATTAAATAAAGAAATTAATCCCTAACAATCCACTTTGGAATTAGACCAACCCACCTAAAACAGAGTCAACTTACTTCCAGGCATCAGTTCAAAGTGAGGCCTTCCTTCCTCAGTGGACATGAGGGCAGCCAGTTTTCCTTCTATCATCTCTCCGTCAATGAATTTCCCATAAAGGGCAGTCCTCTCATCAGGGTATACATAGGCTATCTTCTCTCCAGTCATCTCCCCATCTTCATTCACTTCTCCTACCAGGCTGCCTCCATCCTGATAGGAGAAACCAAAAACCAGAAAACATTACGTATAGTATTTATCTATATGACACAAGTTAGAGAAATTTCTCCTGTGTACTCACATTGTTAATAGCACTAATATGGATCATAACAGTGCCTCTAACAACTCGGAGCTTCTCACACAAGGGAGACAAACACGATGCATCTCTCCCCATCCAGCCCACGTAAATGAACTGCTAGAAGTTACAGAAGTTATATGCATAAAAGGTGTATCAGCTAGATTTGGAGAGTCAGAGACTAAATTGTGTTTGATGATCCTGGACAAGTTAACTGATATTCTATCTTGGTTTGTTATCTAAGAAACAAATATGTTTGTAACATTAGGTACAAACATTGGAAGGAAATGTAACTAAGTGTTACTTTGGGCCAATACCAAATGTGATGGGGATCTGTAACCAGACATTCTTACCCGCTACTCAGGTGAATTTACTCCTCCACATTGAATTCTGCATTTCTGGTCTATTAAGAAAATCTTTAGTTCAGACGTACTTGAGAATTAATTTAGCGTACACAAGTAAAGGGAGCTGTGTGCATTTTCTAAGATATAAATGGAAGGACTTGAGGACACTGCCTTTCTGAGAATCCTACGCCATCACTTTTTGTGGATGAAGAAAAAAGGAAAGAAGATCAGCTAAATTCTCCCTTCTTCTGACTTCTTTCTTCCCACTCTTCATTATTTACTGCTCCCTCCTTCCTCCTTCCAGGAGTGCAGCCAGCTGTGTTTCCTATTTAACCATCATTCGCTTCATTCCTAAGGGTCATTAAACACTGTGGGGCAGAGGCTATCACACACTTCTGTATCCTGGTGAGTGCCAGGGACACAACAGGTGACCCATAAATTCTCTTTGAATCGAATTAGAGTACCCAAAAAATAATCTAATAAACAAAGAATAATCTAATTTAGAGTGTAAGAGATGTTTCCTCCCCTCAACCACCACCTAGAAGGTCCTTATAGTATAACTCCGAAAATCTGAGACCTTTGTGGATTTGACATAACAATAGTAATGCTATGATATCTTCTAAAAGCTTGGTTGTTTCCCCAAGTCAACATTCTAGGAACAGCTACTCATAGTCAGTGATGTAGGGTGACTTCTGAGTGGTCCCAAATGTGCTTGCTGAGAGTCAGCAGGAATAAGTAACATCAGGTACATGATTTCTACAGTTCACCATAGTCTTAATTGCTTTTTGTAGAAAAAAAAACCTGACAAATTTAGAAATGAATCACAGCACTGCCATAGAGAGAAAAATTCTTGGAAGCATTTTTCGTAGATAGAAAGTGCATTAGGGGTATATTATTGCTTTCTCTCTTCCCTGACTTAATTCGTAATAACGCAGCATAAACGGAGATGATACTTTCTGCAAGAACTGCCTTCAAGCTTCCAGTGATGATTATTGAGCTGAGAGGTGCTGGAGCACTTGTGTTTCTTACATGCTGTGACTAATATAAGCCTCAACATTACTATTCATTTATAACAGATTTCTGTCTTTCTAGGGGCTCACATTTTTTCCCCTTAAACGCTTTAAACTTCTGGTTTTGGGTGGGAGACGGTGAATCTTAATTTGTCTAGAATGATAAAGGAGAGATTCTTCTTTTATTTCCAAAAGGAGTTAGGAAGTTTTAATTAAAATCTTTACACCACTGTTACATCAAGGTAAATTTTTCAAAGGAATAAACTGCCCTCAGAGTGAGCTTATAAATGCTATAGGGCAAATCATTATTTTTTCCTATGTTCCTATCTTGACCCCATGTCACAAAACAATGTCCTTGCTGCTGTGTCGGGGAGTGCTGGGGAAGAAGCCTTTATTTCTCTCTCCTGCTCAGGGGCTCCTCCACAGGGGAAGGGGAGTCATTCATCTGATTAGTAAGAAGGCAGGTCTGACACCGCTGACACCTGTCTCTTTACTAGGTAGAGTGCTGCTCCAGGGGTCCTCTGCATTTTCACTCACCCTCTCCTGGGAACTGGCAGGGCCTGCAGGTTGTACCTGTTCCCTTCTCCAATCCAGTCCCCACCTTGGGGAGCTCCTCCAGGCAGGCCCCACTCCCCCAGGGGAAACCTGCAACTTTCTAGTGCCCTGTCTGCAGCTGGTCCATCTGTTCAGTTCACAGGGTGATGGAGTAAAAGCCCATTTTGATTTTGGGTTCCCACCACTTCTCCAATCCAGCATTGGCATGATAAAACCCACATCCTGATCTCTGACTTCTATGTCTACTTCTTAGTTGATTTCCAATCCAGAAAGTGGAGAGGTGCGATCAGCCCCCTCAATTGCCAACAGGTGTCATACAGAAAGCAAGTGTCACCAACTGAGTCAGCTGTGAAAGCTTGTAACTCCCCAGTGCTTTCTTATAAGGCAGTCTTCTCTCGGTATTTAATAAGATGGTAATTAAGGCCAAAGGCTCAAATGTAGCTGCATATTTAGGTTTCAAAATGCAACTACCCTGAGTGAGGTGGATCCATTCACCTTAGTACATTTGTGATCTCTAGGGACTTTAACTGATCATAGTCAAAAGTGAGACGACAGATTCTGGCAGAATCTGGTAATCCATATTTTGCCTCTCTCCTAAACTGATCCTTGGGCATGGAGTCCCCCTTACCCTGACTCCAAGATTCACTGTCATGTCCGCAGCTCCCTAGCCTGGGGCAGCCAGGCGCTCACCCTGCCCACTCACCATGTGATGAAAGTCTCAGTCCCCTGAACTGTGAGCACCTCCACCACGCCCCTCTTCCCGCTTGCCTTCTAAGCAGTAACTGAAAGGGCTTTTGATCATTGCACATCCTACCAAGAAGATCTGTAAATACTGTAGTAATTATTTTAAAATATTTTACAACAGTCTTTCCTTATGCCCTGTTCCTAAGGTATAACTTATTTTTAAAGAACAATAATGCGTGAGTAGTTTAGCAGGGGCTACTTTTCTCGTTACACATGTAATAGATCATTTGTTTTTGTGAATGCTTTTCAATCATGAGAAGATAGAGCTCAGAGAAAGACAAAAATGTATTTTGACCTAAGATCTAGGCCAAATAAAACACTAAATAAAATATTTTCTAAGGTCTATTTTCTGACACATTTTCTGGAAATTCACTAATAACAGATAGGTTATTTGAAATGCAAACAAAAACCAGAGCATTAACTCCCAGCCAGGAGTTTTGCCATATCTTTTTGCTCTAGTAAACTCCAGAAATATCATAAAATGTTATCAACTACTCAAAGGCAAGTTAATTTTAGTCACCTTAATTCAAGCAATATAAACCACACGGCACTTTATAACATAGGAAGTAGGATTGTAAAATTAAGTAACAACAGTTTAGTAAGTCCAAAGTGAAGGGAAATTGCTGGATGAGTTCTTATGATGAGAAATAAAATAAAATTAATAGCAACAAATAAATAGTCTACCATCTCTTTCTATATACCAAAGTAATCTCTTTAACAATCAATATATTCTTGTTTTTATTAGTGGTACAATAAAACCAATTTGTCCCAATTGGTTTTAATATGATTAGTCATTCCTTTCCAAAACAACAATGAAAAGGAATTAACAGTAGATCCAAGGACTAACAATCTTGGTCCCTAGTGAATATCCGTGAGAGGGCACACCTTATTAACTGCTGGCTTCAGCTATTGTGACTCTCAAGGTTCACAGATCACATTTTCTAACATAGAGAATACATCTTACTCTCTATTGTGAAGAGTCAAAGCATTGTCTTAAAGCATGTTACTTTCCAGCAAAATGAACAGCCACAAGACTTACTGGGTAATAGATCCAGCACACTCCATGCCGAATGTTATCTTTATATTGCCCTTTGAAGATCAGTCTCCCATCTGTGTCATATTCCTGGGCCGGACCATTCAGCTCTCCGTCTATGTACGAGCCCTGGAGAACTCCCCCGTCCTCGTAAGTGTAAACCCCCTGGCCCTGCAGGGCGTCATCCACATAGTACCCCTCCAGGGTGCTGGGAGAGGAGGGAGAACAAAGGCAGCAGTCAGACCGCGACTCGACGCTCTTACGAGACAGCAGCGCACGCAGGAACAGCAGGCCCAGCTCTGCTTCAGTGCCGGCCTGCGTTCAGCACATCCTCCTGAATTCTCCTAGATCGCTAAGAAAAATACTCCTGAGATATGAGTGGGATTAGGGAGAGAAAGGGAGATTTAATTCCTAATCTCCTGGTTCTTATTAATCCTTTTTCTATTTTGGAGGAAACAGAGTGCAAGAAGCCACAGGTGGAAACTGAGGACAAGCCTCACGTGAGGGTGTTCCCAAGGCTAGACGCCGACTACTATCAGGCAATAGGTATTCTGGCTTTACCCTTTCCAGATACAAACCACTCGTGCTTGATTTCCCTCAAGAGTGGTCCGGAATTCACTGGGAGTTCCCAGGGGTCTTTCAGATGGCTTGTATACAGTGGTTTCTAATAAGACAAATGTGGTTTAAAATGTGTAACTGTCTACATACTTGTTTTAAGTCATTAATGTATTATTTATGGTGACAACCATAATTGGTATGCAATTGAAAGAATCCGTCTTCATCTCTTTGTAAGACATATGGGAGTTTACTTGTGTGTGTGTGTGTGTGTGTGTGTGCGTTGGTTACATGACCAGGGCAAATGGCCGCAAGTGATAAAGGCTGCAGGCTAAGCCTTGCTAGCATCGTTAGCAGCCGGATGCAGTCAGAGGCCTGTAGTCCCAGAACAGACGGAAGCTCTCTCAGAAGAGGGCTCACAGGGGCGCTCATGGTGATCTCACAAGAACTCTCGCTCTTTTTCTCCTCATAAAACACTTGTGGAATTTCAATAACATGTTTTCAGTGTTAGCTTTGGAAGAAAGGCCATTATGCAATGAAACTAACTTTACCAAAAATTGCCTTTGTGTACTAAAATTTGGGGTAAAGGGAAGACCACATCATATTTTTTTTATTTAAAATGTAAATTGCTTAGCAACAAAGACAGTTTGGGTATTTTAACATATGTAGATAGCATTCATTCATGAATTCAACTAACAGGCATGTAGTGAGTGCCAAGTAGGGAGCTTTGTGTGAGGTTCTAGAGAGCACGAAGGCTAAAGCACAGCCAGATGGCAGAGACTGGCAAGCACACTGTGTCCCCAGGACAGGTGGGCACCGAGGGGCACGTGGGGACTGAGGTGGCTGCACCTGCCTTAGCATCGTAAAGTCTTGCTTTGCTTTAATGAAGGACAGACTGATCTGTAATTATTAAATGAAAAGCAGTCTAGATAACGATAGCTTCTGATCACATTGTAATTACACGATTTGTAGTCTCCCAAGGATATAAATAGTTCTCTTCCACTTTTGTTTGTACTATCAATGATAAATTCAATGATAAATAGGCTTTGTAAATTCTTGAAGAGAATAAAGTGCACTTTAGCATACTCCTTGCATAAATAATCCAAATTCTAAATCAGTGAGGTCGAATTTAATAAGATTCAACTGTCATTAGACTCCTACAATGAAAAAAAGAACAACCCTGAAGGATAACTAATCAACTGACATGATGCAATATATAGTGCAAAAATGAATTCATCATCTATCTTCATTTTTAGGATTGTCAAATAAAACACAGGATGTTCAGCAGAAAGTTTGCAGTTTATATAAACAAAAAATAGTTTAGTATAAGTATGTCCCAAATATTGAATATGAGAATATTTTTTGTTGTTTCTCTGAAATACCTTCTTAAGTGGATGCCCTGGATTTTAATTTGCAAAACGGGACAACCCTGTTGACTGGATTCTTAACAGTATTCAACCATTATTGTGGGTGTTTGGGCAGTTATCCCTGACAGACTTCTCAGGTTTGTGATCAGATCTACAAGGCATGGATCCTGGGAATCCGTTAAACAATAATATGGACTTGTATGTATTTCCCGTCCTTAATTAGCATGACAATACTAGGAACAAACTGCTCTTTCCCTTTTAGCCGAACATGACATCAGGTGCCCAACTGTAAATTCTTAAGGCTGGAGAGCAAGATTTACTGCACTATTTTCCAGCACCTGTCTGAGGAAACAGCTTAGCTTTCTTTGCAAATTTTTATGGTAGCTTGGATAGAATCTGATGATAAAAGGGGCCTGTTATCATATGAACTGTGTTCTCCAGGGCAATAAAAATGATGAGGCCTTGATATCTCTGTCACGAGGAAATACCATGAAAGCTTCCTGGTTGGTGTTAAAGGTGCTACTTCCCTTTTAACTTTTCCTTCAGAGGAGATGGCAAACCATGGCTTGTTGCCTGTGTCTGTAAATACAGTTTTACTGGAACACAGCCATGCACATTCCTGTCTGCATCCTCTATGGCTGCTTTCATATTATAACAGTAGAGTTGAATACTTGCAGCAGAGACCATATGTGGCCCTCAAAACCTGAGATATTTATTATCTTCACCTGTACAGAGAAAATCTGCTGATTCCTGCTCTAGAATCTGCTCACATTAGCTCACTCACCAGCCCCAATCACTCACCTACATATCTTAGCTTCCATATTATGCTTTTCTTGCTTCTTCCCTTAAAACATATGTAGCCAAACTTTTTAAATCCCTGAGGACACACACATTCAGGAAAAAAGTTACAGGTCACATGCTCTTTTTTTTTTCATTCAAAACAAAAATAACCTTGGGACAATAATGAATATTCTCAAATCTCTGGCATTTTTCTATTCAAAAAAGAAATAAACTCTGAGAAAATGGCACTACTGTGTAGCCACTAAAACATTAATACCTGGTCATATTTGAGAAGTAACTGCAAAGAAGTAGCTTTCTGATCTTGTTGAAAGTGCACTGAGAGTTGTGTTTTGGAGGCAGTCTGCTCATCACTGGCTTAACCAAAGCCCACCAGTCCTCTGCACGGGCCCTCCTTGCCACTAAGCCTGTGGTGACCTCTGCCACCACAGTCCATGTTCCTCACTGGAGCCTAGTCCAGCACTATTACTACCACTCTTACGATTACCTTCCATGTCTTTACTAGTGATCAACTTATGTGTCCTGTTTCTCCAGCTAGATTATGAGCCCTTCATAGGGACAAAGTAGGTGTTATGCATCCATGGATTCTCCCCTAACATACAAACATTGCATATCTTCAAGTGGTCTTTCCTAAATGAAAGAATGGAAATAGGAACTGGGATGGTTTTGTTTTGAGAAAAGAAGGTTGAGAGATGGACATTACATAACGATAAAGGGGAGAGTCCAACAAGAGGAAATAACCATTATAAATATCTATGAACCCAAACTCAGGATCACCTACATATGTGAAACAAATACTAACAGAATTAAAGGAGGAAACAGAATGCAATGAATTAATTTTAGGAGACTACAACACACCACTCACTCCAAAGGACAAATCAACCAGACAGAAAATAAGTAAGGACACAGGGGCACTGAACAACACACTAGAGCAGATGGACCTAATAGGCATCAATAGAATATTCCACCCAAAAGGAGCAGGATACACATTCTTCTCAAGTGCACATGGAACATTTTTGAGAATAGAACACATACCAGGCCACAAAAAGAGACTCAGCAAATTCAAAAAGATTGAAATTTTACCAACCAACTTCTCAGATCACAAAGGTCTAAAACTAGAAATAAATTGTACAAAGAAAACAAAAAGGCTTACAAACACATGGAGGCTTAACAACTTGCTTCTAAATAATCAGTGGATCAATGACCAAATTAAAACAGAGATCAAGCAATATATGGAAACAAATTAAAACAACAGCAAAATGCCCCAACTTCTGTGGGATGCAGCAAAGGCAGTTCTAAGAGGAAAATATATGGCAATCCACGACTATTTAAAGAATGAAGAACAATCCCAAATGAATAGTCTAAATTCAGAATTATTGAAACTGGAAAAAGAAGAACAAATGAGGCCCAAAGTTAGTACAAGGAGGGACATAATAAAGATCAGAGAAGAAATAAATAAAATTGAGAAGAATAAAACAATAGAAAAATTAATGAAACCAAGAGCTGGTTCTTTGAGAAATTAAACAAAATAGATAAACCCCTAGCCAGACTTATCAACAAAAAAGGAGAATCTACACACAGAAACAGAATCAGAAATGAGAAAGGAAAAATCACTATGGACATCACAGACATACAAACAATTATTAGAAAATACTATGAAAAATTATATGCTAATAAACTGGATAACCTAGAAGAAATGAACAACTTTCTAGAAAAATACAACCTTCCAAGGCTGATCCAGAAAGAAACAGAAAATCTAAACAGACCAATTACCAGCAACAAAATTGAATTGTTAATCAAAATACTACCTAAGGACAAAAACCAGGGCCAGATGGCTCCATTGTTGAATTTTACCAAACATTTAGTGAAGACTTGATACCCATTTTCCTTAAAGTTTTCCAAAAAGTGGAAGAGGAGGGAATATTCCCAAACTCAATCTACGAGACCAACATCACTCTAATACCAAAACCAGGCAAAGATACCGCAAGAAAAGAAAATTACAGACCAATATCCCCAATGAACATAGATGTAAAAATACTCAACAAATTATTAGCAAACCGAATTCAAAAATACATCAAAAAGATCAATCATCATGATCCAGTAGGATTCATCCCAGGGATGCAAGGATGGTACAACATTAAAAAATCCATCAACATCATCCATCACATCAACAAAAAGAAGGACAAAAACCACATGATCATCTCCATAGATGCTGAAAAAGCATTTGACAAAATTCAACATCCATTCATGGTAAAAACTCTCAACAAAATAGGTACAGAGAGCAAGTACCTCAACATAATAAAGGCCATATATGACAAACCCACAGCCAACATTATACTTAACAGTGAAAAGATGAAAGCTTTTGCTCTAAGATCAGGAACAAGACAAAGATGCTCACTCTCCCCGCTTTTATTCAACATAGTACTGGAGGTTCCAGCCACAGCAATCAGACAACACAAAGAAATAAAACGCATCCAGATAGGTAAGGAAGAAGTTAAACTGTCACTATCTGTAGATGACATGATATTACACATAAAAAATCCCTAAAGAATCCACTCCAAAACTACTAGAACTAATACCTGAATTCAGCAAAGTTGCAGGATACAAAATTAATACACAGAAATCTGTGGCATTCCTATACACTAATGATGAACTAGCAGAAAGAGAAATCAGGAGAACAATTCCATTCACAAGTGCATCAAAAAGAATAAAATACCTAGGAATAAAGCTAACCAAGAAAGTGAAAGACCTATACCCTGAAAACTACAAGACACTCTTAAGAGAAATTAAAGAGGATACTATAAATGTAAATTCATCCCATGCTCATGGGTAGGAGGAATTAATATTGTCAAGTGGTCACCCTGCCTAAAGCAATCTACAGATTCAATGAAATCCCTATCGAAATACCAACAGCATTCTTCAATGAACTGGAACAAATAGTTCTAAAATTCATATGGAAACACAAAAGACCCTGAAAAGCCAAAGCAATTCTGAGAAAGAAGAATAAAGCAGGGGGAATCTTGCTTCCCAACTTCAGGCTCTACTACAAAGCTACAGTAATCAAAACAATTTGGTACTGGCACAAGAACAGACCCATAGACCAGTAGAACAGAATAGAGAGTCCATATATTAACTCAAGCATATATGGCCAATTAATATATGATAAAGGAGGCATGGATATACAATGGGGAAATGACAGCCTCTTCAACAGCTGGTGTTGGCAAAACTGGACAGCTACATGTAAGAGAATGAAACTGGATTACTGTCTAACTCCATACACAAAAGTAAACTCAAAATGGATCAAAGACCTGAATGTAAGTCATGAAACCATAAAACTCTTAGAAGACAACATAGGCAAAACTCCCTTGAATATAAACATGAGCAACGTTTTCATGAACATATCTCCCCAGGCAATGGAAACAAAAGCAGAAATGAACAAGTGGGACTATATCAAACTAAGAAGCTTCTGTATAGCAAAGGACACCATCAGTAGAACAAAAAGGCATCCTATGAGATGGGAGAATATATTCATAAATGACATATCCAATAAGGAATTGACATCCAAAATATATAAAGAGCTCATGCACCTCAACAAACATAAGAGCTCATGCACCTCAACAAACAAAAAGCAAATAATCCAATTTAAAAATGGGGGGAGGATCTGAACAGACACTTCTCTAAAGAAGAAATTCAGATGGCCAACAGGCACATGAAAAGATGCTCCACATTGCTAATCATCAGAGAAATGCAAATTAAAACCACAATGAGCTATCACCTCACACCAGTTAGGGTGGCCAACATCCAAAAGACAAACGACAAATGTTGGGAAGGATGTGGAGAAACGGAAACCCTCCTAAACTGCTGGTGGTAATATAAATTAACTCAACCATTGTGGAAAGCAGTATGGAGGCTCCTTAAAAAACTAAAAATAGAAATACCATTTGACTCAGAAATTCCACTCCCAGGAATTTACCCTAAGAATGCAGGATCCCAGTTTGAAAAAGAATATGCACTCCTATGTTTATCACAGCACTATTTACAATAGCCAAGAAATGGAAGCAACCTACGTATCCATCAGTAGATGAATGGATTAAGAAGATGTGGTACATATACACAATGGAATAATATTCAGCCATAAGAAGAAAACAAATCCTACCATTTGCAACAGTATGGATGGAGCTAGAGGGTATTATGCTCAGTGAAATACTCCAGGCAGAGAAGGACAAGTACTAAATGATCTCACTCATCTGTGGAGTATAAGAACAAAGCAAAAACCAAAGGAACAAAACTGTGGCAGACTCACAGAACCCAAGAATGGGCTAACAGTTACCAAAGGGAAAGGGAGTGGGGAGGGCGGGTGGGAAGGGAGGGAGAATGGGAATAAGGGGCATTACGATTAGCACACATAAAATGGGGGGCATAGCAAGGGCAGTATAGCACAGAGAAGACAAATAGTGACTCTATAGCATCTTACTATGCTGATGGACAGTGACTGTAATGGGGTAGGTGGTGGGGGCTTGAAAATGAGAGGAATCTAGGAACTACAATGTTGCTCATGTGATTGTATATTAATGATACCAAAATAAAAAAAAAAGAGGGAGAAAAAAAAGAAGGTTGAGAGGGAACTTAACAATGTTAAAAATGTTACTCAACTGCAGGGAGTATTCTTTATATGAAGTTTATGTGCATATCATCTGCAAGTTAGGAAAGTTCCTTAAACTCTATGCTTTATTTCTTCACTTGTGAACTGCAGCTACCAATAGGGTCATTATCAGGATTAAATAGTTTGATACATATTAAGTGCTTAACAGATGATCTGGGACATAGTGATGGCTCAAATAAATAACAGCTATTATTATTATTAGTCATGTGCATTCATGCATATGATACGAGCTTTCTACTGAGCAACTGGGCTTAAAACAGCAGTTTCAGGGAAATAGCTATGGAATAGATCATCAAAGAAATGTACAAAACTGGTTTAAATCTACTTTTTTTAAAAAGCAAGAAAGATTCCTCTCCATCTAGAATAACTGCAAGTGGTCCATTGATTGGGGGAAGTTATATGTTCATGTGAAAAAAGTTATATCCTTGTAAAACAAACAAATCAAAAACAAATCAAGCACTACAAAGGTGTAGAAAGTAGAAATTCCCAGCACTCTTATCCAATTTGGCATGCACCATTTAAGACCTTTTTCCATTTATATATTATGCATTTTTCCACCTTTTGTTGTTTTAACAAAAGGGATTATATATCATCATATACACAATGTTCTTGACTTGTATATTCTTAAAGTCCTTTTCAACAACTTGGCAGATTCTTTAGTATGTTAAGAAACTACAAATATGGTCTTTCAACAGTTTGACTTTAATGGCACCATCATCTGAATCAAGTAACTGGAAAACATAGCAAACACTGAAATACCAATTTTAATTAATTTTTTTCTCTATATGTACACATAGACCATTTTTACCTGTTTTATCAAAGCTCTTGTACTTAAATTTCTAGCAATAAATTAAATTAGGAAATCCAACTCACATAGAAATAGGAGAACTTTTATAATTGTTTAGCTGGACTGATAATCAGCCTTCTATTCAAACATCATTGTATTTTCATTTAAAATTCTCTTTAATATTTGAAAACACAAAAGTGTTCTTAGGAGACTTGACAGTTTCAGCTTTTCCTTCATGTTTTGGAATCAATAAGACCCCAATCGAAGAACCAAAGGGGCATTTTAACTGAATCACAATTCAACTTTAAATTCCCATCTGTAACCAAAACTGTGACTCTTGGTATTAAAACATTGTTTTAGAAATTATTTTATATAATATTATTTCTTTAAAAATTTTAGATATAATTGACATATTATACTATATATAATCTCTTAAAATATTGAAAACCAAGTAAAGAAGAAGGAAAACATCAACAATGAGCCCTAATTACCTGCTAGGGCTCCATCTAGCCAGAAACTTCAACTTCTTCCAGAGTCTGATAAGAAAGATGACTGGAGCACTGCAGTGCTTCCATGTACTATCATGTGCTATTATCAAAGTTCCTTTAATAGAAGATCAGTGAGTCTGTAGGATCTGATTATTGTAATGGCTCAAGAAAACAGTTAAGTATTTGAAGAGCAGTTAGTGAAATTTAGTTTACTCTCTAAAAATAAATCCAAAGAAAACTGTTAGCCATTGTTATCAACTAATACTAGTAACATCAATAATAAAAGATGAAAAGTAATAATCCATCCTTGACCTAGAGGGCATTATGCTAAGTGAAATAAGTCAGACAAAGACAAATACTGTATGATCTCACTTACACGTGGAATCCGAAAAAGCCTAACTCACAGAAACAGAGGGTGGAATGGTGGTGTTGCCAGGGACTGGGGGATGGGTAAAATGGGGAGACTTTAATCAAAGGGTATAAACTTCCAGTTATAAGATGAGTAAGTTCTGAGGCTCTAAGGTACAGCATGGCGACTATGACTAACAAGATTGTATAATATACTTGAAAATTGCTTAGAGCAGGTCTTAAATATTATCACCACACATGCACAAAGTAATTATGTGAGGTGATGGAGGTGTTAACCAACCTTACTGTGGTAATCATTTCACAATATATACATGCATCAACCCCTCGTTTTACACTTTAAACTTACATATGGTGTAGGTCAATAGTATCTCAACAGAGGTGGAGAAAAAAAAATGCAGATTCAGTAATAGAAAAAAAAGCCATGCTTTTCCATGAGTGCCTGCTAGGTTCCTTCCATCTACAAGGTCTTCACAAGTTTTCTCATCATATCTTCACAACAGCTCAGAGAAGCAGGTGTAATTACCCCCATCTCACAAGTCAGGAAACAAGTTCGGGGAGGCCAACTTGCTAGAACAGGGCTCTTCTGAGATGATTGCTCTGGAAAATCTTCCATGAATCTGCAAAGCTCTTACCAAGCTGTGCAAGCTCTAACAAGAAAGTAAATGAATCCACCCGAGGACTCCCTTGAACTTTTTGCAGTTATAGGTAACAAGCAACCTCAAGTGAAATCAAAGCATGGAAGAAAGGCAGTCAGCATCAGAGTGATTTCCTTGCTTCTGGTCAGAGAAGGGTAGTAGTTGCAGTGAAAAGAGGGTGGCTAGGGAACTGAACTCACCTTCGATTGAATCTCAGCTCCAATTTCACTAACTAGGTGACCCTGGGCACGTTATTTAATCACTCTGTGCCTCAGGGTCTTCATGTGTAAAAAAGTATCATAAAATCTACTTCACAGATGGTTATGATGGCAATGTGTCCAGCGTTAAACAAATTGTAGGTATTCAAAGTTAACCATTTCTTTTGCCTTTCTTCCTGTATGCCACAAAAATTTTTGCCTGAATCAGAAGGGTTCATTAGAATACAGATGAATATATCCGTTGAGCCTGGTTCCAACAAAACCTGGACGGCTGTCAGTAACAAAGATGGGACCTTTGCCTCATGTGGAAGATTGGAATACATGACATTAGAAGTCCATTCCAACTCCAATTTCTCTAACATGTGCCCAAGCACTTTCTAAAAGCCAAACATAAGAATGACCGTGTAGACCTATCACCTGGGAAATGCCAGCCTTTCTCACTGGCTCAACAGATGGGCAGCCTCACTTAGGTTATTTGGGCAATGATAAACTTCAAGAAGCCCTCTTAAATGGGCACATTAGTCTAACAAATCAATGTCAGAAAATGACTGGAATGGGAGAATGAAGTCATGGAGTAGGACATAATACTTTGAAATCTAACTGGCATGTCAAGCTGAAGCATCAGTATAAAAAAATAAATGAATGCATGAACTCATCTATATCTCATAATCCAGCTAAAAATCACATGATTCCCGAATGTGACACGGCCTGAAGCCAGTCAGCATCAAAATACCTCTCTTTGTTACCATTCTCAGATTTCAAGAATTCCTGCTAAATTGTCTTTATACCCATAAATCTTGGGTGAAAAGAGAACAATTAAGGAAAAAAATCATTGAAACGAACACCCAGAATTGGGGGTTAGTATACAAAGGAGAGATGTGTATGTCACAGTATTTTGCACGTTAAACATTTTTGTAATACTCCATAGCACTCCAGCGAATCCACAGGTGCCAGAGACTCCAGAGCCACACCGCAGAGCCTCGGGATTCCTTTCTCCTCAATGCCTAAATGCCTCCATCTCAGGATCAGAGCAGATGGTAAGTTCCAATACCTTGTCTTAGGACAATTTTCTTCTTTTCTTTAAAAAGGGGAGAAAATGGAAAATAATAGCTGCTTGAAAAGATAATTTAAAAAATAAGGTCAGTTTTCCCATTTGTTCCTCATTTATGGGATAAACTATCTGGAAAAGGATGAGCGGTCTGACTTTAGGTTTCCTGACTTAATAAGCTGGTTGTAATAACAGCTTTTCTGTTCTACATTTTCTCATATAATGAAGTAAAGGCTAACTGTTGGCTAAGATCTCAAAACTAGCAAAAATTCTGAAGCTGAGATATTAGTAAAAAGGCCTTACTTGGCTATGTAAATGTTTGTATGGTTAAAGTTTTATGTAAAGTTGTATGGCTATCTAAAATTTTGGTTACTTAAAATGATTTAGAAATAGATAGCTATTTCCTTATTTTACCTTGAATAAATTTAATTAAAGTGCCTAAATTCTCTGACAACAGTGGTTCCCTCTGTGACCTGGTGGTGGGGGTAAAAAAAGAGAAGGGAGCATGTTCACTTGTTACATTTCCATATTTTTTGAAGTTTTTTATTCTACCAATTATTTGCTACATATGCGATGTTAAAATAAAATATTCTGCTTCTATCTAGGAACTTGGTCAAAAAATTTGACAGGGACATTTTTCCTGGTGACCTGAATATTTTCAATTCTTATTCAAGTTTATCATATTCTGTGGAAAGGGAAAATGGATTCTAGAATTTTCTTGATATAAATTTATATTTGAAACCTCATAAATCACATACACAGTTTATGGCATAAATTAGGCTGATGGTTTCATGAACATATACTTAACTCCAAATTCACCAAGTTGTATACACTAGGTAGAACTTTTTGTATATGGATCATACCTCAATAAAGTGGGCTAAAAAAATATCACACACCCAGCTTTAGGTTTTATATAAGATTGGAAGGCATCAGGCCAAATCTTCTGTCACTCCAGTTTGTGATTTTCCAAACACAGGTTCCTACAGTTGCAAAGAAATCTCTGATGGGAACGTGAGCCAGCACTACAGGTTTGAACAACTTTTTAAAATTCTAACAGCAACTTTGTTTCTTCATCTATTATTCAAAATCTTGATTTCAGCTTTTTTGCGGGTAATTTTTCCAGACTAAAGCCTCCTGATTGGCAGTAAAAGCACAGGGTCCCTATTTTATCTTACCTGATATATCAGACCCTACAAATTTGGAGCAGTAATAGGAAGAAAAATAAGCAAACATAAATTAAGGTGCTGCCTAACAACTGACTTCTCCACGACCAAATACTGCATTCCCCCACAGAAAGACCTAGATTCCACTGCCTTTTATTCATATGAAAATCTTATCTATTTTAACAATTTCTATTATAAAATTAAAAAAATCTATCTTATTAATTTTTTATGGTAAAACTGTTTGGCAGATGTCTCATAACTTGATCAGTATTGGGCTTAAGAAAGACGGTGACAGTGACATTTTGAGAACCTGTCATCACACTGCTTTATCATAAAAACAACGATACTGACCTTCTCCCCTGCATCTACATGAAGAAGGCATCTATATGATCAGTCTGCATCTATATGAAGAAGGCTAAAAAGGTAACCTCCTGAGGTCCTTGCTAATACCACCATTCTTTGAGTCTGCTATTTGACCTACATCTCTACATCTGTTTAAGTGGTAGGTATGAAAACTAGGGAATTAGAGTCTCAATGAATTTATTTCTACCCCATAGATAGTAATTGGCCTAGCGCTTCAACTAGACCTAGTGCTTTAGCTTTCTCATGTCATGGCATGCAAGCAAACTTCCTCTTGTATGGCATGCAGGGGTTATGGAAGAAGCTGCTTGGAGCTAGAAGTGACTAGTGCCATCAAAGAAGAACTTGCCCCATCAGTTCTTTTCTCCATGAACAAAGTTCCCCTCAAATCTGTCCATAGAGGGAAGGGGTGCTCGGGTAGTCTCAGGCCCCACTCAGCTACCCTAGGGTGGAAAGGCTCAGCACCTTGGAGCTAACATGTAGCTCAATCTTGGCACACTGGTTTGGAAGCTCAGTCTAACTCTATAGTACTCTGTGTAACAGTCTGTGAAGCATGAGGTTACCAACACTAAATTCAACCACACCTGCTGGACTGTTTTCCCAAAGTCAATCAACTACTGGGTATGTTCATCGAAATCCCAGGTTTAAAGCATGAGTGTGTGTGTGTGTGTGTGTTCTGGGTGAATTCCACTCTCTCCTACACCTTTCATACTCATTCAGTAAGAATGTTTTTTTTTAGTATCAAATTAAGGGAAAGTGCTATGAAGCAGAGAAGATAAAATCGATACAGATTCTGCCCTCAAGAAACCTCTGTCCTGTAGGGGAAATAATACATTTACATAAATAGATATTTCTTGAATGAATAAAAGAATAATTGCAGCATGAGATAAAAAGTAACCCTTTCTAGAAAAGAGCCATAAACAAACTGCCAAGGGAATGAGGCAAGAGAAGTCTCCCTCTGGACAGGTTAAAGGGGTCATGAGATAAATCACTCATGCCAGACCCTGAAAGAGTCCTCCATGGGGCTCTGGTATCTACCAGGTATTCACGGCAGGGCAAAAGAAAGGAAGTAAAATATCTGAGCTTTAAAATGTACAATTTGTAGAAAAAGCTCTGCTAAAAAGACATGGGATGTGGGGCTGGGGACAATAAGAAAGGGGAGGCTGCAATTAATAATCAAAATGAAATTTCACAAAAATCTTGTGATGAGTTTTTATTGTTTTCCTTGCCGCTCCTTAGATGAGATTATTGAGAGCCTGAGGAAATGTTAGTAACTTTAAAAACAACCCACTCCATGTACCGAAAGGGATTCTGGCTCACAAGTCAGTCCCTGCAATCACCTTTCAACTGTCAGCTTAGACATTCCCTTCCCCAGGGGAAATCCTAGGTTTAGGGAGCTTTGCTTTACTATCAATGTCAAGAGCTTAGGGAGTGGGGCTATACCGACAGGATCCTATCACTTGCCCTAGCTAACATTCTGGTATTACCCAATCAACAGCCCAAGGAGTGCCCCTTCCATGACTCTGAATTCCTCTAAATGCTTGAGACATTCACATGGTCACTCTTCATTTCTGAAGCTGACATGGTTTAAAAGTTGTTGTTGGAAAGCTGGGCAACTCCATCTCTCCTTGAAAAAGAAAAGTCATTCAGTCATTGCCACCTGCCCCAAGAGGGTAGGCAACTTCTGCCTCACCGTGTTCTCATGCAGGAGGTGAAAGTGAAATAGAGAGAGCCCTGCTGAGACAAATATTTTAACTAGATGTAGAACAAAGAAAATACTAGTTGGACCCCAGCATTAAGGTATCAACATAATGACCAGTCATGCCAAAGACAAGCGTTTCAAACACTGTGAGTCTGGAGCTGTCCACCTCCTGTGTCTTGCTGCCTGCACTGTGATCACGTGGCTTTGAAGAAGGTTGCAAAATATTTTCTTGACCCATCTCATGAGTTAGGGGGATATGCTGAGAAAATTTAGAAGGTGCAGAACCAATAAGGTGGACAAAGAAACCATAGCGACGACTGGGAGAGTGGGCTGCGGGCAACGCTGTGGGCGTGCACTGCCTTTGGAAAACGGAATTAGCTACTTTGGGAACTGGCCAAACTGGCTGACAAAAATGATCCCGCCTTGTGTGACTTCATTGAGATTCACTGCCTGAATGAGCAAGTGAGATCCATCAAAGACCACGTAACTAACTTGTGCAAGATGGGGGCCCTGAGTCTGGCGCAGCAGAATATTGCTTTGACAAGACACCCCGGGAGGCAGTGATGCTGGAGCTGAGCCCTAGGCTGGCTTCCCCATGGCCACAGAGGGAGCTGCCCCATCCCCAAGCAGGGCACGCATGTTGGGGTTACTTTTCCCTTTATATAAGTTGTACCAAAACATCCACTTAAATTCTTTCATTTGTATCATTTCTTCAATAAAGTAATTTGGTACCCCTGCCATAAACAAAACAAAACTGCAAGCACTACCTGCCATCAAAGAAGAAGAACTTGCCCCGTCCATTCTTTTCTCCATGAATAAAGTTCCCCTCAAATCTGTCCGTGGAGGAGTAGGTGACTGTGCAGAACCCGTGAGGTAATCCATCATCATCCAGGTGCCCTGGGGAAAGGGAACCACAGTGTAAACCTTAAAACCTCTTCAACGTTCCCGCCGCCACGCCAGCGCTCACATGCGGCCTGCAAGCCCCTCCGGGCCTGAGGGGACAGGGAAATGCCAAGGTTTCTCTGCCTGTATCAGCAGTATCAACTTGACTATTACGTACACTTTGTGAATGGGCTGGTCCACAACAAATAGACAGATAGAAAGGAACCAAAAATAAGCTTGTATGTTCCTGGGGACTGAGTGTTGTTATCAGAACTTCTCCAGTGCATGCTTCAGTTTACCAAGTACTTCGCCACAAAATGCTTCCCCAACTCAGCATTAATGACTCCAAAACTTTCATGCATGTCAAGCTGAAATGTGGTTGAGAGAGCATCCTTATAGTCTATTAGAAAGATACATGGTCTTTGCATTAAGTCACCTAATTTGAGAACCAAGTACACAATATGATTTTATATATCCTTATATAATAAGGTGTGGAGAACTGCGAGCCAGGTGACTTAAAAAACGCCACTGCTATTGTTACACTCAAATAACAAGGGACATAATCATGTTTCTAAAACTGCCCTAATATTTATACACATCGTTGTACTAACACATCAAGTTCAGAGTCCTTGTAAGCTTGGACTTAAGCTTAAGCTTGAACTTACTGCATTACTTTACAAAATCTTTCAGCTTTGAATGTTTAGCAGTAACACCATCATATCCCCTGTACCACTGTGTTCAGAGGGCTTGTGCTTTAAATGTGATCAGAAATCTCCACATAGCCATTTGAGCCATGATTTTGGACACCAGGAGCAATTGTCACACTGTGATCTTTAAATCGTTGGTTCTTCCTGGGTCGCCGAATGGTATTTATGTTCATAGTCAGTGTTTGGGCTTTTTAAAATTACTACTTGTATATTCCACAAAACCCAGGAATCACGTTATTGGTGTCTTCCCAGTTATTCTGGTGAGCTAACTTTGCAGAGGTAGGTGAAAATGAAGGCAGTAGTTAATCTACTGGCTTTTTCCTGGGTTAATAGCCTGAGTCATGAATGAGAAAGGTATAAAAGCATTGAACACACTTAAATGTGGCTTCCAGATGGCTCACAGACATAAAATAAAACACAAACCATATCACCACAGTGAATGCTTTAGTTTCCACAACAGTAAAGTGATAAAAGAGTAACATCCCTCAGAAGAGATGGTAAGTAAGCACTCCAATAAGGAACAAAAAACTCCTTATTTGTGTTATTGCTTACATAAACATAAAATAACAATGAACAAATACATTGTACCATTGCCAATCAGACTCTGTATAGAATGAGTTACCTAGCATATATCATGATAAAACATGGCTACCTAAATAAATCACAAGTGATAAGGTTCCTTTCTTGTTAACATAAATTTTTTCTATCAAGGGTCAGGAAATTAATAGTTGGGAAGGAATAAGGCCATCACTGCTTTCTCCTTGCTCAAAAACCAACTGTAGATGACATAATTCAATGACACTTGAGTCATATGAGATAACTTGAATTATTTTCTAAACATCTGAAGACATTTCTCTCGTTGAAATAAATCTTTTTTCTTTTCATTAAAAAAAAACCACTCAATGTATAGCCGAAAGCTTTCTTTTATGAATTTTGTTGGGATAAAATTACATTTAGCTATTAACATTCCTAGGAATTTAGCATTTTACTTTTGACTTAGGTATGAATATCAGAATAATTATTTTAGCCATATATTGATGTATTTACTAATTTGTTGAAGATGCTTTCTCTGAGCTCACATATTTCAAAAAGCTATGTTTGATTAAATTTGTTATTCTCCTTTAGATCAAGAGAAATGTGATAAACATGAACACTGTTTTCTTGCCTCCACACAGCAGTCCTGCCCTATTTCTGAATAAAACACTGCAGGTGCGCCCTCAATAATGGAACTTAGATATCAGAGCAAATTGAAAGTGTCATATAACTCACTAAAAGCACTTGAGGGACAGTACTCAAGTGAGATGAAAGCAAAAACATGAACTCCACTCCATGAAGGGATACTCGTGTGGATGCCTCTTTCCACAGGCCAGTGAAAAGGCATCCCATCACCCTCCGAGGCTCGGGGGAGAGGGCCGTGAAGGGCTGCGGCGAGGTGGCTGCGCCTCTGGTGCCATCACGTGTTCACAGAGAAGCCGGAGGCGTCCTGCCGCTGTGCAGGTGCTCAGGCCGCTCTCTGTGAGCGAGTCCTGACGCCTCCTCTACCGGACCGCGGCGGGGCCCTTGCTGGCTAGTTCTCTTTTCTTCTCGTCTTTCCAAAAGGAGGAGGATGTGATCAATTAAAAGGAACTGGGCATTAGGGTTGTGGTCATTCAAGACTTCCACCTTGTATATTTAATAGGCTCGAGTGGTTTTCCAGCAGTAGAACATTGTATCTAAAACAACAGCCACAACCAAAACAATCACAACAATGAAAAGACTTTCCACAGAAGGAAATACAGGGAGGAGGAGAGACGGGTGGCCAAGCCCTCACATCTTTCAACATCTGTGCTGGAAGAGCTGCTGGTACAACTCTTGTTAACATGCCACTTGACCCTAAGATCATGTAATATTTGTCCGGTCAGTTATAGTCAACTTAAAGGAGAGGGGACATTGATATACAGAGACAAAAAGTTTGCGTACCTCCTATGCAGCTGGCGCCGGGTTATGAGCTTTCCTGTGTTCGAAATTAAACCTCACTATAACCTTCCAGATTCCAATCCAGATGAGGAAGCCAAGGCTACCTGCCCACAAACACATTAACCACTCCGGATGTGTTCATGAATGCTGAAAGCCCCTGCCCCAAATCTTTCTATTCCTTTTCTCTATGGATAAGGGCAAACTAGCAGAACAGCCTTTATTCCCTGCTGATGGTGGCAGAAGGTACCCCCAAAGAGGTAGGTATCCTCAGGTCGCCATCAAGAAGTGGGAGAAGGCTTTGTAGTTAAGAGAGTTCTCATAGAACCACCAGGATCGTTAAACACCATATCCTGACTGCAAACTCCTATCCCTCCCAAGTGCTCCCTAACAGGAAGAGAACTGCTAATCCTCCTTGCTCTGATTGAGGTCAATTTGCAAAATGTACCTTCCAGGCCAGTTCCCACTAAACTGAGGTTGACCACCAGACCCAGATAACAAGAAAAACTCCCTTGAATGACCGCTCTGTGTTGGTCATGCTGTGCCAGCTCATGTGCTGTGTGTCTGCAGCATGATTTAAAATGTTTATAGATGTTAGAGAAAGGGAAAAAAATGCGCCAGGTTCACAAGTCTACTTTTTCACTTTGTTTGAAAGATCATTATCTACTGAACAGAAAGTTAAAAATTTCTCCTCAAGTTACCTCTGAGCTTTTTCCTTAACCTGATGAGAGCTTGGCCTGTGTTCTCTGCTGTGATGATGTATCCTGGCAAAGGAAATTCCCTCTGGATCAGACACCTGCTGCCTACTGCCTCAGGCTTACTCACAGGAGGACTGAGAGTGAGGCATGTGTGTGTGCGTGTGTGTGTGCGTGCATACCTTGCCTCAGAACAAGAGCCGTTCCAGGCATTGTTGGTTTTGCAGAAGCCCTTAAAAATTTTTTCATAACAATTAAAAAACAAGCTTATTCTGTTTTTTCATCACCATGTCCTTATGATGATACATTTGTATCATCTAATTATGTTTTTAACATTCTAAACTGTTAAAAACATAATTTTATTTTTGAGAGTAATTCTTTGCAAGAGCTCAGTGATCAGTTGTGAGGGTCATAATTTTAATGTGTGGCCCACACAGAGAGGGAGCTACCGGTATGCTTAGCATGCAGTTTCCAAAGTACTGAGCATGAGCAGTCTCAGCAGAGACAGGAAGGATCAGATATTAGAGGGACTGTTAAAAATATCCTTAATATTGTGAGGGGGTTGGAGCAGTGGAACACTGAGACACTTGTTTTCATTCTGGCTCCTTAGTTCTGGAGATTCTGATATTTCCCCTTTTTTAGTGTTCTTCCTCCTCAATGTCGCCTCTATGTTTCAGGCCTTTCTGTTTTGTCCTGCCCTCATAACTGCCTATCTGGACTATAGCAAAGGGACCTGTGGCTGCATCTCACCTGCTCAGCATTGCCTGCTCATCTTCCCAGGGGCAGAGTCCTGCTCCCAGCCTCACGAGCTCTAAAGAGCCCCGTGGCCTCCCACGGCTCCCAGCGCGCAGTCCACAACCTCAGACCATGACAGCCCCCTTCCCCTGCCTTAACCTCCACATGTGTGTTTCTAGGCTGCCTGTTACAGCAGAGCCCAACGGTTAGTCTCTGAACGTGCCTGCATAATTTCAAACCTCTGTCTTTACTCACACAGTTCCCCTCTCAATTCAAATCAACTCCAGACTGCCTCTTCTGGGAAATCCTTCCCTATTTACTGTAACTGGAAGTTCTTTTTATTTCCTCTCAACCATTATAATTCATCTGTTTAGATATGATACATTTATTCAAAATTATATTAGGGACTATACTGTATTCATCTCTGTATCTATGAGTAGACAAAGAAATAGGTATAGTAATAAGTAAAGATTTCTGTTCCCAAAGCTAAACATCACTGCCCACTGAACCAGCGAGCCTCCAAGAGTTTTGCAAAAGCTACAGCAGGAGCTCAAGCGGGTTTCTCAGGCCTCTGAGGCCCAGGGCGTGCTGCCTTCCCACAGAAACCTGCCTTTCAAGACACACAGACACTCCTTCCTACCCACCGCCCCTCGGGGATTCAGCCTCTCTGAGTTTAGAATCTCATTCAAGTGACAGTTCCACCCTGACAGAGAACCAAAATGTACATGAGGTTATGAAAGACATTTAAATTCAAGCCCTGAAGAGACCAATTTCTTCCCCCAGAGTAAATTGCTAAGGAGGAAGGAAAAGAAGGGAAAGCATCTGTTCAGAGGTGGCAAATTCTCCTTCTCCACATACATTTTTCCGGAAGTCACTGAACTATCGCACAACCTCTGAGAGTTACACTGATGATGAGTGGTCACAACGTAATATCGAACTGTTGCTTCTCAACTCAGTTGCCAAGTAGTTCATGTTTGGCTAATTAAAAATACAAAATAAAAAAACTTGGAATTCGTTTGGTACAGTGGAGTGGGGCTCTGGAGGTCCAAGCCTGAATCCTACCTCCCAGAGGGTCCTCAGATTAGTTTTTTAACTTTTCTATGCCTCAGTTCTCCCTCCTCTGTAAAACTAGGGTATTAGTACCCACCTCATAAAACTGAATGAATAATGTGTGTGAAATTTTTAGTACATAGTCTGCACACAATAATAACTAAACAGTTACAGCAATGAGTGTAACAGCTAAGACAATGAGACCACTGAGAACAGAGGCTCTGCTTATGGAGAGAGGTAGGTTAGTTTTCTTGGTATTTCCACACCAAGATATTCAGACTAGCCTTATATCAGTCCCCCATGCATGTGTTAGATGGTAAGTAAAGTCTATTACAGATGGCACTAAAAAGGCCAAGAATGGCTAGAGAAAAGCCCACTGGTGCAGTTTACTGTGTGTACACATGCATGCTCTACAGAGGGCACAAGTTTGAGCCTTAGATGGTTCTTAGGACTTCGAAAGATTCTGTGTTACTCTAATTGTTTACTGTTAGGTACAACTCAGTGACCATTTGTCCCAAATTGCCCCAAACATTCAAAGCTTAGGCTAGTTGTCCCAGCCTAAGTATTAACACTGACCCCTCTCATTCTCAAACATATTCTGATTTTGGACAATAATGTATATGGTCACCTTATATAACAGAACTACTCTTGTATATATAAAGAACTTTCTTGATTTCTATCCACCGGAAAGTTTCAAAAACAACCACATTTCTAAAGCTGCTTGTCCACATTCTGCAACTAGCTTAGGGACCAGGGACGACTGGGCCTTATGTTTCTAAACAGCTTCAAAGTGGGAGGTGGTTTAACTCAGGGGGCACTGCTGGTGATCAAGTGTTTGCATTAAATTTTTACAAGTAAAAGTTTAAGAAGTCTCATTTGAAGAGTGAGAGCAAGCCCTAACAAATTAAGAAAAGCAATTTTCACTTATTCTTCATAACAGGAAGGCAAAGAAGTCAGTAATTGCAACTGGAGGCAGACTTCCAATGGAGGGGCTCAATCAGTGTTTTGGGCCCCAATAAGCCCCAACACTGGCCTTACTTATTAGGTAGGTAAACAGTTCTGGGAGTTTACAACACTGTGAAATTAAATCAACAGCCCCAACAAACACTCTTTGAAGGTGGATGGAGAAGTAAGTTTTAACAGTCATATTAGGACCGATACCTTTTAGAGAATTCAGAAATATTATTATACTTAATCTCACCCTGAGGCCTTGGAATCATTGCAAAAGGAGTCAGTTATATTTTATGAAAACATAAAAATTCGTTTCTCCTCCCAAGGTAGCTATAACTACATATCCTTGTGCATTTATACAGTTTCCCACTTTGTTTTCCTTTACGATCTATGAGAACTTGTTTATACAAATTAGATAGGAACCAGATTCAACCAAAGACTAAAAAATATTTACTTAGACACTTGCTTTAAAATATTCTGGAAAAATACCACACAACACTGCAAAACATCACGACGTACTGTCTAGGGAAGGATCAAATAAATAAACACACTAAAGAGTATTTTCCAGGATTCGCTGTTACAAAATCATAACATCATAACATCTCATGATACAAACAACTAGATTGTATAACATCCCCACCTCGCTTTTTAGAACTAGGAAAAAAAAAAAAAGAGGTGGAGAAACTCGGCAAAACAAAGTGGCGAGAAAAGTCGGGGGAGGAGCGCTGGAAGAGAAGGGGCGGAGAAACACGACACCCAGGCGGTGATATCACCCACAGCCAACTGCATGGAATTCAGAAAGTTAAGTGTCACCCAGCAATTTCGGCCGGGCTTGCGGCGCGCCTGCACAGCGTGGCGGCGGCACTCGCGCTGGGAAGCAGGAAGGGGGAGGGGCGGCTCGACTGAGTTCGCTCGGGGGCAGCGGAGGGGAAGGCCACCGCCTCGCGGTCGGCCTGCGTTCAAGTCCCGGGTCGGGATCGTCGTCGTCCGTTGCCCTGCAATGATTTCATCCTTTCGTCGGAGCGGCCGCTACGGCCCCGGCTGCCACGTGCCTGGTCCGGCCCTGTGCGCGGCGCCGGGGTCGGACCCGGACACGGCCGCGGTCACGGCAGGTCGTAGCGGCGAGCGGAAGGAAAGGCCTGGCCGCCCGAGAGGGGCTGGGGGCCTCGGCGGGGGGCCGCTCCGCGGAGACCACCAGTCTCGGAGGGCTGTCCTCCGGCGCACCACATCCTCCATCCCTGAAAGGGGGGAGGCCACAGTGCGGGGCAGGTTTTGCAACTCCGAGGGCGGATGCAGGCGGTGGCCGGGCGCGATGGAGCGGCCGTGCCCTCCCGGGGCCCCGGCCCCGCGGCGCCCGGTTTCTGGCCTGCGTCCGGCCGCGCAGTGCGCGCTCCCGGCGGCGTGGCCGTGGCTGTCCGGCCCCTGCCCGAGCCGGGCAGCGGGCGACCCGCGCAGGGGACAGCGGCGGCCGCCCGCCACTCCTTCCGCGTTCCGAGCCCTCGGCGCCTCCTCCCGCAGCCCCAGAGAAATGCCTGTACCTTCCACCGCCTCCTCCACCATCTCGTCGTCGCTATCCATGGCGGCTGGGGACCCTGCCCAGCTCCGGGCCGCGCGGCTGCCTCCCGTCCCTCCGGGTGCTCCCGGCGGCTGGGCGAGCGCTGGGGCTGAACCCAGCGAGTTTGGAGGAGGAGGAGGGGCAGTCGGGCTGGCTCGCACCGCCTCCCCCTAGAGCCCTTTCAATTCCTTGGCCTTAGGCTGGCGGCAGTCGTCCCCCACTCCCCTCGCCCACTTGCCCCCCGCCTCCGAGGCTCCGGGGTGCCGCTGTGGCCGCGCCGCCGCTGCAACTTTCTCCTGTAACACCCCCTCTTTGTTATCGAGCAGATGATCCGCTGACATCACCCGGCGCCGGGGCGCTCCCTCCCTCGCTGATTGACAGTTCCCTGTCCCTTCCCAAAGTAAGGCTCCTTAAAACGAAAGGCGCTCGGGGTACGCGCTGACTCTGCGCTCCAGCCGGCCAGCCCCCGGGCCCTTCAGGGTTTATCTTTGCTTCTGCGCTGCTGGGTGCGCTGCGAGTGCGCCACGCGGTCCTGGCAGCCGCGGGCTTCTCGCCGGCGCTTGGGACCGCCGGGCGCCCGCCCTCGGGGGGCTCAGAACTTCCGACCTTCAAGTGTGCCCGGGGCAACCTGGTAGTCCTCCGCGCGGTGCCCGCCAGCCCACCCTCGGGGCCGCCTCCAAAGGGCGGAGAGGATAAGGCAGCGTTTTGACGCTCCAGCGCTTCAACTTCCTCTCGCCCTCGCCCCCACTTCACCCCGTTTGCCACCCGGAGCTGCACGAGTGCGGCACGCAGGGGAGCGCAGGTGTCCCCGCGTCGCCGCATCACATCCGTGAGCAGGTTTCCCAGACTCAAGGGGGTGACATCCAGCCCCGATCCGCTGGACTGCGGCTGCCACCCCAGGGCGCCCCGTCCCCACCCTCCTCGGGATCGTCGGGCGTCTTGAGTGATTCAGAAATTCAGTAAATCCAAATGGCAGCCGGCTCTTTATCAGGCAGGAAACTAGCCGCACGGAAGGCCCTGCAGGTTCCTCCTCGCGGCGGTGGTAATGAAGAAGGAGCCGCCGAGCGGAGCTAACGAGGAAGGACCCTCCGTCTGGCGCGCCTCCTTCTCGCTCCTCCCGCCCTGTACCGTGTGATATCCCCAGCTGTCTCTGTTTCTCCAAGTGCCAACCACTCCACAGATTCAGCTCTTCACGTGGAGAAAATCATGGGGCACCCGGTTCCGGCCCAGCCACTTAGTATCATAATGGCGCTGCCTCTTACAGGTGGCGATAAAAGGGGGCTGTAAATAGCTGGTTAAATGGATGCAAATGTACACAATGTACCGTGGAATTACCGGGTGCCGCACTGGGCATCTGCCAAGAACAGCTACTGGCACGGGAAGAGGGGCCAGGAGGGAGCAAAGAAAGTTGTTCCATTTTGTTCCTGAACAACGAATGAGACTTTGGGGATTTCAAAGTACTTTCAGTATCCGGGAGACCACGCCTTGCTTTTGGCTCTGTGCTTAAAAACCAGGTATTTTTATAGAGTATTGTGTTTTTTCTTAAATTCAGTCTTTCCTTTGTGAGAAAGAGAACAATGTTAGAGACGCTTGTTCCATACGGGGGATGGGGGATGGGGGATGGGGGGTGGGCAGGAATTTCAATCCCCTGTGTCTGTTTTAGAAATAGAGGGAAGGGCTCTGGAGGGAGTTAGGAAACTTGGGTCCTAGTGGTGCTCACCTGCAGAGGGCCCTGGCTGGCCACGCCTGCCAGCCCAGTTTTCTCTCCCCAGACACGAGAGACTTAGGCTACACTCGTATAAGGTCCCTCAGCTTCAGTTAGACCACTCTGATGTCCCCAGCTCAGGCTATATACCACTCCGAGGTTCTCCAGCATAGACTACACCACCCGGAGGTCCCAGCTTAGGCTAGATCTCTCTGATGCCCTCCAGCCCAGCCTACACCTCTCAGAAGTCTTCTGGCTTAAGTTTAATCCACTTGAAGTCCTCCAGTAGAGATAACTGGGCTCTGAAGCCACACAGAGTAGGCGTTCCTGCAATGGAAGATGAAAGCGCCACTTCAGGTTACATCCTTTTAAAACATGAACCACAGAAGCAGGATTTTATTTCTGATAAAAAAAAAAGCCATCATTTAGTGAGCTTGGTTACTCACTGATTTTGAGTCATATGATATTTTTTATTTCCCCCTTTTTTAAGTATATCATCTCCTTCCTTACATATTAATTACAATGAAGCACAGAAGCGCACCACATACTCTCTTCTTCCCCAGCTTCCAGTTTATTTTCAGGTGCAAAAAGATGCTGAAAGCCAAAGGAACCAAAGAGGCAGGGGGAGGGTAGATTGGAAGAAATCTCTCCTCAAAATATGCAGGTGGAAACATAGAGATGCAAGTTCATGGCGGGTGGGTATGTGGGGGCGGGGGAGAGAATCGTGTCCCCAGTGTCCTGCCCCTATCTCTGGGTTGAGGAGGATGTCCACCTGTCCCCTCGGTGCTGTGAAGTTTTCCTGACTTGTTCCTAATACCCCAACTGTCGAGCGCGCACTTCCTGACAACGCTTGGAACCCCGCCCCCAGCCCCCATCGCTGAACCTGTAAGGGTGGGGCAGAAGCTACAGGGTCTCCCTGCCAGGAAGTACAGTGACGGGAGGGAAAGCTCTCCAAGAGCCTTCATCAGTTTTGCACAGGAGGCCAGCGGCAGCCAGGACACTGTCCTTCCAGCTTCCCCCACCCATGCCTTCCTGCTAGCTCCCTGCCCAAAGTTTAGGGAAAATGTTTTCCTTGAAGATACGTTTGCATTTTTACAAATCATTCTGTATATGTTTTCAATATCCTTCTCTAGCCTGGCTGATTCTTCTTCAGAGCCCCAGGACCCCACACAGTGCCTGGTGCAGAATGATGGGTAAGCATTGTCAGGGATGACTGCTGAGCGGGAAGTTGTTTTATATAAACAGTGCTGTGTCTTTCTCACAGGCTGGATCTTCTTCCTGTGTTTTGGCAAAGTGCTTTGTTTAAGCCCAAGTCTGAAGAGCGTTTTTGAGTTCTAGTTTCCTGTATCTACAGGCCCCAAATCTGCTTGCATGGCATTCTTTCCCAGTTTTCTTCATTGAGACCTCATTTCACAAACCCTCTTTCCACTTGGCTTCCCGCCATTCTCCTCTGTCGTACTCTGTCCCCACCAATGTGGTCATGGCTAGAAAATCTGTAAAGCTCTGCATAACAATGTGTAGCAGCAGCGAGGCTGGGCTCCTAACTCAGAAGATCCCAGAATGCAAACAGGCCTTCCCAGGGAGCAACAGGGCTGCACGGGACACCCAGCCCAGCCCTGGCATGGGACTTGCCATGCTCACTCCAAGGAGTGGCTTTTCCAAGCTGCTCAGGCTTGCTTCCTTTGCATCCAGGGACATTTCCCTCTCTTCACACTCAGTGCTGGGAAGCCTAAGTCCCTCTTCTGGTACAGCAAGCAGGCAAAATACTGACTTAGTTTATTCCTTTTACTACCCATGTCTTTCCCCACAGAAAATTGGTGCTTACTTAGAGACTGATGCATCTGCAATAAATATATCTTTATAGGCATCTTGAACAGTATACACCTTCTTACATTTAGGGGAAACAATTCTGTCAATTTACCAGTATGCATGCTAAGCCAATTGTGAGAATCCTAGTGGATCTAGAACTCGTGCAGAATTCACTAGTGCTGCCTGTCACTGACTCCTTATCCTGCCCTGCTGGTAGGGCTGGAGGGCCCAGGAGGTCTTCTGGGTTTCCATGATCCTGGGAAGCAGGAGCCTCTGCGAGTGTCCTGGTGGACCTATGGCTCTGCTGTGATCATCTGCTGTGATCGCCAGCAGGGAGACAAGGGCAGAATGGGTGAAGGGACTCTTCTAGTCTCATTTTGGTACTCCTCATCCCTTAACAAGTTTTTTTTCCCACCAACTTTGCCAATTCGATTGAATTTTCACCCTATTTGTTTCAGTTCCTTAGGAACTAGCCATGCAACTGGGCAATTAAGCTCTCCACACCTTAGTTTTCTCATCTGCAAGCAAGGAAGTTGGGCTACACACATTCTAAGGTCAAATCTTCTCTGTCCACCTTCCCTGGGGAAAGCTAAATGGAGCATGAAGAGCTCAAGGGGCTTGCACAGAAGTAAAGAAAGTGGAAGAAGCTCTGGCAACTCTGGCTGAATATCTGAGTCCCAAGTCATCTTAACTTAAGGGCACTGGGATCTGGGGATCAGGAAGGGGCATTATATTCCTCTGGGAAGACAGGCGTGGGCCTCAGGAGAAGCAAGGTCCTTGTATTCTGAATCACTGAGTCACTAAGCAAGTGGCTAACTGTGTTAGCCGACATCTGCAGAAGCCAGAGGGAGAGGCAGGGAGAGGAGCAGCAGGAAGGAGAAGGAAGTGGGGGAGGAGACGTGGATGAAAGGGAAGCACTTACAGCATGTGGAGCATGGTGAAGAGCAACCCTGAACGTCAAGGGCACCAAATGAAGGTCCGGGAGCCCAGGAAGGGAGGGAGCAAATTCATTCTGCTGGAAATAGACATGACTGCAGCGGTGAAAAGGACTCATGGATTCAGGGTGACCTGATTTGATTATGGCAACAGGAAGTACAGGAGAGGGCAGAATAACCTGGCCTGAGGAAGTGAATTAAATAATAGAGAAGACATCATAGTTGCCATGGCATTAAAACACCTCGCACCACATTAAGCTTCCTTTTTACTCTTGCTCCATTCCTGTTCTTGCAACCTGTTAATGTCATTGCAGTACATCCAGTAAACTAAACTCAGACGCTCTGGGGCACGGGGAAGGAAGGATGCAGCCCAGACCACTCTGAGCAAATATCCTTCCTCTGTTGTATGCCTGGTTCTTTTGGTCTTTGCATTACGGGATACGAAAACCCCTGTCAGGCTTGGGTCTGGTGAAGCTGCTGAGTGACGTAATTTGGGGAAAAAAAAGAGAGAGAGAGAGAGAGAGAGAAATTGGAAATTATTTTCAAAGAGGCAACTGCTTTAGAAATCACTTCACAAAAATCAGTAGGATGCAAACATTTGAAAAAATACAACTACCATCAAAACCAAATGTGTTTTCTTAAGTATTTTATCTTATTGCTTTAAAAAATTATTTTTCTGGGCATAATTAAGATGATTGCATCCTGCAGTCAGTCACATGCAAATGCTAACTTTGCAGAGGGTGGTACATTGTGTACTCTTTGACCTTCCTTTACACAGAAGGAATGGAAGAGTATTTCCAGCTGACTTATTTATCACAGATATCTCAGCATCCATCAAGACTCAGACCCTGACCTTCCTTAAGTGGACTCACATTAACCAGCCCCCAGAGACTGATGTACATACCTTAATTATGACCGAAACACTGGAATACTCATCCTATCATGGCAGGCATGGTCTCCCTTTGTAGACAAGTATAACTGAGAAGACAAATTCCATCCAGATGTTTGCTTAGTTAACCTGGAGTTAGAATAAATCTTTTTTTGCATGCTTGAGTCTCTTCAAACCCCATGTAGCATTCTGTACAGCTAATTAGGCAGATTTGCACATAATCACATTCTGTTTCTACCTTCCTGCTATTACAGTCAAACCATGTTGATATGAATTTGGGCTATCTCCAAATTCTTCAGTCACTATCTTGGTTCCTGCTGCTGAATTCTAGTCAAATCTGTTGTGGGTTTGCTAATTTAACTTTCTGAGAGTGAACTGATTACCAAGTTCTTGGAGAAGCACCTCATTTTTTCTTCATGGGCTGTCAACAGTGGCCTGACCTTCCTTAGGCTACTGTGTACTTTGGGTAAGTGACCAGGTTATTAAGACCCAGACGTCCTGGGCTGTGGTAGAGCTGCCCATGTTTTTCTGGGTACTAAGCTCAGAGATATTTTTCTTCTGTGAGGGAATGGAGAGGCTGGCCTTGTGCTACGATGACTTAAGCTGTGAAATTTCACTTTGAGGTACAGGTGCCATCGACTATAACATGCCTGGAGAGCAAAGTGTCCTCCTCGTTGCCCCAAAAGGGCTCTGATTTTAAACTCAATATCTAGAAATGAAAATATTCACATGGCCCTATTAACTCAAGCCACAAACAACCAGCATTGATCAGTGTTTCTGGAATACCTGGCATGGAAATTACACACTCAACCCATAGGTAGGCCACACCCAGAGGAGCTTAGTACTAAGCCACCCCTTCTCTGCATGTACTGTGCTGGGGTCCTGCCTTGCAGTCTTCCTGAATGCACAGTGTCCTTTCAGGTCATTTAAGGTCCTATTGATCCTCCTTGCTGAGTCTGTAGATCAATTCCCAGGAAAAGATGCTGTGGCCAACATTTTGGAATATCTTTCTGCCAAATTTAAAAAGCCAACTCAAATGCTCCCATGCTCAAGATAGAGGACCATAAAGAAGCAACCCTGTGGGCAGGCCTAGCCCTGGCTCCTTGGAGAACAATGCTAATGGAGCAGCCCTGCTGTCGGGGCAGGTCCTCTGCGAGCCCCAGGCATCTCTTCCCTACTCAGCATCTGGACATTCCTCAACCCTGGGCTGAGCATGGGTTTCCCATTAGAGCAAGCAGCCTAGTTACTGTTCAACTATGAGGGTGGGGCACCTCTCCCATATTGCCTGTACTCTCTCTGGACTGCCTCCCCCGCAATTCTCTGCCCATTCAAATGTGGCAAAAGGTGGGGATTTTAAGCAGACTAAGATCATTCTTAGTTGTATGAAGTAAGAGAGAAGGGAAAGTCAATTTTCTTTTCCCTCCCACCAATCCTGTATAAGGTTTGGGTATTTTGCAATTAACTTTCCTATTTTAAAGTAGTTTTATTGAAAATTTATACAGTGGATTTATATTATTTATAGGCTCATTTTCATCCAGAGGTCTATTTCTTTTGTTGTCATTTTTTTTCTAGTATTTGGAGAGCTTTATCCTGAATAGAAAATAATTCGGTATCTATGAATTCATTCATATCTGATCGTAATCCCCCAGACCATTGTGGTTTAGACATGCCCAGGAACTCGCAACTAAAACAAGGCGGAATGGGGCTCAAATCAAGACCCACTGGGCCTTCAACCTTACCACAGATCTCGTGCAGAGTGGGAGGGCAGGAGAGAAATGAGAAGGGAATGACATTTAGAGACTGTCTACTGTATCCCAGGAGCTTCACCCTGTGATTTCATTTAATCCTGAAAATGACCTTACAGAGTATTACCTCCATTTGTAGATGAGGAAATCTGAGCCTCTGAGTTTAAATAACTTGATCACTTGTCTGAGGTCACTTAACTAGTAGTAGTGGGCCTGGAGCCATAGCTGCCCAAACCATGAAGAAGCACATACATACAGAGGCAAGGGAAATAACAAGACCGTGGTGGAGAAGCAGTTCTAGAAGATGTGTGAGTAAAGGAAAGTTCTGAGGAAGCTCTACATCAAATTTCATGGTGCCACACAAGCTGGACTTGTGAGGGACAAAACCACAAGAGCATATACCTAGCTGGCCTCAGATGGCAGAGAGCTTTGAATTTATCTCTGGAGTACACATGCATGGAGGTGTCCCAAGTGATTCCCCTCATTTGAGACTATGTACTACTTGGGCCCAAGTTGTTCAAGTTGCTTTTCTGGCTATGACAGCTGAGGTGGAGGGCGGAAATTTCTTTTGGTACCCAGCAGAGTGCTGGCTGTGCAGGGTCTGGGAGACGTGTGCAGGCAGGTCACCAGGACATGTTCTCTGCCAGCAAGGGACCCACCCAAACAGGCCCAGCAGAGCAGATGGCTGGGTATGGCCATCATGAGAGCCATTTATATCTGACAGATGACTTTTGAGCTGTGGGCATAGAAGAAGAAAGAAAAATATTCTTTGGAGAACTTCATTAAATTTTTTAAGAAATCCGATCTTAATCTACAATTCTTAAGCCACCAGTTACTTTATTACTTGTAGAAGAAAAACACTCATTGTAGAGATGTTAGAAAGGCAAAATATCAGAAAGAAGAAAGTGAAACTCAATTGAAACCCTAACAAGCAGAGTAATCTCTCTAAACAATGTGGTATATGTCCTTTCAGGCACTTCAAAATACATAAGGGTAGGCAAAATGGTCTTATAGGCTATATAATAATCTGTAATTTTTCAGTTAACTCCGTTCTTAATTAATAATAATTTATATTATTAACTACCCAATAGTATATTGTTTCTGTGTATTACAGTTCAACATTTTTTCCTGCTGTCATTCAAGATGGATCTGTAGACAGTATTCTTAAAACTAGTAATAAAAATGTAAGAAATCTGTATTCTAGGTATTATGTATAGAAGTAACCAGTCATAGGCTTTGGAGGACAGTAGATAATATATTTGTGAAGCACAACATTTGGAAAAATATACCAAAATGTTAAGTCGGGGTAATGTGATCTCAAGTGATTTAATTTTTTCTGTTGGCTCACTTAAAGAAGTTTTCTTATAATGACTATTATTAACTTGTATCATCATGAAGGGAGATTCTTTTCCAGCTAGAGGCAAGTTTCTTTACTTTTCTAGGCTTTATTTCATTTATGTGTAATATGAATATTCTCATAATTACCACTCCATAGAGTGGTTGTGAGGATTAATCAATACCATGCAGGTAACACACTTTAAGGAGTTCCAGGCACACGATAAGTGCACAGTACCTGATGGCCACCGCCGTCCTGTCATTGTACTGATTAATGCTTCTGCTTCTACTCTTGCCCTCTCATGGAGTAGGAGAGTGGCCTTTCAAGTCAGATCACACAAGCCATTGCCCTGCTTAAAGCCTTCCGTGTTGTCCTTGCACTTAGGAGCAGATGGAAACAGCCTCCCCTGGCTACAAGGCCCTCAGGATATGGTCCCATGCCACCTCTGCAAGCCACGCTCACATCCCCTTCCTTCCTTCTCAGATGCTGCACTCCAGCCACACTGACCCTTTTGTTCCTGGAATAAAATAGAACTCTGTCCTGCCTCCGGGCATTTGCACACACTGTTCCCTTGACTTGGAATTCTCTTCCCTGTATCTTCTCATAGCTGGGATTCTGTCTTAGTAGAAAAGTCCCATCTCAGGGAGGCCTCCTTCGGCCATCCAACCAAAAAGAGTTCCCCAGGCACACTTCTGCTTAATACTTCCCCAGGTTAATTTTCGTCCCAGTATTTGTCCCTACTTTACATGTTTCGTGTATTTTATTCTGTTACCTAGTGTCAGTCTCCCCATAGACGTAGTTTGTTTTGTCTGTTTTTGCTGGAATACCTAGAACAGTGCCCAGCACATGGACAGAGGTGTTCAGTAGATGGTTGTTGGAGGATTTAATTAATTAAGTAGATTATCTTTGTCAAGTGAATGAACACTTTAATCACTTCCCATCACCTTCTCCTCAGAGAGCTGCTGTTTTCCTAAAGAGGCAGAGGCAATCACAGCACTTTATTTCTACACTTCCCCTCCGAGTTAAAAAGAGGATGATTTATGTGGCCAGATTCCTAGCTTTCCATCCTAGATTGAGACATGTTTTAAAATATAGGCTGCCCAAATTTGAAAAGAGAATACTAGTAGTCTAGCCTTTAACTCTCGATACAGGAGGCCGGACAGGCAGTCCCCACTCTACAAAGAGGTCATGTTCCCAATGTTTCTTTGTGTATGTTGTTTGTTTCCAATACAGAAAGCATTTTCACTGGAAACAATGTTCCCAGACTAGTCCACAAAAGCCTATTTAACCCACAATGCTCGGTAGAAAGAAATATGTTGAAATTCCAGGAAACAAAGCAGGGAAAATGAATGAGAAGTACAGTTTAAATGTGTATCTTGAACACTAGTTAGTGCTTGAGGAAAAGCCGCTGCCGTCAGAGGGAGATGACGGGGGAGGGCCGGGGTGTGGCAGAATCTGAGAGCAGGGTGGACGCTGTCATGGCCGGGCCTCAGTTTTGCGCCTGCTGGGCTGAGGCCGCGGAAAAAAGTCATGCCGCTCATGACTGATTGGGCAGGTCTGCGCCTGTCTGAAGGAAGATTCCTGCAGATCTACATGCAGCAGAGAGGGGTTGAGGGGGATGGTGCTGATGTCAACGCTCCCACCCATTGAATTCTAGAGGCTGGAATCGACATGGGAGAGAGAATTCCGCCGCAAAACCTAGGTCCAAGCATGTACTAATTAATTGGTGGCTCAAAAGCTTTCTCAGGGAATTCCTGCTTATCTAAGTATAAACATGAAAATACAACTTAAAAAAATAATAGGTTCAGTTTTGGTTTCATCACTGAAAATAATGATTTCATCACTGAAATTACCACTAGGTAGTTCCAGGCATTTCTGCCCATATATCTGATCTTTGTGGCATTATTTTGAAGCCAAAGCTTTTCTTGCCTCCAAGTCAGGCCTCACAGAGCAGAGAGATCTCCTTATATAGGAGCTCTTCTAAAATTTCTTGTTATTTTAATAAGAAAGTGTTCTCTGTACCCTGAAACAATTTCAATCAGCCCTAATTTGGGGAGCTTGTACAGAGGATCTCATAGAATTGGTAAAGAAAGAGGCAAAGAGATTTAACAGATGGTTTATTATTATTTCTTGAAGGAGGACCTCACAATTGTTAAGTGTTGTATATACCATTGTAAATGAATTTTAAAGATCACTTAAAAGCAGTAGGAGTAAATTGTTATACTTGTAGCCATGATGAATCTGAATTAAGTGGACAAACACAAAATGAGATAGCACTTCCAATGACAGTGTCTTGTACGGAATGTAAAGTGCTTTAGGCAGAAGAGTGTGCTCTGGAAAACGGTGCTAGATGATCCCCAAAAGGCCCCAATGATGTTGAAGATGTTTGTGAAGAGTCTGAATAATATTGTGTCATATAATTTGATTGAAAATTGCAATGTTCCTGAATTAAGATATTTTGTATATAACGTGAGATTTAAATATATGCTCAACCAAATTAATATATTAAATATTATAGACATTTGACTCTTTCATCTGTAGTCCTAATAGTTCATATATCAACCTGGCTAATTCAGGGGAGGAAAAAAAGTCTCATTGGAAACATAAGGATCACACTATATAAGTCATCTCTTTATAACTAGGCGAATGCGGAATGCAGCCTGTGCGTGTTTGCTCCCACGGAAGCAGAGCATACTGGGCTACGAGTGTGAAAGTTAGACGACCCGACTCTCGTTCATCATAGCCATGTCCTCTGAGCAAGTCATTTCTCTCTCTGAAATAGCTTAGTTTCATTGCCTGTCAAAGGGGAACAGTCACGCTTCTTACCTCACTGTTTTTATCACTTGTCTAGGTATATAGACTTATATTGATTAATTTATACTAATCGAAGCAGGGTCTGAATAATATCAGATGACTTCATTTAAAACCATTTTACTTTCTACTTAATAATATGTTTCAGTATTAACCTATTGTATCCAACCTGAAAATTTACTTTAAACAAAATAATGAGACCAAGCCGTAAAGATTGGCCTCATTGGCTAAGGAAGTGCTTAGGGTTTTTTTTTCCAGGCTTGGTTCCTCACAGAGTCTACTTTGTACTATGAGCAGCAGCATATGCCAGGCTTTGGGGTCAGATAGCCCGGGATCCAATCCGAGTCCCACCCCTTTTTAGCTGTCTGATCTTAAGCAAATTTCTTAATCTTACTTAGCCATGCCTGCCTCTTTTCTAAAATGGGGATGACAGTAAAATAGAAGTGGGGATGATAAACCCCTTCATTTGGTTATTGATAGGATTAAGTGAGCTCATGCACGGACAACAGAGCAACAGATGGTGGCCTTTATTCTTGTTATTGTTATTATTTAAAAATCTAGGTTGGTAATTGTATCCACAATCCATTTGTGGTAACAAAGCACCACAATCTGAGTGGCTTAAAACAGCAGTAGTGTATCATTTCATAGTTCTAGGGGCTAGCAGCTGGAAGTTAAGGTGAGAGAAGGGCCCACGCTCCTTCTGAAACCCGCAGGGGAAACTTCCTTGTCTCTCCCTAGCTTCTGGTGTTTGCCAGCTGTCTCTGGGGTTCCTTGGCTTGGAGAGGCACCACTCCAGTCACAGAGCATGTTCTCCATGTGTGTCTCACCTGATCTCTCATGAATGCCTGTCCCTGTGTCTAAATTTCCCCTTTTTACAAGGTTTCAGTCATATTGAATTAGGGCTCACACTCGTAGCCTCATTTTAAATTGATTACCTCTGCAAAGATCCTGTTTCCAAATGAGGTTGTCTTCTGAGGTACTTGGATTCGGACTCCAACGTATCTATTCCTGGAGAGGGGAGGACACAATTCACCCCACAATGGTAATACAAGTTCTTTTTTTCAAAAATTCTCCAAAATAAGAACTAGTGTCTGGCATTTTGCTATCTCAAACCTCTTCCCCACAAGATGTTATCATCACAGAGATTTTGCTCAGCAAGAATGCTCAAATGTAAAAACATAAACTCTGAAGTTGGTTCTATTTGTCAATAAACTTGAAAGCAAGGAATTTGCTTTGTTTAGACAGGGAGACCTTCTTTCTAGCAGTATCATGTTCCAGATCATCTCTGTTTCCAGTAAACTGCCCACTGCCTTTCAGGTAGACAGGCGAGAGCCAGACCCCATTCTTTCATGGGCGAAAGCCAGTCTCTTCCCTGCTTGATTTCAGATGGTCATCAAAGCCCATCCTCTGGGTCTTTGGTTTGCAACAGAGACCAATATTCCTGTTTTACCTCACGTTTGGAGTGCACTTGGCAATACCAGGAAGTGGGGGTGCTGTCAGCTGCTCTTAGTGGAATAAGGGAAAATGTTGTAAGTTCTTTGAGTTGGAAAAGATATATTAGATATCACCTACTTAAATGGTTCCCAAGTCTGGCTATGGGTAGGGGTCTTCCCCAGGTGATGTGGTTATGGCCCACCTGGCTCCAGCATTTGGAAGTCACTGACAGATGGGGAGCTGTGGCCCACAGAGGCTGACTGACTCCACATGGCCTCTCAGTAGTTAAATAGTTGACTGACTACAAGTTAAGGCTGGTCCCACTGCCCCAGCGCCTTTCTCTGCCAGTGCCAGGGCATTCATACGGGTGTTATGTGCAAGAGGATCACAAAGGCTCTCCCACTGCTTGGGGCAGTTACAGAGAGCCTTTCAAGGGCACCGTAGTTAGTGGTGTTTGTGATTTCTTCAACATGTAAAATAGCGTTGCAATGGTTGGACAGGCTTGGTGTGTCCCTTCTAAGGGTTCTGTCTTTTACATTCTTTGTTCTGGCTTAATTTTTTTACTATAGCAAATCATGCAGTCACATTCTAAAATATAAACTTGTTTTTTTCCCCAATGTGGGAGAAGTAACACCTCATAGGGTGGTGGAAATATTTGGAGGGCCTGATACCTGGTAGACAGTGTATAAATGGTGGTGGTATTATCATGAAAAATTATGTTTTGAGGACATGGCAGGACTTTTTTCTGTCATTTGCTTGAGGCCTTCTGCACATATCCTTCCAAGGGAGAAGAATGGGCCTGCATTCTACTTGAGAAGAGTTAAGTGGTATGATTGGATGTGGTCTCACTTTGCTATCAGAAGAAGGAGGCATTCTCTCTGGCCACCTAGCCCCCTTTTTGGTCTACTATCAGTGGATTTGAAATAGCAACCCTTTACTTTGCACAAATGACATTAATGCAGGAGAAGCAAGTTACATTTGGGAGGGCAGATCAAACGCAAGGTAGAAAAGTGTAGTTGGCTTTGGAGAGGACCTGGTGCCAGGCCTGAGAGGGTAGGGTATGCAGTTAATGACAACCCCTGCAAGGGAAGCAGGCAAGGAAGGCAGCAAAGACAGACAGTCTTGTACATTTTAGAATTCTGCTCAGACCCGCCCTGCCTGGTGGTATAGGGCCCAAGGGCAGGCTACCCCTAGATGTGCTATTGTGACATGCACATTATTTTGGACTGAAAATCATCAAGGCCCAAGAGACTCTGACACTCCTCCATACCCCGAACTGCATAGAAAGAATTTAGATAGAGGACGTGCACCAGGAGGAGAGCTATCACCATAGATAGCTATTTTATAATATAAACTAAGTGTGGTACACAGGGAGGGATGTGACAGTCTGTTGGTTTTCTCATTGTGACCCATAATTTCTGTGTGGCCCATCATGTAATTTTTTTTTACCAAACATTTAGTTTTTTCATATTCCTGTGAATTACTTCCTTTTTCCTTTGAAGTCTCACACCCCCTACCCTCTTCTGCTTAGTTCAGGATGACCTATTATGCCTCATTCTCCCTGTTTTTGGAACCCATGTCTATTGTTTGCCTGCATGTATGTAATTAAACTTTGTTTTTTCCTCCTGTTAATATGTCTCACATCAATTTGATTCTTAGACCAGCTAGAAGAACCTTGAAGAGCAGAGGAAATTTCTTTCTTCCCAACAGCGGACTTAATTTTAAGCCTTAAATTATTTCCCCAATTTTGACTGGTCCCCATGAGCAGGATGCTCCTCTGGCCAAGCTCCACCCGGTCTTGTCATCTTAAGGACCAAGGCCTCCCGCATACATCGAGTAGCACAAATGAGCGGTAGATAGATAGACGGAGAACAGCTCTGAAAGTCTCAATTGTGTGCCTTGAGGGCACATTCCCTCTCCCCTGGAGCCCCGGGAAGGGCTGCTGTAACCCTGAAAAGGACTCAAACAGGTCTGTGGGAGCCAAATCGACCCTATTTTCAAAAGCTTATCTTTTGCTCTCTGTGACTGGCTCACTGAGTCCAGTTGTATTAACACAAGGGCAAATGCTGCTCTGTGTGTGAGTATGCTCTTCATTCCTCACAATGCCCGGATGTTATTTATACTGCAAATCTCTTTGCTTCTAAAGGTTTCTAAGTCCTTCGATGTAGTGATTATCAATCACTTAACATATTAACAATGAAGTTTCTAGACAAAGCATAGATCCAGGTCATTTCTTCTCTCGGAGACTTGGTGTGCTACGGAAAGGAAGGTTGTCTGAGCAACAACCAAGGGTCCTCATGCCGACAAAGTCCTGTATCTCAGAAAGCACTGCCCAGCGCTCCCCACGATGGGGAGAATGCAGGGCAATGCTGTCAACCGTAAGAAATGGGAAAGTAGGATAAAATGTGTGTCAAGCCCTCTCTCAAAGAGGAAGAATTAATCCATTCATTCTTCTTTTTTCTTTCATTCAACAAACATGTATTGAGCACCCAGGATGCATAAAGGACCAGCAAAGAGATTGACATGGTTCCAAGGGCCTTCTAATGGAAGGAAATGGGGCAGACCACAGACTCTCGGAAGGGCTTGTGCTGGGGAAGAGATCGTGCAGGAAGTGACAGGGAGTACAACCTGTGCCCTTTGATTTACAAAATCCTGCCTAGTTTCCCCATGGGTACCTTCATTTTTTAGTCATGTACCCCTATTTTGGGCTCACAACACTTATTTTGGTTAGCCATGGGGTAACAGGATAAGGAAAAAGCACCTCCCACCCCTCCCCACCACCCCTAAAGTCAGAGGGGATGCCGAGGGCGGCACTGCCCCGGTCCCCTGGCGGTGGTGTCCTTGCAGCCGCTCCGCCTCAGAGGCGTGCTGAGCTGGCCCTTCATGATCCCTGCCTGAGTCTGGGAGGAGGTGGGACTGGGCCAGCCCTGCCTGCGGCTCTTTTCTTTTAAAGCGTCTTTTCTGGATCGTGTAATAAATCCGCCCACCTGTCTGTGATAAAGGAAGGAGGGGTTATTATCTCTCATATTTCACACACAAAAATATTAAAAACTAAAAGCTTAAGTAATATTCTCAAGGTCATACGGGTGAATTACTAACAGAGACAGTGAAAGGATTCCGGTTTCTGGTCTTTCCTGCTTGTAGCCTCCGTGTTAGATCGTGCTGTCTCTTTAAACCCCACATTTAATTAGGACTAGGGGCTGTAGCTGTGAGTTAGTTCCTTAACTTTCCTCATGAAAAAAACAAAAACAAAAACAAAACACAACGTGGAGCAACGCTTGCTTTCCTAATCTGCTACTGCAACACCGCTTTATGACCTCACTGGGCAAGGCTAAAAGAGCGTCGGATTTTCCCCTCAGCACGTATGACTATCCTTGGTCTTTCAGCAATTGCTGTTCCGCAGCAGCTGTCTTTACAGAGCCTGGAGAGCTCTGAAGATGGGCCGGACTCCAGCTGCTGGTGAGCAAGTGCTCACTATTTATAGCAAGAGGGGGGCCTGCAAAGGAATGGAATTTTTTCCTCCTAAGCGGTTTTGATGCGACCAGCAAGAAGTAGACTCTGATAGATGCCAATTGTATTACGTGAATGAAATCTATTACAATACTTCTCAAACGTGAGCAGGTATTCGAATCGCTGGAGTGGTTTGTTGAAACACAATTTGCTGGGTCCCACACCCAGAGTGTCTGTGTCAGTAGGTGGGCTGGGGGACACACACACTCAAGAATGTGCATTTCTAACAAGCCCTCTGCTATGCTGATGGCTGGAGAACCACTGCTCTGTTATAATGGGTGGGGTATTCAGGCGAGGGTCATCTTATATGGCAGCAGATTGAACCAAAGAGATGCACTGATATGCATCAAAAATCTGGTGATTTTACTGTGCTTGTCAAATCAATTTCCAAAGCAAGAGTTATTTTCTAAATAAAGAAAACTACATAAAATTGAAAGAGGATTCAAAAGAAATATGTATATGTACTATTAGAAATAATTTTTCATCTTGGTGATATAATGACTTATAAGAAATATATATTTGGTCATTCATATTTCCCAGGTATATGTGGTCTTCATCCACTGGTCCTGAAAAAGCTTGAGAGCCATTAAAAATGAAAGGGGTGGGTTGTTATGTTAATGAGAGATTTTTTGATCTCACCCAAGGGCTGGGGAGAGGTTGAATCAGCCAATGGCCAGTGATTTAGTCAATCATGACAATGCAGCAAAGCTCTCACAAAATCCCGGTAGAAGAGCATTTTGCTCTTTTTTGTATCCCACTTGTCTGTTGGACAGAGCCTCCATGTTTGGGGAATCAGAATGCTTTCCCATGCCACCAAGCCAGGCCCCAAGCTCCATGAGGATAGAAGCTCCTCTGTTTGGGACCCTGCCCTATGTAAGCGTAAGTGTTTTCCTGAGTTCTGTGAGCTGCTATAGCAAATTAATCAACCCTAATGGGGAGGCAGTGGGAACCTCCGATCTGTAGCTGGTAGGTCTGAAGCATGGTAAACAGCCTGTGGCTTGCACCTGGTGTCAGGGATGGGGGGGTGGGGGACAGTTTTGTAGGATAGAGCCCTTAATCTGGGGAATCTGGTGCTGTCTTTGGACAGATGGTGTCAGAATTGAGTTAGATTCTTGGACCCTCTAGTGGTGTCAAGAATTGCTTGGTGTCGTGAGTGGGAAGACCCTCTCCCTACCACACACGCACTAGAATCGAGTCAGGAGCCCTAAAGGAGTCTCTCTTCTTTGTCCGTGAAAAAAATACAATTATTTTGATCATCTTATCATATCATAATATTTGGAGTCAAGGCTGGCAGATCTGACCACTCCAAGCAGAGCCATGGCCGTGGCTGATGAGGCCGTCAATCTTTGAGGGCCAGGGACACTCCAGTGGGCAAGCACTGAGGGACCATGGTTAATCTGCTGAGCAGACCAGCACCTTAGCTCTGCCCTTTCAATGTCTTGCATGAGATTGTCCTGTTTAGGTTTTCTGCTTCTTTTTGAATGAATTTTAGTATTTTCCATTTTTCTCATGAATTACCCATTTCACTCAGCTTTTCAAAATATTAGTACAGAGTTATACAAATAATTCCACAAGAATTATAGTTTCCTATGTACAAATGTGGAATCATTATATTACACCTGAAACTAATTTTGTGTATCAATTATATCTCAATAAAATGAATAAATGTTTTTTAAAAAGAATTATAGTTTTCTGTAAGTGTGTGCTAATCTATTTTCTAATTCCCAACTTTATTTGTATTTTTCCCTGTTTTTTCTTGATGAGGCTAACTTCATGGAATATTCATGTGGTTGCTGTTTTCTTTTTTTCAGTGACCCAGCTCTAGATTTCTGTACCAAAATTAAGACCTGCAAAGGGTCTGAGATTTTATCCTATTTGCAGACTAATAGGCCGCTCTGCTGGCAGAACGCACAAGCCTCTGGGGTGGAAGAGAGAATATGAGCACTGTTGCTACTCGCCAGGTGGACCCCGCGATGCCTGCTCACAGGGTGGGTTGGGTTAAGGGAGAGGAATCAGAGTCCTGATCTCAGGGAACTTGAATCTTTTAAAATGGACTGTAAGAATGTCTGCCCATGCCTCCAGGTAGAGGCATCCTCTCTGTCTTCCAAAGCTGTTTGCTACACAAACATTCTTGAAAAGATAGCCTAAAACAAAAGCAGCCCCTGGGTCTGCTCCTGAGATGTGCAGGAGTGCAAGAGACATGTGGAGCATGGGCGCCCAACAGTCAATGCCACTGGTTTTGTTTTCAGCTTTAGTATATTCTGCTTTCATTTTTAATTCCTTCCTCTACTTTCCTTAGATTTTAAAAAGACGTTTTCTTTCTTGTTGAATAGTCACTTCCTTCACATTCATCCTTTTTAAACTAAAAAGGGTTTGAGATTACAACTTTTTCTCTGAACAAATCTTTGACTACATTTCAAAGATATATATGAGTAGTGTTTTCCTGATCATTATTAGCTTTTGCTCCTTATTTACGCAAGTCAAAGGCTTTGAACTAAATTAATCATCTTTAGGTCTCCTTGCTTTCTTACTTTACATAGGAAACGATTGTCTTTTCTTTATTATTGTAGCTCTGTTTTTTATATTTTTAAAAAGGAATTATAGTTTCCTATATATGTGTGATAATCTATTTTCATAACTAACTTTATTTGTATTTTTCCCATAGCTATAAAGCCCTTTTTAACAGGATCTCTGTGACTTGTGTGCTAAGCAAGGTTAAATTGTACTTCATGACAACTTAAAAGGAAATGAACTTGGAAGGAGGCTCAAGTCCTGCTCTGCCACCTCTTCTTACTGGTAACCAAATAAACCACCCACTCTGAGTCTCACTTTTAGCCACAAATGTAGGATTGAATTACATTATCTCTAAAATCGTTTTTGATTTGCGACCCTAAGAGATTTGGAATTGTTTCAATTAAACTGGTTTAGTGATTTCTATGCTGTCTTGTTAATTGAGGCAGTATGGCCAAGAATAAAAACCGCTGGCCTTGGAAGCTGGAAAAGCTGAGGTTGGCCCTTGCCCCAGGCAAGCAAATGCTTCAATTTCCTCACATATTTTCTTGCATGACATCCTCAGAGGAAATCATATGGCCGTGGAGGTTCATATCCTCCCCCTCTGTGGCAAGAAGCCAGCTCAGCTGGGTCGTTCACTAGGGGAGGAAGAGGTGGATGTCAGAGGCCGAGCCCTGGAGCCTCCCACTCTAACAAGGCTGCTTCGCAGCTCAGGAAGCTCCGTTACTACAGAGTCATCCAGGTTTCCTGCACTGCTGTCCCCAAATGCGTGTAGAGCACCGAAGTGCAGACTCCGTCTTCTGAGATCTTTCCATGGTGTGTCTGCCCTCCAGCGCCGCGTTTCACTCACCCCTCTGGGGGACTATGGGACCTCAGAGTCTCATGAACACTCCTTCTGTGCTTGTAAGTTTTTCCTCAATAAATCCTATTTTTAATGCACACCATGTATGCTGTTAATATATGTGTACTCCTGTCCTTTTGTTGCACACCCCACACAATTTGAAGAGTGTCATGCTGAGTGCTTTACAACACACTTGATAGGTGTGTTTTCCCCATTTTATAAAAAGGGGAAACTCTGTGCTCAGAACAGTTAAGCCATTTGTCCAATGTCACATTGCTTAAGAGGCAATGCTAGAGTTTGGATCCAGATTGTTCGGTTTTAGGGCCCAAACTTTCAACTCTAAGAGGCACCTTTCACATCCTAGACATCACAAATGATTTCCCTGCAGATGGCCTTAAATGGTTTTATGCAAAAAAAATCATTCTAGTATAATAATTTTTAAATAGATAAAGGTAGAGTGTAAGACACTCCTTTTCTAATTTGTCTAAAAGCACCTTATGGGCAGGCAGCAGCCTTGAGGACTACGACTGCGTCACAGGAGGCAGTTGTGGTGACAGAAACGAGTTTTTGTTTGAATGAAATGTTTAAGGCACGTTCAGCACTCATGAGAATGCAAAGCCTCCGAGGGAAGAAAGGAGGGAAGGCAGGCCAGAGGGGGTGGTTCCACGGCCTCAGCGCATTGACCCCCGAGGGCCTGGGGCCAGAGCGCCCAGCACAAGCCAGCTCTGAACTCTTCCCTGCTGCCTGGTTGACAGTTCTTTCCCAGATCTCCTAGGAAAATGATTGGGACCTACAGTGTCTGTCAAAGTTCCACATTGTCACTTGAAGGAAATAATTTGTTGTCCTATTGTTGATAGGGAAGTCTGTGACCAGGAACATCTGTTTTGTGAACATGGGGGGTTGGGGGTGGGAATTTTCATTTTTAAGAGATTAACTTTATGATGTTTGATGAGCTAAAAATGACCCTTTGGCTTCACAGTGCTTCAGACCCATGTGGGACTGTAGATGTCCCCTACCTTCCTGACTGCATTTTGTTACAAAATGCCCTTTAATTCTTTTCCATAAGGCTCCAATGTCCTACTTCCACATGCTATTTTCAGTTTTTGTGAGCAAAATACTCTTCTGAGATCTGCCAGCACTCATATATATATTAACTCATTCCCTTCTTTTCTCCAGGGCTCAGCAAATGACAGATTCTCTGTGTCCAAGCAGAGCCCAGCCTTCTAGAATCTCCCTTGACTCAACTTGCATCTGGCTTAACCAGATTATTACCTCAGGACAGCCAGCTATTCTCAAAGTGCCCCCAAGAGGACTTGTAACAGCAAATATGTGTGTACACTTTGAACACCTAGATATGCATATGTATGCATCCATGGCTGGTGGTGTGCCTAACAGTGAGGTGAATGTTCACAAGGAGCTTGTGAAGTAAAGCACAAGACTTTGCTGTCACACTATAAATTCATACACCCAATTGCAGATGCATAAGAGAGCCACACAGAAACACACACACATATCCATAAACAAATATGTTACCCCGAGAGTGCAGATGGATGCATGGGGGCCTTCCTGTAAGAAGCATACAAAAGCCGTCATAGACTCCTGATGTAAAAGGATGCCAAGAACTAGGAGGAAGGTATAATGGCACACACTCAATAAGGAAACTGCCTTGAGAATAGGTTCACAGTCTGCCAAAAGCAAAAAATGAGTCTCAAAAATCAAAGGGCCCTGGGATTTCACGTTAGTATAGCTGACAGCTTGGGATCTAGGAAAATAAATAATTTCAAGTTGCTGTGATTCCTCAGCACTATCAGGAGGGGGAACTTTGATCTACACAGGAATGTGCCTGGTAGAAAAGTGGTTTTATTTAAGTTGTATTAATGATTTGAATGAGTGTCCTTTAAATTTATGTAGTTTCCAATTTATTGATTGCAAGTTCTTATATATTAGCCTTCTGATGATTAATTTGTCTCCCTGAGAGCTCTCTACTGCTCAACTCAACAGAATTTTAGTAATGCTGAAGATAGTTCCCCTTGGAGTTTTTTTGGGTGCTTCCTAGGGAAATATTAAATCAGATATATCTCCCACTGCAAAAATAATGTGTAATGTGGTGTATAAATTAGTCTCCTGATAGTTTGGTTAATATGAATTCATTCAGTAGAACTGGAGCTAAGGAAACTGAGTTTCTTATCTTTAACATCAGCCAAGATAGTACTTCAGGGAATTCACCCTAACCCCTCAGAAATAGTCTCATAGCTTTCACTCATTCATTCACTCACTCACTCACTCGTTCAACAAATATTCATTTATCATGTAATATGTGCCAAGCTACCTGTTAGGTGGTAGGGATACATTAGTGAACAAAATACACAAAACTCTTGTGAAACTTATATTCTAATGGAGATAGAACCTTGGAATCCTTTCATGGAGCTTCATATGGGTTGTAGTTACTCATCTGTGTGATCATTCGATTGTCAATTTTTTCCTCTTCTGTAGGTCCATGAAGACAGTACAGGTCAGCTTTGCTATCTGTTGTACATCTAACACTCACACAGTACCAACATACAGAAGGCACTCTAAGTGTTTTGAGTAAATTAGTAAATTCTCCAAGCTTCATAACTGGACTCTGGGCCTCAAGCAACTGATGCTAAACCCTCGGAACCTTTAACAAGTATGCATGCTTGGAAATTACTAATGGGCATTGCTCTCTTAGTACATGATCTCTTTACATGTCATAGAAATACAGTCATAGAAAAGTAAAGCAGTCCGATCAGGACAAGAGAGGCCCTGAGTTTAGCTTTACTGAACTGCCCTCAGCATCTTCATGGTGCATAAGCTAAACTGAGAGTTGGTGGTCTCACCACAACTCTCTGTGAGCACTGTTTGAGTGGCCCTGCAGCAGGGCTTGGGGAAGCCTTCATAGCCAGATGGAGAAAATGGTGAGAAGCCCAGGATACTGCAGCAAGAACTGAAATGAGGCCAGGTTGTTAAGCAAGGAGCCCCCCACCCGACCCCTACACTGTAGCTGCATTGCCCGCCCTGGAGTTGCTGAACCAGCTGCTGCCAGGTTCTGCATTTGAGGCTCCTAGCACCAGGAGGAAGAGGAATCCTGTCTAGAGACTAGCAGACTGCAGCCAGCAGACACCCAGACACAAGCACTAAACCAGGGTCACACCCTCCACCTAGCACCATGGGGACAGTAAAAAATGTGCTAGTTAAGCACTTCAGAAAGATGCCTGAACTGGCTGGTTATCCTGCCATGGTTCAGGTGAAAACATTTGTCAACAGGGAATGAATGACAGTAAAGAAAGAACCCTGGAGCACAGCTACACTGGGACAATCCAGGGGGAAAGTACCAGATTTTGTTACTTGGATCATACCAAGCTAGGGAACCCTTCCTCTTCCCCTCTTGGGGAGGCAAATGCAGGTCTCACCCATTTCCTTGTCTTATTATATTCAACATTCCTCTTCTGTTGGAGAACTGATTAGACTCTCTGTTCTAGGACAAGCCCAGGACACAAAGGTCCCTCCTCTTATATACACAGGAGCTGTTTTAGGAGAGAAGCAAGGGGAGGGAAAGGCTACCTGAAAGACAGAGGTTTTCAAAGCTTTTGTAATTAACTTTACTGACTATTATTTACATACAATAAAATCACAGATTTTAAGTACATAGTTTGAATTTTGACAAAGGTACTCATGTAACCACTTCCCCAATGAACAAAAGTCCATCACCACAAAAGTGCAGTCAGTCCTGAAGGAGTGAGCATTTTTATCCAAAAAGATTGAATCCTAAAATGAATGACATAATCATATCAAAACAAACTTAAACATGGTAGGGCCTGTTAATTTTCCTTCAATACTTTCATAGCTTCAGAGCTAAGGAAAAAGATCAAATTAATTACAGGCAAAAAGTAGCTACATTTTATCTGTATATCTCAGTTCTAGCAGGAATGAACTTTGTGTCCTTGCTATATTTGAGAAGTTGAAGGAGTTGATGTTGGAAACTAAGAGAATTAGAAATAGGCTGGCACAGGGGAAAGAGAATATTTAGATAAAAAGATAGAAACAAAAAACACAGTACAACCATATCCATAACAGCATTGTTCATAATAGCTGTGAACAAAAATAAGTGGAAGAAACTTGAGTCCATTGGTGGATGAATGGATAAACCAAATATAGTGTGTACACACACACACACATGATGGAATATTATTCAGCCTTAAAAACGAAATTGTGACACATGCTATGACATGGATGAACCTTGAGGCTATTATGCTAAGTGAATAAGCCAGTCACAAAAAGACAAATACTGAATGATTGATTCCACTTATACGAGGTGCCCAGAGTGGTCAAATTCATAGAGACAGAAAGTAGAATGGTGGTTGCCTAGGGGAAGGGGAATGGGGAATTGTTTCATGGGCATAGAATTTTGCAAGATAAAAAGAGTTCTGGAGAAGGATGGTAGTGATGGTTGCCCAACAATGTGGATGTACTTAATGCCACTGAACAGTACACTTAAAAATGGTTAAGATATATTATGCTGGGATTAAAGACAGCAGCATGAGAGGTAAGACAGAGACCTCCTCCTAAAACCACATATAATATGAAAATATAATTAATACAACTAATCCTGAAAAAGCAACAGGAAAGAAGGCTGCATCAGACTGCATACACCTGGAGAAAAGGGCAGACCTCATGGAACAGGGTAACATACCAAAGCTGTGATCTGGCAGGGCCCAAGTCCTTCACCCACCCAGCTCACCGGTCAGAGGAAGAGAAACAGAGTGGAAAGGGAGTGGAGGCCTCAGACTGCTGAACACCTAGCTCTGGAGATCTGCTCTGGGAGCACGAACCTATACTGCATGGTGCTCTGGTGATTTAGTGGGGTTGGAAAGCTAAGAAAGGTGAATAGGAGAGATGGAGATTCCAGCTGCTTGTGGAAAACAGAGATTCATACCTGGCTGATCTGGGTAGGCAGTCTGAGAGACTTCCTAAAAGCAAGAGGGCTGCTAAAGGGGCAAGAATTGCACAGAGCTTGCTGCTCAGGAGAAAGGACAGGTACACAAAATTGTCTGGGTGCACACTGCGCCGCAGGTTGGGAGCTTAAACGATCTTCAGGTGCTCAATCCCCCTGGCTGGCTATGCAGCTCCAAGCCCCCCACCGTGATACACAGCCTGCTGTGTCTTCCTTCCAGCTAGCCTGCACCTGGCTCAGGCTCACAAACAGGCAATCCCTGCCCTGGCATCAGGCCAGCCAGAGGGAAGCCCCACCTATGGCAGCTACAAACACAAAGCATAGAGGCTTACACCTGTGTGTTTGGCCAACTGGTTCTGGTACTGGAGACAGGCATAGCAGTCGGGGAGCAGGAAACAGTTTTTTCCTCCCCACAAGCACCAACACCGCTCCCCTGCAACACCTAACATTGCTCCCGGGACTGAGCAGCTCCAGAGAGTAGAGCTTCTGGGCACTAGAGGGCACCACAGACAAATTATGAAATGTCAAAGGAACCTGGTTCAAAGCAAAATTATGAATACACCCGAGAAAGACCCAAATGAAATTGACCTCATGAATCTTCCTGAAAGAGATTTCAAAATAAAAATCATTAACATGCTCATGGAGGTACAGAAAAATATTCAAGAACTCAGGAACGAATTTAGGATAGAGATCCAATCGTTGAAGAACACAATGGAGGGTGCAGATTAGATATGGTGGAGGAGATGTTAAATGAAATAGAAATTAGGAAAGAAGAATACAAAGAAGCTGAGGCACAGAGAGATAAAAGGATCTCTAATAATGAAAGAATATTGACAGAACTGTGTGACCAGTCCAAACAGAACAATATTCGTATCATAGGGATACCAGAAGAAGAAGAGAGAGAAAAAGAGATAGAAAGTGTCTTTGAGGAAGTAATTGCTGAAAACTTCCCAAATCTGGAGAAGGAGATAGTCTCTCAGGCTATGGAGGTACACAGATCTCCCAACACAAGGGACCCAAGGAGGATAACACGAAGACATATAATAATTAAAATGGCAAAGTTCAAGGATAAGGACATACTATTAAAAGCAGCTAGAGAGAGAAATAACATCACATACAAAGGAAAACACATCAGGCTATCATCAGACTTCTCAGCAGAAACCTTACAGGCCAGAAGGGAGTGGCATGTTATATTTAATGCAATGAAGCAGAAGGGCCTGGAACAAGGAATACTGTATATAGCAAGATTAACATTTAAATTTGAAGGAGGGATTAAACAATTTCCAGATAAGCAAAAATGAGGGAATTTGCCTCCCACAAACCATCTCTACAATGTATTTTGGAGGGACTGCTATAGATGGAAGTGTCCCTAAGGTTAAATAGCTGTCACTGGAGATAATAAAAAGGGATAGAGAAAGAGTACAGAATATGATACTTAATATATAAAGAATGGAGGAGGAAGAAAAGGAGGAGAAAAAAAAGAACCTTTAGATTGTGTTTGTAATAGCATACTAAGTGAGTTAAGTTAGACTCTTAGATAGTAAGGAAGTTACTCTTGACTCTTTGGTAACCACAAACCTAAAGCCTGCAGTGACAATAAGTACATACCTATCGATAATCACCCTAAATGTAAATGGTCTGAATGCACCAATCAAAAGACATAGAGTCATAACCGTGAATCTAAAGCCGGCAATGGCAATAAGCACGTACCTATCAATAATCACCCTAAATGTAAATGGTCTGAATGCACCAATCAAAAGACATAGAGTTAATGAATGGATAAAAAAACAAGACCCATCTACATGCTGCCTACAAGAGACTCACTTCAAATGCAAAGACATATACAGACTAAGAGTGAAGGGATGGAAAAAGATATTTCATATAACTAATAGGGAGAGAAAAGCAGGAGTTGCAGTACTTGTATCAGACAAAATAGACTTCAAAACAAAGAAAGTCACAAGAGACAAAGAAGGACATTACATAATGATAAAAGGGTCAGTCCAATAAGAGGCTATAACCATTATAAATATCTATATGTACCCAACACAGGATGACCTACATATGTGAAACAAATACCAATAGATATAAAAGGGGAAATAGAATGCAATGCATTCATTTTAGGAGACTTCAACACACCACTCACTCCAAAGGACAGATCAACCAGACAGAAAATAAGTAAAGAGACAGAGGCACTGAACAACATATTAGAACAGATGGACCTAACAGACATCTACAGAACACTCCATCCAAAAGCAACAGGATACACATTCTTCTCAAGTGCACATGGAACATTTTCAAGAATTGATCATATATTAGGCCACAAAAAGAACCTCAGTAAATTCAAAAAGATTGAAATTTTACCAACCAGCTTCTCAGATCACAAAGGTATGAAACTAGAAATAAATTACACAAAGAAAACAAAAAAGCCCACAACACATGGAGGCTTAATAACATACTCCTAAATAATCAATGGATCAATGGCCAAATAAAAACAGAAATCAAGCAATATATGGAGGCAAATGACAACAATAATTCAACACTGCAAAATCTGTGGGATGCAGCAAAGGCCGTGCTAAGAGGGAAGTATATTGCAATACAGGCCTACCTCAGGAAAGAAGAACAATCCCAAATAAACAGTCTAAACTCACAGTTAATAGAAAAGGAAGAACAAATGACACCCAAAGTCAGTAAAAGGAGGGACATAATAAAGATTAGAGCGGAAATAAATGAAATTGAGAAGAACAAAACAATAGAAAGAATCAATGAAAGTAGGAGCTGGTTCTTCAAGAAAATAAAACAGATAAACCCCTAGTCAGACTTATCAATAAAAAAAGAAATTCTACTCACATCAACAGAATCAGAAATGAGAAAGGAAAAATCTCTACATATACCACAGAAATACAAAGAATTACAAGAGAATACTATGAAAAATTATATGCTAACAAACTGGATAACCTAGAAGAAATGGACAGCTTTCTAGAAAAATACAACCTTCCAAGACTGACCAAGGAAGAAACAGAAAATCTAAACAAACCAATTACCAGCAATGAAACTGAATTGGTGTTCAAAAAATGACCCAAGAAAAAAACCCTGGGACCAGATGGATTCACCTCTGAATTTTATCGGACATTTAGAGAGACATAACACCCATTCTCCTTAAATTTTTCCAAAAGATAGAACAGGAGGGAATACTTCCATACTCCTTCTATGAAGCCAGCATCACTTTAGTACCAAAACCAGGCAAAGACACCATAAAAAAAGGAAATTACAGACCAATATCCCTGATGAACATAGATGTAAAAATATTGAACAAAATATTAGCAAACCGAATTCAAAAATACATCAAGAGGATCATACACCATGATCAAGTGGGATTCATCTCAGGGATGCAAGGATGGTACAAAATTTGAAAATCCATCAACATCATCCACCACATCAACAAAAAGGAGAACAAAAACCACATGGTCATCTCCATAGATGCTGAAAAAGCATTTGACAAAATTCAGTATCCATTCATGATAAAAGTCTCAACAAAATAGGTATAGAGGGCAAGTACCCTAACATAATAAAGGCCATATATGACAAACCCACAGCCAACATCATATTTAACAGCGAGAAGCTGAAACCTTTTCCTCTAAGATTGGGAACAAGACAGGGATGCCCACTCTCCCCACTTCTATTCAACAGAGCACTGGAGGTCCTAGCCACGGCAATCAGACAAAACAAAGACATAAAAGGCATTCAGATTGGTAAGGAAGATGTCAAACTGTAACTGTTTGAATATGACATGATATTGTACATAAAAAACCCTAAGGAATCCACTCCAAAACTACTTGATCTAATATCTAAATTCAGCAAAGTTGCAGGATATAAAATTAATACACAGAAATCTGTTGCATTTCTATACACTAATGATGAACTAGCAGAAAGAGAAATCAGGAAAACAATTCCATTCACAATTGCATCAAAAAGAATAAAATACCTAGGAATAAACATAACCAAGGAAGTGAAAGACCTATGCCCTGAAAACTACAAGACACTCTAAGAGACATTAAAGAGGACACTAACAAATGGAAATTCATCCCATGCTCTTGGGTAGGAAGAATTAATATTGTTAAAATGGCCATCCTGCCTAAAGCAGACTACAGATTCAATGCAATCCCTATCAAAATACCAACAGCATTCTTCAGTGAACTGGAACAATTAGTTCTAAGATTCATATGGAACCAGAAAAGAACCTGAGTAGCCAAAGCAGTCCTGAAAAGGAAGAATAAAGCAGGGGGGATCTTGCTTCCCAACTTCAAGCTCTACTACAAAGCCACAGTAATCAAGACAATTTGATACTGGCACAAGAACAGAACCATAGACCAGTGGAACAGAATAGCGAGTCCAGATATTAACCCAAACATATATGGTCAATTAGTATAGTATACAATAAAGGAACCATGGATATACAATGGGGAAATGACAGCCTCTTCAACAGCTGGTGTTGGCAAAACTGGACAGCTACATGTAAGAGAATGAAACTGGATTACTGTCTAACTCCATACACAAAAATAAACTTGAAGTGGATCAAGGACCTGAATGTAAGTCATGAACCCATGAAACTCTTAGAAGAAAATATAGGCAAAACTCTCTCGAATATAAACATGAGCAGCTTCTTCATGAACATGTCTTCCCGGGCAAGGAAAACAAAAGCAAAAATGAACAAGTGGGACCATATCAAACTAAAAAGCTTCTGTATAGCAAAGGACACCATCAGTAGAACAAAAATGCATCCTACAATATGGGAGAATATATTCATAAATGACATATCCGATAAGGGGTTGACATCCAAATTATATGAAGAGCTCACGTACCTCAACAAACAAAAAGCAAATAAGCCAATTAAAAAATGGGCAGAGGATCTGAACAGACACTTCTCCAAAGAAGAAACTCAGATGGCCAACAGGGACATGAAAAGGTGCTCCACATCGCTAATCATCAGAGAAATGCAAATTAAAACTACAATGAGATATCACCTCACACAAGTTAGGATGGCCACCATCCAAAAGACAAACAACAACAAATGTTGGGGAGGATGTGGAGGAAGGGTAACCCTCCTATACTGCTGGTGGGAATGTAAATTAGTTCAACCATTTTGGAAAGCAGATGGAGGTTCGTCAGAAAACTCAAAATATAAATACCATTTGACCCAGGAATTCCACTCCTAGGAATTTACCCTAAGAATGAAACAGCCCAGTTTGAAAAAGACATAGGCACCCTTATGTTTATTGCAGCACTATTTACAATAGCCAAGAAATGGAAGCAGCCTAAGTGTCCATCAGTAGATGAATGGATAAAGAAGAAGTGGTACATATACCCAATTGAATATTATTCAGCCATAAGAAGAAACAAATCCTACCATTTGCAACAACATGGATGGAGCTCAGTGAAATAAGCCAAGCAGAGAAGACAAGTACCAAATGATTTCCCTCATTTGTGGAGTATAACAAGGAAGCAGTAATGAAGGACCAAAACAGTAGCAGACTCACAGACTCCAAGAAAGGACTAGCAGTTACCAAAGGGGAGTGGTGGGAGAGGGTGGGTGGGGAGGGAGGGAGAAGGGGATTGAGGGGTATTATGATTAGTACACATGGTGTGGGGGGGATCACGGGGACGACAGTGTAGCACAGAGAAGACAATTAGTGACTCTGTGGCATCTTACTACAGTGATGGGCAGTGACTTCAGTGGGGTGTGGGGGGGACTTGATAACATGGGTGAATGTAGTAACTACAATGTTTTTCATGTGAAACCTTCATAAGCGTGTATATCAATGATACCTTAATATAAAAAGAAACTGTATCAAAAAACAAAATAAAAAGAGATATACTATGCTGATGGACAGTGACTGTAATGGGGCATGTGGAGGGGACTTGATAATATGCGTGAAAGTAGTAACTATAATATTGCTCATGTGTAACCTTCATAAGATTGTTTATCAATGATACCACAATAAAAAATATTTTTTAAATGGTTAAGATACAATGACTGTAATGGGGTATGTGGTGGGGACTTGATAGTGGGGGGAGTCTAGTGAGCATAATGTTGCTCATGTAATTGTCCATTAATGATACCAAAAAAAGCATCTCAAAATTTTTAAATGGTTAATATAAATTTTATACGTATTTTACCACAGTTTAAGTAAAGCAAAGGTGGGTTGTCAAGAGAAGTACCACCTGACTCTATCTACATGGCTTGACCATGATGCATACAGCCTTCAGCAGTCCAGAGGAGTGCTGACTCACCCCTGCTCCTCTTAATCACAGGCACACCAGAGACCAAGAGGCCTTTCTACTATGATCCCCTGAAGGGGCATTTGTGGCACACACGCACATGCCTGTGCACTGGTGTGGAGCACACATCTCTAGCATTTCCCTTGGTGAAATTCAAGGTGGTAGCTGGCATGTGGACTTGTGGCAATGAGCCAATCAATAAGTATAGGTTGAGCAAGCTTTGTGATCACACTGAACTAAGTTCAGTGGAAAATGTTCATAAACTGGCAGTCCTCATCGATTTGCCAAATGACTGCTGTGTTTAAGGTATTGGGTTAGGAGTTGTGTACGTGTATGTGTGTGGGGGGATGATCAGCAGGTGGTGAGACTGAAGAGGGGAGACCTAGTTGATGTCCTTAAAGAGATCATGTTTACTAGGAGAGGTAAGCTTTTAAGTAAATAACTACAGAACATGGTTCAAAACTGTAAGTGCTGCAGTAGAAGTTGTTAGTGCCATAGTAGCCAGAATGTTGGGAGCAGGGCAACTGGAAAGGGAAACTTATCTGCACTTATCCTTACCCTGTGGTTGATAGTTTTACGGAAATAACTTCATGCAATTCTTCAAACAACTTTGAGATAGATATTATAACAGGGATCACTGAAGCTTAGAGACAGCAAGTGGCATCCCTCTCCAGATACACAGGAAGTGACAGAGTCAGGATTCAAATCCAGTCTTTCTGACTCAAAAGCCAATGTTTTATTCATTGTGTCAGTAGTCTCAAACTGGGAAACCTAATCCAGAGGTATTCTGAGATACTTCAAAGGTCATGTGGATGCAGATGGTCTTAAGGGTATGGTCAATTTTATTTTCCAAAATAGCTTAAACAAACAAACAAAAAATACCTTAAAAATCTTTCCCATCCACATGCTCTTCTGGTGCCTTGCCACATCCCCATTAGAAAGAGGACTCTATGTATCTTTCCCTTGAACTTGGGTGGGCCTTTGTGAACATCTCAACTAACAGAGTTGGCAGGAGTCATGCTACATGACCTCTGAGGCTAGCTCTCTCTTTTGGGATGCTTGCTTTTGGAACCCAGCCACCGTGCTGTGAGAAAGCTCTCCCATGGAGAGGCCCACATGAAAAGGAACTGGGTTGGGGTCCCAAGACCACCCCCAGGTTTGGTGATTGACTATGATGTCTACTGGACTCAGCATATGGTTGTAGTCATGGCTAAGCTTGATTATAGTGATAGGACACAATGCAAAATCAAGCAGATGGAAAAGTTGGATGGGGGTAAGTCCAGAGGAAACAAGGCCCAAGCCTCCAGAGCCTCCTGCCAGAAGAGTCTCACAGGACGTGCTTAATTCCTCCAGCAGTGAGCTATGGCAACATGTGTGAAATGTAGTCTACAGTGCCCAATGTATTTATTGTGGGTTGGTCATGTAGACATCCTTTGTCTAACATGCACCAAGATTCTAGGCCCCCTCAAGGTTGGAACCCTCCTAAAATCCAAATTCCCAAATGCTAGTCAAGCAAGAGCCTTGCAAGCACGCCTGAAGGAGAGCAGTCAGGCCTGCTGGGTTTACTCTTTTCTGCACAGGACCTAAAGTCTATGACCTCTGCCCTGACTAAACTCCAGTTGACAGCCATTGACAACTGGACACCCACATAAAGGACTCAACTTGGAGACACATTTTCTAGCCCTTCATCAAGCCACTCCTGCTAATGCCATATGGAAGAGAAACAACTTTCCCCTCTGAGCACTTCCCAAGTTATGGATTTGTGAGCAAAGTAAATGATTATTATTGTTTTAAGCTACTAAGTTTTATGCAGCAATAGATAGGGAATCATTTTCCAGATTCTAATCCTCTATATGTACTTGTCTAAAATTGATCGTTTTGAGAACCCTGGGTCAAGATAGACCCACTTGTCTTGCCTGTGGGGGATTACCCCCAGGCAAGTTCACTCTGGATTTGGTGAGACCAAATAACAACAAAACTTTGCCAGTAAAAGGGCTTATACCGAGCTTTATTCTCACTATGGTAGGCTGAGTGCTCGAATCACGTCTGCCTCTGGAAAGTTCAAAATTCATCTCAGTCTCTGCCTCCAGACACAGCACTGAAAGGAGCTCTTTATGTAGTAATGCAGCAATAATGACTCATTGCCAGTGGGTGTGGAAGCATTAGCCCATGCAGTAGGCCAATTACATCATCAAGCAGATTAGGGTCAGGTGAGGATCCTGTCCATACAAACTTCCATTTTCCCTACACTCCTGCACAAAAGCCATTCTTTCACTTTACAAATGAAGGTGTATACCCACCCTCCTAACTTACCAGGCTGCCCTGTCCTAGATCAGGAGTTGTAAAAGTTAACTTGTAAACAGCCAGATAGTAAATACTTCAGAATTTGTGGGCTACGTACTCTCTCTTTCCATTTTGTGTGTGTGTGTGTGTGCATGTATGTGTTATGTGTTTTACAATCCCTTAAAAATGTAAAAACCATTCTAAGCTTGAGGACTGTACAAAAGCAGGCTGGGCAGGATTTGTCCAGCACCACCTGGCCTTAGTTTGCCATCCCTTGTCCTAGACACTTTAAAAAGCCAAAAAAGAAAAAAAACACCTAGCAAATAAACAAAACAAAATCTTTAATGTAGCAAAGCAAGGGACAGTTTGAAATAATGGTGTCAATACTAAAAAAGAGAATGACTCAGATATTTGGGCAAGTTTGCTCTTGGAACCCTTTTGCAAGCCACATGTGTTCTAATTCATTGCTTTCAACTATATTGAAGGAGAACCTAATCACATTTGGATAATCTAATCACATTTTAGATCATAAAAATAATTTTAGATGTTAGTTCATTGTGTGACTTTGGTCTGTAACTTGGAAAGTATTCAGAGAATTAAGTAATACTGCAGTTAAAAATTTCATTCAATTTCACTTACTTATTCATGTAAACAATATTCTTTGATGCTTGTGTTCATATGTAGGGAAGATGGAAGTTCCTATAGGCAGGATCCTCACCTGACCCTAATATACTTGATGATGTAATTGGCCTACTGCGGCTAATGCTTCCACACCTATTGGCAATGAGCCATTATTGTTGGTGTTACTATATAAAGAGCTCCACCCAGTGCTCTATACAGAGGCAGGTAGAGACGGATCGCAAAGGAGACATGACTCTAGCACTAACCTCCCACTGTGAGAATAAAGCTTGGTATAAACCCTTTTAGCTCCAACAGTTCTGCTGTTATTCTGTCTTACCAGCTCCAGAGTGAACTTGCCTTGGAACAATCTACCTCAGGTGAGATACCATAAAAAATAAAAGTGGGAATATGATTTATGTAGATGTCAATATCATTCCAGCAACTTGTAATATTAATAAAAAAATACAAGAATTAAATGAAAAATTTTCCATCTCATTAAGAGATATATTTCCAGTAAAATTTTGCTTTTCAACTTTAGTAAATATATATATATGTGGTTCTGTTCAATTATATACTATTAATTGTAAAAATAACTCAATTCAAAGTAAACATTTTAAACACCTGGAGCCTAATAGTTACACGAAATTTAAATAAATTTCTATTTCAATTCCTATACATATATTTAGTGCAGAGATATATATGAAAGGCTGGTCAAAAATACTTTTAAGAATAAAATATATTACCTTCGTATAAAATTCAACAGAAGAAATGGAATGGAAATAAAAGCTCAAGGAGAATAAGAAATGATAAAAAATTTCCTATAGTCAAGATAAGCTTTGTCCTGTATTTTATTTATTTATTTATTTATTTTGGTATTGTTAATCTACAATTACATGTACAACATTATGGTTACTAGACTCCCCACATCTTCGAATCCGCCCCACATACCCCATTACAGTCACTGTCCATCAGTGTAGTGAGATGCTATAGAGTCACTACTTGTCTTCTCTGAGTTGTACAGCCCTCCCCGTGCCCCTGCTACCTTACGTCTGCTAATCATAATGCCCCTTTTTCCCCCTTATCCCTCCCTTCCCACCCACTTTCCTCAGTCCCTTTCCCTTTGGTAACTATTAGTCCGTTCTTGGGTTCTGTGAGTCTGCTGCTGTTTTGTTCCTTCTGTTTTTTTCTTTGTTCTTATACTCCACAGATGAGTGAAATCATTTGATACTTGTCTTTTTCGGCTTGGCTTATTTCACTGAGCATAATACCCTCTAGCTCCATTCATGTTGTTGCAAATGGTAGGGTTTGTTTTCTTCTTATGGCTGAATAATATTCCATTGTGTATATGTACCACATCTTCTTTATCCATTCATCTACTGATGGACACTGAGGTTGCTTTCATTTCTTGGCTATTGTAAATACTGCTGCGATAAACATAGGGGTGCATATGTCTTTTTCAAACTGGGCTGCTGCATTCTTAGGGTAAATTCCTAGGAGTGGGATTCCTGGGTCAAAGGGTATTTCTATTGTGAGTGTTTTGAGGAACCTCCATACTGCTTTCCTCCATACTTCATTCCCACCAGCAGTGTAGGAGGGTTCCCCTTCCTCTACATCCTCGACAACATTTGTTGTTGTTTGTGTTTTGGATGTTGGTCATCCTTACTGGTGTGAGGTGATATCTCGTTGTGGTTTTAATTTGCATTTCTCTGATAATTAGAGATGTGGAGCATCTTTTCATGTGCCTGTTGGCCATCTGAATTTCTTCTTTGGAGAAGTGTCTATTCAGCTCCTCGCCCATTTTTAAATTGGATTATTTGCTTTCTGTTTGTTGAGGCGCTTGAGTTCTTTATATATTTTGGATGTCAACCCCTTATTGGATATGTCATTTATGAATATATTCTCTCATACATATTTCTGTGTATTGATTTTGTATCCTGCAACTTTGCGAATTCAGATATTAGTTCTAGTAGTTTTGGAGTGGAGACTTTAGGGTTTTTTATGTTCAATATCATGTCATCTGCAAATAGTGACAGTTTGACTTCTTTACCAATCTGGATGCCTTGTATTTCTTTGTTTTGTCTAATTGCTGTGACTAGGACCTCCAGTACTATGTTGAATGAAGTGGGGAGAGTGGGCATCCCTGTCTTGTTCTCAATCTTAGATGAAAAGTTTTCAGCTTCTTGCTGTTAAGTATGATGTAGGCTGAGGGTTTGTCATATGTGGTCTTTATTATGTTGAGGTACTTGCCCTCTGCACCCATTTTGTTGAGAGTTTTTATCATAAATGGATGTTGAATTTTGTCAAATGCTTTTTCAGCATCTATAGAGATGATCATATGGTTTTTGTTCTTCTTTTTGTTGATGTGGTGGATGATGTTGATGGATTTTTGAATGTTGCACCATCCTTGCATCCTTGAGATGAATCCAATTTGATCATGGTGTGTGATCCTCTTGATGTATTTTTGAATTCGGTTTGCTAATATTTTGTTGAGTATTTTTGCATCTATGTTATCAGGGATATTGGTCTGTAATTTTCTTTTTTGGTGGGGTATTTGCTTGGTTTTGGTAATAGAGTGATGCTGGCTGTGTAGAATGAGTTTGGAAGTATTCCCTCCTCTTCTATTTTTTGGAAAACTTTAAGGAAAATGGGTATTATTTCTTCTATATATGTCATAAAATTCAGAATCCATCTGGCCTGGGGGTTTTGTTCTTGGGTAGTTTTCTGATTACCAGTTGAATTTCGTTGCTGGTAATTGGTCTGTTTAGGTTTACTGTTTCTTCCTTGGTCAGTCTTGGAAGGTTGTATTTTTCTAAGAAGTTGTCCATTTCTTCTAGGTTTTCCAACTTGTCAGCATATAGATTTTCATATTATTCTCTAATAATTCTTTGTATTTCTGTGGGGTTGGTCGTGATTTTTCCTTTTGCATTTCTGATTCTGTTTATGTGTATAGATCCTCTTTTTCTCTTAATAAGTCTGGCTAGGGGTTTATCTATTTTGTTTATTTTTTCAAAGAACCAGCTCTTGGTTTCATTGATTTTTTTCTACTGTTTTATTCTTCTCAATTTTATTTATTTCTTCTTTGATCAATTTTATTTATTTCTTCTCTGATCTTTATTATGTCCCTTCTTCTGCTGACTTTGGGCCTCATTTGTTCTTCTTTTTCCAGTTTCAATAATTCTGAATTTAGACTATTCATTGGGATTGTTCTTCCTTCTTTAAATAGGCCTGGATTGCAATATACTTTCCTCTTAGAACTGCCTTTGCTGCATCCCACAGAAGTTGGGGGCATTGTTCTGTTGTTGTCATTTGTCTCCATATATTGTTTGATCTCTGTTTTAATTTGGTCATTAATCCATTGATTATTTAGGAGCATGTTGTTAAGCCTCCATGTATTTGTAAGCCTTTTTATTTTCTTTGTACAATTTGTTTCTAGTTTTATACCTTTGTGATCTGAGAAGTTGGTTGGTAGAATTCCAATCTTTTTGTATTTATTGAGGCTCTTTTTGTGGCCTAGTAGGTGGTCTATTCTGAAAAATGTTCCATGTGCACTTGAGAAGTATGTGTATCCTGCTGCTTTT
>JAQQAC010006877.1:14454226-14570197 GCA_029783875.1 Phataginus tricuspis | reverse complement strand
AAAAGCAGCAGGATACACATACTTCTCAAGTGCACATGGAACATTTTCCAGAATAGACCACCTACTAGGCCACAAAAAGAGCCTCAGTAAATACAAAAAGATTGGAATTCTACCAACCAACTTCTCAGATCACAAAGGTATAAAACTAGAAATAAAAGTACAAAGAAAATAAAAAGGCTTACAAATACATGGAGGCTTAACAACATGTTCATAAATAATCAATGGATTAATGACCAAATTAAAACAGAGATCAAACAATATATGGAGACAAATGACAACAACAGCACAATGTCCCAACTTCTTTGGGACACAAGAAAGGCAATTATAAGAGGAAAGTATATTGCAATCCAGGCCTATTTAAAGAAGGAAGAACATTCCCAAATAAATAGTCTAAAGTCACAATTATTGAAACTGGAAAAAGAAGAACAAATGAGGCCCAAAGTCAGCAGAAGAAGGGACATAATAAAGATCAGAGAATAAATAAATAAAATTGAGAAGAATAAAACAATAGAAAAAAAATCAATGAAACCAAGAGCTGGTTCTTAGAGAAAATAAACAAAATAGATAAACCACTAGCCAGACTTATTAAGAGAAAAAGAGAATCTACACTCATAAACAGAATCAGAAATGTGAAAGGAAAAATCACGACCAACCCCACAGAAATACAAAGAATTATTAGAGAATACTATGAAAATCTATAGGCTAACAAGCTGGAAAACCTAGAAGAAATGGACAACTTTCTAGAAAAATAGAACCTTCCAAGACTGACCAAGAAGAAACAGAAAATCTAAACAGACCAATTACCAGCAACAAAATTGAATCAGTAATCAAAAAACTACCCAAGAACGAAACCCCTGGGCCAGATGCATTCATCTCTGAACTTTATGAGACATTTAGAGAAGACATAATACCCATTCTCCTTTAAGTTTTCCAAAAAAATAGAAGAGGAGGGAATACTTCCAAACTCATTCTATGAAGCCAGCATCACTCTAATACCAAAACCAGGCAAAGACACCATAAAAAAAGGAAACTACAGACCAATATCCCTGATGAACGTAGATGTAAAAATACTCAACAAAATATTAGCAAACAGAATTCAAAAATACATCAAGAGGATCACACACCATGATCAAGTGGGATTCATATCAGGGATGCAAGGGTAGTACAACATTCGAAAGTCCATCAACATCATCCACCACATCAACAAAAAGGACAAAAACCACATGATCATTCCCATAGATGCTGAAAAACATTCGACAAAATTCAACATCCATTCATGATAAAAACTCTCAACAAAATGTGTATAGAGGGCAAGTACCTCAACATAATAAAGGCCATATATGACAAACCCACAGCCAACATCATATTTAACAGCGAGAAGCTGAAAGCTATTCACCTAAGGTTGTGAACAAGATAGGGATGCCCACTCTCCCCACTTTTATTCAATATAGTACTGGAGGTCCTAGCCACAGCAATCAGACAAAAAACAAAGAAATACAAGGCATTCAGATTGGTAAGGAAGATGTCAAACTGTCACTATTTGCAGATGATGTGATATTGCACATAAAAAACCCTAAAGACTCCACTCCAAAACTACTAGAACTAATGTCTGAATTCAGCAAAGTTGCAGGATACAAAATTAATACACAGAAATCTGTTGTATTCCTGTACACTATGATGAACTAGCAGAAAGAATAATCAGGAAAAGAATTCCATTCACAATTGCATCAAAAAGAATAAAATACCTAGGAATAAACCTAACCAAGGAAGTGAAAGACCTATACACTGAAAACTACAAGACAGTCTAAGAGAAATTAAAGAGGACACTAACAAATGGAAATTCATCCTATGCTCTTGGCTAGGAAGAATTAATATTGTCAAAATAGCCATCCTGCCTAAAGCAATCTATAGATTCAATGCAATCCCTATCAAAATACCAACAGCATTCTTCAACGAATTGGAGCAAATTGTTCTAAAATTCATATGGAACCACAAAAGACCCCCAATAGCCAAAGCAATCCTGAGAACGAAGAATAAAGCAGGGGGGATCTTGCTTCCCAACTTCAAGCTCTACTACAAAGCCACAGTAATCAAGACAATTTGGTACTGGCACAAGAACAGACCCATAGACCAGTGGAACAGAATAGCGAGTCCAGATATTAACCCAAACATATATGGTCAATTAATGTACGATAAAGGAGCCATGGATATACAATGGGGAAATGACAGCCTCTTCAATGGCTGGTGTTGGCAAAACTGGACAGCTACATGTAAGAGAATGAAACTGGATTACTGTCTAACTTCATACACAAAAGTAAACTTGAAATGGATCAAGGACCCGAATGTAAGTCATGAAACCATAAAACTCTTAGAAGAAAATATAGGCAAAAGTCTCTTGAATATAATCATGAGCAACTTCTTCTTGAACATATCTCCCTGGGCAAGGGAAACAAAATAAAAAATGAACAAGTGGCACTATATCAAGCTGGAAACTTCTGTACAGCAAAGGATACCATCAATAGAACAAAAAAGCATCCTACAGTATGAGAGAATATATTTATAAATGACATATCCGATAAAGGGTTGACATCCAAATATATAAAGAGCTCATGCATCTCAACAAACAAAAAGCAAATAATCAAATTTAAAAATGGGTAGAGAATCTGAACAGACACTTCTTCAAAGAAGAAATTCAGATGGCCAACAGGCACATGAAAAGATGCTCCACATCGCTAATTATGAGGGAAATGCAAATTAAAACCACGAGATATCACCTCACACCAGTTAGGATGGCCAACATCCAAAAAACAAACAACAAATGCTGGCGAGGATGCAGAGAAAGGGGAACCCTCCTACACTGCTGGAGAGAATGTAAACTAGTTCAACCACTGTGGAAAGCAGTATGGAGGTTCCTCAAAAATTCTGAAAATTGAAATAGCATTTGACCCAGGAATTCCACTCCTAAGAATTTACCCTAAGAATGCAGCAACCCAGTTTGAAAAAGACATATGCACCCCTATGTTTATCACAGCACTATTTACAATAGCCAAGAAATGGAAGGAACCTAAGTGTCCATCAGTAGATGAATGGATAAAGAAGATGTGGTACATATACATGATGGAATATTATTCAGCCATAAGAAGATATAAATCCTACCATTTGCAGCAACATGGATGGAGGTAGATGGTGTTATGCTCAGTGAAATAAGCCAGGTGGAGAAAGACAAATATTAAATGATTTCACTCATCTGTGGAGTATAAGAATAAAAAAAAAACTGAAGGAGTAAAACAGCAGCAGACTCACAGAACCCAAGAATGTACTAACAGTTACCAAAGGGAAAGGGATTGGGGAGGATGAGTGGGAAGGGAGGTATAAGTGGGAAAAAAGGGTATTACAATTAGCACACACAATGTAGCGGGGGTGAGGGGTTCGGGGGGGAAGGCACTATAACACAGAGAAGACAAGTAGTGACTCTATAGCATCTTACTATGCTGATGGACAGTGTCTGTAATGGGGTTGGTGGTGGGGACTTGATAATGGGGGGAGTCTAGTAACCATTATTTTGCTCATGTAATTGTATATTAATGATTCCAAAATGAAATTTAAAAAAATAAAAAAATAAAAGGACATCCAGCTCTTACCACCACTGAGGTCATAGCCCCCAGAACACTGATAACTAAATGTTTTTAAATGTCTTTGCCTACATTTTTACTGATTCCAACAGATGATCTGTACAAGCATCCAACTTCGATGAGGTCATTTCAGGCTAATATGTGTCCCTTTAATATTATTTTGTTGCTCTAAATAAAACAGTTGAGAAAATGTCAAAAAAAAAAAGTCGATGATGGTGGCTGTCAAAATTGCTGTGGCTTTTACATTCCACTGTATACATTTAAAAGGGTGATATGATGATTTTATTTTTAAATGTCAATATTCTCAAATCGTGAGCAGTTCTCAAAGTATGGTTCCGGAGGCAGCAGCATTGGGACCCCCCCAGGAACGTTACAGAAGCAAATTATCACGCTGCACCCCACACCCACTGAACCGGAGACTCTAAGAGAAGGCCCAGCAGTCTGTGTTCTGACTGGCCCTCCAGGAGACTGATGCACTTGCAAGTTTGAGAATCACAGCATCAGAAACGATGGTCTTTGCAGGTACTTAAACTTATCACGAATACCTTTTTATGTCAGTTTACAAGGTGTGAGGGGACACATGGTCTTACAAGAAATTATTTGAGGTGTACATAAACAAAAATGTTTGAACACCACCACACCAGGCCCTGTAGCTCTTTATATCTTTAAAGAGAGTTTTCTACTGAGGAAGGAGTAGCAGACCAGACCCGGCAAGCACTGGGATGGTTTCGCATAGAAACTGGGTAGGCTTTGAACATGCACAAGAGAGAAGAGCATGGCTAGCAGACAGCACAGTATAAAAAAGTCTCAGAGGTGGGACAGCAGGTGTGAGTGAGGGAAGAGGTTGGTTAGGCTGGAGCCTGGAGTTGGGGAGAGTCATTGGAAATAACCTGGAAAGACAAGATTGCAGAGATGCCAGGGCTTTATTTTGAGCAGGAGAGAGTGTGTTCAGAGATAGGCTTTATTAGAACAAGTCTGGCATACACCAGGTGGGGAGACTGGAGACAGTGAGAGCAAATGCTGGGGTGGCACCCAGGAGCCCTCGCCACCCTCTCTTAGCTGGAGTGGCCCCTGCCTGCATCACTGCGAAGGGCCAGTGATGCCCATCTGGGTTATAACATGAAATATATTGGTTTTGGTCCCTGGCTCCTGGCACAGAGCTCCTCAAACCCTTGGTGCTTCCTGAGTGACCAGATAGTCTGTTGGTGTGCACAGGGCCCCTCAAGAGCACACCTGAGTTCATGCTGATAAGGTGACTTAAGGTGGACTCCCCCTGTAGCCTCACGGTGGGGCTGGTCACCAGAAAGACCCTGTGACTAGAAGCCTGGAACCCACACTGACCTTTGGGAAGGGGGAAGGAGGGCTGCAGGTTAAGTTCTATAAAAACCCTTGAGCAGAGAGGTCTGAGGAGCTTCCTGTTAGTGAACGCAAGGCCACAGGGGCAGAAGCTCCGGCGTTCCAGACCCTCTGGACCTGCCCGTGGGCTTCCTCTTCCGACTTTATGTCTGTATCTCTTCAAGGATCCTTTATAATAAACTGGCAAATGTAAGTATATGTTCCTCTGAGTTCTTTGATCTTCTCCAGCAAACTAATCAAACCTGAAGGGTGGGTCGTGGGAACCTGATTTATCAGGAGCCAGTTGCCCCGAGGCACAGGCGACAGCCTGACTGTGGCTGGTGTCTCAGATGGGGGTGAGAGATGTCAGCCCTTGCCCCATGTGGTCTCAGGCAGTCTCCACGTAGTGACAGAGCTGAGTTAGATTTGTAGGACACCCAGTTGGCGTCAGCTGAGAACTGGAGAATTGCTTGGTGGTGTTGGAAAACATTGCAGACCACCCACCCCAGCACAATGCCCACCTGACCCGGGGAGACTGGCAAACCATAGGGACAGAGAGGATCATGTGGCTGTTGCGGGGCAGCTGTGGTCCATCTGTCACTTTGGGTTCTAGCCTGGTGCCACTTTTGAAATCCTTGTCATCATGCCCACCTCCCGAGATCAACAAGATGTCTACAAAATGCCAGTTGTTCAGGCAGAAGGAATTCACAAACTCCAGGAGCACATTATTGTTATCTTTGTTTCTGTTTAACCAAAGACTCTCCAGGGAGAAGAGGCATTACATCACCAAAGCAATCTCTCATTGGCTGCCCATTCCCCAAGGGGAGGGTTCTCTTTCCAGTTGCTTAGTTCTCCTAAGTATTATATGCAACACAGAGGCCTGCCCTGTCACTTTAGTTTCCAGAGTCTATGCCTCTGATGCCATTAGGTTATGGCGAGTTGACACAATGAGGGCCAATTTTAGTTGACAGAATGATGCTCCTTAGAGTAAGCTGCTCTGAGCTCATGTTTTCCCTTTACGTTGCTTTAGACTCTGCATCACGACATTAATTCATAGGCAATATACATAAGGGACAGGGATAATGAAATGGTGACACTAGCTCTTCTATTAGTGTCCTGTAAAATGGGATGCAAATAAATTGTTCTGTCGGTGCGTTTTATCACGAAACGTCGATTTACATTCCCTGTAAGGATTGCTGTCCGTGTGCTTAGGAGTTTCAGGTGCCATCTCAGTTTCCATTATCTGTCTCATTTCTTGAAGGTTAATAATTGAACTGATTTTTTAAAAAGTCTTAGGCAATTATGTCGGGGAAAGGAGGAAATTGTCACAATTTCTTGTCTACAATCTTGAATTTGATGGTCCTTTTGGATGAGAAGAGTTAAAATAAATACCTCATTTTTGAGGCAGTTAAAAAGCAACATAATTCTAAAGTGAAATTTTGCTTCTCTATCAAACAGTTCCAAATCATTTGAGGAAAAAAGAATGTAAAGAATAAAACTTCAAAGGGATTTTATTTAAAAATAGCCATTGGGCATGTATTGTAATAAAACTTTTAATGGCCATTTTATTTTTCATTTCTGAGCTCATCTTTAGTTGGTGAATACAACCAGAGTGGTGGCCTGGAAGACAAAACTCCTTGGTTTCTTAAGTCATAAAAAGTAGCATCCTTTGGTGATTTAGAATCTTTCTCTGGAACTTGCAGCTCCTCTCTGCAGTCTCACCCACTCTCCCGCACATGCCCTTAGGCGCATCACTGCGCCTGCTTACCTTTGTCCAGGCCTTGCAGGTGTGACACTGAGGAAGCCCTTGCGAAGTGCTGAGTACACACAGTCCCCGAATCAAGTGAAACCGAGGCCTGGGTCCTCCTGGGAGAGCCTTCCCTCATGTGGCTCTTCTAGGTTTACACACCCAGAAGCTTCCCCGTTCCGGGACAGGGAGGAGCTGGGGGAGCCGGATCTCCTGAGACCTCATGGCATTACACAGCTTGGGAGGACCTGATCCACGGTGTGTTTTTCCTCTCTCACTCACTCTAGACTTTCTGGAACACAGACCAAATTCATTGCAATGATGTCCAAAGGAAACTTTTAATAAAACTGCATTTTGTAAAGGGGTTTCTGTTTGCAGAGGAGGCTTGGGGTGATGGTTTACATCTGAATGTTAAGAGCCAATTTGGTATTGTGGCTCATAGCTCAGGCTTTGGAATTATACCCGGCTGGGTTTCTGGATTCAGCACTTACTAGCTGTGTGGCTCTGTTAATGGAAACTATCTGAGCCTCAATCTACTTTTCTGTAAAATGGGGATTCTAAATCTGTCATAATCTTTGTGTATGAATTAAATAAGATTATATATCTATATTATGTATCTATCTTCTATCTATCTATCTACCTATCATGCTTAGCATAGCACTTAGCACATAGTGAACACTCAAAGAAATTAATTTCTTCTTAATAACACTGTTATGTGACCTATCATTGAAAGTTCTAGATTGCTTAATCCTTTCTCTTTGTATAATATCCCAACAATGTGAATCTCAGAGAAGTGGGGTGGAGGAAAAAATTATCTTTCGTGTCCACTTAAGGAGTCCCTTTCCTTACTTGGGTTCTGGGAGGCTGGGTCAAGGCTGACTAATCCCACTGATGTCCGCAGCTGCACCAGGGCTTTCTGTCAGGTATATGGAGGCCGGTGGAGGGGCAGTGGGACAGATCTCTCTCCCAAAGGGCTCTAACCATGGCTCTTATTTCCCCGATGGGTTCTGTCTTTTGCTGGAATTGGAAACAGTCTCCTGGGCTATCATTTTAGAAAGCAGAACATTTTCAATTCTTTAAAAAATATCTTCCTAAAGAAGTGTCAGCTGTAGACAGAGTAGAGATTCACAGTTCTGGTAAGTAAAGTTAGATGACAGCCTCTTCTGGAATCAGTCTATTCAAAACTATACTAGTCCCCTCCTTATCCATGGGGGATACATTCCAAGACCCTCAGTGGATGCCTGAATCCATGGGTAGTACCAAACCCTCTGTATACTATGTTTTTTCCTATACATACATACCTATGATAAAGTTTAATTCATAAATTAGGCAACAGTAAGAGATTAAAAACAACTAATAAAATGGAACAATTATGCAACATGACATAGTGTTAGGGTATCACTGACCTTAGGAGGATACGTCAGAAGGAGGATCACCGGCTTCTGGACCACGACTGACCTCAGGAAACAAGCTGGGGAAAGCGAAACCGGGGATATGCAGGAGACTTACCGTGCTGACTGCTGCAGGGGTGAGGAGCTTCCTGGGGCAAGCAGGAACCGGCTGCAGGGAGGCCAACAACTCAACCAAAATGGCTGCGCGAGGGCTGCTTCCAGAACTGCCTGCACACAGGCTGCACAGCTCCAGGCCCAGGGCAGAAAAGGGCTTCGTGCCTGAACTGACTAGGATTTGTGACAGTCTGAGGCTCAAGAACTCTTGTGTTGCCAGCCCTGTGGGTATAACTAGCGAAAGTTCTTACTGCAGCAGAGATGGGGCTTGTCTCCTACTTGTAGCCGTAGAGCCTATCCTGCCCCATGGGCGCCCGGGTGGAGCAGTGGCTCCAGGTGGGCACAGCAGCCACCAGCTTAGAAGAGCTTCTCTGGAGTCAGGGTTGAGGCCCTGCTCAGCTAAGTTTGCAAGGACACGATAAATACACATGCTGGGGATTCCCAATACACTCAAGCAAGGGGAATTTTGCTGTCCAGCTGCTGGAGACTGTGAGTCATGGAGGTTTGGATATTAATATTGCTGAAACCCCATTTGTGGTCCCAGACTTGTGAAGCCTGAGATATTTTAGCTACAGAGAGAGAAATTCCACGAGACGTGTTCTTCAGGATTGAGCACTCTCTTCTCTAACTTAACCACTCATTATCATTCACCAAAAACCAAAACCAAGACCAAAAAATTGCTCAAGATTTAAGCTGTATCTTCTGAATGCCCATTTGGCGGAAAATCCGATCAGTCACCTCACACGGCTTTTCCCCACTGAATGACAAGCAGCTTGGTTGGGATGTTTAACTACATTGATTGATTCGACCAGATGTTTGTCAGCGTGGAACAGACTTGCAGTCAAGGCGGAGGGATTTAGGGAGTGTGTCACTTGTCTAACTGTTGTCTTGGTTCCTGAGGCGACTGTGCTATTTTCTAACTTTTCACAACAGTTCCTCTGAGTGATTTGCCGCACCCAGCCACCTGTGCTGTAAAGGACCAGAAGCCTTTACCTCAGGAACTTAACATTAGGAAAACGGGGCGTTTCCAGGGAGCAATAGCTCAGGCCTTGCTCTTGACCCTGCATGGGGTTGAGTCAGATGCCTTTCCCTTCTGAGTCAAAAGGCTTTGCTGATGAAAACAGTAATGAGACACTGAGAATGTGCTTCATTGTAGGATTCATGAAGATTTCAAGTAGATGTCACTGTCCTTCACACATCATAAAAGAGGTATTACATGAAAATCGCCAAATCTTGCTTACAGGGAACCACAGAGGAAATTCCAACTTTCATCCGGAAATCCAGGTCTGAGAATTTGCAACCATGATGCCACAGTCAGAACAGGGAGTTGGTCACTGCATCCTCCTTGAAGCAATTTCTTCCCTTGGTTTCTAGGACCTCACCCCCTCCTGTTGTCCTCTAACCTCCCTGGCTGCTCCTCCCAGTCTCTTAGCTGGGTCCTCTGAATGCTGTCTCAGCTCCCTTTTACTCTCTACACTCCTCTCCTGCTTGACACCATAGGTCTTTCAATCCTATCCACATCTCAGTGCCTATGTATTTATATGTCTCAACCCACACGCTGCCCTGAGCTCCGGGCGTTTTCACCCACCATCTCCACTGATTGCCAAAGAAGCATCTCAAGCCTGATGTGTCCTGGACTCCTCCCCCAAATCTGCTCAACCTACTTTCTTCCCCATCTCAGTTAGCGGTGACTTCCTCCTTGCCGTTGCTCAAGCTAAAATAACCTACAGTCATCGCAGTGAGTTGAACGGTGGCTCTCCAAAAGATATGTCCAGGTCCTAATCCCCAGTACTCATGACCTTATTTGGGAAAAAGGTCTTTGCGGGTGTGATTAAGGATCTGAAGATGAGATCACGCTGAATTACCTGGGTGGGCTCTAAGTCCAATGACAAGTGTGCTTATAAGAGACAAACGAGGAGATGATACAGACACAGAGCAGAAGGCCATGTGCAGACGCAGGCACCGTGGGTCCTGCAGCCGCCAGCCGAGGAATGCCCGGATACCCCAGAAGCTGGAAGAGGCAAGGAACAGAACATCCCCCAAGACTCCTGGGGACAGGGCAGCCCTGCTGACTCCTTGATTTCGGACTCTGGCTTCCAGAACTGTGAGAGAATAAGTTCCTGTGTCTTAAGTCACCGAGTTTGTGGTGCTGTTACAGCAGCCACAGGAAAGGAACATGGTCATCTTTGTCGTTTCTGTTCTTTCTCCTTCTTTTCAGCCATTCTTCCTGTCTCTCAGCAAATCCTGTTGCTCCTGAGTACTGGGAACACTGACAGTTGATTTTTTTTCATTTTTTTGGTGATACAAGTGGCTGACTTAGCTTTGATTGTCAGGCATCTCCTTCAGAGACGGCTATCTTGAATATACACATTGCCAGCCGGGTGAGTGGGTCAAGCGTCAGGCCACCCCTCTCACGGGGGCTCCTTTGTCTTACAGATCTTGGTTGATTTCAGTAACTGACCACATAGGCCACTTAGTTTTTCTCTTCCCAGCTTTAAGTTCCTGCTCTTATGTTTTAAAATCACCAGAAGAGGGTAGCCCTAGGCCCCGCGAAGCCCTAGGCCCCCACCCTCAACCCCAGTAAAAGCACAACCCCAGGGCAGCAAACGTGCTGTTTCTCTACCCGCGACCTTCCTATTTGGTCTGGGTGACTATGGAATTTCCAGGTCTTTTAAATAATATACCTTTATATTTCCAAAGTTTCCATATTGCTGAAGGGCATTTTGCAGTCGTAATAAGAACCACAAAGGCAGATCCAAGCACAACACTGGTTACTGATAGGGAGAGATTGGCACGCAAAACACCCTATCTTCAAAATACGCCCAGAATCTGATCACTTCTTACCTCCTCCTTTGCTACCTACCTTACTTCTACAGAAGTCAGACTATGTCATTCCTCTAGTTACCATATCTGAGTAAAAGCCAGTCTTACTAGCAATGGGCTACCATAGCCTCATGACCCGGGCTGGCATCTAATACGTCTCCCATCTCATTTTATACTACGTCCCCCCTGCTTGCTCTGCTCCAGCCACTGTGGGCCCTTGGCTCTCCCTTGCATGTTCCAGTCATGGCTCTGCCTCAGGGCCTCTGCACTGACTTTTCCTTTTGTCTGAAACAATCTTCTCCCACATACCCACATGGTTCATTCCCTTATCTCATTCAGTTCTTAACTCACATATCATCTCAGTGAGGTCCTCTCCGACAACCCCATTTAATATTACAACCATTATGGAAGTTCCATCCACTGTCTCCATAACTCTTACTGCTATCTAAATACCACATATATTTTATTTTATTTGTCGTTTTTCTCCACCTGCTGGAAGGTGAGATTCCTGTGGATGGGGAACTTAGGACATCTTTTTGCTCACTGCCGTTAACTCCAGCCTCTAGAACAAGGCCTAGTCCATAGTAAGTGCTCAGTAAATATTTGTTTAATGAATGATTGAAAACCAGACAGCCTCATGCAGTGGTCTACAGGAATAAATGCAACAAAACGGCACATCCTTGTTACTTCATGTTCCCTCTTACATTCTGGAGACCAAGAAGAGGGACAGAATTCTATGCCATCAAAAGCTGTACTTTTGAGAAATTAATTTTTAATTTTTAATTATGGTAAATATGCAAGTTACCATCTTAGCCATTTTAAGTGTACAGTCCAGTGGTATCAAGACCACTCACATTGTCGCACAACCATCACCACCACCCATCTTCAGAATGCTTTCATCTTGCAAACCGAAACTCTGTAGCCATCAGACGCTGACGCTCCACTGTCCCCTCCCACCAGTCCCTGCTAACCACCATTCTACTTTCTGTCTTTACGATTTTGACCACTCTCTGTACCTCATGTAAGTGGAATCATGCAGTATTTGTCTTTGTCACTGGCTTCTTTCACTTAGCATAGTGTCCTCAAAGTTCACCCATGTTGTAGCATGTGTCAGAATTTTCTTTCTTTTTAATTTAAAAGCTGTGCTTTCCAGTACCACCTGTTGCTCCACTCAGGCTCCCCTAGAGTGATCAATCCCCTTACCCTGTTCAAGGCCTGTCCAGCTTAGGACAAGTGACCAAACTTGACTCCAGGGTGAAGCCATGAGGTTGAAAAGTGTGTATCACAGGGTTTCCCCCAAGCTCTGTTTCCCATGGAATCATCCAGCATTGCTGGGCCCACAGCTGGGATCGCAGAGGAACCGCACAGGGGTTCATGGTGGAAAATGCCCTTTCCCTACCCCAGCATCCTTTCCAGCACTCACACTCTCAGCCCCGCATAACCTTTCAAGGGGCTCTGCCCCCATTTTATTGCGTGCAAGGCAACTCATCCTCCCATGAAGTAATCTCTATAAACCCTGAGAATGAACTCAGATGTCAGGCTATTTGCCAGACCAGACTTAAAGGCCCTTCAAGGTGAACTTTTCTCCCTGGGAGAAGCGACTCTTCTAGCTTCGGCCAAGTGGGCGGAATGAGACAAGAGGAGCAGCCCTCACTGCTGGCGTCAGGTCCGGAGAAGGCTGTCCAGTAAGAATCAGGAAAAACATATGCCTGCTTTCTGTGTGCTAGACCCTGTTCTAAGGGCTTCCCACATTGACTCATTTGATTCTCTTAACAACTTTATGTATGTATGTAAGAATATTCAACATGAGATCCTTTTAGTACAATTTTAAGTGTACAATGGAGTATTTTTACCTACAGGCACAATGTTGTACATCAGATAGCTAGAATTTATTCATCTTTCAGAACTGAAATTTTATATACATTAGCAACTCCCCATTTCCCCTCACCCCAGACCCTGGGAACCACCATTCTATTCTCTGCTTCTATGAGTTTGACTCTTTTAGATGCCTCATAGGAGTGGAGTCATGTGATATTTGTCCTTTTGTGACTGATTTATTTCACTTAGCATAATGTCCTGAAGGTTCATCCATGTCGTTCATATTGCAGGATTTCCTTCTTTTTTTAAGGCTGAATAATATTCTATATTTTCTTTATCCGTTCATCTGTAGATGGACATTTAGGTTGTTTCAAAACCTTGGTTATAGGAAATAGTGCTGCAAAGGACATGGGCATGCTAATATATCTTTGAGATCTTGATTTCAGTTCTTTTGGATAAATAGCCAGAAGTGGTATTGCCAGATCATATGATAATTCTATTTTAAAAAATTTTGAAGAACCTCCATACCCTTTTTCCATTGTGGCTGCACCAGTTTACATTCCCACCAACCTGCATAAGGGATTCCCTTTTCTCCACATCTTTGCCAACACTTGTTATTTTTTGTCTTTTGGTAATAGCCATTCTGACAGGTGTGAGGTGATATCTCATTGTGTTTTTTATTTGCATTTTCCTGTTGATCAGTGATATTGAACATCATTTCATGGACTTGTTGACTATCTGTATGTCTTCTCTGGAGAAATGGCTATTGAAGTCTTTAGCTCATTTTAAAATCAGGTTATTAGTTGTTTTGTTGTGCAGATGTAGGGGTTCCTTATATATTTTGGAGACTAACCTCTTATCAGGTACAAGGCTTGCAAATATTTTCTCCCATTCCACAGGTTGCCTTTTCACTCTGTTGATGGTCTCCTTGGCTGTGCAGAAACCTTTGAGTTTGATATAGTCCCACTTTCTAATTTTGCTTTTGTTGCCTGTGCTTTTGGTGTCATATCCATAAAATCATTGCCAAGGTCAATGTCATGAAGGTTTTGTCCTATGTTTTCATCTAAGTTTTATAATCTCAAGACTTATGTTTAAGTGTTTAATTCATTTTGTGTTGATTTTTGTGTATGGTATAAAATACGCGTCCAATTTCACTCATTTTGCATGTGGATATCGTTTCTCTAAAATCATCTGTTGAAGACATGAAGTGAAATGAAGTGAAAAAAAACATTTCTCCATTGTGTACTCTTGGCACCCTGTCAAAAATTGGTTGACTATATATGCATGGGTTTATTTCAGCATTCTCTATTTTGTTCCATTGATCTCTATATTCGTCTTTTTGCTGGTACCATACAGTTAATAACTGTAGCTTTGTGATATATTTTGAAATCAGGAAGTATGATGCTTCCGGCTTTTTCTTTTTCAAGATTGTCTTGGCTATTTGGGATTCATAACAACTTTAAAAGAGTTACTATCTTCACCACCATTTTACAAATAAGGAATATGAAGTGCAGGAGGCAGTATGACTTTCCCAAGGGTGCAGAACTAGTAAATGGCAGAACTTAGGTTCAAACCCAGGCAATCTGATTTTGAAACTTACACTTAAGTGTTATACTTTATCTCCTCCCAAGTCTTTAAAACAATCACCTCATCTCTGCCCCATTCCAGTATAGTTTACCCTTGAACAACATGGGTTTGAATTACATGGGTCCACTTATATGTGTATTTTTTCAATGAATGTATTGGGAAATATTTTGGAGATTTGAGACAATTGGAAAAAACATTTTCTTTTCTCTATTTTATTGTAAGAATACAGTGTATAATACATGTAACACATAAACTCTGTGTTAATAGGCTGTTTATGTCACAATAAGGTTTCAGGTCAGCAGTAAGCTATTACAAGTTAAATTTTTGGGGAGTCAAAAGTTGTGCAAAGACTTCCAACTGCATGGCAGAAGGTCAGTGCCCCCAACTACACATCTCTCAGTGTCACCCATATATTTTTTTCTTAACTCATTTCTCTCTACAAAAAAAACAAATTGTAAAATCTTAACAACTGAAGAATCACCTTGCAAACAGTTGCCTCTTTCTGAAAGCAGTTGCGTTACAAGGTTTCATTCTGGCTCTTCGTAGGAAGCAAATTGGGAATGTCACTGCCTCGTAGGTTTATACAGATGTTCAGTGCTTTGAGCAAATAGGAAAGTGAAACTATGAATGTGCCAAACAAACAAAATCAGAGGGTGGTTGTTTATATCATACAAGGGCTCTCTAATTTAAAAAAGAAACTAGCATTGTCTGTAAATAGTTGCTCACTAGTGCAAATGAGTGCTTGTTTATTTGACTTAATAGCTGGGGTCAGAAAATCCTCAGACTAAAATGTCAGCAGGTCAGTATGATCCTTTCTGCAAAGGATTAATCAGAAATAATGGTAAATTATCACTAAAATGATTTTGTAATTGGTGAGGAAAGAAAATTTTTACTCCCACCTCTCAAATCATCTTAAATGACACTTTGGAACAAACATCTTTGACATAATGCTAAGCATGCTCATACACGCAGTTGCCATGAGGAACAGTCTGGCATTGCAACTGACACAGAATTAAAATTGGAAGACAGTGTAGCTGTCAGCATTTTCACAAGCTCAAGAGATACAGTAAGTCTCTCTTTACAGCCAGGCAGCCAGACCCATAACTTCTCATTTACAAACAGCCCACACACCATTTTTTAATGTACGTGGTTTGTTAAAGAATGACAACATGATTTTTAATCACAGTAAAGATTTGAAGGTTTTGTAAAGCGTTATGAGTCTTAGTAATTGTAAGCACCCACTTACAATGCTTGCATTGTAGATTTGCAAATGATAATTAAATTTGACCACACAGCCATCGTTGTCTGAGGAGAAAGTGTTGTAGTAAACATAACCTGACATTTTTTTGTATTTCCCAAGGAAATCTTAATATTCAAAACAAAACACTCAAAAGGACATCAGCAAAGACTTTGGGGGTTATGTGCTTTATGTAACTTTTATCAGCTTCATGGCGGAGTACACGATTCCAGTAGATTTCTTTTAACTGTAAGAACAAATTCAATTTCTCCATAATGAGAAAATCCCACACAGTCACAGATAGCTAGATTTGTATCATTCCTGACAGACTTCGAAAAAAGACAGTTCCTTTCTGTCACCAGAGGGCACCAAAGCCCAAGTCGCTAGGAAACCCTCAAACCATAGGGTCAAGGTGTCAGGTTCTAGAAAAGCCCTGAGAAGTCATTCTCAGCGGTCTTCAGTTGAGACCTTACCTAATTAATTCAGATGACCGAGAATGTCTCTAATAAGGAAAAAAATCCCTAGCTTGTTGTCATTGCCTAGCCTATTAATTAACAACTCTCCTGGCCAAGAAATTCTCAATACCAGCTCATTTATTCATGCATCTTATATATATTTACTGAGCAGCTGCTGTGTACCAGGCCCTGGGGAAATATCAGTGAAGAAGACAGGCAAAGTCCCTGCCATCCTTCCCTTGCGGTTTAGAAGACTGACTTCAACAAATCAACAATGTTGCCGGTTATGAAAAGGGCAGATGGGGTGTGGGAGCAGTGAGCAGGGGCCCTAACGTTGTCTACGAGGTCACGGAAGTATATTAGCTTTCTGTGGCTTCTGTAACAACTCATCACAAACCGGGTGGCTTAACACAAGCTATTCTTTCACAGTTCTGGGAGGCCAGAAGTTGAAACAAGGTGTTGACAGGGACACACTCCCCAGGCTCTAGGGCAGAATGCACTCGCCTCTACCTCGTCTGGCGACTCCAGGCATTCCTTGTTTTGTGGCTGCATCACTCCAAACTCTGCCTCTGTGGTCTTACCTGCTTTCTCCGAGTGCACATTATAAGGCTACACTTAATTGCACTTAGGACCTGTTATAGATTGAATTGTGTCCCTTGTCCCCAAGTCCATATATTGAAGCCTTAACCCCACAATGTGACCATATTTAGAGATAGAGCCTTTATAGTAGTTAAGATTAAATGAGATCAGAAAAGTGGGACCCTAATCCAACAGGAGTGGTAGCCTCATAAAAGAGAAGGAGATACCAGAGTTCTCTCTCTCTCCAAGGACAGGCCATGTGAGGGCATATTGAGAAAGTGGCCATCTGCAAGCCAGGGAGAGAGGTCTCCCCAGAAATCAGTCCTGCTGGCACCTTGATCTTAGACTTCCAGCCTCCTCTGCCTTGACAAAATAGGTTTTTGTTGTTTAAGCCACCCAGTTACAGAATTTTGTTATGGTAGCCCAAGCAGATACAAGACCCACCCAAATCACCCACATTCTTCTTTCAAGATTCTTAGTTTAATCATCTCTTTTGCTATATAAGGTAATAGCCATAGGTTCCAGGGATTAGGACATGGAATTGGTTTTCAGTGGGGTCACAGTGGTGGGGGAGAGGCACCATTCAATGCACTGTGAGAAAGTGACACTTAAGCTGAGGCTGAAGTCTAAGGAACAATTAGATGAGCTGAGGGAAGGAGTGGCATCTCAGTGGACTGTCTCAGGGAGGGAGGAGCTCGGGAGGCCTGGCACGAGCTGCGGACAGCCAAGGGAGCGGCTGAGAAGCAGAGTCCTGGGAGCACTGTCTGGGAGTCTGCATTCTATCCTAGGGGCCACGGGAAGTCTTAAATGATTTCAGAGGAAAGGCAGTGGGTGCAAGACAAAATCCGATGAACATTTTGATCCGTCAAAGCTGTTTGCCAGAGCCAGGCAGGAACCAGGGGATTCATCAGTCCTAAGCAAGGGCTGGCGGTCTGGACCTACAAGTGGCAATGAGGATAGAAATATGGAGCTAGATGCAGAGATATGTAGAAGGGAACATTAGAAGACTTGACTATTGATTGGATATAAGGAACTGGAATTAAGAATAACTCCTGAGTTCCTGGCTCGAGCAACAGATTAAGTGTTGGGTCATTCCCACAAGCAAGGAAGGAAACCTGCAAGAAGAGTGAGTCGGGAGAAAGGAAGGAGGCAGGAAGGATGAGTTCAGCTTAGGACACAATGAGCTTGAGGGATTATAGGAAATAGATCCATGGGCAGGCGTCCAGTGGTCAGATGCCTATATGGAGCTTAGAGAAAAAGGCCTGAGCTTTCTGGGACTTTCAGATGCCTTGAGAGCAAACAAAACTCACCCAGGGAGTTCTAAGAGTGGCAAGAGAAGACATCCTAGAACAAAGCCCTAGGAGAGAATGCAAAACAAAACACCTTCTTTGAAGGTGGAAGGGTCTAGAAAGGAGATGGGCAGTGAGGGGAGGGAGGAGATAAGAGAGCAGGGTGTGCTGGGCCCTGTTGATATGCAGATGTGCTAAAGTCAGGAGAGATATTCTGGCAATATTACAATTTTACCCACACAGATACAGTTTTTGCCATTGCAGGAATAAGCCAGCATCTCCCTTTCTCTAGTCTTTGCCAGAAAGAGACTAATTCAGGATGAGTTTGTTTTTACTCGGATAAATATCTTACATACACCTAATTTAAATATCACAAACCCCCCATGAGGTAGGCATTTTTATTATCTTTATTTTATGGTCAAGGAAGCAAGATTAGAGATTATGTGCATGCCTGATGGGCACAAGGAAATAAAAAGTAAAACATGGACTCAAAGTCAGATAAGTCTAAATTCCAAATCCATGCTGTCAATGATCTGTTTACTGCTGTGAGAAGGATGCAGGGTGAATATGTGAGTGCATGTTTGTGAGAGAGTGAGGAAGAGAGGGAAAGAGAGAGATGTGCTGGTGCTGAGTATTTGGGGGGGCAGGGAAAGACATAGATTAAAGAGTGTAGCAAAAGGTTTTCGAACAAGTGAAGCAGAGAAGCGCTAGAACTAAGAAAAGAAATACAGAAGCACAGCTATATATATTTAACAGCAAAACCACAAAATGAGGTGTGGGAAACTAGTGTCCCTTCAAGAATATGCTGTTTTGCCATAAGAAATAAATAAATCCTACCATTTGCAACAACATGGATGGAGCTAGAGGGTATTATGCTCAGTGAAATAAGCCAGGTGGAGAAAGACAGGTACCAGATGGTTTCCCTCATTTGTGGAGTATAACAACGAAGCAAAACTGAAGGAACAAAACAACAGCAGACTCACAAACTCCAAGAAGGGACTAGGGGTTATCAAAGGGGAAGGGTGTGGGAGGGAGAAGGGGATTGAGGGGTATTATGATTAGTACACATGGTGTGGGGGGATCATGGGGAAGAGAGTGTAGCACAAAGAAGACAAGTAGTGACTCTGTGGCATCTTACTACACTGATGGACAGTGACTGCAATGGGGTATGGGGGGGACTTGATGATATGGGTGAATGTGGTAACCACATTTTCATGTGAAACCTTCGTAAGAGTGTATACCAATGACATCTTAATTAAAAAAAAAAGAATATGCTGTTTCACTCTTACTCCATGGAAACAAATAGGGATTTGGGATTTGGGACTGCTTTGAATGAATTTTCTCAACAGTATTCTGATTTTTTTATTTATAATCATCTCTTCTTCATGGGTGGGACGATAATTAGACACCCTACCTTCCTTCAGCCTAGTAGCAGACAGTGACTCCAGTAAAGCCGGTCTGATGTTCATCTCACTTTGGAATTTGACTCTTAGATGCGCCATCTCATCCCATCTGGTGAGCGGCAATTCCTCTCCAGAATTTTTCTGCCACTGTGTTCCTAATAGGCTTTCAGTTTAAATCTGGACTCTAAATTCTGTTCAATTGATCTATATGTCTTTCCGCATGCCAGAGCAACAGTTTTGATTATTGTTGCTTTATAATAAGTTTTAAGTTGAGAAGTATGAGTCCTCCAACTTTGTTCTTACTTTTCAAGATTGCTTTGGTTATTCTGGGTCACTTGCATTTCCATGTGAATTTTAGGATCAGCTTGTTCATTCATTTTGGCAAAAAAAAGCAGCTGAGATTTTGACAGGGATTATACTGAGTCTGTAGATCAATTTGGGGAGTGTTGCCGTCTTACCAGTTATCTTCTAATCCATGAACTCAGGAAGTTTTTGCATTTATTTAGGGCTTTAATTTCTTTCAATGATGCTTTGCAGTTTGCAGTGTGTATGTCTTGCATTTATTTTGTTAAATTTATTCTTCAATATTTTATTCTTTTTGATGCTGTTGTAAACAGAATTGTTTTCTTAATTTCACTTTCAGGTTGTTCACTGTTAATACATAGAAATACAACTGATTTATTATTATTATTAAGGTATTATTGATATACACTCTTATGAAGATTTCACATGAAAAAACAATGTGGTTATTACATTCACCCATATTATCGAATCCCCCCAATACACCATGGCAGTCACTGCCGATCAGTGTAGTAAGATGCCACAGAGTCACTATTTGCCTTCTCTGTGCTACACTGTCTTCCCCATGATTCCCCACACACCATGGGTACCAATCATAATATCCCTCAATTCCCTTCTCCCTCCCTCCCCACCCGCCCTCCCCCACCCCTCCCCTTTGGTAACTGCTAGTCCCTTCTTGGAGTCTGTGAGTCTGCTGCTGTTTTGTTCCTTCAGTTTTTTTCTTTGTTCTTATACTCCACATATGAGTGAAATCATTTGGTACTTGTCTTTCTCCGCCTGGCTTATTTCACTGAGCATAATACCCTCTAGCTCCATCCATGTTGTTGCAAATGGTAGGCTTTGTTTTCTTCTTATGGCTAAATAATATTCCATTGTGTATATGTACCACATCTTCTTTATCCATTCATCTACTGATGGATACTTAGGTTGCTTCCATTTCTTGGCTATTGTAAATAGTGCTGTGATAAACATAGGGGTGCATGTGTCTTTTTGAAACTGGGCTGCTGCATTCTTAAGGGTAAATTCCTAGGAGTGGAATTCCTGGGTCAAATGGTATTTCTATTTTGAGTTTTTTGAGGAACCTCCATACTGCTTTCCACAATGGTTGAACTAATTTACATTGCCACCAGCAGTGTAGGTGGGTTCCCCTTTCTCCACATCCTCGCCAACATTGTTGTTGTTTGTCTTTTGGATGTTGGCCATCCTAACTGGTGTGAGGTGATATCTCATTGTAGTTTTAATTTGCATTTCTCTGATGACTAGTGATGTGGAGCATCTTTTCATGTGCCTGTTTGCCATCTGAATTTCTTCTTTGCAGAAGTGTCTGTTCAGCTCCTTTGCCCATTTTTTAATTTGACTATTTGTTTTTTGTTTGTTGAGGAGCATGAACTCTTTATATAATTTGAATGTCAACCCCTTATCGGATATGTCATTTATGAATATATTCTCCCATACTGTAGGATGTCTTTTTGTTCTACTGATGGTATCCTTTGCTGTACAGAAGCTTTTTAGTTTGATATAGTCCCATTCCTTCATTTTTGCTTTTGTTTCCCTTGCCCCAGGAGATATGTTCATGAAGAAGTTGCTCATGTTTATGTCCAAGAGATTTTTGCCTGTATTTTTTTCTAAGAGTTTTATGGTTTCATGATTTACATTCAGGTCTTTGATCCATTTTGAGTTTACTTTTGTGTATGGGGTTAGACAGTAATCCAGTTTCATTCTCTTACATGTAGCTGTTCAGTTTTGCCAACACCAGCTGTTGAATAGGCTGTCAATTCCCATTCTATATCCATGGCCCCTTTATTGTATATTAATTGACCATATATGTTTGGGTTAATATCTGGGCTCTCTATTCTGTTCCACTGGTCTATGGGTCTGTTCTTGTGCCAGTACCAAATTGTCTTGATTAGTGTAGCTTTGTACTAGAGTTTGAAGTCAGGGAGTGTAATCCACCCTGCTTAATTCTTTCTTCTCAGGATTGCTTTGGCTATTTGGAGTCTTTTGTCATTCCATATGAATTTTAGAACTATTTGCTCTAGTTCATTGAAGAATGCTATTGGTATTTTGATAGGGATTGCATTGAATCTGTAGATTGCTTTAGGCAGGATGACTATTTTGACAATATTAATCCTTCTAGCCAAGAGCATAGGATGAATTTCCATTTATTACTGTCCTCTTTAATTTCTCTTAACAGTATCTTGTAGTTTTCAGGGTATAGGTCTTTCACTTCCTTGGTTAGGTTTATTCCTAGGTATTTTATTCTTTGTGATGCGATTGTGAATGGAATTATTTTCCTGATTTCTCTTTCTGTTAGTTCATTGTTAGTGTATAGGAATGCAACAGATTTCTGTGTATTAATTTTGTATCCTGCAACTTTGCTGAATTCAGATATTAGATCTAATAGTTTTGGAGTGGATTCTTTAGGGCTTTTTATGTACAATACCATGTCATCTGCAAACAGTGACAGTTTGAATTCTTCCTTGCCAGTCTGGATGCCTTTTATTTCTTTGTGTTGTCTGATTGCCGTAACCTCCAGCACTATGTTGAATAAAAGTGGGTAGAGTCGGCATCCTTGTTTTGTTCCTGATCTGAAAGGAAAAGCTTTCAACTTCTCACTGTTAAGGATAATGTTGGCTGTGGGTTTGTCATATATGGCCTTTATTATTTGGAGGTATTTGCCCTTTATACCCATTTTGTTGAGAGTTTTTATCATGACTGGATGTTGAATTTTGTTGAATGCTTTTTCAGTATCTATGGAGATGATCATGTGGTTTCTTTCCTTCTTTTTGTTGATGTGGTGGATGATGTTGATGGATTTTTGAATGTTGCACCATCCTTGCATCCCTGGGATGAATCCACTTGATCATGATTGATGATCTTTTTGAAATATTTTTGAATTCAGTTTACCAGCATTTTGTTGAGTATTTTTGCATCTATGTTCATAAGGGATATTGGTCTGTAATTTTCTTTTTTTGTGGTGTCTTTGCCTGGTTTTGGTATTAGAGTGATGTTGGCCTCATAGAATGAGTTTTTCTTCTACTTTTTGGAAAACTTTAATAAGGATGGGTATTAGGTCTTCACTAAATGTTTGATAAAATTCAGCAGTGAAACCTCTGGTTCAGGAGTTTTGTTCTTAGGTAGCTTTTTGATTACCAATTCAATTTCCTTGCTGGTAGTTGGTCTATTCAGATTTTCTGTTTCTTCCTGGGTCAGCCTTGGAAGGTTGTATTTTTCTAGAAAGTTGTCCATTTCTTCTGGGTTATCCAGTTTGTTAGCATATAATTTTTAATAGTATTATCTCATAATTCTTTGTATTTCTGTGGTGTCTGTAGTGATTTTTCCTTTCTCATTTCTGATTCTGTTTATGTGTGTAGACTCTCTTTTTTTCTTGATAAGTCTGGCTAGGGATTTATCTATTTTGTTTATTTTCTGGAAGAACCAGCTTCTGCTTTCATTGATTCTCTCTATTGTTTTATTCTTCTCAATTTTATTTATTTCTGCTTTAATCTTTATTATGTCCCTCCTTTTACTGATTTTGGGCCTCATTTGTTCTTTCTTTTCTAGTTTCATTAATTGTGAGTTTTGACTGTTCATTTGGGATTGTTCTTCTTTCCTGAGGTAGGCCTGTATTGCAATATATTTCCCTCTTAGCACAGCCTTTGCTGCCTCCCACAGATTTTGTGGTGTTGAATTATTGTTGTCATTTGTCTCCATATATTGGTTGATCTCTGTTTTTATTTGGCCATTGATCCATTGATTATTTAGGCGTATGTTATTAAGCCTCCATGCGTTTGTGGGCTTTTTCATTTTCTTTGTGTAATTTATTTCTAGTTTCATACCTTTGTGATCTGAGAAGCTGGTTGGTACAATTTCAGTCTTTTTAAATTTACTGAGGTTCTTTTTGTGGCCTAATATATGATCTATTCTCGAAAATATTCCATGTTCTCTTGAGAAGAACGTGTATCCTGTTGCTTTTGGATGGAGTGTTCTGTAGATGTCTGTTAGGTCCATCTGTTCTAATATGTTGTTCAGTGCCTCTGTCTCTTTACTTATTTTCTGTCTGGTTGATCTGTCCTTTGGAGTGAGTGGTGTGTTGAAGTCTCCTAAAATGAATTCATTACATTTTATTTCCCCCTTTAATTCTGTTATCATTTGTTTCACATATGTAGGTCATCCTGTGTTGGGTGCATAGATATTTATAATAGTTATATCCTCTTGTTGGACGGACCCTTTTATCATTATGTAATGTCCTTCTTTGTCTCCTGTGACTTTCTTTGTTTTGAAGTCTATTTTGTCTCATACAAGTACTGCAACTCCTGCTTTTTTCTCACTATTAGTTGCATGAAATATCCCTTTCCATCCCTTTACTTTCAGTCAGTGTATGTCTTTGGGTTTGAAGTGAGTCTCTTGTAGGCAGCATATAGATGGGTCTTGTATTTTTATTCATTCAGTATTTCTATGTCTTTTGATTGGTCCATTCAGACCATTTACATTTAGGGTGATTATTGATAGGTATGTACTTATTGCCATTGCAGGCTTTTGACTCGTGGTTACCAAAAGTTCAATGGCAATTCCCTTACTAACAGTCTTATTTAACTTACTTTGTATACTATTACAAACACAACCTAAAGATTCTTTTTTTTCCTCCTTTTTCTTCCTCCTCCATTCTTTGTATGTTATGAATCAGATTCTATACTCTTTGTCTTCCCTTGGATGACATGTATTTAGCCTTAGAAATATTTCCATCTATAGGAGTCCCGCGAAAATGCAGTTTAGAGGTGGTTTGTGGGAGGTAAATTCTCTCAGCTTTTGCTTATCTGAAAATTGTTTAATCCCTCCTTCAAATTTAAATGATAACCTTGCCATGTAGAGTATTCTTGGTTTAAGGCCCTTCTGCTTCATTGCATTAAATATATCATGTCACTCCCTTCTGGCCTGTAAGGTTTCTGTTGAGAAATCTGATGATAGCCTGATGGATTTTCTTTTTTATGTTGTCTTTTTTCTCTCTCTAGCTGCTTTTAAAAGTCTGTCTTTATCCTTGATCTTTACCATTTTAATTATTATATGTCTTGATATTGCCTTCCTTGGGTCCCTTGTGTTGGGAGATCTGTGCACCTCCATGGCTGGAGAGACTATCTCCTTCCCCAGATTGGGGAAGTTTTCAGCAATTACCTCCTCAATGACACTTTCTATCCCTTTTTCTCTCTCTTCTTCTTCTGGTACCCCTATAATGTGAATATTGTTCGGATAGGTCACACAGTTCTCTCAATATTCTTTCATTCTTAGAGATCATTTTTTCTTTCTGTGCCTCAGCTTCTTTGTTTTCCTCTTCTCTAATTTCTATTCCATTTACCGTCTCTTCTACTACATCTCATTTGCTTTTAAATCCCTCCATTGTATGTTTCACTTCAGATATGGAATTTCTTAATGATTGAATCTCCAACTTAAATTCATTCCTGAGGTCTTGAATATTTTTCTGTATATCCATAAGCTTGTTTATAATTTTTTTGATTAAAAAAAAATTTATTTTGGTATCATTAATCTACAGTTACATATGAAATATTATGGTTATTAAACTACCCACTTCATCAGGTCCCCCCCACCAGCCCCACTACAGTCACTGTCCATAAGCGTAGGGAGATGCTATAGAATCACTACTTGTCTTCTCTGAGTTGTACAGCCTTCCTCGCACCCCCCAACCTTACACCCCTTTTTCCCCCTTGTCCCTCCCTTCCCACTCATCCTCCCCAGTCCCTTTCCCTTTGGTAACTATTAGTCCATTCTTGGGTTCTGTGAGTCTGCTGCTGTTTTTTTCCTTGCTCTTATGCTCCACATATGAGTGAAATCATTTGATACTTGTCTTTTTCTGCTTGGCTTATTTCACTGAGCATAATACCCTCTAGCTCCATCCATATTGTTGCAAATGGTAAGATTTGTTTTCTTCTTATGGCTGAATAATATTCCATTGTATATATGTACCACATCTTCTTTATCCATTCATCTACTGATGGACACTTAGGTTGCTTCCATTTCTTGGCTATTGTAAATAATAGTGCTCCGATAAACATAGGAGTGCATTTGTTTATAATTTTTATTTTGAACTCTTTCAGGAAGATTGGTGAGTTTGGTTTCATTTGGCCCTTTTCCTGGGGTTTGTGAGATTTTGGTCTGAACCATGTTCTTTTGACGTTTCATATTTCTGTGTGGTGCCCACTAGTGTACAGAAACTCCTGTCTCTGGAGCTGCTCAGCCCCTTGGGTGAGTTTGGGGGTTGTAGGGGAGCAAAGCTTGTGCCTGGGGGGAGGAAAGATCTGTTTCCTGAATCCCGTCTGTGGTGCCTGTCTCCAGTGTCAGAGCCAGTGGGCCAAGCACACATGTGTAAACGTCTGTGCTTTGCGTCTCTAGCTGTTGTATGTGGGGCCTCCCTTTGGCTGGTCTGATGCCATTGCAGTGACTGCTGGTTTGTGAGCAGGTGCCTGCAGGCCAGTAGGAAGGCTCTGCAGGCTGGGTGTCACCATGGTAGGCCTCAGAGCTGAGTAGCCAGCCAGGGGTATGGAGCACCTGAAGCTCCTCAAACTTCCCAACCAGCTGGGCAGAGTGTGCCCAAACACCTTGTCCAGCTCTCCCTTCTGCACAGCAAGCTCCATGCAAATCCTGCCCCTTCAGCAGTCCTCTCGCTGCTAGGAAGCCTTTCAGTTCGCCCGCAGTTCCTCTGACACAGAGCAGCCCAGTTTTGATTCCATCCTCCACCAATGGCTGGAGTCTCAGTCTCCCAGGCCCTCTGCCCTTCTGAGCTCCCCAATGTCCAGAGCACCACACAGTATAGGGTTCCACTCACAAAGCAGATCTCCAGGGCTAGGTGTTCTGCAGTCCCAGGCTTCCACTCCTTCCCCGTTCTGTTTCCCTTCCTCCCGCTGGTGAGCTGGGGTGGGGGAAGGGCCTGGGTCCCACCTGATTAAGGCTTTCGTATGTTTCCCTGCTTTGTGAGGTCTGCTCTGTTTGTGAGTTCTGTATGCAGTCTGGTTCAGCCTTCTTTCTTCTTGCTGTTTTAGGGTTAGTTGTATTAATTAACTATATTTTTGTACTATTTGTGGTTTTGGGAGGAGTTCTCTGTGTCACCTCTCATGCCGCCATCTTGAATCGTATTTTTTGTCTTTTTGATAAAAGACATTCTGACAGGTGTGAGGTGATATCTCACTGTGGTTTTGATTTGGAATGATGCTGAACATTATTACACATACCCGTTGGCCATCCGTATGTCTTCTTTGTAAACATATCTATTCAGGTCCTCTGCCCATTTTTAATCAAATTTTGTCATGGTTGTTATTGAGTTGTATGAGTGCTTTACATATTCATCTTATTGGATATATGATTTATCCTATTCAGTAGGTTGCCTTATTTTGTTGATGAATTCCCTTGCTGTGCTGAAACCTTTTAGTTTGATGTAGTTGCATTTTTTAATTTTTTGGTTTTGTTGCCATATTGCTTCTATAGCCAGATCCAAAAAGATATTGTTAAGACTAGTCAAGGAGCTTACTGTCTATGTTTCCTTCTAGGAATTTCATGGCTTCTAGTCTTACATTCAGACCTTTAATCAATTTTGAGTTAATTTTGTGTATATGTAAGATAGTGGTCCAGTTTCACTCTTTGGCATGTGGTTTTCCCAACACCGTTTACTGAAGAACTGTCCTTTCCCCTTCTTTGTTGTAAATTAATTGATTTATATGTGTGGGTTTACTTCTGGGATCTCTATTCTGTTCCATTGATTGTTGTGTATGTTTTTATACCAATACCATACTGTTTTGATTTTTATAGCTTCACAATTCAGTCTGAAAACAGGGAGTGTAAGATTGCTTAGCTATTCAAGATCTTTTGTGGTTCTATAGAAATTTTAGGATTGTTTGTTCTATTTCTGTGAAAAATTCCACTAGTATTTTGACAGGGATTGCATTAAATCTGCAGATTACTTTAGTTAATATGGACATTTTAACAATATTAATTCTTCCATTACATGAACATGGAATAGCTTTCCATTTCTTTGTGTCTTCTTCAGTGTCTTTCATCAGTGTCTTATAGTTTTCAGTACAGGTCTTTCACCCCCTTGGTTAAATTTACTCCCAAGTATTTTATTTTTTTTATGCAATTGTTAGTGGGATTTTTTTTCTTAATTTCTCTTTCTGATAGTTTGTTGTTAGTGTATAGAAACTCAACAGAGTTATGTATGTTGATTTAGTGCCTTGAAACTTTATTGAATTTGTTTTTGTTTATTATTTCTAACAGTTTTTTGGGTGGACTCTAGGGTTTTCTATATAAAATCATTTCATCCACAAGTAGTGAGTTTTAACTTCTTCCTTTTCAGTTAGGATGCCTTTCATTTCTTTTTCTTGCCTAACTGCTTTGACTAGGACTTCCAATACTATGTTGAATAAAAGTGGTAAGAATGGGCATCTTTGTCTTTTTCCTGATCTTAGAGGAAAAGCTTTCAGCTTTTCACTGTAGAGTACGATATTAGTGGTAGGATTGTCATATATGGACTTTATTATGTTCAGATATTTTCCTTAACTTGCTTTTTTGAGAATTTTTTATCATAAATGAATGTTGAATTCTGTCAAATGCTTTTTCTACCTCTATTGAGATGATCATATGATTTTCCCCCCTTCATTTTGTTAATGGGGCACATCACATTGCTTGATTTGTGGATGTTGAACTAATCTTGCATCCCTGGAATAAATCCCACTTTATCATGGTGTGTGATCCTTTTAATGTATTATTGAATTCAGTTTGCTAATGGTGAGGATTTTTGAATCTATGTCAGGGATATTGACCTATAATTTTCTTTCTCTTTTTCTTTTTGGTATCTTCACCTTGTTTTAATATCAGGGTAATGCTGGCCTTATTAAATGAGTTTGGGAGCATCCCCCCTTCTTCACCTTTTTGAGATAGTTTGAGAAGGATAACTATTAAATCTTTTTTGACTGTTTGGTAGACTTGACCAATGAAGTTGTCTGGCTCTGAACTTTTATTTATAAGCTTTTTGATTACTGACTTAATCTCTTTACTAGTAATTGGTCTATTCAAATTTTGTACTTATTCATGATTCAGTCTTGGAAGATTGTTTGTTTCTAGGAGTTTGTCCATTTTCTCTAGGTTGTTGTGTATGTTGGTGTGTAACCGTTTGTAGTCTATTATGATCCTTTGTATTTCTTTGATATCTATTGGATCATTTCCTGTTTCATTTTTCATTTTACTTATTTGAGCCCCCTCTCTTCTTCCTTTGTGAGTCTAGCTAAAGGTCTGTCAATTTTGTTAATCTCTTTGAAGAATCAGCTCTTAGTTTCATTAATCTTTTCTTTTTTTTAGTTTCTATTTCATTTATTTCCACTCTGATATTTATTATTTCCTCCCTTTTACTAATTTTGTGATTCATTTGTTCTTTTTTTACTTTCTTTAGGTGTAGTGTTAGATTGAGATTTTTCTTGTTTCTTGAGATAGGCCTGTATCACCATGAACTTGTCTCTTACTGCTTTTGCTGCAGCCCATAGATTTTGTTTTGTTGTATTTACATATTCATTTGTCTCAAAGTTGTTTTTGATTTATTCATTGACCCATTGGTTGCTCAGTAGATGTTTTTAATTCCCACATATTTGTGATTTTTCCAATTGATTTCTATTTGCATATAATTGTGGTCGGAAAAGATGTTTTACATGGTTTCAATCTTCTTAAATTCACTGAGACTTGTTTTGTAGCCTAACATATGATCTATCCAGGAGAATGTTTCATGTGCTCTTGAGATGTATGTGTATTCTGCTTCTTTTGGATGGAATGTTCTATATATACCTACTAAGTCCATCTGTCTAAGGTGTCCTTATTAATTTTCTATCTGTGTGATCTATCAATTGGCAGTGCCCACTGGTGCTTTCAAGTTAGGAGGAGAGTGCACAAATGGCATCTGCCAGTGCTGGCACTAGCAGGATAGAAAGAGAACACCAAAAATGGTGCTGCCAGTGCCTCTGTCCCCAGAGAGAGTTGCAATAGGCTCTCGCCCTTCTGGGAGACTTTAAGATTAGCAAATGAGTTTTCTTCACTTATGGTCCAGGCATTTCTCAAACTGCTACTACTGTGCTGGGTCCTGGGGTGAGTGAGTCTACAACTGAACCTTTTAAGAGCAGAGTCTCTGCTCCTTACAGCCCTATGGCTTTCCTGGACATGGTCTCTGTTGTCTTTCAAAACCACATGTTCTGGGAACTTGTCTCTCTGGTGCTGGTTCCAAAGGTTAGAGTGCCTAATGTGAGGCAAAAACCCTTTGCTCCTTAGGGAGAAGTTCCTTATTTGTTATATTCCTCCCAACTGTGGGTCACACTGTGGATGGGGTTGAGAACATGACTCAGCCTCTTCTACCTCTGTTGATATTGCCCTTTTATCCTTTGTTTTGGAGGAGCTTATTCAGGTAGTTTTCATGATTTTTTGGAGGGAATGTTTCCACACATAGCTGTAGCTTCTTTGCCTGTGGGAAGAGATGATTTAGGGTCTTCTTATGCCATCATCTTGAACTGCCTTCCTACTAATTCACTCTATTCTAGTATGCTAATGACTATCTTTGGGAGGTAAAAATCAAGGCAGTGGCAAAAATCAATAAGGTGGCAAGTTTTTTTTTCTGTACATCAGTGTCAATCAATATTTGACTATATATCTATTGGGGTTAAAAAACATCTTTTTATTAATGATTTCAAATTGCAGAAATCAATCTAATTATGACCACATTTTTAAAAAGGTACAGAATAGAGAAGAATAGGACAGACCAGAGGGCACTGCATGCTGTGAGAACAAGTATTGTATCATGTGTTTGTACTGGAGTAAGAGGTAAAATGCATTTCTTACTATGAAAAATATTTTAAAGAAAAGCTTGAAATTTAAGTTTTCAATCAATGAAGTAATTGAGTTGGGGAAAGTATGATCACCAGATCATGAGTAAGCCACTGAAGTCCTTCTGACACTCAAATTTTATTGAGTTTAATAGGGAGCATTGACTGGGCTTCTATCCTGGTTCAAATCTAACCTCTACCACTTCCTGACAGAGTGACTCTGGCCTTTGTTTCCTTACACATAAGATGGGACAACAGTAGTGTCCACTTCATAAAACTGTTTTATGCATTATAGTGAGTTAGTATACGTAAAGTTCCTAGAAGAGTACCTGGCACATAGTATAGACTATATAAGTATTGGTGGTAATCACTGTTATTGTTATTTTTGTTGTTACGTGATGAGCACTGTGGGAGAAGATACATGTACAATGTCTTATTAAACCCAAGTTTATAAAGACCAAGTATGAGTTTCAGCACATGCAATAATTTGTACATTATCTGAAGTAGTGCCTGGCTTGCTGGCTTTTAAGCAGAAACACCCAACATGTTAAGAAGCAATCGTTTTCCTGGCTGTTCTTCTACATATGATCATGTGTAGTAACCAGAGGCCACATTTTATATGGACAGATAATTTTTGTTTGTCTATTTGTTTACATTTTCTAACTTAAAATATAAGTGCCAATAGGCAGGGTTTATACTCTCCCATTTACTCCAGTCCTTATCAATTCTTATTGTCTTATTTTAGCCACCTGACGATTGATAGCATCTGTCTGACCCATGGGTGCATTTGTGTTTTAAATCCTTGCTTAAGATTGAAACGCCTATAACATCCTCACTGCGCACCTACTTGTTCTTCAACTTCAGATCTTTAAACTGAATGAAAACATTTACTGGTTAACTGGGCTTCTCTCTTTCCTACATGTCTCCTGACATTTTACCTGGGATACAGAGGGCAGCAGTTGCTCTGGTGTAAGCATCTTATCCAGCTACCTTTGGAAGTCACTGAAATGGAAAGAAAAGCCTCTGTAAAGTACATATTTTACCAGGCACAAAGCCACACACATCTTTCCAGGGCCAACACCAGACTCATGTTCTGAGTTCTGGAATTCTTGGGATGGCAGTTAGAGGAGGTGTGGGAATGTTTCATGTTTATATTGCAGCTTCAAGTTTAATAAAACATATGTAAGTTCGTGTATTATGGGCCTTAGCTTATTTTTAACAAGATCTTGAATTTATATGGCACCATTCTCTAAAAAGATAACAATATCACACATACTGGATCTAATGCCTCACCACTCCAGCCCTTTAGAGTAGACAGGTGGATGGCGTATGATCTGGGGAAGACATAGCCACCAGATGGCTGCTCACACTAAAATACCTATGGTTCTATCCATGGAAAAGCCATGGGTTTCATCTATTCCCTGCTAGGAATACAGAGGTCTCACTTTTCTGCTTAATCTGAGGTATATAGGTAGCCCAGCGCTACACAATTCGGCCATCCCTGTTGATAACATTTGCCATTTCACTTAGGGCTGTATGAAGACTCCTAATATCTACAGTTCCCTCAACGGCCATTAGAGTCACTAAGGAGAAAAAAAATAACGTCAGAAAATACAGAGTGAATAACGGCAGCAGAAGAAGCTCCTTGTGCAGCCCACTCATATATTTTTGAAATGTAGGTCAGATCAAGAGGAAGTGAAGGAAACTTCCTGTTGAATTTTCATTTATAGCATGTGTCTGGAAATCTCTAAATGTAATTTCTTGGTGTAAAATAAACTGCAGAAATCTGGGATGTGTCAGTCTGCTTTATGTTTATTGAAGCCATTCTATTTGAAGCTGAAATGTTGTAAAATTATATAGTGGAGTGAACAGCTACAATTAGTTTAACAGACATGACTGTATTCCTCAATTGAAAAGCCGTCAAGACCTCAGCAATCAGATACCAAAAAGATCCAGGAATCCTATAAAATACCGTCTCCTAGGAAGGATGACATTTTCCTGTAGTTGTTACACATATCTTTGCATATTTTACTGTCTTCTACCCTCTTTTTTGTCATTAAAAAAAGCATGGCCCATTATGATCAGCACAGATAATGTAGGGGGGCACGGGGAAGGCAGTACATATAGCACAGAAAGGACAAGTAGTGATTCTATAGCATCTCACTACGCTGACGGACAGTGACTGCCGTGGGGTGTGGGAGGGACTTGATAACATGGGTGAATGCTGTAACCACAATGTTGCTCATGTGAAACTTTCTTAAGATCGTGTATCAATGATACCTTAATAAAATACATGTATGTATAAAAAGAAGCATGGCCCAATGAGAAACGGTCACAAATAATGTTTTAAAAGATTTGAACTGGTTGGAACAATTTGGGCATATTGATGACCCTAACTAACCAAGGTCTCAAAATAAAAAAGGGTGTGGGTGAAACTGTAAAAATCTCATCATTACAGTGTAATAGACGTCCCCACTCACCTCATCTGTGATCTCCTTTGATTTTGGAGTTTTCTTCTAAATTGAGATTGTTAGAGTAAGCAGTTAGATAGACATGAGCAGCTGGGGGGAAAGGAGGGTGGCCGACCACCCAGTCTCCACCCAGTCTCTACCCAGAGACTGTCCTCTCCCCTTAGACCAACCCCTTGTGCAGTTCAGCACAAACTGATAAGCAAAAATACAGGTCATTGGGACCTTCCCGATTCTAGAACATACGCACTAGAGGAAGATCTTGTCACTAACGCCATTATTATCATACCATTTACATTACAGTTTTGGCCCCACTGTGGGTTTCCCTTAGATGCACAGGGAAGAATAAAAAGCACAAGCTTGTGCAGAGGCCGAAGGGAAGAGATCAAGATGAGCCAAAATACAGTGTGTGAACAACAAAACAGGAAGGAGGAAACCAAATAAACCCCATAAAAGACACAAGAGTAAAACCCAGTGACCCACCCTCGGGGTCAACGCACTCTTCTGTCTCTGGAGTTCACTTCCCTTTCGCTTTGCTAAATAAAAACCCCTTGTGGTTTTAACTCTCTATTTGGTCTCTTGACTGAGTTCTTTCCTTGAGAAAACAGGAACCGAGGAATTCCACAATCCACTGCCCGGTAACAAGGTGAGGACGCTATTAGCTGCTAAAGTAGTGCTACTTGACAAATGCTACTTGGCGGTGATGAACGTTACCTCCTGTTATTTGTAGCAGACACTGTTGACCAGTATCAGGAGCTATGATTTTATGGCTGTGTATACACCCTCCTTCAGGTGAAGGTGCTTCTCATGCTCTGTGAAGGTCATTCCATATTCTGTTCAGGGTGAATCATGACTTTGCTGAGCTGATCATGGTAATCCCACTTTCCTTGCCCAGTGATTGGTTTAAGGATGGGTTTCTGACCTGATAAGACATGAGCAGGCATGAGGAGGTTTCCTGGAGAAGTTGTCCTCTCCTTTTGGAGACTGTTGTTGTATCTGTATATAATGCCTGGAGTGGTGGTAGCCATCTTGCGATGCGGGCACACAGCCAACACATTGAGAGCAGACAGCCAGAGTGAATGTGGGTCCTTCATGATGTCATTAAACTATCATGGAAGCAAATTTCACTGAGACTTCCAAAAATGTGAGATAATATTTCTTAATGTGTAAGCCAAATTCAGTCAGGACTTCCTGTTATTTGCTTCCCTAGACACTGTAACTAATAATATTGCAGCAAAGAAACTATCTCTATGATGCTATTGAAGGCAGAGCCTTCTGCTTCATTGGCTGACCTAAGATTTGAACTCTGGAACATTGAATAAGGAAGCATACTATTGAGCAAAGAACCCTGGACTTAAGGTAGAATTATTAGCTGTAAATCACACCTGTCATTTATTTTTTAATTTTTTCGGGGTTGTTTCTCTCCCTTTTAAAAAAATTTTGGTATCATTAATATACAATCACATGAGCAACATTGTGGTTACTAGATTCCCCCCATTATCAAGTCCTACCACATAACCCATTACAGTCACTGCCCATCAGTGTAGTAAGATGATATAGAATCACTACTTGTCCTCTCTCTGCTATACTGCCTTCCCTGTGCACCCCCCTACATTATGTGTGCTAATTGTAATGCCCCTTATTCCCCTTCTCCCTCCCTTTCCACCCATTTTCTCCAGTCCCTTTCCCTTTGGTAACTGCTGGTCCATTCCTGGGTTCTGTGAGCCTGCTGCTGTTTTGTTCCTTCAGTTTTTGCTTTGTTCTTAGTACTCTACAGATGAGTGAAATCATTTGATACTTGTCTTTCTCTGCCTGGCTTATTTCACTGAGCATAATACCCTCTAGCTCCATCCATGTTGTTGCAAATGGTAGGATTTGCTTCTGCTTATGGCTGAATAGTATTCCATTGTGTATATGTACCACTTCTTCTTTATCCATTCATCTACTGATAGACACTTAGGTTGCTTCCATTTCTATTGGAGATAGAAAAAAACTGAGCTCCTGAATTCTTAGGGTAAATTCCTAGGAGTGGAATTTCTGGTCAAATTGTATTTCTATTTTTAGTTTTTTGAGGAACCTCCATACTGTTTTCCACAATGGTTGAACTAGTTTACATTCCCACCAGCAGTGTAGGAGGGTTCCCCTTTCTCCATAGCCTTGCTAGTATTTGTTGTTCCTAGTCTTTTCTATGTTGGTCATCCTCACTGGTGTAAGGTGATATCTCATTGTGCTTTTAATTTGCATTTCCCTGATAATTAGCGATGTGGAGCATCTTTTCATGTGCCTCTTGGCCCTCTGAATTTCTTCTTTGGAGACGTGTCTGTTCATATCCTCGCCCATTTTTTAAAAATTTTATTTTGGTATCATTAATATACAACTACATGAGCAACATTATGGTTACTAGACTCGCCCCATTATCAAGTTCCCACCACATACCCCATTACAGTCACTGTCCATCAGCATAGTAAGATGCTATAGAATCAGTACTTGTCTTCTCTGTATTATACTGCCTTCCCCATGCCCCCCACTACATTATGTGTGCTAGTCATAATGCCCCTTTTTATCCCTTATCCCTTCCTTCCCTCCCATCCTCCCCAGTCCCTTTCCCTTTGGTTACTGTTAGTCCATTCTTAGGTTCTGTGAGTCATCTGCTGTTTTGTTCCTTCTATTTTTCTTTGTTCTTATACTCCACAGATGAATGAAATCATTTGATACTTGTCTTTCTCTGCCTCACTGCCCATTTTTTAATAGGGTTATTTGCTTTTTGGGTGTTGAGGCATGTGAGTTCTTTATACATTTTGGATGTTAACCCCTTGTCAGATATGTAATTTACAAATATATTCTCCCATACTGTAGGATGCCTTTTTGTTTTGCTGATCGTGTCTTTTGCCATACAGAAGCTTTTTAGCATGGTGTAGTCCCATTTGTTTATTTTTGCTTTTGCTTCCCTTGCCCAAGGAGATGGGTTCAGGAAAAAGTTGCTCATGTTTATATTCAAGAGATTTTTGAATATGTTTTCTTCCAAGAGTTTTATGGTTTCATGACTTACATTCAGATCTTTGATATGTTTTGAGTTTACTTTTGTGTATGGGGTTAGAAAATAATGCAGTTTCATTCTCTTGCATATAGCTGCCAAGTTTGCCAACACTAGCAGTTGAAGAGGCTGTCATTTCTGCATTGTATATCCACAGCTCCTTTATTGTATATGCTAGGGTTTATATCTGGGCTCTCTATTCTGTTCCACTGGTCTATGGGTCTGTTTTTAGGCCAGTACCAACTTGTCTTGATTACTGTGGCTTTGTAGTAGAACTTGAAGTTGGGGAGCATAATCCCCCCAACTTTATTCTTCCTTCACAGGATTGCTTTGACTATTCATGGTCTTTTGTGGTTCCATATGAATTTTAGAACTATTTGTTCTACTTTGTTGAAGAATGTGATTGGTATTTTGATAGGGATTGCATTGAATCTGTAATCTGCTTTAGGCAGGATGGCCATTTTGACAGTATTAATTCTTTGTATCTATGAGTACGAGATGTGTTTCATTTACTGGTATCTTCTTTAATTTCTCTCATGAGTGTCTTGTAGTTTTCAGAGTATAGGTCTTTCACTTCCTTGGTTAGGTTTATTCCTAGGTATTTTATTCTTTTTGATGCAATTGTGAACAGAATTGTTTTCCTGATTTCTCTTTCTGCTAATTCATCATTAGTGTATAGGAATGCAACAGATTTCTGTGTATTAATTTTGTATCCTGCAACTTTGCTGAATTCAGATATTAGATCTAATAGTTTTGGAATGGATTCTTTAGTGTTTTTTATGTACAATATCATGTCATCTGCAAACAGAGACAGATTAACTTCTTCTCTACCAATCTGGAAGCCTTTTATTTCTTTGTGTTGTCTGATTGCCATGGTGAGGATCTCCAGAACTATGTTGAATAGAAGTGGAGAAAGTGGGCATCCTTGTCTTGTTCTTAATCTTAAAGGAAAGGCTTTCAGCTTCTCGCTGTTAAGTATAATGTTGGCTGTGGGTTTGTCATATATGGCCTTTATTACGTTGAGGTACTTGCCCTCTATACTCCTTTTGTGAGGAGTTTTTATCATGAATGGATGTTGAATTTTGTTGAATGTTTTTTCAGCATCTGTGGAAATGATCATGTGGTTTCTGTCCTTCTTTTTTGTTGATGTGGTGGATGATGTTGATGGATTTTCGAATGTTGTACCATCCTTGCATCCCTGGAATAAATCCTACTTGATCATGAAGGATGATCTTTTTGATGTATTTTTGAATTCAGTTTACCAGCATTTTGTTGAGTATTTTTGCATCTATGTTCATCAGGGATATTGGTCTGTAATTTTCTTTTTTTGTGGTGTCTTTTCCTGGTTTTGGTTTTAGAGTGATGCTGGCCTCATAGAATGAGTTTGGGAGTATTCCCTCCTCTTCCACTTTTTGGAAAACTTTAAGGAGGATGGGTATTAGGTCTTCACTAAATGTTTGATAAAATTCAGCAGTGAAACCATCTGGTACAGGATTTTTTTTCTTAGGTAGGTTTTTGATCACCAATTTAATTTCTTTCCTGGTAGTTGGTCTATTCAGATTTTCTGTTTCTTCCTGCGTCAACCTTGGAAGGTTGTATTTTTCTAGAAAGTTTTCCATTTCTTCTGGGTTATCCAGTTTGTTAGTATATAATTTTTCATAGTATTCTCTCATAGTTCTTTTTATTTCTGTGGTGTCCATAGTGATTTTGCCTTTCTCATTTCTGATTCTGTTTATGTGTGTAGACTCTTTTTTTCTTGTTAAGTCTGGCAAGGGGTTTATCTATTTTGCTTATTTTCTTGAAGAATCAGCTCCTGCTTTCATTGATTCTTTCTATTGTTTTAGTCTTCTCAATTTTATTTATTTCTGCTCTAATCTATTATGTTCCTCCTTCTACTGACTTTGGGTCTCATGTGTTCTTATTTTTCCAATTTTGTTAATTGTGAGTTTAGTCTGTTCATTTGGGATTCTTCTCCTTTCCTGAGGTAGGCCTGTTTTGCAATATACTTCCCTCTTAGCACAGACTTTGCTGTGTCCCATAGATTTTTCAGTGTTGAATTATTGTCATTTGTTTCCATATATTGCTCCATCTCTGGTTTTATTTGGTCACTGATCCATTGGTTATTTAGGAGCATGTTATTAAGCCTCCATGTGTTTGTGGGCTTTTTCATTTTCTTTGTGTAATTTATTTCTAGTTTCATACCTTTGTGATCTGAGAAGCTGGTTGGTACTATTTCAATCTTTTTATATTTACTGAGCCTCTTTTTTGTGGCCTAGTACATGATCTATTCTTGAAAATGTTCCATGTGCACTTGAGAAGAATGTGTATCCCTTTGCTTTCGGATGGAGTGTTCTGTGGATACGTTAGATCCATCTGTTCTAATACATTTTTCAGTGCGTCTGTCTCTTTACTTATTTTCTGTCTGGTTGATCTGTCCTTTGGAGTGAGTAGAGTGTTGAAGTCTCCTAGAATGAATGCACTGCATTCTATTTCCCCCTTGAATTCTGTTATCATTTTTTTCACATATGTAGGTGATCCTGTGTTGGGTGCATAGATATTTATAGTGGTTATATCCTCTTGTTGGACTGACCCCTTTATCATTATGTAATGTCCTTCTTTGTCTCTTGTGACTTTCTTTGTTCTGAAGTCTATTTTTTCTGATACGAGGACTGCAACTCCTGCTTTTTTTCTCCCTATTAGTTGCATGAAATATCTTTTTCCATCCCTTCACTTTTAGTCTGTGTATGTCTTTGGGTTTGAGGTGAGTCTCTTGTAAGCAGTATAAGATGGGTCTTGTTTCTTTATCCATTCAGTGATCTGTCTTTTGATTGGTGTACACATACCATTTGCATTTAGGGTGATTATCAATAGGTATGTACTTAATGCCATTGCAGGCTTTAGATTCGTGGTTACCAAAGGTTCAAGGGTAATTCCCTCACTATCTAGCAGTCTAATTTAGCTCACTTAGCATGTTATTACAAAAACAATGTAAAGGTTCTTTTTTTCCCCTCATTTTTCTTCCTCCACAATTCTTTATATATTAGATATCAGATTCTGTACTCTTTGTGTATCCCTTGATTGATATTGGGGGTAGTTGATTTGATTTTGCAACGGCTTCATAATTAATTGTTCTAATTTTCTGAAGTTTTATTTACCCTGGTGACAGGTATTTAGCCTTAGGAATACTTCCATCTATAGCAGTCAGTCCAAAATGCACTGTAGAGGTCGTTTGTGGGAGGTAAATTCTCTCAGATTTTGCTTATCTGAAAATTGTTAATCCCTCCTTCAAATTTAAATGATAACCTTGCCTGTTAGAGTATTCTTGGTTTGAGGCCCTTCTGCTTCATTGCATTAAATATATCATGCCACTCCCTTCTGGCCTGTAAGGTTTCTGTTGAGAAATCTGATGATAGCCTGATGGGTTTTCCTTTGTGATCCTTTTTCTCTCTCTAGCTGTTTTTAAAAGTCTTTCCTTATCCTTGATCTTGGCCATTTTATTAATTATATGTTTAGGTGTTGTCTTCCTTGGGTCCTGTGTGGTGGGACATTTGTGGACCTCCATGGCTTGAGAGACTATCCCCTTCCCCAGATTGGGGAAGTTTTCAGCAACTACCTCTTCAATGACACTTTCCATCCCTTTTAGTCTCTCTCATTCTTGTGTACCCCTATTAGGCTAATATTGTTCCATTTGGAGTGGTTACACTGTTCTCTCAATATTCTTTCATTCTTAGAGATCCTTTTTTCTCTCTGTGCCTCAGCTTCTTTGTAGTCCTCTTCTCTAATTTGTGTTCCATTTACTCTCTCTTCTACTGCATCTAATCTGCTTTTAAGTCCCTCCATTGTATGTTGCATTTCAGATATGGAATTTCTTAATGATTGAATCTCTGTCCTCAATTCGTTCCTGAGTTCTTGAATATTTTTCTGTACCACCATGAACATGTTTATGATTTTTATTTTGAACTCTCTTTCAGGAAGATTGATGAGTTCAGTTTCATTTGGCCCTTTTTGTGGGGTTTGTGAGATTTTTTGTCTGAACCAGGTTCCTTTGATGTTTCATATTTATATGTTGTGCCCTCTAGTGCCCAGAAGCTCTAGTCTCTGGAGCTGCTCAGCCCCTGGAGGGACGTCGGGGGTCACAGGGCAGTGGTACTGTTGCCTGGGGAGAGGAAAGAGCTTTTTTCTGCTTCCTGGCTGCAGTACTTGTCTGCACAGTCAGAGCCAGTGGGCCGAGCACACAGTTGTAAGCCTCTGTGCTTTGTGTCTGCAGCTGTTGTAGGCAGGGCCTCCCTCTCTCTGGCCTGATGCCTGGGCAGTGACTGCTGGTATGCAAGCTGGTGCTGACAGGTCAGGAGGATGGTGAAGCAGGCTGCCTTTCACACGGGGGGGGGAGGGGGGAGAGGGCTCGGATCTGTGTAGCCAGCTAGGGAAATAGAGCGCCTGAAGCTCCTGAAAGTTCCCAACCTTCTGGGCAGAGCATGCCCACATAACCTTGTTCACCTATCCCTTATCCCACACAGCAATCTCCATGCAAACCCCGCCCCTTCAGCAGCCCTCTCGCTGCTAGGAAGCCTCTTAGACCACCCACCTTTCCTTTGTCCAAGAGCAGCCAGATGTGGATCCCTGTCCTCCATAAATGGCTGGAATCTCAGTCTCTCCAAGTATTCCGCCTGTCTTAGCTTTCCAACCCCACTAATCTCCAGAGCACTATGCAATATACGTTTGTGCTCCCGAAGCAGATCTCCAGGGCTAGGTGTTCAGCACTCCTAGGCTTCCACCGCCTTGCAACTCCATTTCTCTTCCTCCTGCTGGTGAGATGGGGGTGGGGGAAGGGCTTGGGTCCCGCTGGATCAACATGTGGGGGGTCTGCTTTGTTCTCCAGGTGTATGCAGTCTGGTGCAGCCTTCTTTCCTGTTGCTCTTTTAGAAGGGAATTTTGGATTCCATCCAAGGGCAGGGGGGCTGTTTGCTGGGAGGACGAACCATGTGACTAGGAGGTTGGAACTTTTGGCCCCACCCCCTGACCTCTGGGGAGGAAAGATGGCTGGAGGTCAAATCAGCCAGAGGCTGTTGACTTATTCTATCACGAATAAGTCAGTGCATGAAGCATCCTTAAAAATTCAAGAGAACAGCCTTTTGGTCTTTTTTCGGAGAGCTTCCATGCTTAGGGAACCAGAATGCTTTTGTGCACCACCCAGCCAGGCCCTAAGCTCCATAAGGACAGAAGCTCCTTTGTTTAGGACCTTGACCCTATGGATCTCTTCATTTGGCTATTGAGTTGTCATATCTTTAATAAACTGGTAAGTATAAGTGTTTCCCTGAGTTCTGTGAGCCACTCTATCAAATGAATAGAACCTAAGGAAGAGATCATTGGAACCTCCAACCTGTAGCTGATCAGTCAGAAGCACAAGGTTGGGCTTGCAATTGGCATCTGAAGTGGGGGTGTGGGTGTGGTCTTGTAGGACTGAGTCCTCAAACCATGGACTCTGATGCTATTTCTGGTAGATTTAGGTGAGTTGAATTCTCAAACCTCTTGCTAGCTTTGTGGGGGAAGAATCCTCCACTCCCACATTGGAACAGGTCTAGGGAACCTATATACTCCCCTTTACATGTGAAGAAAGAGGCTCAGAAATATAAAATAACTTGCCCAATGTTATCCAGATAGAAAGTAGTAGAGTCACGATTTGAACCCAGGAAGTCTTCAGAGTCTAGGGTTTCAACTACACAATATTATTTATAGTAGGGGCTCAGGATTTATTAAATGGATGAGAGGCACCTGGTAGGAGTTCACTTACTATTTATTGAACAAATGGGATATAGAAATTGAATAACAATTTCTTTTTCTTAAGAAGAAATGTTATATCATTTTTTTCTTATATAAAAGAATATAAATTCTTTCAAACTTAATGGGCTTCTGTGACCACAGGCTAATTTAGGGAACATTCTTCCGCCATAATGAGAGTGGCCACAAGGAGCCCACCAGAAGGATTTAGGTCTGTTCACTCTTAAGTCTGGAGAGTCTTGGAAATGATGAATATGCCTAGTTTCTGTCTTACCTCTTCTCCCAAATGGCTTCTGAGAGCACATGCTTAATGTGTTGGAACTCTTCCGGCTACTAAAACATTCTGGTCGCACACCCATGACTGGCTGTAACTAAAGTCTGGTTAGGAAGGTGAGTTTGTCTCAGTGCTCTGTTATATCCCTATTCCCTGTGGCATTCCAAGTCCCCTGTCTCCATCTCAGTACAAGTACCAATCTTCTGGCCACACTACAACATTCACCCACCCCCATTAAAACCTGTGGTCAACAAAGGGTCCTGAAGGAAAGAATTCTAAGGATGAAATCAAGTATATAAATGGCCACAATTATAGATACTATCCTAAGATATATAATTGACTCAGCTTAATGAATATATTCTTAATGAATATATTCACCCTCCAAGGAGGGTTAACAGAAGGACATTTCTCAATTCCAGGAGGTCAGGCTGACAAGGTAGTGGGAAAGAGTTGGCTTGGAAGGGAAAAGTGACAAGCGACATCTTAGAAGGAGGCCACCTACTCTACTTGGCGGGCCATCAAGATTCTATCACCTCTGAAGTAGTGGCTTCCTCCTTCCCTCTGCGTGCCTCCTACTTCGTCCTCCATACCTCATTCCTTCCCATCTTCCCAGGGAAGCCACAATTTCCATTTTTTTGTTGTTGTTTGTTTAGAGTCTATTATAGGATGCAGAAAGCCAGCTCTAGAATTGGTTTTTGTGAAAATGTTGGTTTCAAATTATTTCATATTCTAGGACTCATACATCTCATACATACAAACAGAACAAGAAACTTAGCAATTTTATAGAAAAAAGAACCTAATAAACATTTAATTCTTAATTAACACTGTCCAATAGAAATATAATACAAGCCACAAATGCAAACCACATACAAAATATAAAATGTTCTGGTAACCACCTTAAGAAGTTAAAAAAAAAAGGTGGAATTGCATTTAGTAATATGTTTTATTTAGCCCACTATATTAAAAATATAATCATTTAAACATGTCATCAACATAAAAATTGTAAGGAGATATTTTATGCTTTATTACACTAAGTCTTTGGATCCAGTTTTACACTCATGACACATCTCAATTTGGACCCATTACATTTCTGGTACTATTGATAATGACATATTATAGCTAGTGGCTACCATATAGGACAGTAAGGTTCTATACTATTCATATCTTTTCACATATTCTTCTAATTTTCCTGAATAGTCACATACATTTTGCTTGTATCTCACCAGTGTATTCAAATTCTCTTGGATTCTTTTCCCTGAATTATTGTATATAAATATGTCACATTTATTTATATATTACAGACATTATGTATATTTTAACATATAATATTTTTCTCCATGATTGGTATGGTCCATAGAAGTGGACTACCATTTGTAAAATCAATCTAATGATCTTTTGTTGTGTTATTATACTGATTGGAAATTCACCTGTTGGGCATGTGAACAATTTACCATTGTTCCAAGATATAAGTACTGCTATGAATGACTTTTTTTTTTTTAGAATGAAATTTGTTTTTTTCCCTTTTCTCTCTCCCTTCCTCCTTTCTTACTCTATTGTGTCTCTTTTAGGATTACAGAGAGTGAGGTAGAGAAACTTTCCTTCCTTAGCTGGTCCAGGATCAACCTACTTCCCACTATGCGAGTACTATCGATGTCTTCTGTGATCAGTTAATGTCAGTTACCAACTCTGAGCCCAAAGCAGTAAATGCATGAATGTGTAGAGAAGGAGCAAAGGATTGTAGTGGGGGGAACTTGACAGGTGTTGAGCAAATAGCTTCTTTCATAAAGGCTTTTGCAGAAGAAAAGAAAAAACCCCTTCATTTTGAATGTAACGGAGGATGTAGTAGCTAAATAGAAAACACATGCCTGAATATGGGTGTGGTTCTCCACATGGCCCCACGGACTAGAAAATGACAATGAAAAGACTATTATGGCTCCTATTACAAATGTGATGGGCCGGATGTACTTAGGGATTAAAGCTGAGGTTCTCAGTACATACCCAGTTTCGTGGGAACTTGACAAGCCGCCGTCGCTCTAGGGTCCCTGGGAGGGGCCAGGTGGCTGACTTGCTCGGGGAGGGGCGCGGGGGTCTGCCCATGGCGAGCCGCTTGTCACAGCGCTGATGGACGGGGGGCCTTCCAAACAGCGGGCCAGAGCGGTGGTGTCACTTTCCCTTCATGTGTGCACGTCAGCTGGCGGCCCCACGGGGGTGTGACATGTCAGCGAGGAGGCAAGTTTCTAGATAACCAGGGACTATTAGGGAAGCCCCCGCCCCCATCCGCAGGGAAACAGAGTGTCTAGAGAACTCCAAGAATGATTCATTGGTTAAAAAACGAACAGGCACAGCTGTGGTGTTGGAGATGGAAGGATTAAGTGCTACTGTTACGGGCTGAGTTTGTTCTCTTTGGTCTTGTCCCTGCCACAACAAAGAAAAAAAATTTTATTTGCATACACTCCAAGTCAGGAGCAGGCCAGAGGCAAGGCACACAGAGGCCTCCCTCCGTTTGGCAGAAGGCCTGTATATGTCATTCTGGCTAGGAGGCGCCTCTTTGATTGACAGGGTGAGGGTCCATTTGATTTGCGGGTCCATCTGTATAGCCTCCCTCTCAGGGCGCATGTCCTTTCCCATGATTTGGTGGATTTGGGGCAGTTCTTAGTTTTGTTCGAGGGCGCCTACATCGGCATCAGGTAGGGACCAGTTTGGCCTGGTCCTGGGAGGCAAGGAAGGTATCTCCCTGCAAAGCCTGTGTTGTCCTCATGTGGGACCCCCTACCTGGGCAATTTGGGCAGTTTTTCCTTGAACTTTATCTTCCACTTCCCTGGCTGGTCATGCCTATCTTCCTGCCTAACACTACCTGAGAAGTAGCAGGCTATTTTTTTTTTTTTTGAAAGGGGAACGTTGATTGGAAGGGAACTGCTGTGAGCTGAGAGTAGAAGGTGAGGGAAGGAACGGGAGGAATAAGGCCAGAGAGTAAAGGAGAGGCAAGTAAGAAGGGAGAGAGGGAGAGGACTGTGGGGAAAGAACTATCTCCATTAGCTTAGGAAATGACGCCATTCCAGGATGGCATACTGGGGCCTCCATTACCTCCAGGGCCTCAGAGGGGTAAGACAGTCTGCAGAAAACAGGGCAAAGTATTTCTCTGGACCAGCCATGTCTTTCTTGGAGACTTGTTGGAAATGTATCAAGCCACACCCCACCCCTACTGTTGCAGAAACTATGTTCTAACAAGCCCTCCAGGTGTTTCAGAAACACTACTACAAAGAAATGAGGTAGCTTTTGGAGGGGTGAAGAGGGGGTGTCAAAGCAAAGATTGCACTGGAGAAAATTGAGCAGGCAAGGAAAACTTGATTCAAGGCTATGGCAGTAGCAGAGAGACACTAGAACTCAGTCTGAACTCAACGTCCCTGAAGTAGAGGGCAGGAGGGTTTTTAAAGGCTGAGGTGAGCTAGTGGAAAAGTACTAAAGGCTGTGGATAGGGTGTCCATAAGCTATTTGTGGTGCTACTGAACTTCCCTATTAAGACAGGTGGTAGTTTTACAACATGGAGCAAGATGTCCTTCTCAAGTTAGGCTCCTATCCTTCCATAGAGACTAAGAGATAGAAGAGTTATCTCCCTTGATGATTACGTTTTAAAGAGTTGGCTCCCAAGCCACCAGAGAAAGTCATTCCTAGATTGTAAAACTGGCCAGAAACTTTAAAAAATATTTAAATCATATATCTCAAAGGGGCAGAGAAAGACTTTACAGTTGCAGGCATACCTTAGAGATATTTGGGGTTCAGTTCCAGACCACTGAAATAAAGTGACTACTGCAATAAAGCAAGTCAAATTAATTTTTTTGTTTCCCAGTGTGTATAAAACTTATGCTTACACTATGCTGTACTCTATTAAGTGTGCAATATGTCTAAAAAAATAATGTGCATAGCTTAATTAAAAAATATTTTATTGCTAAAGAGTGTAACCATCATCTGAGCTTTCAGTGTGTCAAAATCTTTTTGCTTGTGGAGGGTCTTGCCTCACTGTTGATGCCTGATCAGGGCAGTGGTTGCTAAAGGTTGGGGTGGCTGTGGCAATTTCTTAAAATAAGACCACCATGAAATCTGCCACATTGCTGGATTCTTCCTTTCATGAATGATTTCTCTGTGGCCTGAGATGCTTTTTGATAGCCTTTTACCCACAAAATTTACTTCAACATTGGAGTCCTTCCTTACCAAACCTGTCACTGCTTTATCAACTAAGTTTATGTAATATTCTAAATCCTTTGTTGTCATCTCAACAATCTTCAGAGCATATTCACCAGGAGTACTTTTCATCTCAAGAGAGCACATTCTTTGCTCATCCATAAGCAACTCCTCATGTATTCAAGTTTTATCATGAGATGCAGCAATTCAATCACATCTTCAGGCTCCACTTCTAATTCTAGTTCTCTTGCTATTCCCACCACATCTGCAGTTACACTCTCCACTAAAGTCTTGAACCCCTCAAAATTGTTCCTGAGGGATGGAATCAACATCTTCCAAACTCCTGTTCATGTATATATTTTGACCTCTTCTCATAAATCATGAATGTTCTTAATGGCATTAGAATGATGAATCCCTTCCAGAAGGTTTTCAATTTACTTTGCAGATCCATCAGAGCAATCACTATCTATGGCAGCTAAGCCTTATGATATCAGGCATAAGGAAGGCTTCTATTTCTTAAATAAGGCAATGTGAAAGTTGAAATGACCCCTTGATTCCATGGGTTGCAGAATAAATATTGTGTCAGCAGGCGTGAAAGCAGCATTGAGCTCATTGTCTATCTCCATCAGAGCTCTTGGGTGACCCAGGTCATTGTCAATTTTGAAAAGAATCTTTTTTCTTCAGCAGTAAGTCTCAACAGTGGCCTTCAAATAGTCAGTAAACTGCACTGAAACAGATGTGCTGTCATTCGGGCTTGGTGGTTCCACTTATAAAGCACAGGCAGAGTGAATTCAGCATAATTCTTGAGAGCCCCAGGATTTTTGAAATGGTAAGTGAGCACTGGCTTCAAATTAAAACCACCAGGTGCAGTAGCCTCTAACAAGATTTATGTCTTTGAAGCTGTCCTTTAAAGCTTTGAAGCCAGGTATTGACTTCTCCTCTCTAGCTATGAAAGTCCTAGATGGCATCTTTTCCCAATAGAAGTCTGTTGCATCTAAATTAAAAATCTGTTGTTTAAATGAAGCAAAACTGAAGGAACAAAACAGCAACAGACTCACAGACTCCAAGAAGGGACTAGCAGTTACCAAAGGGGAGGGGTGGGAGAGGGTGGGTGGGGAGGGAGGGAGAAGGGGATTCAGGGGTATTATGATTGGCACACATGGTGTGGGGGGATCATGGGGAAGATAGTGTAGCACAGAGAAGGCAAATAGTGACTCTGTGGCATCTTACTACACGGATGGGCAGTGACTGCAATGGGGTATGGTGGGGACACAATAACAGGGGTGAATGTAGTAACCACATTGTTTTTTCATGTGAAACCCTTATAAGAGTGTATATCAATAATACCTTAATAAAAAGAAATCTGTTGTTTAGTGTAGCCACTTCCATTATCTTAGCTACATCTTCTGGATAACTTGCTGCAGCTTGCTGCTTCCCCTTGTACTCTGATATTATGGGGATGACTTCTTTTCTTTACTCACCAGCCAATCTCTGCTAGCTTCAGACTTCTTTCTGCAGCTTCCTCACTCCTCTCAGCCTTCCTAGAAGTGAAGAGAGTGAGGCCCCTGCTGTGGATTAGCTTTGGCTTAAGAAGATGTTGTGGCTGGTTGATCTTTTATCCAGACCACTAAAACTTTCTCCACATCAGCAAAAAAGCTGTTTTGTTTTATTTGTGTGTTTACTGAAGTAGCACTTTGAATTTCCTTCAAGAACTTTTCCTTTGAATTCACAGCTTGGCTAACTGGTGCACGAACCTAGCTTTTGGCTCAGCTCAGCTTTCAAAATGCCTTCCCCACTAAACTTAATCATTTTAAGTTTTTGATTTAAAGTGAGAGAAGTAGGACTCTTCCTTTCACTTGAACACTTAGAGGCCATCCTGGGGTTATTAGTTAGCCTAATTTCAATATTGTGTCTCGGAGAAGAGGGAGGCCTGAGGAGAGGGAGACAGGAGACAGGGAAATGACTGGCTGGGGGAGCCGTCAGAACACACACGTGTCGATGAAGTTCATTGTCTTATGTGGGTGCAGTTCATGGCACCCCCGAACAATTATAATAGTGACATCAAAAATCACTGACCAGAGATCACCGTAACAAATATAATAATGAAAAAGTTTGAAATACTGTGAGAATTACCAAAATATGACACAGAAACACAAAGTGAGCAAATGTTGTTGGGAAAATAGCGCCAATAGACTTTCTCAATGCAGGGTTGCCACAAACCTTCAATTTATAAAAAACTCAGTATCTGCGAAATGCAATAAAGCAAAGTACAATGAAATTGTTAGGCAGAAAGACAGACATGAGTGGGTGGAAAGAGAATAAAGCCAGTAAAGCCCATTAAAAGGGACTCAAAGAGTTAACCAGATAAAACCAGAGAGCCAGAAAGGGCTCACAGAGTTAGAGTTTCAAAGGCCAGGAGTGACTTGGAATGTCCAGATAGTCCCCAGATGAAAAACAATTCCCAGGTACTTCTCTGCCTTAGGTAGGGCAGGGAACTGGGACAAGGTTCATGCCATTGTAAAATCTATTTAGTCTGGGGAAAAGGTTCAGCCTTTTAATAAAGTTAAGTTATTCTTTAACTTAACCTATATGCTGTTCTTCCTCTTCTTCTAGCCCCTTAATCAAGTAACTTTACAGCCAGGGCAGGAGGTGGACCTCTTAAGTGTAAATAAACCTAAGTGGATAAAGAATGCCGAGATCTGGACTAAAACAGTCACCCAAATAACTCTATTCTTAACACAATACTTCAAAGGGATTATAAATCACCTGTATACAGCATATTTTATGCTGACTCCTGCCTCAAAGTCCTATCAAACCCCAAACCCTAAGCCCTTAGGAGTGCCTTCTCTCTGAGGTTGTCTGCACTCCCCTTTCTTCGAGTGTGTGTGTACTTTTTGCCTTAAAGACTTCTCACTGCTCAACTTAATGCTTTTTGTCTCTGTGCTCTTTCAGTGGTAACCATCTTTGTCATTTTTCTATTTCATTCTATTCTCCAGACTTAAGCACAAGTCTTCACTCTCTCTATTCTACTCCAGATAAGCAGGGCGGGGCTACTGAGAACTCTGATTTGGGCCTGCAAGTTCCTGTCACCTGGGTGACCTGGCCAGGACTGCCACTATTCAATCACGATCTTTAGTCGCCTGCCTGAAAATCTCCTTTCTTTGCCTTTGGGAAGTTCCCAGAACATAATCTCACTCCACCCGGTGCTCTGTGGCTCTCCCAGATCCTGGGGTGGTAGGGACTCGGTTCCCACGCCCTGCAGATTCAAGCACTGGACGCCAGGTGACCCTGGCTTTAGGAGTTAGCAAGGGATTTGCTTTATGCTGAGCAGGAGTTCAACGAGCTTCTCTTTCATTCCTTTGCTCTTCCTTGTTCTCTGCTGCCCACAAGGCGGCTGCCATCCCTGCTGCTCTTGCGTTAATGATTCCTTCCTCACCTTTTACTCTGACTTCCCTGCGTCTCTGAACTGAATTTCTTCCCAACAATATGAGGTATGCCTGGACAAGTATTCTAATGAAAATGCAGTAAAGAAAGGGAGGTCGGAAAGAAGTCTGTCTAAAGTTTTTAGTCAAGCTGAAGGGAAAGACTCTCAGTCTGGGAGAAAGGCAGACCCTTGGCACAGTCAAGGAAATGTTGTTGTCTCTTTGAATTGAAAAGAATTCTCTCTTTGAAATTTCCTGTTTCTCTTTGTGATCTTAATCCAGCACCTCACTACATCCTGCAGAGCCATACTGGAAGTGATAGGGATGTAAAGCAGCTTATTCCAGAAGGTGACTTCTTCAGGGTGATAGACTGGAAGGACAAGGATGGAGTGGGGTGGAATGGAGAAAATCAGCTTAGACAGAGCCTCCTTCCTCTCAGCTGCTGCTGGTTTCATTTCCTTCCTGGAAAAACAGACCAGGACACACAGGGAGCAGGGGCAGCTTGGACATGATACACTTGATTCTCTCAAAAGGTTATCTGAAGAACTGATAACATTTGCATGGAACAAAGTGGCTGTGGTTGAGCTAACAAGTCAGCTGAAGCCACATCTTTTTTGCTGCACTAACAATTGTAATCCCCCCACAGGCCTCCTTCTGAGGGACTTGGCCAAATGGATTTAGAGTGGAAGGCTTCGTGGCTCTAACTGCAGGGTTCCTGGGGGAACAGCCACCCTTGTTTTTGAGCATTGAAGTCCTGCCAGAAGGGCTGGCTTTCCCCCCACCCCTTTGTCTTCTGGGCTGTGCTGCTTCCACGTAGCTGGTGACTGAACCCGCAGCCCCGAGCGGGCTGAACTATTCCCAGGGATAAAGAGGCTTTAGCTAGTGACCTTTTCAATAACCTGACCTTTTTTTTTTCCCCGCTTTTTCTTGGAATGGTAAGGAAGCAGCTGTTCCTGGAAACCCAGCCAAGAGACCTGGCATGTGGCCTTGGCTAATGCCCTGCGGGAGGCTGTGTGGCTCCTGTATGGCCAGTCGTGGCCACCACACACCCTACAGCATCTTTGCCCAGCTGATCTGCCTCCTGCAGAGATCAAGGGGTGAGGCTGCCAGGGCTGCAGGGTTCTGATGATTAAGACTGGCTCGTCTGAGTACCAGTGTCTGCTACAGCCTGGCGGGTATGTGAGGTGCCCTGAGTCAACCAAACGGTGGCATTTAATGAGTAACACAGCTATGAATATATCCTACATTATCCCTTTACCTCGTAATCATTTGTTTCTGTGTTTCCTTAGATTGTGGGCTTCTCAAGGCAAGGCTGAGTCCCAGTAAATGTCTGGGTCAGCGTATGCATACACAAATGAATGGGACATGCCAGGATGCCTTCTGTCCACTCTGCTGTTGCTCTTTCCATCTTTTATTTCATCCATAAATATGTTTTTGAGCTCCAGAGACAAAAAGCTGTGTTTCTTTCACCAAGCTTAGGAGTTCAAGAATTGCTGCTGGAACTGTCAGAAAACTGGCAATCTTGGTAATATTTATGGGCATTAATTTAATGGAAATCTGAATTAACCAGAGAAAATCACCTAGCACACGGTGACATTTTTTTGGTTGGACTGCTAACAATGCAATAAATATAGGGAAGTGCCCGTTTCTGCAAGATTTGCAAAATGGCCAAGCCAACATTTTAGAGTTTAAGATAAGAGATTATTGCCACCCCACCATAAATAATCTAGTGATTGATTACTGGGTGCTTGGCAGGTATCTAGCCAGACAGAGAAATGCTAAGACCACAGTAACATCCTGCAGGTCTCTGCAAGCGAGATGCCCTAACGATGAACAGAGAAGCCCAAGGAGCCTGGAATTGTGCAAAATAACATCTCCAGGGCAAACAGTTTTAAGAGACCCCTTTAAAGATACTGTTTTAAGTAAATTTAAAACAACATCAACTGGCTCCCATTTTGAACTGTTCATTCTGTAGAATAGTGCCATGTTCCTTACTACATGAACTTTGAACCCAGCAAAACCAAAGTACGAACTGGAGGAAGTAGTTTTAGCCGTAAGAGGCAAAGGATGGAAATGAACCAAGTCAGCCATATCCCTCCTTAAGTGTCTTTATTCCATCTCATTCTAAGGAGCAGCCGGGATGCTCCTGTACGTATTTGCATTGCAAAGTAGGCTGGAAATTGGCCTTGTTTGAACAAGCGCTCCTCGCAGGGCCGCCCTCAGTTGCCCACCCTTGGCAGCAGCGACCTCGGCAATAAAGGAGGCAGCCACGTGAGCGCTGCAGCTGAAAAGGAGCCTTTGAGCCGCTCAACTGTTTAACTAATTAATGCAATTCTCCCTTTAAGGTTAGGAATGAAAGGAGGGGGGAATGAATTTGTGAGTGATACACCACTTTGGGTTCATTATATGCTTGCAAAGGGAGATGCAAGGTTACACACGCAGTGAGCAGTTCTTCAAACCTCGGCGGAACCCGCCCTAATCCCGGGCGTTGGGGGGATCACAGCCAGGCCTTTGGCAGCAGAGCCGCCCCCAGTGGGTCGATAACAACAGGAAAGACTAAAGCTGCTTTGATCCTGGCATGAATCTGAAGGGAAAAAAGAATCCACGACTCCCACCACGGAACATTAGTTATCTAAACTGGGAGATTTAAAAGCGAAGAGAACCTTTGAGAGGACTCTGAAGTGATGCAAGATTAAGGCAGAGAGCTCACAACTTGAACAACTGGCTTTGCTTGAGGTAGAGGGTCGCCAGGCAGCCCCAGAGTTCCAGGGAATGGAGGACAGCACAGGGCGCGGGCAGGGCCTGGCCGGGAAGGAGCCGGTGTCGTAGCAGCGTTTGTCACATGCTTCTGCTTTTCCCTCTCCCTCTTGGTTACGCCACTAGAGCCCTATGAAAAACTGTGAAGAAAAACTTGGGTTCTCTACTCTGGATGAACCTCTCCTCTTTATTACTATTTATTTATTTTACATTATTATTTTTTCCTCTTTTAGTCTTCTTGGGTTGCCATTGAGACAGGGACCATGGGTGTAGTCAGACTAGGGTGAGGGCCTCCGGAAAAAGCAAGGCAGGATATTTACAGTCAAAGCAATGTAACAATGTAAAGTCCCTATCGAAACTCTTGTGTTCAGCATTATGCAAAGTCAAGGTCACACTAACTCTCTAGGGTAAAGATACCGGCCTAGGAATATAGACATCTTCAGTGAGATCAGTTAAAGGTCAAAAGGCCAGAAGCAACTTCGCCTGGAATGTTTGAGTGTTCCGCAAGGGTATCTCAGCATAACCCAGTGACTTCACTGTAAACAGCCCTAGCAAACAGGCAATAACCCAGGCCACCTTGGGGGCAGGGCAGGTGGTACAAGTCCACACCCTAAGCCCTCAATTCCCCAAAATCCTCAACTGCCTATAAATCCCCCGGACAACCCACCACCCTGGGTCCTCTTGTCCCCTCCTGGCGTGAGCCAGGAGCTCTTTCCTTTCACTTTATTTCTAAATAAAAGCCTCTACCCTGGCTGTCTTACCTTGGGTGTTTTCTAAGTTCATTCTTTGACTCCGCAAACAAGAACCCCAGCATCACCATGACCAAGTATCGCAGGTTATGTGACTTAAACAACAGAAATTAATTCTCTCACAGTTTGGAGACTGGGGAGTTTAAGACCAAGATGCCAGGAGGCTTGGTTTCTGGCAAAGCCTGTCTTCCTGGCTTGTGGACTCTACCTTCTAGCCGTGTCCTCACAGGGCCTTTCCTCTGCTGCTCTCCTGGGCATCTTCCTCTTCTCCTAAGGACACCAGTCCTATTGGATTAGGGCCCCTCTCTTGGGACTGCATTTAACCCAATGTCCTCCTTAAAGGCTCTGTCTCCAAATTCAGTCACAGTGGGGGTTAGGGCTTCAACATACACTTTGGGGGAACACATCCCCTTCCTCTTCTTTTCACTTTTTCAGACCTGTCCTTTTTACTTCTGTCTCCAAAACACAGCTGGCCTTGCCCTAGGCACATGGGGGGTTGTGGGATGGAGAGCTGGATCCCCAGGAGGTGTCCTGGGTTGGTGTGTCGGGAGAACATGAGGAGTGTAAAACCACTGGCCTGCAGAGCAGAGTCTGGGCTGTGACATGGACTGGAACCAAGTGCTTCTTCCACTTTACACATTCAGCTTCTAGAAAAGGAGTGGCACATTGTTTTACCTATTTTTTCACTCCTGTTCATTCTCCAGCTTGGGCTGACCCTGCCACAGTTCTGAAATGTTTTACCAAGATGACTAAAAAAGCCTACTAAACATCTCCTTGCATTACACTTAAAGGAAAACATGCTCCTGTGTGTCTCCTCTTCTCTCACACTACTGCCACTGACAACACTTCTGACACCAAATGTGGGGCTTTATTTCCACACAAATCAGCTCTGCAACAGCAGTTGGGTGTCCTATAATTCAGTTCAGTTCTGGCACTACCTGGAGCCAGCATCAGATCCCAAAGGTAAGGCTCAGTCCCACAAGACTGCTCTCCACCCCAATGCAGATGCCACTGCGCTTCTGACTTGGTGGCAGTGAATTTGAGGTTCCACGAACAACCTTCTCCCATTTAGTTAATTTGCTAGAGCAGCTCTCAGAACTCAGGAAAACAGTTTGCCCACTAGATTACCAGTTCATTGTAAGAGGACATAAGTCAGGGGCAGCAGATAAAAGAGGTACAAAGAACAGGAAAAGCATGTGGGAAAGGGAGCAGAGCTTTCATGCATCCCCAGGGAGCTGCTCTCCCAGGACTTCCATATGTTCACCAACCTAGAAGCTCGGGAACCGTGCCATTTTGGGTTCTGTGGAGGCTCTATTATGTAGGCATGATTGATTAAATCAGTGAAATTCGTGATTGATTCAACCTGGGGTGCCTCTCTCCTCCCCAGAAAGGAGTGTGTGTGTGTGTGTGTGTGTGTGTGTGTGTGTGTTATCTGAAAGCTCTAACCCTCTAAGCACATGGTGGTCCTCCTGGCAACAAGCCCCCATTCTTAGCAGCTTTCCAGAGTCACTTCACTAACATAAACACAGGTGTGGCTCAACGGGTTTTTTTTTATTTTTTATGAATAATAAGATACTCTTTTCACCTTTATAGTTCTGGAGCTATTTCAGGAACTGAGACCAAAAGACCAAATAGTATAATAAAAATGTTCCCATTGCTCTTACCACTTAGGAAATTCCAAGGTCTTAGGAGCTCTGTGCCAGGAACGGGGACGGAGACCAAATGCATGTTTCTTCTTATAAATCACAACATCCTACACACCTACACACACTTCATCCATTCATTTAAACAGGCGTTCACTTGAGCATTGCATTTAGCCATGACCCAGTTTCTCCAGGTTGGAACACCTGGGGTCTTAAAGACAAAAGGGTCTTTGGTTCCTGGGTCATCTCTTTACTAGACTCGGTTGTGGGATTGTACATAAAATTTCTCTCTTATATTTGAATTCTAAAAGTGCTTTTCAGATTTTAAACTGTCACTCCCATGATGTTATTTTATCTCAGGTAATAGTGCTGGGAAGAAATTTGGTTCAGAGATGCAGGGAAGTCAGAGTGTAAGGTGAGGAAGGAATTCATTAAAGCGAGAGCAGCAGGGCAATGGCAGCCACCTTGTGGGCAGCAGAGAGCAGGGAGAGCAGAGGGAGGAGAGGGAAGCTCGTTGAACTCCTGCTCGGCACAGAGCACATCCCTTGCCAACTCTTAAAGCCGGGGCCACTTGGCATCCAGTGTCTGCTTGACTCTCGGCAGCGTGGGAACTAAGCCCCCACCACCCCAGGATTTGGGGGAGCTGCAGAGCACTGGATGGAGTGAGATTATGTTCTGGGAACTTCCCAAAGGCAAAGAAAGGAAATTTCCAGGCAGGCTACTAAGGAGCATGATTGGACAGTGGCAGCCCTGTCTGGGTCACTCAGGTGGTGGGAACTTGCAAACCCAGCTCAGAGCTCTGAATAGCCCCTCCCTACTTATTTGGAGTAGAACAGAGAGAGTGACACACTTGAAGAAAGGGGGGTGTGGGCAACCCCAAAGAGGAAGAGCACTTAGGGGTTTTCTAGGGATTTGGGGCAAGAGTCAGCATACGGCATGATGTATACAGGAGATTTATACTTCCTGTAAAGTTCTGTCTTAAGAATAGGTTTATTTAGGTGACTGTGTTGGTCTAGATCTCAACATCCTTTATCCATATAGGTTTCTTTACACTTCAGAGGTCTATCTCCTGTCCTAGCTATAAAGTTACTTGATTAAGGGGCTAGAAGAAGAGGAAGAAAAGCATATAGATTAAGTTAAAGAATAAACTGGGTCTTTTTTGCAGGCTAAGTAGATTTTACTATAGCCTGACCCTTGTCCCGTATCCCTGCCCCACCTCATGAGGTAGGGCAGAGAAGTCTCGACTGGCTTTTCTTTATCTACGGAATATCCGGACATTCCAAGTCACTTCTGGCCTTTGAAACTTCAACTAATTAACTAATTAACTCTGTGAGTCCTTTCTGGCTCTCTGGTTTTATTTGATTAACTCTTTGAGTCCCTTTAAGTGGGCTCCACTGATGTTAATTCTCCCACCAACCACTTACTTCCGTCTTTGTGCCTAACAATAGGAACTTGATAAAAGTTACTTTATTAGAACAATGCCATGGCTGTTGTAATTCTGCATTTTTGAGAAGGAGCAGAATTCCTCTTAGAGACTGACTAGTGTTCAGGAAACTACCTTGAGAGGCCTTTTGGAAATACAAGATGTGACATCCTTCACACAGTGGCCAGGGCTGTGAAAGAACTGCAGGGCCACACACACCTTCACTGCAAGTGCATTTCAGAGCACCGCCCTGGAGGATTGCAATAAAGGGTGCAGAAGGTGGAGAAGCAGCTCTAGAGACAGAGGTGACCTGCACAAAACGGGCAGAGTTAAGGACCTAAGGGAAAGAAGGGTCCTTAAGAAGTTTCTGTTAAGGACTCTAGGACCTTATGTGTAATGCTTGGTTTTAAGTTATTTCTAGCCATATGCTCTGCTGTGGTCTCCTCTTTCATCTGCAAATATTTGGCAAATGTCTACTATACACAACAGCTTTGTGCTAATAGGTCTTGGGGAATGAGAAGCAACCATGGCCGTGTATGGAGGGTGATGGAGAGGGACAGACGAGAGATAGAGGAGAGAAAAAGCTGGGAGGTCTAAGCAAGAGATGAGAGATTCAGATCCTTTAGAAGTCTTAAAGGAGCATATCTTTCAAAATCCACGTAGGCAATCTAGTCTGCGCCTTGACCTCACTGTCCCTTTCATGACATTTCCAATGATCTTGTCCTTCAGCCTGTCTCAGACACTCACTCCCATGTTCACACTGTATATCTTGTCATCAGCAGTTGCTGCATCTCTTCCAAAGTTTTGATTTCAAGTGTCCTAATCCTTGAGCACCCTTACATATCCTTTCTGCTCATTTTCTATAGCACTTCAACTCTAAAAATGATCAAACACTCATGGATTTTTAACCTGCTAACTTTCCCATCTTTGCATTGGTGGTCATAACCTCACTTGTTTCCTAATCTAGCCAAGAGTCTTTGGGGCCCATCCTTAGAATCACCTTCAGCTCCTTCTCCTTCCATCAGATTTTCCTGGCAAAACCCCAGCCCTGGTTAAATCCAGCTCTCTGCCTACTCTGTGCCTGCGCATGAGGAACAGCCGAAGGCTACTGGGAAAAGCCACACATCATCCTGATCATTCTTACTTTAAATTTATGAACTCAGACTTTAAGTGGGTTTTATCCATCTGGGTCCAATAAGGTAAAAAGAAACTATGCTAAGTAGTTGTATCTAAAACAGTGGGAATCCCATACAGGGGGCTTGTTCCATAAATGATGGATGACTGAGAAGTTAAATGGGCTGAGGAGGCAACCCAAAGATGAGAACAGCAGGAAGCTCTAGGAAGTTGGAGACAAAGATGGAGATAGCATCATGGGAGCCCAGGGACTCTGGGCACAGGTGAAACCAGGGTGAGCATGTTTAGAAAGAGCTCGAATTAGGGAAGATGTGGACAGGGCTAGACACGCTACCAAGGCAGAATAAGATGGAGAAGTCCTAGCTTTTTCTTCTACTCCCTTCCTAACCTTCTTTAGGGTTTCCATTGGGTGCACAAAGTCACAAGCCTGAAGAGCCTGGGAAACACAGCTCAGGTGGGTCAGTCCCCGCAGCACAGAGCAGAGCAGGGGAGGGGAGAGGAGATCTCAGGGCAAACAGGCCAAGAACTGGCAGACTTTCCCTTTTCTTACTGGCATCTGTTCGTGTCCTTCTGCTCTGTGGCTGTCAGAGCTCAATCTGAGAAGCAGAAACATACACATGCATACATATGTCTGTCTTAGTTCAGGCAGCTATACCAGAATATCATAGACTGGGTGGCTTATAAACAACAGAAATTTATTTCTCACAACTCTTCGGATGGGAAATCCCAAAGCTAGGTGCTGGCAGACTCGGTGTCTGATGAGGGCCCACGTCCTGGCTCACAGAGAGCCCAGCTCTCACTATGCATCATATGGTGATGGTGGAAGGAGTGAGGGAGCTCTCTGGGGTGTTTAATAAGGGCACTACTCCACCCACGAGGCTCCACCCTCATGATCTGACCACCTCTCAAAAGCCCCACCTCCTCATACCATCACCTGGGTGGTTAGGATGCCAACATATGCATTTTGTGGGGAGACAAACTTCAGCCTATACGTTTTATAGCAACATACATATATGTTAAGGGAGTTTATAGGCATTTGACCTTATGCACTGTCAGAACTGGTTATCCAGCCTACGTGTGGCTGTTGCTTCTGGTGCTGGGCCCTGACACCAACAGGGCAGGCAGTGTGGAAGGGAAGACGGAGGTGAGGGGAGGAAGCAAAGACACACTGGAACCTCTAGGGATAGGTTAGCACTCCCGAGGGTGGACCAAAACCCTTGTCAACCTCACATCACCTCCATGGCCAGCGCTGAGCATGGGAGCAGTCTGTAGGAATCTGGTGCCCTTCATCACGGAATGAAACATACACCCAGCCCAGGGCCGGAGAAGCTGAGGGAAGAGGTCTGCTGGGAGCTGAGGAGCTGCAAGGATGGCCAGCACACAGGGATGGATGATGGGCAAGAGGGACAATAGCGCCTGTGTCCTGTGCTGACCATCCAGTGTAAAACGAAGAAACTTGCTGCTTCGCTCCTGCCTTCCAAATCTCACCCAAAATGCATCTGAACTTCTGAACCCAGATGAACCCAGAACTTCTCAGAGAGGGGACATAGTTTCAGTTAAACTAAGTTGACACCGTACAAACCTGCCGGAGTGCTTGTTGAGATGGAATCTACTCTTCTTTTAATGATACTTAGAGGTACTTCCAACTTAAGAAAGTAGCAAAATAATGCCTCCATCTATCACATTGCAACTGTCCCTCATAACAACCAAAAACATACTTTTTCTAAAAAAGGACTCAAAGTCCCTTTTTCCTTCTTTGGATGATGACTGTTTGTTTTCTCACAGAGTCACATTGTCTCTATGAGACAGAGTTAAATAAGAATGCATTAATGTTGGATGAATGGATGAGGGGAAGAGAAAAATTACTTAATATAGACACAAATTCATATCAAAATAAGGAAGAAATGCTCATTAACTATTACAGTTCTTGTTTCTACAGCTGATTATATGGAACTACATGGTATTTATAACTACCTTCTTCCATTACTTATTTCATATTTCCTTTGCCTTAGCAAATTTGGACACGATTCCTTGCCTGGTGGATGACCCAAACCTTCATTCCTGAAAGGTCTGGGCCATTAACAGTCATGATAATGTAGTTGTCCACAGACTTCAATCCAGGGCACGGAGTACTTACTGCCAGACACTGTAGGCAAGCTCTTGCATTCCAGACACAGCCCTTGGGATTCCAAATTCCCCTGGATAATCAGGGTCAGTCATTCAGCTAGTATGTAACCCCCTTCTTTGTTTGTTGATTCCAGTTGAACAGGACTATCGCTGTGCCCCTGATGGCAGCATTTCTTCCTCAGGAGCTGAACCATTCAGGCTAATAGAGCCTGAAGTTGGGATTGGGAGCAAAACTGTAAAATGTCATCATTCCCCAGGTAATCGGCCTGTCCCTGGGTAGCAGGTTAGTTACTGAAGACCACTTTCAAAATGGAAGGGGCGGCACTTTGTTCTCCTCAAGCTGGAGGTATGCTGAATACCGCTTCACCTTCCCCGCCCACCACGTGTCTGACACGCCGCAACCCGGACCGTGAGCGGGACTCGCAGCACTGCGTACACCCAGGGGCGGCTCCAGGATCGCATAACTTCACTTGACCACGATATTAGCACTCAGACACGGTTATCTTATGTCGTGAAGAAGGCAAGTTGCCCTTGAGAGGGCTGACTAGGAAGTGGGCTGGGAATCACTGAGGTCGGTAGACTAGTGCTTGCTCACCCTCTGAGGAGAGAGAAGGGCAGTCTGGGAAAGAGCAGGTGCGGGAGACGCACAGGCATCAACGTGACCACGCAAGCACTTCCCAGCTTAGGGGAACCCAGCGCCCCAAGCCAGGCCCAGCGGGACCCCATAAACAGGAGCTGTTTTCTTTGTTCTCTAATTAGGCGTTTCCCTTGTCTCCTCTACAATTTGCCCTCGGGAATGGACAACTTCTTTGTAATTTCTTAATTCTCTATGACTTTCTTCTGTGTAAGGTACCAGGCAGCCTGGCCTGGGGCACTCCCAGGTTGAACAGAAACTCTAGCCTGAACTTTCAACCTGGGGGCAATTCTGCTGCCCCTACAGCCACCAGGATATGTCAGGAAGGTGCAGGGAGCCGTCCAAGAGCCATCCAGACAAAAAGAGCTCAGAGAATGGGGGAGCCAGGTGACCTCCAGGAGTGCATAGGAGGGCATTCAAAGGAGAGAGATGAGGGGAAATGGTGCTTTTCATAGAGACGGTAGACCTGGCAGTGTTCTACTTAGTTCATCAGTGAGAGCCACCACACCAGACCCATCCGGGCTACCACATGAGCTCCCCGGGACAAGACAGTTTGCAATTACCTGTATTATTTCAGCTAGATTTATCCTTAACATCACAAACTTAATGAGCATATTGTAACTATTATGACTTTTCCTATGACCTCTTGGGCCAAACTTGAGCACAGAATTCTGCCCTCTACTCAAGGTTTTTAAAAAAAGTGGTTGGTTTCTGTTGCAGACTGAACTGTGTCTTCCAAATTCATATATCGAAGTCCTATTGCCCAGTGACTCAGAACGTGGCTGTATTTGGAGACAGAGCCTTTAAAGAGGTAATCAAAATAAAATGAGTTAGCGTGGGCCCTAATCCAATCTGACCAGTGTGCTTCTAAGAAGAGGAGATTAGGACGCACAGAGAAACACCAGGGATGCACACGGAGAGGTGACCCATGCAGACACAGCAAGAGGTGGCCATCTGCAAGCCTGATCTTGGACTTCCATTCTCCAAATACATGTCTGTTGTTTAAGCCACCCAGCCTGTGGTACTTTGCTAGAGCAGCCGGAGCAGCCTGAGACAGACCCGCTTGCATGAGCCTGTGTGCGCCGTGTGCATGTTGTAGGGTGCCTGTGCGCTGGGCAGGGGCGGGAGGGCGCCCACCAGTTGCCTGGGGAAGCAGCGCAGGCCCCGATGCTCTCCACCACCCCACTGGGCTGCTGCCCTCTCTTCAGGGCACACTATTCCCTGATGTGGGCGGGAAGAGTGCCCTGGTGTCAGGAATGGAGAGAAAATAGAATCAGAGATGTGGGTTAGCAGTAGGATGGGGATGGAAGAAAGAAGCAGACTCATTTATAGTCTGCGGAGAGCTAACCGAGGATCCCGGTGGGAGACGGGGCCAGGCAGAAGGCTTCACTTTCCTAAATAGAACTCTGTTGTGACATTCTCCTTGCAGCTGTTTTCCCCCACGCTCGTCTGTCTCACCAGGCGCACTGATAAAAGGAAGCCGGAATGCAGCCGCTCACTGCGCCACCTGGTGGTGCTAAGGAGAGGTACCCTCAGGGGCTCTAGGGCTGAGCCGGGTCTCCCCTAAACTTCCATACCACTTCTGTTCTTGAGTGATAAATACAAAGGGTGCATACAAAGACTCTGGGGAAGAAAGCAATAGCACAAAAGAGCACTGAACTGTGATCAAAAGCGGGCTCTGGCTCTGCATCTTATTAGCTGCATAATCTTGGGCAAGTCACTTAATCTGAGCCTGAGTTTCTTCATGTAAAAAAAAAACAAAAACCGGGTCATTAATACCAATAAGATTTTGCGAATTCACTGAGAAAAAGGTCCCCAGGACAGACAATTCTTGGAACCTGATGCCTCAGTAAATGCTTTATCCTTCCTTCCCTTCATTCTTCCTTGTATTTTCCCCCTCATATGATTTAGTAAATAATCAAACGTTATTATTGTGATAGGCACTGCCCTTTTGATTTCAGTGGTGGGGTTGGGAGGTCTAGAGGAACCTGAACCTGTGTTGGAAGAACGGGAGACAGAGGGGCAGGGGAGTCCCAGCTGGGATGAGGACACTACCTAGGCCCTGTCCTTGAAGGAATCAGAGCTGGTGTTGTCAGGCCTCACTTGGAATTTTTTTTCATAAGAGGACCCTGCCTACCTATGACCAGGGAAGGAGGTGGTGGGCTCCCATCAGCTTAGACATCCAGGCTTGGGTGATTGTTTTACATTACTTTTTGAGATCTCCTCCAGGCCTGGGAATATATATGAGTCCATGAACTAAAGCCACATTGACAAGAACGTGAGTCACAGGCACCAATTATCTAAATAATGCAGAACAGGCTAACATTATGCACATGTATAACATTTCAATTTGGATTAAAGGGTGAGAGCGAGGAGGTAGACAAGAGTTTCATGTTGAGAACAGATTCTAACATATTTTAAAATAACTAAAATATTTTCCCCACACATTAAAAAAAAAATCTGGTGGTATCTCTCCTGGGTCATGGATAGGGCATGTTTCTGTATATGGTAGTTCCTGCAGGTGCCATGTTCTTTCCCTGGGGCCACCTCTGTCTCTTCTAACATGCTGTTCTTGAAATACATGAGTCAGCTGGGCAAGGGTCCTAACCTAAGACTTGGAAAGTATTCATCACACAAGAAGAATCAGGGACATTCTTCCCTCCAGAGAATGGAGACTCCCGGGGCCCCAGGGTCTTAAGATCAATGACCTTACCCATCTTTGGTGACTTGGGTTCTCACCCAAGTCTCTTGCCATGTGCAATGGACTCACAGCCACCTCAAAGTGAGCCTTCTCCTTTTATCTAATTCCTGTCTCAGTAAATGGCACCATCATTGATCTACCTGGTTTCTCAAGTTAGAAACCAGAAAGGTGTACCGTGTCCAATGTTCTTGACCTCACCTCTCTCCTGAAGCCACATGCTTCATCCCGGCCCCACTGGGGTCGATGGACTCCCTGTGGGGCATCTGCAATCTGCCACCCGTGAACCCCCAGCCATACTCCTGATGTCCTGGCTCCTGTCTGAAGCGCCATGCTGCAGGGAATAGGGTCATGTCAAAGGGGACAAATATTAGAAACTGGAAGGCCAACTCATGAGCTTGTAGTGAGGTTATACCAGCGACTATTCAGGTGTGACAAATTACCCAGAGTTTAGAGGTTTAATAACCATTTAGTTCATTTCATGGACTATGTGGGTCAGGAGGTCACAGTAGGACTAGCTTGTCTCTGCTCCTCAATGTCCATGGCCACAGCTGGGGAGACTCAATGGCTGGGGGTGACTCTACATTGTGCACTAGACTTATCTGGAAGTATCTTCTCTCACAGGTCGGGCAGGTCCTGGTGGCTGTTGTCTGGGCCCGTAGTTGGAGCTGTGGGGCACAGCCTGTACACCTGGGCTCTCTACCTGGCCTGGGCTTCATCCTAGCATGGTGGCCTTAGGGTGGTCGGCTTCTTACGTGGCAGCAAGGGCGGCTCCAGCAAGCAAGGCAGAAGCCCCACGGCCTTTTACAACTAGCCTTGGAAGTCATGCAGCATCACTTCTGCTGTGTTCTCCGGGTGGCAGTGAGTTAGTAAGGCCAGTCCAGATTCACAAGAGAGGATGAGGATGGAAGAAGTAGCAAAGAATTTGCAGATATGTTTTAAAACTGCCAGGGGGGAAACACTTTGAGCAACAAGGGAGGGGAGCTAGAAGAGACATTCTCCTTTCCTCCCTCCTGTGTGCTGCCCTGAGATGCACTTTCTCCACCAGCCTATCCAAAGGTGACCACCTATGTCTCATGGCAGCTCACGTGAAGTAAGGCCTGGGGGGAAACACCCTGGTCCCCATCATTCTCCTTTTCCTCCACCCTTGCTGCCCTGGTATAGTCCCATCCAAATAAAGCATCAGCATCTAAGCCTTGCCTCTGCCTCTGCTGCATTAGAGAGCATGGGCTGAGCTACCACCAGCAACCAGTTTGTCGCCAAATCTGATTGATTTGTTCTTTTAAATATGTATGCTTCTTACCCATTTTCCCCCCATGCTGACATTCCCCTTGGCTAGGTGCGTCTTCTCCTGCCCAGACTGCACCTTCGTAGCAGAGGCCTTCACGTCTTTTCTAGTGATCCTCTCCGCTCAGTCCACACTGAAGTCAGAGTGACCTTTTTGAAGCAAATCTCATCACAAAAATCTGCCGGATTAAAACCCTTTAGTAGCTCCTTCTCCTTATTATACACCAGGGCCGGCTTCTCACCCTCAGCCTGTTGACATTCAGAGTGGAAGAGTGGGATAACTCTTTGTTGGGGGCTGTTCTGTGCAAGGAGGCTATTTAGTGGCCTCCCTGACCTCTCGCTAGACCCCAGGAGGACCCTACCCCTCTCCCCAGCTGTAACCAGTAAAATGGCCCCAGACATTGCCACATGTCCCCTGGCAGGGGAGCAAAATTGTCTCGGCTGAGAGCCTCTGGTCTAAACTGAGCAGGCTTCCCATGGCCCTGGGTGGGCTGGCCCTGGCTCACCGGATCCCACCCTCCCCCAGGTCTCTATGCAGTAGCTCCCCTGTGCTTCTCTTAGGATTCTTTGACCACGGCCTTTCCCTCCTCAGGTCTTTTTACTACTGTTCCTGAGTCTAGAATATTCCCTTTTCTCCTACCTGTCCACCCTGCACACGATTCACCTACCTAACGCTTTAGCATCAGTTCTCAGCTAAAATGTCACTTTTGTGAAGGCTCTTCTGGCCTCCCAGACCAGGTTAGTCCCCGGATGCACACTTCCATGGCAGCGGGGACTTCTCACGCACTCGCCACAACAATTGTGAATCAATTAGCTTGTGCGGCCCTGCTAACGGTCATCCTCACTCCTCTGTGAACACCCCGGAAAGCGGCTGCCGTCCTGCTCAGCCTTGTACCGCAGACCTAGCATGAGGTTGGTGGCTGGTAGAGGCTCAGTGCACCTGAATGAATGAATGGACGAACCCCGATATGCATTCTTGGGAGTATCTTCTGATTCCTTCCTTTCCTCGCTTTAGATTTTTTCTGCCACTACAAAGCAGGGCCCTCCTCCAGCTGTGGGTGGAAGCCCATTCTCTGATGTTTTCCCTGACAAACTGCCTTCCTGACCTTGAAAGTGTCTCCTGACTGCCCAGTGCTCTGGCCTGTTTCTCTGCAAAGAATTTATGCAAAGTACAGCGTGGAGTACTTTTTAATTTTGCCAGACTACTCTAGAAGCCAGAGGTGCAGTGAAGGATTAAATCAAAGTCTAAGATGTGCTTTTTGATTCCTCAAAATATTTGTCAAAATGCAGGAACACCTCAACTTGGCTATTGTGCTCACCCAGGGGCTTCTTGTCTTTTCCCACCTCTCCTCACTACCTCCTACAGTCTCCATCAGGGTTGCCAAATGTGATGTGTCCTGTTTTGGACCGTTTCCTGATGGAACGTAGGTCTCTGGATTGTGTCTAGTGTTTTTTAAAATCGTTTTTCTTCCCAGCTTTAGTGAAAAATGTTTGATATAGGATAGTGTTCTAAGTTTAAGGTATACAACGTGATGATTTTCTATACATATATATCACAAAATGATTACCACAATAAGGTTAGTAAATGAACCAATCCACAAAGTTACCACTTTCTGTCATTATCTAATTTTATTTTTTATTGAAATTTAGTTGATACATAATACTATATTGGTTTCAGATGTACAACATAGTTATTCAACAATTATATACATTACTAAACGCTCACCATTAGAAGCATAGCCTTATTTTGAGTAGGTCAGGACTTAGGGTTAAATTCTGGTACTTTTTTACATTTAAGCACCTGTGGGTTTTGCACCTGTGGTTTGAAGCTCCTGTGTGTCCCCAAGCGCTTGCTGGAAAGGGTCTATATATTGATCTCTGAAAATCTGACATTTTTTAGGGCACTTGTCTTGCCAATGGGTTTCAGCCCAGGACAAGTTCACTATGGATTCAATGAAATTGAAAAAATGACAGCGGAACGTTCTTGGGGGGCAAGGGTTATACCCAGCTTTATTCCCGTGGTGGCAGGCCAATCACTAGAATCCCATCCACTCAGAGCGAGTCTGCGTGCAGCAAGCTGGTCTCTGCCTCTGGGCCTCTCCACCCCTACAGCCGTCTCAGTCTCTGTCCTCGGCAGTGCCACCACTCCAGTCTCTGCTCTCCTGCAGCCTGCAGCCCAGAGCACTGGGTGGAACTCTTTACACAGAGTCAATACAACGTATTGCCCACACGTGTGTAGTGAGCAAGCCGACCAGGGCCAAGTGGGAATCCCGGCCATAGGAACCTTCCCTTTCTCCACAGCGCTGTTTAGAAGTGATTTCAGCCAACAGTTTTTGTTACCTGACTTGTCCCAGGTTTGCTGATGTGTGTTCTCTGGGGCTTCTGGAAAGCTGGAGGAGGAAGCGGTGGCGGGACAGCTCTGAGCCTGGCTGGTCCTGCCGCTTCAGCTCCCCGCAGAGAGATGTTGAGTCCCTGGGGTTTGTTACCCTAGGATTTACTCCTCCTTGTGATTTGACTAAATATAACTTGTCTTGACAGAAGGGACAAAGTTTAAGCCTCGGCACCCCGCTCTGAATGTGTGGCTGTGCAGAATCTTCCAATCGCAAACTAGGGATGAAATGAGATAGGTCCTCGGAGAAGAGAGCAGAAAACGGGCTCACGGGAGTGGGGGGCGTAGAAGGACGCACGAAACTGTTTTGTCTGGAAATTCCAGGCCCCAACGGTGTGCCTGGGACCTGCCGGTGACTGAAACACGGAGGCTGCTTGGCTGACAAAGCAGACACAAAGGCAAGAACCAAACACAATCTAAGGAGAAGCGGGAGGGATAAGCAAAAAGAAAGAAGAGAAGAGAACACAAAGGAACACCGGGCACCTGATGTTTGTACTTCTTCATCCTCTGGCTAAGGCAGCCGAACAAGGCAGTTGGTCTTCACGCCTCACGGCGTTACACCAGGGTCGGCTTGTTTGTGCTGGCGGGTGTTTTGGTGTCGCTACATTTCCTTTTTTGCAGGACCTTGCTTGGCCTACAGTCTTTTTGGGCCGGTGTTCCGTGAGTCCTGCTGTAACACGCTCTGCAGTGTGGCGATTGCCGTCGGGTCAGCCCGGTCGCAGGAGGGCCATGTTTCAAAGTGAGAAAGCACTGCTGTCTGGCCAATGGGTTTCAGCCCTGGGCAAGTTCACTATGGATTCAATATGACCAAATAAATGACAGTAGGACATTCTTGGGGTGAAAGGGTTATATCCAACTTTATTTACACAGTGGCAGGTCCATCACTAAAATCCCGTTCACTCAGAACGAGTCTGCATGCAGCAAGCCGTCCTCTGGGCCTCTGTCCTTGGTGCTGTCACCACTCCAGCCTCTGCTCTGCTTTCCTGCAGCCATGCCACCGTGTCACCCAGAGCCCTGGGCAGGTCTCTTTATATAGAGTCAATAGCAATGTATTGCCCACACGTGTGTAGTGAGCTAGCCGACCAGGGCCAGGTGAGAATCCTGGCCATAGGAACCTTCACTTTATCCACAGGTGCTTTTAACCGATTGTTCTTGATCTGTGCCCTTTGTGTTGTCTCATCAAGAGCGGGGTAGTTGCCCTTTTGCCTTAACAAGCCCCCTGGAGTCAGGGAAACCGCAGCACCCCTTTTCCTCAAGTAACCTGGTTGCTCTGCACCGCCGTGTTAGGCTGCTTTCCTGTCTGTACAGCAGGCCTGATGAATGAGCCGGGAAATGCACGAGAGACAAAATAACGCTTAAACCTGAAGGACAAGCTGCAGAGAAGAGCCATGTTTTAGATTCCGAGGAGGTAAGCCCTCCTCCTTTGGTGCCTAGAAATCTCAGAAGTTCTCTGAGGCAGTAGTTGGCCATCCTGGTGTCACAAAATCCAAGAGGTTCTCAGTTAAACTGGTGTATATCTGAAAAGCAGCCTCGGTGACTCTAATGTGAGAACCACCTGGCGAGATGCACATCAGAGCCAATCAGCTGGCAGGGGCTGGTGGACCCGGCGCGTCACTAGCTGAGACATGGGCTGCAGCCAGACTTCTCTCTGCTGGCACCTTGCAGCACCCCTTCTCCCCCTGCTCAGCCTCAACTTCCCTCCTATGTCCGTCTTCTCCTCCTCTCCACCCAGTCACCCCAGAAATTCCTTCTGTGGAAATCTCCTTACAGAAAGTCTTCAGCACAACCCCTGGTTTGTACTCAGAGATCCACAGCCTCCCTTTCCCACCTCAGCTCTTCCTCCTGCCGCTGCAGAACTTTCCATACCCGTTCCTCTTCCTTCCTCGGCTCCACTGATGCTCACCTCGGGCTCCATCAGCTTCTTCATCCCCTGACTCCACCCTAAGAGGCTGTGTGCTCCAAAATAGAAGGAGCAAAATAGCAGTAGACATACAGACACCGAGAAGGGCTAGTGATTATCAAAGGGGAAGGGTTGGTGCTGGTGGGGAGCGGGGGATAAAGGGGCGCAGTCACAGTCACAATGTAAGTTGGTCATGGGGACAGTAGTACAGCATGGAGAATATAGTCAATGATTTGGTAACATCTTACTACGTTGACAGATAGTAACCGACTAGAGGGAGTGAGGATTCAATGATATGGGTAACTGTTGAACCACTGTTGTACATTTGAAAGCAATGTAAGATTGTATATCAATGATACTTTAAAGAAGTTTAAAAAAAGAGGGTGTGTGCTCCTTCCTCTTTGGGAGGCAGTGAGATGGAGTGACTAGGCAAGCTCCCAAGCCCTCTGAGATCTCAGTTTCCTTATCTGTAAAAGGAGAGTGATTTAATTTACAACCTCATGGGAGTGTTGTGTGAGTTATGGGAGGCCATATGTGCTTAGCCAACATGAAATAGATGCTCAACAGTAGATCCTGGATGAGGCCTGGAAATCTTCACTGTTCATATCACGTCAGGTGATGGCAGCAGGACGTGAGGACACACTGAGAAATACTGGCTAAGGCAATGGTTCTCACCTTGGCTGTGCACTAGAATCATCTGGGGAGCTTTTAAAATGTTCAGGCGCCCAGGCTGAAGCTGAGACCAATTGAATCAGAACTGCTGTGTGCGGAAAGAGCTAAGCGTCAGAATTTTTAGTGACCCCCAGGTGATTCTAATACGCAGCCAAGGTTAAGAGCAAAGGCTTTGGGATCAGTAGGGCTGGGTTATCCTGATCTTGGGCACGTTACTGACCTCTGACCCTCAGTTTCTCCAACTGAAAATGGGAATAAAACATGCACTTCATTGTTTGATTATGTTGAGACAGTTCTACACGGAGCCCGGCACAGCGCCCAGACCTCCCCTTCTGCTGAGTGGTATTGGGAGCCGGGGGGTGCTGGGGAGCACCATACACCCCTGTGAGGCGCAGGCCGTCCCAGCAGCCCCGGGCCATTCAGAGTGCTTTGGTCCTCGGGACTCGGGGCTGCCTGCATCTTGCTGCTCAGGTTTATGGATCCAGCTCAGAGCATGGCCCACAGTGAGCCAGCTTCTCCCCGTGGGCAGGGCAGGCCATTTGTCTTGCCAGTGGGTTTCAGCCCCAGGCAAGTTCCCTATGGATTCAGTGTGACCAAAGAAATTGACAGCAGAACGTTCTTTGGGGTGAAAGGGTTTATTACCTGGCTTGTTCTCCGGGCAGTAGGTCGAGCACTAGCGTCTCTGCCTCCGCACAGAGCACTTGGCCGAGCTCTCTATATAGCACAATAATAGCTTATTGCCTGAAAGTGTGGAAGTGGTAGCCCAGCAACAGGCCAGTTACATCATCAGGTGGTTTAAATTCAGTGAGGATCCTGGCCACAGGAACCCCAACTTCCCCACACTCCACTCCTCCAGGATTCTCGCCTTACAATCTACACACTTTCCATCTTCCGCAATGGTCCCTGTGCGAGAAAGCTGGAGCACTGTAACCAGATTCTACGCAGCAACAGAGGCTAACAACAACTTAGAGATAATAAAAAATTAAGATACAGGTAACAAAAATTATAATAATCCTCAAGCCAAAGGTGGTTCCTAATAACAAAAATTATAATAATCCTCAAGCCAGAGGAAGTTCCCAATCCACAGACTTTAGGGGTGGTAAGACACATGTTTTAATGCCACCAACATAGGCAAATCTTGTCCATCAGGTAGGATGCATGCAAGAGAGTGGTCCTGTGATAGGACTGTAGCAGGAAGGGGGTCCCCTCCAGGTCTAGTACACCACACTTTTACTCCTCTCCCCTTGGGGGTTACTGAAGGGTCTATATATAGTGCTACTGGAGGTGCATGCACTGGCTGTAATGATAAAACAAAACTCCCCGGTAAGATGCTCCTACCTTCTGGCCATTCAGGATATACTACTGTGACCTTTGGGGGCCACTCTGCTGTTATTCCAGGAATACACAGGAGGCCAGCTTCCAGGCCTTGTCCCCAAGGTGCCAGGAGAGCCAGCCATTGTTGGTCCATGTGTCGAAAGGTCCAAGGCCATGTCCACTCAATGGAGTTTCCAGGATTAAGTGCAGCTGGTGCTGGCAGGAAGATGTTATTTATTCTGGTGGCCAAACCTCAGCTTCAGTGATTCCTCCTTGGTTTGCACTTGCAGTTATATAGGGGAGGCAGCCATATGTGTTAACATGTCTACGGGGCTCAGAGCTCCCTTTCGGGGTCTCTCATTCAAATGCCATAGCACGGTCCATAATCGGACTGACCATCTCCACAGACTATTGGTATCTGACTTTAGTCTGGATTTTAACAAGCCATTGTACCTCTCTATCATGCCTGCTATGGTAGGATTGTATGGCACATGAAACTTCCATTTGATTCCCAGCTGTTGCACCCATTCTTGCAGTGTATGTCCAGTAAAATGGGTGCCCTGACCACTCTCAATTACTTGTGGTCAGCCATAGACAGCAAAGAGACGCTCCAGGCCTCCTTTGGTTGTCTGCTGGTCTGCATAACAGGTAGGAAAAGCAACCAGAAGTCCAGTAGCTGTGTCCACACAGGTCATTGCATACTGATATCCTTCTGACACAGGCAGAGGCCCAATATACTCTATCTGCCACCTGACGAGGGGTATAGGCCCCTTAGCTATTGTCCTCAGCTATGTTGCTGTGGAACTCAGTCTAAGTCCCTTTTGGAGCATACCACACACTCCTGCCGGGCTCTACTAACTTCTTTGAAGGTCAAAGGCAAGCCCCACTGACGGGCTACAGCCCACATTGTCTTGTGCCCCGCATGCAACAAACGCTGATGTAGCCATTGGGCTGCATCAGAGGCAGGCTTTCCTTCTAACCAACGTATCTGGGCCAATTTATCTGCTCTGCTTCATCATTTCCTGGGGATGCCAGTGACAAATGACCTGTCACATGGTATACTGTAATTATTTTAGTCTGACCACAGGCCCATAAGTCTTGCCACAATTCTTGCCCCCAAAGGGGTCAGTGACCAACCAGCCAGTTGGCATGGTACCAGGTTGGTAGCCACAGGGTCAAGCCCTGATAGCCCAGCTGTCCATACAGACAACTATAGGGGAGGGCTCCTGGCTGATCACAAGCCACACGGCCCGCAACTCTGCCCATTGGCTGCTTTTCCCCTCACCATCTTCCATCCATATTGTCTCAGTCTTAGGATGGAAAGCTATGGCCCTCCATTTTGGGGGCTGCCCATGGCTGGAGCCATCTGTGTACCATGCATCTTCGGGTATAGGGGCTCTTCCTTCCCGATAGGGACTCCCTGCTACTAATGTTTCAAAAGCAAGCTTTTCCTGCTTTTCACTAGTATATGTCACTGGCCCCAAAACGCGTTGGAGTTCTTCACTCAAGGGGCTACTAGAGGTGGCACTATGCTGCTGTAGGTAAGCACTCCACTTGGCTAGTGTGGGTGTTTGTGCCACACCACTCCTTGGCTTTTGGGTCTAGTCTCGTACCCACCCCAAAATGGGATAGGTGGTTATTACCTTTATCAGGGCCATTCCAGTGAATGGTTCTGTAGCCAACAAGGCATGATACACGGCAGCCAGTTGTTTTTCTATCAAGTGTATCATACCTCTGCCCCTTTCCAGAGTTGTGACCAGAATCCAATGGGTTGGCGAGTTTGTTCAAGCCTCTGCCAGAGACCCCAGCCATAACCGTCTTCAGTGACATGAACGTCCAGCTCACAGGGCCTTGATGGGTCTATCACACTCAAGGCCTGCACGGCCTTGATTGCCTGTTTTGCTGTAGTAAAGGCAGATGCACATGTCTCATCCCAGTCCCACCTGACGCCCTTTTGTACCAACCGGTATAAGGGCTTCAGAATTTGTGTCAAGTGTGGGATAAACACTCTCCAATAGCCTAGAAGACCCAGAAACTCCTGTAGCAATGCTACAGTTGTGGGGGTAGGAAAGGCCTCGACTTTATCTATAACTGCTTCTGGTATCACTTTCGTTTTACCTGACCAGACGACCCCAAGAATCTGACAGACAAATGAGGTCCCTGAACCTTGGTGCTGTTCACAGCCCATCCTTTCTCCTGTAAATGTTGCAGCAGTCTAGGTTCTGCACCTTCTAGATCTGAAAGAGAATCAGACGTGTGCATGACATCATCAATATAATGGTACAGCCGCACCATTGGCAGTTTCTCCCATGTAGCCAAGTCCTGGGCTACAAGTCCATGACAGATGGTGGGGCTGTGGAGGTATCCCTGTGGGAGGATGGTGAAAGTCCAATGCCGTCCTTCCCACATGAAGGCAAACTGTTCCTGACTCTCCTGCTCAATGTCAATGAAAAAGAAGGCATTAGCAAGATCTACCACATAATGATATGTTCCTAGTTCATGGCTGAGGGTATCCATCAAGCCTGCAATAGAGGGGACAGCAGCATTCATAGGGGGTATGATCTTATTCAGTTCTCTGTAATCCACAGTCATACGCCAGGAGCCATCTGGCTTTTTTACCGGCCACACTGGGGAACTGAACGGACTATGTGTGGGCTTTATAATGCCCACCTTTTCCAGCTCCTGGAGAGTTTCTCCAATCTCTTTATGCCCCCCAGGCAGTTTGTACTGTTTGGTATTAGTCACCCGCTGAGGCACAGGCAAAGCTATGGGCGGGTGCCTAGCATGTCCCCTCAGAACTGCCTTCACCACACGTACTCTCAGTCTGAACTCACCTGCAGTGGTCTGCAACCATAGACCCTGAAGGATATCAATCCCCAGAATATACTCAGGGATAGGAGATATATACACTGTATACTCTTTTGGGGGTAGATGCCCTATTCCCAAAGGGTTTTGGGCTTTTTTCACTCTGATAGCCTTCCCCCCATATCCATCTATGATAGTGGGGTCCCGGGGAACTGCTCAGGGCTACCATGAATGAGTGAACATTTAGCCCCAGTGTCCACCAGAGCCAGGACACGTTGTGTGTTCACTGGGGACCAATGAATAGCTATTTGAACATGTGGTCTCTGGTCCCCCCTGGTCCCTCAGGGCAGATACCTTGACCTTCCCCTCAGTCAAACCATGTTCCCCAATCACCTTCCTGTGTGGGCTCAAGTGAGGTTGGCTCACTGTCCACCAGGAAGTCTTGCAAACACACAGGCTGGACTCGTGGCTCTGTCTCTGACCTCTGCCTCTTTGGTCTTAATGGCTGAAACTGCTGCTCTGGTTTCAGCTGTTGCCATAGCTCTAGTAAGATCCTATTTGACTTCCCATCTAATTTCCTTCCATTTGCTCCTGCCCGTATTAAATCAACCCACATCTGGGTCCTTGTAACTTTCATGTGGCCCTGTAAGTTCTTGGGAGCAACAGGTCTTATCTCTTTCTGAATTCTTGTTGCTTCAGCCTCTCCTAAGTCTGCTACTGTACATGTCACCTCGTTTATGGGATGCCCTGAGGGGAAAGAATGGCCACTAGAGACCCAAAGAGGGGTGTAGGAGCCATTTGAAGTACAATATTTCTCACCCCAGTAGTGAAAATCTCTTCATCTGGGCCATAATTCTCTTGACTATAGATGGCATTTCTCATGCCTAGCTCTCGTAGCACCTGTTGGAGTTCAGCATATGTCTGCCATCTAACAGGAGAGGATGGTAGATCACCCGGATTGGGCCACACAGCACGAAGTGCAGCCATGAGCCAATCGAGGAGGGAGTGACTCCCTGGGGTCTGATGTGCATTTTGTAATCGCTGCCTCAAGGCAGGCTGCACTGTCAGGGAAGACAGCTTTCCCATCTCTGACCCCGACAGAACAATTCCATCCGCCCCTAAGTCCCACAGACGCAGGAGCCAAGCTGATATTGACTCTGAGGGCTTCTGCCTAAACCGAGAGCCCAAATCCACCAGCTCAGCCTGAATATAGGGGCGGACCATACAGTGCTCCACGACCTGGGGAGGGGGCTGCTCCTCTCCTTGGGGAACCTTCAGCTGCTGGGTCTTTATTTTCTTTACAACCACTGGGCATGCTTTCAATACAGGAGGCACCAGTGCCTCAGGCGTCATCTCTTCATCCTTCCCCAGCTCCTCCATTTCTGGGGCTGATGGCACCTTTCTCTCCCCTCCCCCGAGTGCCTCCTCTGCTACAACCTTTACCTTTTCTACTGTACCTCGCAGCAATGCTACCTCAGTCTTCAGAAGGTCTCTTACCTTCAGCTCAATGCTTCCCAGCCGACGTTCTCACACCACCTCCGCCTGTGCTTCCCTCAGGAGTTCGTCTTTTTCCTTGATGGCCTCTTCCTCCTTCAGAGCACCTGGCAGCACTGCCGTCTCATCTCCAATGGCACCTTTCTGCCAGTGCTCTTGTATCAATGCCATCTCTTTCTTCAGGGAATCCACAAAAGTGTGCAGCTTACGTTCTCATGCCACCTCCTCTCGCATCAATGCCATCTCCCTCCTCAGGGAATCCACAGAAGTTTGCAGCTCGCGGTCTCGTGCTGCCATTTCTTGGGTCTCTTCTGTAGACCTTTTTAATACTGTGAGAAGCAGCCAACCCACAGTCCCCGCTGCCTCACAGGCACTCTGTTTCTCAAAGGATCTACTTACTATACCAAGGGTCACCCCTACTGCCTCAGGTGTCGCCTCCACTTGCCTCCAGTCCTGGGGTGGGGCCCAGTCCTCTAGGAGGCAAGCCACCTCAGACCACATACCCATTGGGGGACTATCCACTGTCTCCCTATTCACAGGGGCAGCCCACTGAAGCACCCCTCCCGTAAGGGCAGCTTGTCTTTTTCCTTGGTCAACAATGAACCCTGCCGACTTTCGCCAATTGTCTTGCCAAGTTCCCTATGGATTCAGTGTGACCAAAGAAATTGACAGCAGAATGTTCTTTGGGGTGAAAGGGTTTATTACCTGGCTTGTTCTCCGGGCAGTAGGTCGAGCACTAGCGTCTCTGCCTCCGCACAGAGCTCTCTATATAGTGCAATAATAACTTATTGCCTAAAGGTGTGGAAGTGGTAGCCTAGCAACAGGCCAGTCACATCATCAGGTGGTTTAAGTTCAGTGAGGGTCCTGGCCATAGGAACCCCAACTTCCCTACACCATTCATGCCAACAACTCTGTTTTAATGTACTTAATTCCAAATACTAGTCAGTTATAAATATTAGTAACGATTAAACTGAAGAGGCAAACCAGTAGTGTGGATTTCTTTTGTTGATAATAAATTGCCAATATATAGTACATGACTTCATTTATGGGTTAAATTTTTGTCTAATCTGTGGCAACCTGGAAATACGGCCACCATTTACAGTGTTATTTCCGTGAGATTAAGAGTCTAAACATTCAGCTTAGAAATGTCCTTAGGGGGCACGAGGGTAGAGGATGTGAGAGTGTGAGTGTACCTGGTGTGTGTGCGTGTGCTGGCGTGTGTTTTGAGTGAGAGTGTGTTCGTATGGGTGAATGTGTGTGAATCTGTACGTGAGTGTGTTTGTGTATCTGAGCACATGCGTGTGACCCTGTGTAAGGAAGGCTGGGTGTTGTCAAGAATGAGGTTTCTGATTCTCATCAGCCTGTAGGCTCTTTCGCTTTATCCCCCTCTAAGCCTTAGGTAAACTTAAGACAACTTGGGTTAAGACCTTCTATTACTGTCAAAAGCTATTTTGAAGCAATTCAAGTGCTCTGTTTCTGTTTTTCTGGGAAATCCTTGCAGTCTTGGAATCACAGCGACATTCTATGACCTCATCTGTTGCTCAGTAAGATGGCCTTCTCAGCCAAGTGATCTTGTCTCTTCTGCATGGACAAGGGGCAGTAGGTGAGGGGAGAGGGACGGAGAAAAGCTGTGAACAGCCTGCAACCTTCTAGGTTCTTTGTTATTTTACTCTTTTTACTATATTGCCCTGGGGGCTGATCTCTATTTTCTTCCCTTTCTGCTCTTCTTTTGTTCCTGTCTTGAGCCTTGATGGGACATTTCTGGTGTTGGGTGACAGGCTGTTTCTGCTTGAGGCTTGGTGTGACCTAATTGTAACCCACCGCCCTGTGCCCTATGTCAGGGTGAAGGTCTCCTTGATGCAGGAAAATGCCTTAGCCTTTAGCTTGGTTTTTCACACCCAGGTCACAGAGCAAAGTGCCCCAGTTTCTGAAAGAGGAGAAAATATTCTGTAAGATCACCACAATTCTTTAATTTTGGGGGACATAATTTCAAATTTGGTTTGCCTGACCTTTGTTTAAGCACTTCCTGTTTTGGTATGAGATTCTTAACTGGTCAGGACTTCCAACTAATGTAAAAATCTCAGCACATAGAGAGCTTTACAAGGTCGATTTTTCAGTCGTGAGACTGAACATGGTCACTGACATCACAATCATGCTGATTATTTCTGGGCATCCTTGGGAAGGGGGTGCATTCTCTCTCTTTCCCTGCCCCCCCAGCCTGTTGGTGGCCGAGACAGCCTGCTCCAGTGCCAGCAGAAACCAGAGGAGGAGCCAACGATTAGGGCAGGCATAGAATAGAGAGGGGGAGGCCAGGGAATAATTTTGGGAGGTGCTATTGGTTTGAGGGAGAACACTTCTACAGTTAAATATATCATTTCTTTTCATCTATTACCAAAACTACATAGAAATAGTTACATTTAGAGTTTATGTTTCATGGCAACAAGCTCTTTCACATAGTTCAGAGTTGCTTCTGTTTTGCCAAACCTGGCTTCCCTAGGTTGACTTGCCCAGAGTATAATTTTGGTAACAATGATTAACTAATAACCTAAATTCTCAGAAACACAGATTTCTTTTGAGTTTATGTAGGTAATGCAAGTGTTTTGAAAACACTTTACTAGAATTACCACTATGCTGCTTCTCCTGTTTTTCTTTTCTTACAAAAATGTAAAGAACGGGACATATGCCAGAAGAGTCTGTGTGTATTCCACACAGGGAAAGGCTTTGCACCTTCAACCCATCCAGGGGACATGGACAGAGAAACTCCAGTCTGGGAGGTTTTCGTTAAGGCCATGGCGGTGTTTCAACAGTGGGACCTGAAAATGTCACCCTCGTGGAAGGGGTGAAGAGCATCTCACCCCCAAGGCACCATTGTTTTATGCCTTCCTAGAGGCACAAACTATCTACACTGACTTTCAAGATACTTTAAAGCAGATTACATGTGAACGCATGGGGTTTCAAAGCCCTCGAGGCACTTCTTTTTTCATGGTATCAACCATCTCTTAGGGCTTGGGTACTCTTGGGGATTGGCTGGGAGAAGTTGGGAGGGAATCTCAGAATTGGTCTGGAAAGTCAGAAGAAGGCAGCCCAGCGGGAGCCAGAGGTCTCTCTGGAGTTGTTCTTTTTAAAACTAGTTCCCTAGTGCAGATGTACCTGTTTCTCAAAATGGGAGCCATAAATATCCAAAGTTCGGGGCCATCTGCCGGGGAACCCAGGGCCTTGCTCACTTCCTCCTTCTGCTGTTTCTCTTTCTTGGAGCAGTTCTCTTTCTTTGAGAGCCTCTGTCTGCCCACAGGCACAGCCTGGACCTCTTCCTTGAGCCCTGTCACTTGGGGAGGTTTAAACTTGAGCAGATGGCGATGTGAGTTCAGGGGAGCTGGCTTGCAGGTCAGAATCCCCGCCGAGCACCGAAGGCCAAAACCACTCAATCAAATACACAAGAAAGTTTCAGTGCGGCCTGGACGTCTGGGGTGTGTTTTCTTACATAATCTTCTTGTTCAATGATACCGAGAACAAAGGAGGGCAGAAGGAGCCTGAAGAGAGCAGCAGGGCATCATGAGCGAATCCATTTGCAACTGTTTGTAAACTACTTTTGGCATTTCTTATTCCCTATTGTTAAAACCAAGACAGCAGGCCCAATATGCAGTCACTTACATTAAGCCCCAGGTCACCAAATCAAGACTTAGTTACAGTTTTGGCTCTCCCAGAAATGGAACTTAACCCAGTCAATCAGAGATCACCTGATCAGCCCTGGTTAGGTAATCTTCCTGATAAACAGCTGCCTTGCCCTAAAGGAAAGTAGCCTTGCAACAGCCAAATCACTGTTCACCCAGTACACCTTCCTTGCTGGGGCTGCTCTCTGCCTATCAGAGTCCTCCATCCGGAGCCCTTCCCGACTGCTGGGTGGGATGAGGCTGAACAAGCCAATACGAGCTTTAAAATGTACTCAGTTGAGTTTTTTTAACACTCTATATATGTAGTGATCTGAAGCCTTTGAACTGGTTAAAACATCATAGCTGCCCCTTCATTAATGAAAAGCCTTGATGGTGGTGTCATTTTATATTTGTATGAAGTATGCTTTTTACCTTTCAAAAATATCTTTTAACATAGCTATGTAATATGCTAAGTACTTTTCTAGATGCTTTATGTGTTTATTTAACGAACACACAAATCGTATTTTTAGATGCCATGTGCTATTTTAAATGCTTTGTAAGTATTTAGTCCTCCTAATAGCCCTATTTCAGTTAAACTCCCCTTCAGCCCTTATTAGCCCATTTTATCAAACCAAGGCTCAGAATACTGTCCAAAGTTGTGTCCCAATTAAGTGTCAGGGCCAGGAGCCCAGGGGCAGGCCTATGTGAGCCACTGATCTTCCCGGGACACTGGGCTCTCTGTAAGTGAGGTGGGTAGGGACAAGGAAGGGACCCCAACTTTGTTTTCCGGGAAGCTGCACCTTTCAAGAGCAGAGATTGTGTCGACAGAAGGGAGAGTCTGTGCTGAATGGGGTCTGCAGAAGAAATCCCCTGCCTGGTGATGTGGGGCGTTGCTCTCCCAGTGGAGAGGAGGAGACAGTGTGTGTGTGTCTTACTAGAGATCAGTTTAAATACTGATCTGTTGTCTCCTTTCTCAGAACATATATCCTAGTTTTTTTTTTCTTTTTATATTTATGGTCGCTGTTCATGGGAGAATAAAGGTGACGTTGGGAGGCAGCACGATACAGGCAATAGGGCACAGTTGGAATTTGCTGGACTTAGATTCAAATGCCAGGTCTGCCATTCACTGGGAAATAAAATTATAACCGGTTTAAATGAGCATTAAATCTCATAGGATTACATAAATGCTTCCATCTCCTCACTTTTCCCACAAGAGGTGAGAGAGGTCTCAGCAAGGCCTTGGAGTTGGGGAGGCGACCCAAGGGGTCCCGAGGCTGGAGGAGGGGAGGAGAATTGTTTCCAAATGGGCTGAGAAGCTGGGGTAACTGCAGGTGCCGTGGGGTCAGGCCTGCCGAAGGCTGGGCTGCAGCCCCGAGGCCGGCCACGGGAGAGACTTGGAGCCGCGTTCAGGAAGCAGCTCCCCAGCCAGATAAAGATCTGTGGCCGGCAGCCCCAGGTTGCCGGCCTTGCTGATTCCTGTTCCAGAGCAAAGGTCACTCAGCTACTTGAATCCTTTTTTTCCTTCCCCTGCTTTGTTTACCATATAAGGAAAGTTAGCCCTGCAAAGTGGAAAATGCCTCTGTTATCTTCCTCTCCATTTCGACAAACAGTTCCGTGAACCAGAACATTCTACGTGAAAGATGGCTGGGAATGTAATCTTGCTGGCTGCCGTCTCTGTCCTCTCTGCCTGTCAGCAAAGTAAGAGTCCGCCGCAGTGTGGCTGTGGGTGTATGTGGCAGAGGGAGGGGGGTCTGGGACTGGGGTTCATACTTGCTTCCAGGTGGCCCCAGGCGCTCTGCGGAGCAGTCTACTGAGAGGCACAGCGTCTCCTTCCCTGGGGACAGACGGAGAACTGGGGATTAGTTCTTCCAATGGGGACATGGTGAGCCCTCTGAGTCCAGGGATTCTGCATCATCTGTGATTACGACCCACAGCCCAGTTCAAATGAGTCTCCGCCGGGCGCTTACCTGGGGGAAGTGGGCTGTAAATATTAATTAGGAGTGTTCCAAAAGTGACAGTGTACCTGCTTGTAAACCATGGCTGTTTTCTTGAAACCATGTTTCTTAAATAAACTGCGTGTGGCAGGTGTGATTATCAGGTTAAAAAAAATTCTGCAGAAATATGAGCTTCAGATTAAAGTGCTTAATTCTAAATTTTAAAGCACCTTCCCACTTGGATTAGCCAATATCCCAATTGCCTGGGTAAACAGAGTGCTTTCCTCCACAGGGGTCACATTTGAATGCCAACTTAGCATGCTAAATGAGGAAAAGTATCTGATTCCCACCACCGTGAGCAAGACTTCTTACCAGCTAACGTATTATTTTACCAAGTGTGCTTCTAGCAGGAAGCAGGGCAGAGCTGTGTGCTGTTCAGGGAGCGCGGGCAGCCGGAAGCGTGAAGGAGCCCGGCTTGGGATAAAGGCCAGGCCTGCACGCACGCTCAGGGTGTCTTGCCCAGTAGGTCTGTTTTGTGAATTTATGATAGTATTATACATACATTTTGTGGTTTGATTCATGATCTTTTCTGGGGTGCAGCAAGATGCTCACTGCCAGCTAAAGCAATGAGTAGATGTGAAGCATGCCCTGTGCCCACCTGTGGTTCACACCCACCTACCTACATGCACCACCAGACCCCGTGTGCCAGAGAGCACGGCGGAGCTCCACAGATGCCTGCAGAAACACTTCTGTCTGCTGTTGGGTGCCGGGGACGGTATGAACTGCTACTGGGTGATGTGGGGGATGGGAGTGGGCAGAGAGGGGAGGAGACTGGGCTGACAGCAGTTGATGGTATTAAAAAACAAAATTTGATGAGTACATTTTAAAGATCTTATTGGCGTTACCCAGCAATTCATGAATCAGGCAGCATCCCTTCTAGCAGAGAGAAAGGCGGTCCAAAAGGCTATACAAAGGGAAAGACTTTTACGGGCAGAAGCGAGCAGGAACAGAGCTGTTACTACAGAGCGGGTGGTTCGTGCTAAGGCCACCTTCCTTCAGGGGAAGGCAGGGGTCCATCAGGTGGGCCATGTCACTGGTGTTGACCAGGTAATGCCAGACTGACTGGTATAAGATTCCACTCCTGGGGGAGTTTGACGCTGCAAGTAAAGCCGGTATTAAGTCTTAGTTCGGTGATGTGGGCTTAGCCCAAGAGACCGCATTTTGGGCCAGTTGTCTCTTCTTTAATAGTGGTGGACAGGAAATGTTAGCTGATTGGGTAGAAGAGAGAGAAGTTACAATGGTGTAGTTGGCATTAAGAGCCAGAATTTGCTGCTTCTGCCAAGGTTTGGTGTTTATGGAGATGGCACTCCATGTGCCATGGTAGAAACAGCTCAGGTTGGGAAGAGAGACTATCTGGTGTCTGTCCAGTCTAGCCACTTAACAGCCGGGTGCCCCTGGCCAGCACATTCTGTCCTTCAGTCTTTATCCAAGGGGGTTCAACAGGACACTGGGTGAGAAGAGCCCACCGGGTGCCTGGCCCAGGGTTGGAGCCCAGCACAGGCAGCTCCCATCCCCGGTTGCTTCCCCACAGAGAGAAGCATCTCCTGGCTAGAGAAGTAGCCACACGGTAAAGAAGCCCAGCTGTGGCGTGGGGACCATCTTGGCGGGGGGCCTCAGTTCACTCTCCCTCTGGAGAAAGTGAGGGAGAGAGGAAAGACAGGCAAAGCAAAAGGAGAGGATCCCCAAGTAGTTTTTAAGCAACTCATCAGAAGGAGATACAATCAAAGGTCCCTAGAAGCAGTGGTGAAATGCTGTCTCCCACTCACCCTGTTGCCCAGTGCTTGCCACGCTCTCTGAGCCCCTGACCCGAGAGAACAGAAGGCTCTTGTGGGCTTGGGACTGAGCCCATCTGAGTCCTCCTTCCTGGGGCGGAGGGCGGGCAGGGTGGGAAGTAGTCCATCACCTCTGCCATGTCCTCCAGCTCCTTCCTCACATTTGCTGCTGTTACAAGTAGGTGCAGACCAGGTGCTCCCAAGAGCCTCAGAAAGACAGTGCTTTCAAAGCTTTAGCTTATTCACAGCTTTATGGTGACACTCTAGGTTCTTGCACCATTGCCAATGCATACATCTAGGAGAACACATCTTCCATTGTTTCTAGCTTACAGAGAATAAGAAGCCTTACCAAGTTTTTTTCTCCAAGGCTGTGGAGAAAGTTGGAAGCAAGGGTAACAGCAGGGTCCAGAGTAGCCAAGTCCTAATTCTCCCCTCCATGGACAGATCTCCTTTTTGGCTCCCACGGGGCCCATGAGCCATTGGCCTCTCCAGATTTATGCTGCCTTGAAAGGCTTTAGCCCATGGTTGGAAACAATTGGTGCCCGATCCCACACGTTTCTTACCTTTACTCCAGTCTCTCAGGCTTCCAGGAGGAGACTACCTTTTGAATAGGAAAGACGCCAGTCCTAAGTATTTCCACGCTACAGATGTTCAGCTACAGCAGTTCTGTCCTAAACCACAATAGCAGAGGGGAAGGAAGGGAAGGAAGGTCTGCTGGGAAAGCCCTTACCAAACCTGCTTCAGTATTTACCTGCTCCTCGTGAGGGGAGATAGTATCAAGTTTCAGGAGGAAACACATCACCCCTCATATTGTAACACAAGGAGAGACTGAAGCTACAAGCTTGGTGTGGAAAAGGAAACTGTTTTTTAAAACAGTAGCAAGTGGGGAATGGATATTGAGGTACTAAAATAAGTGAGACCAGAATAATGTTGGAGAGAACCTGTAAGGAACTGAAACTGGAAGAAATAATTTGAAGGGAAATTCTAGACCCCAGGAGTTAATTATGGGGTAAAAAGAGGGAGATAAGGACAGGCAATGATAACCACTAAAAGAGGACGAAGTGTGAGTTTGAACAGGAAAGAGATTCACAGAACTAATCATCAGATGCAGGTGATCCTGAGTCTCAGGGTTTGATAATTTAATGCATCTTCTATACAGCAAACAAGCAGAAGTCCTAGTCATTTTATAATAGGGAAACTGAGTCAGACAGGAGCCATCATTTCCCCGAAGTTTTCCTGTGACCTCCCCTCCTGGCCCTCCCTATCTCCAGGCCAACACTGATCTGTTTTGTCATTGTAGATTCATTTACATTTCTGATAATTTTAGGTAAATGAAGTTATACACTAATACTCTTTTCCTGTTCTTTCATTCAGTGTAATTATTTGAGATTCATCAATGCTATCTTGTGTATCAGTAGTTTATTGCTCTTTACTGTCATGTAGTATCCTATTGTATGGATATATCACATATCCCACAATTTGTTTATCCACTCGCTTTTTGATAGACATTTGTGTTAGGTTCTCCAGAGAAACAGAACCAATAGAATACACACACATAAATTTATTTTAAGAAAGTGGTTCACACAATTGTGGGGGCTGGCTGGTCTGAAATTGGCACAATGGGCTGGCTGGCTGGCAGTGTGTTCCAGCAACATTTGATGTTGCAGTCTTGAGTCTGGAGGCAGAATTCCTTCCTTCCTCTTCGGGGAACATCAGTCTTTTCTCTTAAAGCTTTCAACTGATTGGATGAGGCCCACCTACATTAAGGTGGGTAATCTGCTTTACTCAAAGTTTACTGATATAATGTTGATCACATAAAAAACACTTTCCCAGAAACATCTAGACTGGTGTTTGACCAAACAACTAGTTGACATATACAATTAACCATCACAGACTTGTCCCTAATTTCAGCTATTACAAATAAAGCTGCTGTGAACATCTGTGTACCCATTTTTGTATAGCCATATGATTTCATTTCTCTTGGGGAAATACTTTGGAGGGGAATGACTGAATCATATGGTCTATGTCTGTCTAAAAAAAGCCCCTCCGAATGGTTTTCTGAAGTGGTTGTACCATTTTACATTCCCACCAGCAGTGTATGAGTTCCAGTTGCTTTTATATCATCACCTGCCTTTTTTAATAGGTGTGTAGTAGGATCTAATCATGGCTTAAATTTACATTTTATTAATGAATAATGATGTGCCACATTTTTAATGTCAATTCCTCTTTACTTGCAGGTTATTTTGCTTTGCAGGTAGGAAAGGCAAGATTAAAATACAAAGTTACTCCCCCAGCAGTTTCTGGATCACCAGAGTTCGATAGAATATTTCGTGCACAGTGAGTAATGCTTTTTCCACACTTTGGGAATTGAGGCCTGGCAGATGTGCAGAGAAGATATTGTTATAACAAACCACTTTTCATGGCCAAGACGTTTTTCATAATCCTTGAAGTTTGAAGTATCCAGTGCAGGGAGTGTCTACCCACCTGGATTACAAATTCAGAAGGTGCACTTAGCAAAAAACGTTGGGATCTTAGGAGGAGGGACTGCTGTGTATCTCTAACTATGGCAATTTGGTCAAAGAGTCCCTTCAAGCCCCCTGAGAATTCAAGAGCCTCAAGTTGGATCCATCCATTTTCTATCTTTTCCATATTTCTTATTCTCCACTTCAAAGCACAGGTGGCTCAGTATTATCCTCCACCCATGAACCATTTCCCCAAATCAGAAGCCTGTAAGAATGAGAAAGCTTTCATTTCACATGTTATATTTGTAGTGTTTTTGATTATCTTGTTCTCTGTGTCTTTTCAGATTCACACATATTGTTCCACCATAGACACCATGAGTTTGCCTGCCTCAGCATACTAGGGCTCTCTTTATATTTCATTGCCCAAAGTAAGCACTTTTAAAAGCAGTTGTGCATATTACCACTTACACATCATTTGGTTCTTTTCTTAATACTTTGTGATTTTTCATGTATGTTCATGAATGAGGATGGCCTATAATTTTCCTTTCTTGTGTGATCCTTGTCTTGTTTTGATACCAAGATTATACTAGATTTAAAAGTTTAAAGTGTATAATACATTGTACTAGAGGTACAATGTTGTTAAGCAGCTCTCTAGACTTTATTACTCCTACTTAACTAAGGCTTTATGCCCAAAATATAACTTTAAGTAATGTTGAACAGAATGAGTAAGAGAATTATTTTCTCAGAGAATTTTAATAAGATTGGATGAGTGTGTTCCTAAACTTATTAGAATTTGAGTGTAAAATTATCTGGACTTGATATTTCCCTCATGGAAAAATTTTAAACTATGGGATTTGATTTATTTAATGATTATTGGACCTGTCAGGCTTTTTGTTATATTTTGAGTCACTTTGGGCAAGTCATGATCTTTGGGCTGACAAAACTGGTCTCTTGTCCATGTATTTGCTCCAAGGAGGATTGCACAGACTGTTCCCTAGGCTTGAAAGTGTGGAATAAATACAACTGGTAGTAGAAGAGATAATTTTAAGAGGTGCATAGACACAATTTTTTTTAAAGTTTATTGCGTTAAGAACATGTAATGTGAGATCTACCCTCTTAAAAGTTTAAAGTGTATAACACATTGTTGACTTGAGGTACAATGTTGTATAGCAGCTCTCTAGAGCGTATTACTCTTATGGAACTAAGACTTTATGCCCAAAATATAACTTTAAGTAACGTTGAACCACATGATGAGAAAGTCATTTATATTTAAATTGTCTTTGAGTCTTTATGGTGGCCAATAGGTCCCACACTCCAAATTACAATATTTATTTTTCTCAGAGTAATACATGCATGTGGCCTGAAAACACAATGAGATTAAAAGCCTTATAAAAACAAATAACTCTCCTTATTGCCAATTCATCCCCAGAGACAACCATTGTCACCCTTTTTACTACCATTTTTGGCATTTACTTCCATATTTATAAACACTCTGCCTTCATTGTTATTTATTAATTCACAAATGTAGGCATTATCAATTGACTTTCTTTTATGGAAGAAAGAATTTTATGTTCCTCTACTTCCTCTTTTCCTTACTTCCTTCTTCCAGTAAAATTACATCATTTTGTTGAGTTAAATCAGTAGACAATGTTTATATTATTATAATTAAATAAATAATGCTTAAAGCTAAGTCAAATAGTATACTATGACTTCATTTCCTTCTTGGGCAATTTTTTGTTTTACCTGGGGTTAATGATTGCTTCTTTGTTTGTTTGCCCAGTTTCATCCCCAAATCTTCAACAGAACTGAAAATCTCCTATCGGTACATTCAAATACATTAAATAATCTAGTAATACCATTTGTTTCTTTCTTGGACAATCCCTGCTTGAGTCCTCCATATTTCTGCCCCATTCTGGAAGTTCTACTTAGGCCTGTTGCACAGCTGTTATCCTGGGACTTCCTGTCATCATCCTAGGAATTTCGCTTATACTTTGCTGATTTGGGTCACCTGTTTCCCCTATCTCTTATTTTCCTATTGGTTAGTTTTCTCTCTCATTTTGGTGAAACACATCCTGCAGAAACTTCCTGAGAGAAGGGGAATGGCAGATCAAAATTTGAGATTTTACAGTTCTGAATATGCCTTTATTCTGCCTCACACTTACTTGATTGATGACTTGGTTAGGCATGTATTTCTGTGTTAAAATTGCTTACACTGAGAATTTTTGAAATCGTTCCTCCATTCTTTTCTAGTTTCCACTAATGTTCTTGAGCTCCTTTGGGTTACTCTAATTCCTGACCCTTTGTTTGGAAACTGTGGACACTTTAGGATTTTCCCCTCGTCCCAGTGTCCTGAGATGTGATGGTGGTGGGCTTGCTCAGAGGCATTTGTCTTCCTGTGCTGAACCCTAGGGGAGGCTTATGCACAGCCTGGAAAGTCATGTCCTTCTGTTCTAGAATATTTTTTTTAATATTATTTTTTCCCTAAATTTCTTTTTCATTTTCTCTATTCTTTCATTCTTAAAATGTGGATTAATTATATGGACCTCCTGGACTGTTCATCTAGCTTTCTTTTATCTTCAGTTTTTCATCTTCTTTTACTTCTAACTTTTTACTGATTCAAACAAATTACAGATATAAATTTCAATTCCTAAGTACTAACTTCTACTCTCTGATTGTTCTTTAGGTGTTGTTCAATCATGCCTTTTTTGTTTCATGGATGCAATTTATTCTCTAACACCTGAGGATTTTAATGATTAAAAAAAATATTACTGGGTTACCTTTGTTTCTTCCAAGTTCCTTCTTATTTGTCTATTTTGGCCTTTCCCTTTTATTTTTATTATTATTTTCCCATTAAATATTTATTGACCACTTCTATATACTAGGCACTGCAGTAGCTTGGGATACATCAGTGAATCAGACAAAGGTTCTTGCTCTCTTGAAGTTCACCTTACAGCCAAGGAAGACAGAAAATAAGTAAACAGATAATATCATAAGAAAATAATATATTAGGTAAGAGAGTGGTAATAAGAAATAAAGAAAAAGGAAAGCATTATAAGGGAGTATGGGGGTGTGTTGCTCTGGGTTGAGTTGGGGTGGACTGTGATTAAAAATAGGGTGATTGGTGTATGTCCCACTGAGAAGGTGGCACCTGAGCAAAGCTTAAAGTAGGTGAAGGAGTCAACCATGTGAATGTGTACAGACAATGTTCCTGAGGCAGAGCGAATAGCCAGTGCAAAGGCACCAGGAACGTGCTTGGTGGATTAGCAAGGGAGTCAGTGTGGCTGAGAGGAGCCCACAGAAGGTGGTAGGAGGTAAAGTCAAAAAGGTAATGGATGATCGTGTAGGGCCTTGAAGGCCATAATAAGGGCTTTGGCTTTTACTTGGAGTGAAATGGAAAATTGTTATGAGGTTTTAAGTAGAGGAGTAACATGATTTTATGAAAACATGACCTTTCGAAAAGGTCACTGTGTTTCACTGAGAATAGTCCATGGAGGCATTGGTAGAAGCAGGAAATTGAGTTAGGAGGCTGCTGTGAAAATCCAGGCGAGAGAATGCTGACTTGAACCAAGGAATAGCAGTAGGGATGATGAGAATTGGTCAGATTCTGGATATATTTAGAGGGTAGAGCAGATAGAATTTCCTGACCTAATAAATATAGGGTGTGAGAAGAGTTAAAAATGATTCAGATTTTTGGCCTGAGCATCCTGAAGGACGGAATTGTGATTAACTGCGACAGAGAAGGATACAGGAGGAGCAGTTTTGGGGGAAGACCAGGACTCTCCATTTTGACATGTGTCTGAGATGTGACTTATGCTACAGCTAAGGAGAGGGTAGAGGGTTTAAGCATTATGATCTACTAAACTATTCAGATTGTTTGTTATTGCATCATAAACTGGCTAATACACTGTTGTTTACATATCCACGTGGAGGTAGAGAGTAGGCAGCTGGATATTCTAATCGGCATTTAGCAGAGAGATCTGAACCGGAAACATAAATTCAGGAGTCACTGAGGATGAGCCTCATTAAAGCCATGAGACTAGGTGCAATCGTCAAGGGAGTGGGTATAGGTACGGGAGGAAGAGGACCAAGGACTGAACCTCGGGCCCTTCAGCCTCAGAGGGCGGGAAGACAAGGGTAGAGCAAAGAGATCTGAGCAGAGATTCAGGCTTTACTCAAATATCAGGTGATTTCTTGATTGACTCTCTGTGCAAATCTAAGAAAGAGGCCTTAGAGGGTGAAGTGGAAACTCTGTGTGCATGGGCTGACCTCACGGAGTGGGCAGCCTCGCTAAGGGTGATCAATCAGGAGGCAGCTCTCTTCCGCGGGTCCCACATGTCAGCATCTGTAGTTGATCTTTCTGGAACGATTTAGTTCCTCTAGAGAAAACCCTGAAACTTCCTGCGGGGTGGAGGGCATAAGGGATGATGGAGGGAAGTGAAGGGTGAGGGAAGAGGATGGAATGCTAAGCCTGATTTCTATAGTCTGAGAGGGTGGTGGGTAAAGGAAAGAAGATTCTCCCACCTGCAGTAAGTAGGTTTGCTGTTTTCAGTACAGAATTTTATTCCCAGCCTTTATTGTTCCTGGAGCCCACAGACATTCTGTGGTTCAGTTTCTCTAGACAATAAACCTCCCATTGCCTCTCAATTCTCCCCATTCCACAGAGAAAGGGCCTCATGCTCTGAGCCTTCAGCAATCAATAGCATCTAATGAGAAGCTGGCATTTTGTTTTATTCTGTTTTCATGGGATTGATTTCTATACTTATCCTTTATTTAGAAAGCGATACTCTTTTTTCACTTGTGGTAGTGATATAAAATTTCATTTTCCATAATTTGTTTAAGTAAAAAGAATAGGTGATTTATAGAAAGATAGTAAGTGGTATAGGGAGAGGCTACATTTTTGGCAGTGATGTATTAATATTTGAAGTTTGGGAGAAGCTACTGCTTATAAAAATCATCCAAAGGAAGTTCCACATCTCCCTACTTTGTCTTTCATGATCTGAGAACTTGCTGTTGGGGAATAATGGGCTTCCAGCAGGCTAAATCCTTGGGTTACTTCTGGTTCTAGTTCATTTGCAGAGTTTCCACAACTTTGAACTTCTTCCACGTTATTGCTCTTTCTCCCTCCTCTCTTATATCTGGTCTACTCTTGTTTTAGGAATAAAGCTGGATACCATTTCCAAATATGTCTCTTAAGTTACTGTTTATAAAGTAAGTATACAAGCCCAATGTCCTTGTTAGAAATGTTCTGTTTGATTAATCACAGCAGAACGGAGAGGGGTTACAAAATAAATAGCCAATAATTGAGGCAGGGGGGCAATTTGGGGCCATTTTTAAATACCTGAAGGGCACAATAGTAGTGGTCTCTCTGAAGGGTGCATGGGGATGGCCTACTTCCTTCCAGGCAGTTTTTCTTAGATATTCTGCAGCATTAGCCAGTTCTTGTCTTAGATTCTAAGGTTTAGGGTAAATCTGGCCAAATCAGATTAGATTCATTGCTAGTGAAGCTGTTCCAACTTTCTCTGAGGCAGATAGGGCAAAATCTCTGGGATAACCAGGTCATTCCAAAGCCTAGCTGGCTACCTCCTCTTGTCTTCAAGGCTAGGCTCTCTTGAGCTCTGCAAATTCCCGAGAGGGAAGCACTTTCTTTTCTGGCTCTCCTGGATCAAAGCGTGAGTCCCTTCAGCCTCCCTTGAAGGCCTTATGGGCTTGGCTATGACAGAAATGCCTCCTTCCCCCCTACCCTTTTCTCTGGCTGCTTTGCCTTAAATATAGACAAGAAGCCCGATGTGGCTAATTCTTTCTTAAAGTGGAACTTAATGTTGCATAGCAATCACTGCAAGGTCCTTCTCACCACCACTGAAGTACTTGTTTCTTGTCTGAGGGTTGCCTCAGGTTGGATTTTCGTTTGTCAAGCAAAGATGACTATCTCTAGAGTTTTGCAGTGCTTTGCCAGAATACATTTTTTTAATTGTGAAAATAGCAACCATAATTTCACCAAGAGCTATTCCTTCGTGTTATTGCTAAGTTCAGAAAATTTTATCTAATTTGAGTGCCTGATCCCTTTAGATTAAAGGCCTTTATAAATCTGAGAAGTAGATCCAAACGATCATTTGATCTTGTTGCGATTTAAATACATTTCCTTTGATTCTATCTTCAATGGAAGAGAAGAACAGCTGTTGGCCTCACTCTTTCATACACTTGAGGACCACATTCTGTATTTTAAGGCTAGGTAGTACTCTTTAGATTTCATTAAAAAAATGTGGTTGTTATCTTTAGACTAAAATTTTTCATCTTATTTCTAACCCTGGAGCCTAGAAATGTATGTAGTAGTCCAGTAGTGGTTTGGTCAGGACAGTCGCTTCTTGCTTGGTCCCTGTTAATGCACCCCTGTTGGCTTCATGCTCCATCATTCAGTTCCTCTGCCAGAGCTGACCTGTCACAAGGCATGAGCACCCAACCGGGAATCTGAGTATCCTTTAGAAAGATGAACCTCTTCTTACTCTCCTATAGTTCTGCAATTTTATTAAATTTTTTTTCGCAGTTTCACTAACTTTTCATAGTCACTTAGTATTCTAATTCTGAAATTTAGAAATTAAAACTAGTGACCTTAATGTCTGTCTAAAAACTATGGAGAAAAGGAAAATTTACAATGAGAATAATTCTTTAAATATTCTGCAACACCAGGATTATAGTAATGCAGCTCACCTACTTTTGTAGTGAGTACACAAAAGTTAAAGAGAGTAAACACATGTCCATTTTTCTTACAAGTGTACCCATCTTAGACATTAGCTGAAAGCACAAGATGTATTTATCCACCAAGGGCTAGGGATCTCCAAGATGAGACAATGACTGAATGATCAAGTCTTTCTTCAAATTCCGGCGTCCTCATTCACAAACCACCCGTATTGGTCAGCTTGGGCTGCTATGACAAGACTCTGCAGACGGCCTGGCTTAAGCAACGGATATTTGTTTTCTCATAGTTCTGGAGGCTGCAAATCTAAGATCAGGGTTCTAACTGACTGAATTTCTAACTGAATGGAGAGCTCTCCTCACGGGGCTTGCTATGTCTCCACAAGGCCTCTCCTTGGTTATGCATGTATAGGGCGGGGGCAGAGCTTGTCGGCTGGGGGAGCTCCCTGGTGCTTCTTCTTACATGGACACCAATCCTATGGGATCAGGGCCCCATACTTCTGACTTCATTACTCCAATTATTTCCTTACTCCCAATTCAGCCACACTGAGGGTTAAGACTTCAACATATGAATTCTGGGGGGACAAGAACATTCAGCTGTGCCACCACCCAAGGGCTCCTGTTGCACAAGCTAGGTGATTCCCCGGCAGTGAGGCCGAGAGGCAGCTGGGATTTGGGTGAGCTGCAGACCTCACTCCCTCGTCTGCTCAGGCTTTTCCTTAGGAGCAGGAGCAGGAAAGTGCTGGTGAGATTTGTGCCCTCCTGCCACCAGCTCCCTCTGGTGTCCCCACACAAGGGTTACTTGACAAGGAGCAAATGAGACGGTTATGAATACATGCAAAAAGATGAACTCCAGCAACCTTTCATCCTCAAGCCTTTTCTGAGCGTATTAACCTGTTGCCCTGACCCCCAGACAGTGGAATGATCCAAAGACTTCTCAGGGTCAAAGCCAGCAGACCGAGGCCGGGCCGTGTGTTAACAGGCAAGCAGCTCGTGGCGGTGTGCAGCCTGCTGCTTCAGAACGGGTCACCAGAAGGAAGGAGAAAGGAAAGGAGCAGACAAAGCTTCCTACATCATCTCCTCTAAGTTGCCTGGTCTGTTTTTTTATTTTTGAAACATTAGAAATGTTCTATGGGTGGTCAGATTTTTCCCCTTTGGCAAATGGCTCAACTTTTCTACGAACAAGGTTGTTATGAGCAAAGTTTCCTGTTGTGTAGTCCTTAGAAATGTATCCATCAAATAGCAGAGATCTTTGTAAGTGTTTTAGCTCAGGGGGCTCCCAAGTGATGTGTACATAGTGAGGGTCGCATGAATGATCTGCTGTGGGTGTGAGGAGAATATTGGAGCTTCTGTTTATATTTATTCTTAAAATCTCATCCTTAAATTTCTATTTTTTGTGTGTTTTGTAATGTATATAATATTCTTTCCCAGTCGATTGTATTGTCTGTGCTAATGACCAGCTCCGAATTCCCAGTCTTTTAGCACAATGGAAGTTTCTGTCTTGCTCACGCTGGGTCCCATACGGGTGCTCCTGGTTGGGTGGCCTTCCACATGATTATTTAGGGCCTTGGCTCCTTCCGTCTAAGGGCTGTGTCCTCATCCAGGTCCTCAGAGTTCCCTCTGCTCCCCCAGTGCCTGGGGAAAGGGAGATAGGCATACTAGCTACTTAGCCATTTAGTTTAGAGGTGACATATTTCACTTTCACTCACTTCCATTGACGAGAAGGCGGCCCACCCAAATCCCAGGAAGCTGGGAATGAAGCCCCTAACTGGGCGGTTCCTGTCAGCACGGACCTCACACTGTCCTTGTCAGCTAACCTCCTGTGCTGCAGGAGGACGTGTGTGTATTTTCGTGGGGTTTTTCAACCATTAGGGTTATGCAATCAAAAAAATGTTGAGACTAGTGTTTTATGAACTGCCAGATTTAGGGCTGCCAGGCCAAAATTTGATTCCTTTTTTTCCAAAATGAGGTACACTTTGCAGTACACTTAGTGACTGAGACAGGGCCCAAAACAATACTTAGCTCTGGACTAGCGTCACTGCTGCCGGCCTTCAGATCCAGGCGGGTCACATGTCTTGAGCAGCACAGCCCAGCTCCCTTGGAGATGGAGGTGGACCATGAGGGGTTTCAGCAGACTGAACTACTCAGTTTCTGTGGGCTCCATCAGACCATCCCTTAGGGTGACCCACTCTTTCCAGCTTGCCTGGGACAGTCCTAGTTTTAGCACTCTGTGTCCCAGGAAACCCCTCAGCTCCAGGCACACCAGCACAATTTAGCTGGGACTGTCCTGGTTTTAAGACTGAAAGTCTTCATGTTCTGAAAACCTTCTCAAGCCAGGGTCAAACCAGGATGGTCGATGTAGCTCTTGGAGGAAGGGTGTTCCCGGCCTGGGACAAATTCCCTGTGAAACGTAAAGGGTAGGTTGGGAGAAACCATTTCTATTGCTCACAGTTTGCTGGGCCCCCCTCCGTTTGTCTCCTCCAGCCTCGCCTCAAGCTCTGCCGCCTTAGCGCCCGCCCCACTTTCCAGAGGAACTGCATTGGCAAGTTCTTGGTGACTGGCAGATGCCAGACCAATTATGTACCAGGAACGGAGGGGAGGACAGAATGGCTGTTATCTCTCCACCCCTTGCCCCCTTACCACCACCCCAGGGTGCAATGCTAAACACCTATTGACATGTGAATAAACTAAGGCCAGGTGAAAGATTATGGAAATTTTGCCATTTATCCCACAGTCACCCTACTGTCCTTCCAGCAACGACTCTTTCTATTATTGTCCCAGGATAGAATTTAAAGACCCATGGTAACATCTGCCTCTAACAAAGGAGACACATTTCCCTAAACTTTTTATGGGAAACTTAAACATCTACAGAGCACAGGATTATTGTGCAGAGGACTCTAACCAGGGAATGAGCAGACTTGTCTTACCTTGGTGTGGACATACAGGAGGTATGTCCCCAAAGTCAACCACACCTTCTGTTCCCATGCAAAGTGAAATCGACACCAGCTGTTTTCTGTCCCATTTGGAGATTTTTTTCCTGAGGAATGAGACAGGGTGCATTTGCCTTCATGTTCAAAAGGGACCACAAATTATTTTTGTTTTGATTTTCACGTCAATGTAACTAATTAGTCACTGATGGAATTGTTAAGAACGAATTTTCAGAGCTTGGCCCCCTTGAGTTAAACAGTGTTTGTTGACAATTGACTATGAATATCAAGCTATCCTGGGACACATCCAAACATGGACCACGTAACTGTGGTGGCAAAAGACCTGCTGGAGAGGGTGGACGAGGTTATAATGAGCAGGTAGAATGGGATTCAAGGTCTTTCAAGGCCAAGCTGTACCTGGTACTCTCGGCATGCAGCAGCAGAGAAGACAGTCAGCAAGCAGCAGGGCCCCAGGACTGATCATCAGAGAATTATTTGCAGTCTCTGAAAGATGATAGAAACAAATGGGCAAAGCCTCATATTAGAGGGATCAGGGCTTAAGGCAGCAGCAAAAGAGAGACCAGGAGAAAAGTACAATGAGCATAGCTGGGTCATAAGGTCAGGGTAAGACCAACAGTGACCAACCGCTTATAGGGAATAAAGGAGCTCATTTCTTGGGAAAAGGGGGAGTGAAGAGATACAGTGTCAAATACTTCATGCTTTGCCTTCCAGGAGCACAAGTGCAGTTACATTCATATCCTTGCCTGAATCTCAAAGGCTTGTAAATACCTCTGCTCACCCAGGCCCCCAGCACCCCCTTCCCTTATCTTCTTGGTTACTTACTGGAGCCCCAGAGGATGTGCACAGGGGTACAGCCTTAATCACTTTAAGGGGAGGGGGTGCCACTGCCCTGCTGAAGTCCTTCCCCAAATCCCATGAATCTAGTGGACACAAGCCATGTAGGCTCTCAGAGCTGGGTGTTTGGGAGGCCCAGCTTTAAGGTGGAAGAATTAAACATTGGGGTGCCATATGTATGGTCCTCAGGGAGAAACTGGTTATGAGGATCCCCTCCTGACTCAATGGCGCTTGTGCTGGGGGTGCGTTTATGGAGACAGTGTCTCCGCCTCCCCTGCCCACATCAGTGTGGGTATTTTCTCATTGCCACCACGTGTTGGACTCACTCAGCTAGTGCCTGAATTTCTTTCAGAAGGAATTGCTCTGTGTGTGGCTGTATATTGGCGTGTGTGTGGCAGGAGGAAATGTTCAGGAGCCTCCTGTGTCACCATCTTGGCCACAAAAACAAAACAAACACTTTTTTTTTTCCATTAAGAAAAAAAAGTTACTCATGGTGACCTGGGCTGAAAGACTCAGGCCTTCAAGAATCACTATCAATTATTTTTGGGTCAATTGCCTCATAACCTTAAGTACTCAAGCTCTAAGGCTGATTTCAGGAAGAATGTGGAATCCTTTGTAGTCCTATACGCTACGATGCCTCCGCCAGGACCAACTGAAGGCCTCATCACGAATTACATTAAAGTTCTTTCTGGTTGTGATGTCAGCAAAGAGTGCAGCCAACCCGATCAAGATCACCTGGGGGTGTAGCACAAGAAGGAGGATGAATATAATTAATATTTTTTCCCTTTGCTGGGCACAGATGAATTAACTATAGTTCACAGAGAACTATTTTTTTTTTACTTAAAAACGTAACAAATTTTCTTCTATGAATAGAGGCAATCTGACTTCACATTAGGACAGAGCTTTGGAATCTGGAGATGCCACAATCTACCTTTGATTATCTGTCAGGTATCAGTCAGCTCAGGCGCTCAGGCCTTAGTTCTTTCCTCTGTAAAATGGGGATGAAATGTGCTCATGTGTTTACATCAGGAGGTTTTAGGGGAATTACTTAAGATTATTTTTTAATGTGTTGAATAACTCAAGTGGAAAGCAGTGGATGTGAGGGAATTTGGGGGAAGAAATCCAATTAATACGAATTATTTTCTGGGTCTTTAGATAAGACACAAAATGATTTTTAGGCTTAGAATTGGGACCATCTCAAAGCCTGTCTTTTGGAAAAGAGCCCTGTGATTCATTTCCCTTACTGGCAACTTACAGGTAGGAGACTGATTCTTGGTCCTGCTCTGAGCTTTAAACGATGTTTGGGTCCCACCTTGATACACTCATTTGACATATAAGGACATTTAAGTTTTTAAAGTAATTCTTACATTATTTTTATAAGAAGAGATTGGACATTTGCCTCTAGATGAAAACTCAATGCTTTGGTGTACAGTTTTCTTCTAAAATAACCCAGGTCTTTTATTTTTTCCTGCAGACAGAACTGTGGGGAGTTTTATCCCATATTCATGATTACATTGTGGATGGCTGGATGGTATTTCAATCAAGGTAATCTAAAAATACAGTCAATTCTGTTCTAATGATGACTACAGTTTTTAGAACAATTAAGGAGCAGACACACAACCATTTATCTATTGATCCTGAAAATTGTTTTAAACAAAATATGCATGGTCTATGTGCCTCAAAGATCACTTTGCTGCAGAGAGGGTAGCTCTAGCCTCTTCTCAATTTAATTCATTAAGTTTTGTTGTTTTTTTTTTAAACCACCTTGGAACAAGCTGGGCGCTCCAGGATGAAAGCAACACGGTCCTGTCTTCAAATCTGATCCTCGAATTCTAGTTTCTCTTCAGGAAAAGAACAGAGTTAACAGTTCACCCTAATTACTATAGCTAATATTATTGAGCACTCACTATGTATAGGTACTGTTTTTAGGGTGTATGCATTTATCATCTCATGTGCAGGTTTTATAGGGTTAAGCACCTTCCTGTGGTGTAGGTGGTATAATTACTTCCGGCTTTACAGATGAGGAAAAGGAAACACAGAGAGGTTAAGTGATTTGTCTAAAAACATTCACCACTGTAGGAGAAAAGTGCCTCTCAAGTACAGAGCAGGGTCTATAGGTATTTGTCCCAGTAGCCCATGTACCTTTTCCTGAGAGTTCCCAGGGATGTCGTGTTCCTGTATGTAGCAGCTTGACTAATATCTGCTTTCTGCGGGACTAGGGTATCTTTACCCAATCCGTGCCTGTCCCCGTAACAGGAGGTCAGACCAGCATCAGCCTTCTACCTTTGTTGGAGAAATTAAATCAGTTTTTCTTTCCAATAACTTTTATTGCCTCATTTGTGTCTGACACGTGATCGCTCAGATTTAAATAAAGCCACATGCAACTACTTCCGACCCCATCACCCTCTCCTTGTGATTTTTATTGTCAATCGAGGAACTTGAGATAAATTGACCTTGAGAGAAAGACTTCTTTATTCCAACTCACATTTTTGTCCCTTAAGGGCATGAATGAAGGTGGTTGTTCCTTGTTAGGTAAGACCACGTTAATGACTAATAAGCAAAGTGCATTTTGGTAATGGGACTCAGTGTCTGCCGTTTGACCCTTTGGATTTCACAGTATGAGGCCAACTGCCTGCCAGGAAAGGATTTCTTAGGTATCTTCTTATAATTTTCTTCTTGTTCTTTCTCATCCAAAGTTAAGTTGCCTGTTAACTGCCCTGAACAGTTCTCATGGGCCTCATGGAAATAATTCATTAGATAGGGAGTTTCAAAACTGCAGCCTCCTCAGAATCTCCCCACCTCCTCAGGTGCCAGGCGGCCCCACCCCACCCCTCCTCTTTTGGCTTGGCCCTCTTGTTCTTGTCCTTCAGGCCCCCAAGCTAATGTCATCCCCTCAGAAAGGTGCTCCTGATTCCTTTCCACAGGTGGCCTCCTCCAGCCTCCACGTCTCACCCCTCTTCATTGCCGTCCCTGCACCTGAAAGGCTGTCATTTTCTTCTCGCTTTTCTTTGTTTATTATCTCTGCTGATAAAGTCTATAAAGGCAGAAAGCTTGTATCTATTTCACTGCTAACCCCAATCCTTTGACTAATACCTGGTATGTAGAAGAAACTAAAGAAAATGTTTGTGATCTAATAAGATGATGAATTTAATTTTATCCAGCATCTCAGAGCCCCAGTTAGACTCCAAGTATGTACAAGAGGGCTCTGGTGATTCGCATCACTGAGGTGCTGAGGTGCTGAGGAGGAGAGAGGGTTCCTAATGTTGGGAAGATAGTGATATTTCTCCTTGGACAGGATGGTAGAACATCACACCATACTTTACACTTCTTTTAGGTAAAATTTATATCTAGGGAAATGCACAAATCTTATGTGTACCATCTGATGAGTTCTGACAAATGTGTGCATTTGTGTGACCCAGCTCCCTGTCGAGATGGAGAGGCAGAAAGTTTTCTTGTGCCCTTCCCGATCAATCCCTTCTAGAGGCAAACACTGCTCTGATTTTTGTTGTCACAGTTTAGTTTTGCCCCTTCTAGCACTTTACACAATTGGAATCCTAGAGTATTTCCTTGTGTGTAATGCTTCATCCATTCAGCACAAGGTTTCTGAGATGTTCATGTTGTTGTCAGGACCCGCTTCTTTTCATTGCTGAGTGGTATTCCACAGCGTGATCATTGCAGTCTGGTTTGACATTTTTTTGTTGATAGATTTCTGGACTGTTTCCCGTTTTTGGCTGTTACGAATTAAGCTGCAATGAACATTCTGTACAAGTCTTTTTATGGATGGGTACTTTCTTCTTCTTGGGAAAATACATAGGAAGGGAATAATTTCTGAGCCAAAAAGTACGTTGGGTTTTATAAGGAACAACCAGACCTTTTCCCAAGGTCGCTATACTATTTTGCATTCCTGTCAACAATGTTCTGAAGATTCCAATAGCAGCAAAATTTTATAGGGTCAATTTTTTCAAGGTTTAGCCATTCTGGTGGGTGTCATCCTATGGTGGGTTCAAGTTGCCACTTGTTGATATTGAATGAGGTTGAGTAATGTTGAAAAAAAATGTATCTGCTTATTGGTGCATCTGTTTCTATGTGAATTGTCCAAATATTTTGCCCATTTGAAAATTAAGCTGTTTTCTTTTTCTTATTGCTTACTGAATTGTCAGACTTCTCTATATATTTTGGGCACAAGTTTTCTGTCAGATGTACATTTCATGAGTATTTCCTCAAGTTCTCACACCACCTTTTAGAAGAGAGAGTGCCATCATATTCTGTATCATGTCTATTTTCTCTCTGTAGTGTTTGCTGCTTGTCTGGGTCTGGTGTACATATATGCCCGTCATCAGTATTTCTGGGGATATTCAGAAGCAGCTAAAAAGAGGTAAGAAGAATTCAAGAATTGGGTGTTCAGGCAAAAAGGAGCAGGGTAGAGTCTGAGTTAATTTCCTGTTCCTGAGAGTATTAACAGTCTGGTGGTGGTGATAGCAAAGGCAATTCGTGTTGCCTGCGGCCAGATCTTACCAGGCTGTATGTGATTAGCTGCGAGGTGAGAAAATGCCAGTATGAAGTATACAGTGTGCACACGTGCACTCTCTGGCCACCACACTTCTTAAAATCCTTGTCGAAATTTTGCACTATCTCCAAAAACTTACCAAGGAAATAATCTTGCCCAGCCTTGATAATCCTTTGAACGTCCAAAGGAACCAGTTAACCTATGGGGCTCGGCATCCCCTTCAATTTGGGTGGAGAATGAACATTTTCCAGTGACACAAACCTGGGCGTTCTGGGCAGTGTCAACAATGAGCGTCATCACCGTAGCCGGTTAACCTCTGTCTCTCTCATATCTGCCCTGCAGGATCATGGGTTTCCAGTTGAGCCTGGGGATTTTGGCCTTGTTGACAGTCCTGGGTGCCCTGGGGATTGCAAACAGCTTCCTGGATGAATACCTGGACCTCTCAGTGTTGCCAAGAAACTGAGGCACTTCTAACTTTTCCCCCTCCCTTTGTGCAAAATGCTTGCAGAAGCTCTTTCCACTCTAAAGGTTATGTGGAGTCACTTGTTCAACTTTTAAAAATAAAAGTATTTTGTTTTTCTTGAAATGGATAGTACGAACATACCTTTTAAAGAACACATTTCTGGTTTGTTTAAGAACTGAAGTCTGCTCTGAGGGTAGATGGCCGTATCACCAGTGGAAGCGCCGAGCCCTGGGTTGAGAAGTGCCTGTGGAAACCATGACTGCTCCTCTGGGCGGGAAGCAGCCTGACCCAGTGCCGAGATTCTGTGTGGGCCACCACTGCCACCCGCCTCCGAGGTGGCTTCTTTCTTGATGGAAAGTTCCAGAAAGATGCTGATAGGGCAGCCAAGCACACATCATTGGTTGTAGGAAAGCAGCAGATGGCTGCCTGTGGGGGAAGTCAGGCAAACACATAGGGTAGCTGGAGAACAGAGCCATCAACTAATAGCACAAAACAAATCTGGTTGTGAAAATTTACTTTATAAAGGAAAAAGGAAGAAGAAAAAAAGGGCAACCATTTTCCAGAGCCTAGTGCTCAGTGCGTACTCTTGCCCCTGGGCAGAGAAGGCCACGTTCCCTGCTGTCCCGTCTGCGCCGTGTGGGGCATGGGGTCAGTGCTGCTGGGATCCTGAAGGGCAGTCACTGTCTGGCACAAGGCAAATGACTTTTCTTCATCTGTAAAATGGGAATGAGTCCACCTCACAGTCTTCAGGCACCTTAGGAAAATGGAATCATGAGCATGTATATCGTATTTTAACTTCAGGAAAAGAGCTCTCTGTCAGTTTTTCCAAAGAAGGTTGGACAGCTTGGAAGCTGGTGTGGCCATCGTCAGGAAGCTGTTTATTGAGACTTTTCTTTTTTTTTGTGGGCCCTAGGGAAGTTACAAAGGCTATGAATAATAGTAAAAGAAATGAAGGCATTTAAACACTAGTGTTTCCAGAATAGCAGGGGAGAAGATATGACACCCTGCACCCCACAAAGCGACACTAAATACTCCAAAGGATACTGACAGTGTAGCAGTGCGAGAATGGGGACAGCTGGATACCAGTCTGCTTCCCGCACTCAGTGGTTGTTTGATTTTGGACTCGGCACCTCATCGACAGACACAGTGTGGCAAAGAAGCGGAGACTCCAGGGCCAGACAGGGCTATTTCCTGTTCTACCACTTGCTGGCCATGCTCCCCAGCACTTTGTAGCTCTCTGCCTCAGGTTTCCCTTAGGTAAAATGGGGCTAGTACTCTAAAATGTTGTGATTCTGTGGTTTTTCTACTTTTTGGTATTCGGATCAGTTATAGTAACTTGTGATTATGACATTTTAATTGTTTTATACATTGAAGACAAGGAAGGAAAGAAGAATGCAAATTTTTGACGCTGAAGCACAACTGGTGCATTATCATATCCTTTGGAAGTGGTAAAAAAACACAGCTTTCCAAATCTTATACTTAAGGATTTTTAAACAATTTCCATTTTGCATATCAATTGGAACTATTTAAAAATGCAAGCTATAAATGTGTGCACGCACACACACACAAACACAGAGTTTGGTTAAAAACACATGGAAAAAGAAGATGGGTATACCAGGATATCAGAGCTTTGTATCTTTAAACATCTGAACCATAGAATTTATTCACTGAGTCCTAATTCTTTTGTCACCAAAGCCACCTCTTGGTTATTTTAATTTCTACAAATTTGGCTTCAGGGAGCAAACCTGCTGGCCAGAGAGATGTTTCTGATCTGCTTGGAAGTTTTAAATATATTTTGTATTTTAGTGAATTGACAAATTTTATTTTTAGAAATCAGATTCATTGCCTCGAAAATCATGTTATGAAAATCAGTTATGAAAAAAAGGGATGGAAAACTTTTCTATATTGAAAGAGTCTTAAAAGGCATAGAACCCTGTGGGATCCTCTATCAAATTCTGGTTAGGAAAGAACAGCTATGGGGCACATTTGGGACCCATTGGGGCAATTAGAATATGGAATGAGAACTGGGTGATATTAGGGAATAAATGATTGTGCTCGGTGTAGAATGATATTGTGGTTAAGTACGAGAACGTCCTAATTCTTTGGAGAGCATAATGAGAGGCTGAGGGGTGAAGAGGCTGGATGGGTATAACTTACCGCGAAAAGATTTCACAAAATATGTATGTAAAGCATGTGGTAAAGTGTTAACAATTATTAAATTGAGTTAGTATTTAGTCATTTATGGTACTATTCTTTCTACTTTTCTGGTTGTTTGAAAATGTTCGTAAGAAATCATTTAAAAAGCCGAAAAGAAGTTAAGCCTAAAAGCAGGTAAGAACTGACAAGTGGCTGACAAGATTTTTTATGTCAAGCACCACATGCTTGACTCGGGATCTGTGGTACTGTCAGAGCCACAGCCTTAGTGCAGGCCTGGGGGCCACCCCAGACACGGCTGGGCCACTTGGGCCCCGCGTATGTGGATGCGGCCTGATCACCTCCACCCGGTGCATGAAATGAGCTGGGTGTCTGTGGCAGCTCGCTCAGAGGACACCAGCTTGGGAATCAAACGTCCTTAGAACTTAGAAAGAGACTAGACAAGGAAACTAAGAGAAAAGAATAGGGGAAAAAAAAGAAAAAGAAAATAAAAGGATAAAGGACTGCTTACACAAACAAGGAGCCCTAGTCCCTTCCCAGGCATTTTTCCTCCCCACTTTTCTTTGCAGGTTGGCGGTGGGTGGGGTGCGGCTAAAAATTAACAATAAAGAGAAAAGTCATTAATAAAGAGAAGCATCAGGTCATTTGTTTTTCCTTCATTTTCTCCAGACAGAGTCTTCTTGGAAAGAATGGTCAAAGGCAGAAATAGCTCATCTAATACTCTTGACTGTTCCTTAACTTTCAGCAATAAAATACATCTTTCTCACTGGGGCAGATGCCTGGCGACTTCCTGGGTGCGTTTATTCTCTGCCTCCTTCCTCCCCTCACACACTTAATGCACTGGGATTTTATAAAGGTCAATAAGATTACATGTAAAAAATTATTTTGAAGGAGAAAGATATTCCATATGCCCAGCACAGAACAAATTTTCATTCTGTGGTTTTAATGAACATAAAAATATGTGGTTTTAATGAACTGGGACTAGGAGGCATATTCAACTCTTCTCAGAGCTTCATGTCTTTACTTCTATTATCACCCACCCCCAATGCAGATCGGTCCATTATTTGATCTTGTACATGGGGGTGGCCTAGTGTCATGTTGTTTTCTCTGTCGTATTATTTGCCAGCCAGTCTGGAACCACAGTCCACCATGAGCAGAACCAGCCTTATCTTCCACAAATGCATTTTCTCTTGGTTTGTGTATGTTAAAACTCACCTTTGTTTTGGGTGTCTTTTCAAGGATGATTTTATTCTGTTCTTGCAGCCTGTTTTTCTGCTTAACCCAGATGGTTTTGTTGTAGAAGTACATAAATAGACACGAGCAGGGAGAGGGTTGGGGACATTGGCCAGTGTTTACATTCAGCTAGATGCTAGTTTATATTCTAACCATTCCATGTAAACTGGGATATGGGGAGTGAGGGTATAGGTAACAGACCTGCCAAAACTGACTGGTTCCCACATGAAGTGACCCTGACTTCCCTTCAAAATGCATTATATGCTCATGGGCATACTAAAAATCACACCCCTTGGCACCATGAGACCTCGGAAGCAGACCATCTAAGGACAAAAAGACAGTGTCACCCTGTTTCTCAAAAAACCCTCCCTATTCTGAGGAAACCCCACCTATCCCAATGAATATCCCACCCTGTTTGAAACTCCAGCTCTAAGACCGCCTAACCTGACTCCCTCCGAGCCGCTCATCTCTGGAGCCCGCCTGTACTCCTTCCTTGAGTGTGTACTTGGCCTCACTGAATTACTCGTTGCTTGTATCTGCTTGACCTGCTCGTGAATTCTTTCTCCATTAGGGTCAGAAACCCTCTCCCAGGCTGAGGTCTTACCTGGTGTGAAGGGAGATCTCCCTAGATTGGATTTCCCAGCAACGATTTTGGGTCATGTTGCTGTACTACGCTTTTAAGGTCTGACGGAAAGTCTTGGGTCAGGTCTTCTAGAGTGGAGGGGTCGGTTCCCATGTGCGTGATTTATTAATACAGGCTCTCAGGAGGGGAAAACAGAAGGAAGTTGGGGAAACAGGACAGAGATGGTTAAGCTGAACAAGGCGACAACTTTAGGCAGAGTCTTAGCCTCTGGCTGATCCTTCAGCAGACCTTGAACATAAATCTTATCTCAGAGTTTATCCAGACAACTTAACTGGGTTCTCACCCTTCACCAGGCTGGAGAGATGTAAACATCTAAGCACTTTCAACTCTCTTTGGGTGGTGCAGGCAAAGCCGGGCCTTGGCCTGAGACAGTGTCCCAAAGAAAAGCAGCGCGGCACATTGGGTGTGTGTGCTGACTGTCCACTACCGTGGGCAAGACCCCTTTGTTACTTTCCCCTCAATATATTCCTTGAGTTTTCTTCCTATTTTACTATCAATTTTCAAAGTCCTCTGAATGAACCGGTTGGAAATTGAATTGGTACAGAATCTACAAATAGACTTCAGCATATTGCTTTCAAAGCTGACCTTCTTCTCTTCCCTCTGCCACATCCCTCGGAGAGCAAGTCGGAAAGTCTTAGCTGTGTCGCTGAATTAAAAAGGCTGGGAAAGATTGATGTGTACTGTTAAATAAATGTTTAAATAATGATATCAAAATTTTGAGACCAGAACTACAGTAGGTCATTTAAAATCCAGGTATAATCTATCTGCTTAATTAGGGTGGAAGATCCAGTGACAATCCTGAAATAAACTATACTTTTGATTGATTCAGATAATGATCTTTTATTTGTTTTCTTTTCTTTAAAAGTGGTATGTCAACATCACTTCGTTTCTACATTTCAGAGTTCTGTACATTTCTTTAAAGGAAATAAGCAATGCTCAATGTACAAAGTAAAAACAGAAAACTAGAAAAATCGGAATAAAATGGAGCAAGTTGCCATAGGTCATACAGTACAAATTAGTAATTAGATGTCATCTGAAGTGCAATACCACTGCTGTGATGATGAGTTAAGGAATGAAATAAAAATACTCTATTTTAAACAAACAGTATATATATATTTATATGTATATATTTTTTACAGATAGTAGACCCAGTGATATCTGCAGTATTGTAAAAACTTATTTACAAATAACTTTTTTAGACATTACATATACATCAGCACCGTAGTAAAAACAAAAACAAAACAAACTTATTAAAATCTACCTATTTAGTTGGTCCCAGCACTAAGCATTTGGAGGAAGCTTGTGAAAGGTAATGCTGTCCCCCCTCCATCAGCCACCTTACTGTCTCGTCATTGCTTAGATATTTATTTCCTGTACTTTTCAGAAAAGGTAATTATGTATTCTGTTTTTTTGGTTTTCATCTGTTTCCACCCAAGGGTTTCCCTGCTGGTGTCCTTCCCCTCGCAGGCAGTTCACGATCCCCCTGCCACCACCTCTCAGATGGGTGCAGCTCCTGCCTGGGCTTCTGCCAGCGGGCCACCTCTGGCCTCCATCCTTGCTGGGCAGATCTGTAACCTTGGTACATGGCAAGCAAGCCCGGGGCAGTGTCGCCTCCTACACCCCTGCCCCTGGCTTTCCACTCGAGCTCCCCGTCTCAGGACCAGGACCTTCCCCCAGGGCAGCCAGTCCCTCTCCCCAGGGCCTGATGAGAGGGGAGCTAGTCTTTCGGACACGGAGGGAGGGGGTGGGGGAAAAGCGCACATCACTCTTACTCACTCAGGATAAGCAGGCCACGGAGCCTCCAGAGGGGGACAGTGGGAGAGGAGGCAAGGACTAAAGGGACAGGCCTCGGGAGAGCGGATTGTTGATCCCTCTGACAGACTCAGGGCAGATTTGAGTGAATTACAAAAAGAACAACTGTACAGAACTTTTGAAGTGGATTACTTTGCTCTTATGAAAGGAACCAGAGCTTCCTCCTTTTTAATCACCATAATGGGTAAGGTGGAGTAATTGATAGTTCAATGCCTCATCTCTCAGGGTTTTAGATTTGTCTTTCTGGTAAGCGGGGATCAAAGGCAAGGCTGACATTAGAGCATCAGCCCTGCGACTTTCCCAAAGGCAGCCGGGCCGGCGACCTCCAGGCCATCCCTCCTTGAGGGGGTCCGAAGGAACAGTGCGGCTCAGATCGACCCACTGCTGATCGCCCGCAGCCGGGTCCGTTCCAGGCAGAGGACATTCCTCCATTTCGATGCATTACAGGAAGGGAACTGCATTGTTCTTGCGTTTATTTTGACTTCACCCAGGCTCCGTGAGAACAAAAGCTTCATTTCTTCTTGGACCGTTGTAAGGAGAAGCAGGGGCAGGAGTGGGGGAGACAGGTGGCCAGGACAGAGCACCCAGCCAGGGGTCCCACCCTGTCCTTGCTGGATGGAGGTGGGGACTACCTAGATCTGCCAGGAGGCTCCATCCCCCCTGCCTGCGGCCCCCCAGGGCTTCAAGAAGGACTCTTCTCCAAGCTCACTGGGCTATTCTTGTGAGGCAGCCGACAGCCCGCCTCTAAGATTCCTGAGGGTATCACGGGCAGTAGACAGGCCTGTAGGATGCCTGTGGTTTCCCTGTGGCATCTGACTGTTCTTTCTTCTACCCTCTAAATACAGTAGCATGTCTTGAAGCCTGGTCTCTCTCTCAGAGTTCAGCGCATTTCTGACCTGGGCTCTTGGCTGGGCAGCCACCCAGCAGCCTCGTGGGACTCCTTCTGGCCTGAGGCTCTGTCTCTTTTGTCTCCAAACTTCAGTCTCCAGACCTGGGCCAGGAGGCGCTGCTGGTACCTGTGTGGGGGCGCAGTCCCTTTCGGCTGAAGCAGGTCTTGCTGGCCAGGCGCACAGGGAGTGCCAGGCAGTGGGGCTTCAGATTCGTCTCCCCTACCTGCCTCTGGCGCGTCCCTTCTCTCTCAGCAGGGACCCGCAGGGCAGCTCATCTGGATTGCTGTGTGAAAATCAGGTGAAATGAGACCCGGCAGAGCTGTGATTGGCACCTGGATCTTCCACCATCAGCCTGCTGCAGTTTTGCTCAGTTTACGTGGGTCAAAAACACATAAAACAAGGATGGGTCAACATCCTGTTTCTTTTTCACGTTTTAAGCTTTAACTGGAGTTGTGGCTCCTGGGGCCCCTCTTGACTAGGGGTTTCCGAACAGCTCATCAAGCTCCTGCATCCACTCATCCCCGGGCCCACCTTTGATGATGGAGTCCACAAGATCTGCACTGTCCGAGAGGCCGGGGAAGGAGGCGGCGGCTGCCTCACTGCTGTATCCGTACGACACGTCCTGAGGGGGGTTCCGCTCGTAGCCTTGGCGCTGGCTGCTTGCGGCAAAGCCACCACTGGGCATCTGCTGCTGGGCTGGGGGCTGGCTGAACGCCGGCATACTGGGGACGCCCTGGGGTAGGCCAGACAGGACCATCGGCCTGGCCTGACCGGTGCCCTGCGGCCCTGGGAGTGGCGCCATCATCTGCCGACCCATGGCTGCGGGGTTGAGGGTTCTCACCGCGCCAGTGTTAGCGTCCATGACCTGGCTCAGCCCCTGTGGGAAGTGCTGCTTGGTCAGCCTCGGCTGGCTGGCCTGCAGCGGGTAGCTGGCGCCATTGGCGAATGACCCTAATTCTCCACTAGTTCTCCCAGGCATCCCCTGTAAGCTCCTCTGTTGCCAGCTCTGTGTTCCTTGCTGGACGGTTCCCATCATGCCCTGCAGCCGTGGAGGGCCCTGGGGCCTCGGCAAGGCCTGGCCCACAGGCCCCTTCATCTGCTGGTGCTGCTGGGTGATGGCTGAGTTCACCAGCACGCTCTGACCAAAACTACTCACCATCCCGACCCCCTGCCCAGAGGCGGGCTGCCTCGGCCCCTGGGCTTGGCTGTGCGAGATGCTCATGCCGCTTTGGTTTGGGGGCTGCGACATGTGTGTCATCCCGGTGCTCATGTTGTACATTCCTGCTTGGCTGGTAGGTGCAGCACTATAAGGGGCCATTCCCATCTCCGGCTGGGCTGCAGATGTGGCCATCGTCCCTTGGTTCTGGGAGTGTCCCATTCCCATCATGCCTGCATTCTGTGCCATCAACCGAGATGTTCGCATGCCCTGGAGGGCTGCTTGGCTTCTCACGGCTGCTATGTCCTGGGGAGAGCCTGCAGGAGAAAAGGACACACGCATTTACTCATCTCCATGAAATGTGCCGTGACAAGTTGTTGGACTTTACTTTGGGAATGACAAAATTCTTTTATATGAAAGGATCTGCTCTGACGATAAATTCTCAATAAAAAATAATTATTTTTTATTAAAATCTATGCTGACTGCAAACAATTTGGAAAATACTGAAGAGCACAAAGAAGAAAACTAGTTACAAGAATTTCTACTACCCAGAGATGACCACCGCTCTTATACATAAGTAGACACACAAACATTGGGATCATATAGTACACAGTAGTTCACTTTTCCACTTGATACACCCTGATAATATTTTTGTTCACATTTCAGAAGCAAACTGTTTCTTTTTCTTCTGGATATGTTATCCTCAACGAATAAGAGACCATTTTTCTGGGAGGTGAGAGGGAATTCACCTCCTGGGCTAAATTAAGAAGAAATGGCCGACACTTTGCATATTCTATTCGTGAAGTGGAACACGGTTCAGTAGAGAATACTATCAATAAAGACATTAGACTAATTTCCCTGAAGACTTGAGTAGGATTTGAAAGGTGAAAGGCCATTGCTCCTGCTAAGAAGCTATTTTGACAGATGGGACATTTTTTGGATACACTCTGTAGATTTCCAGATGCTCCAGATTGTCTGAATCATAACATGTCAGAGTACACTGGCCAGCTTCCTGGGCTGGAAAAAGAAATCTTTCTGCCCCTTGCTACTTGGCAATGATCTTCACGCATTTCTCCAGCAAAGTCCACTCCTTCAAATTGCCATGACTACTTCTCTCAGCAGATTGCTAACATAGTTTTTAATGATGCTGTTTAAAAGTTGGCCAGAGGATGAATGCCAAGTCACTTGTCTCTCATTAGCCATTTGAGTGAGTCTGTAATTCGCAGGACATTTTCAAATAGCCAAGAGAATAGAAATGTCACCCTGAGAACCCCAGTCAATGTTATAAGGTTTAGGAGGTACACACAATGGATTTTTCTATGCCCCTGCTAATGATTAAGTCCATGAGAAAAAGAAAAATAGTTTTTTTTTTTCCTGGACATTTGAAAAAGATGCAGCATGGGAGCCAGTTGATATTATAAGCAAATTTGATCCCATCTGGAACTGGGATGAAAAACCAGATGAGAATACTGTATCCTCGTTAAACCTGGCACTTCGGCAGATAACTGAAGTGTGTTTTTGTCTTCCTGATGGGGTTATTGATTCCTGGGCAGCAAATATGTCTCCCTATTTTCTTTCTTTCTTTAAGAAAGGAAATTATGGGACTTTTGATTATGACTTAAGTTTTTGTGGCTTGAGATCAATGTCATGCTGTGCTGAAAAATGAAATGGTTATGGTGGAGAAGCCTGAAAGGTCTTGGGGAGAGCCCTAGAAATGTTTCTTTCTTTTTTTTCAGCTTAATTATATCTAAATGATATTTAAAACATTTTTTTAAGTACCTGTTAAACACTGGATGGTGGCATATACTGCAGTTTGTAATCATGTTATGAAGCTTTGTGACCTTAACGATTAAATTTGTATTGACTACATTGGCCAATCTGATCAACTCCAGTGAAATGGGTTATTGAGTTGTTTATAAAAAAATTTAAGGGAAGAATATTGTTGACTCAGAGACTGATGGGACAGACTCAAATTACATAAAGAGACTGAAGGGCTTCTGGAAACCAATGAAAGGACTTTCATATTTTAGACATTTTTATTGTATTTTATAATGGACATGTTGAGGGACTGGATATTATCTGGACTAATTTTGTGAGTGAGAAATAGTTGCTTTCTTTAGAGGGCAGAAATGCTGCAATGCCTTTTAGAGGTATTGAAACATGAACCCAAGCTCACCTTTATTTTTACTTCAAGTAAATGACCACACCATCTAGGTATGATTCTTATGGGGGGGAAAAAGGACGGGGGGCACATTTTAAATTTAGTAATCAGCTCCATATTTTTATCCTAAGAGAAACAAAAAAAGCTTTTATTAATCTAGTTTTATGCCTTTAGTAACTTTAAATATGCAAAGGCAAAAAATTCAAATGCATCCAAAGCATTAACTTGTCTTTATCTGATTACTACATATACTAAATAACACTAATTTTTCTTCTTCTTTTCTTATTTTTGTCTAAAACAGATATTATTGTGAGAAACTGTAGTCAAATTAATTTTCTTGCCCACTGGTTAAAATCACAATGCCAAAGAAAATCTTCTATACGAAGACAGATAATATGCAATGTTTTCCTAAAAGGGTTTGCGTTCTATTTTCACTCACAAGAAGCCTATCTTACTGAAAAATAAGCCTTCCCTCATAGGCATGTAACATTGCCCAGAGGCACAAAACTCAATAAGAGAAATAGTCATCAAAGCCTTCGAAATAGAAGTGGTGAGAGTACGTATAGGTTCTCATGTAAGTTATTCCTCAAACAGAACTCTCCAAGGACAGTATTTCTTACCAATTTGCTATTTTTCCCAGATACATAACATTATGATATCTAGGGTGTTAGTAAAATAAAATGCTGAAGATAGTGAAAAAAAAGGTATCAACAATCAGCTCAGGGACCTGAAGATGTCACTGGTTGTTTAGCTTAAGCGTAGCTAAATTTCTAGGCTAGTGAATTGTAATGTGGGGTCTTAGAACAGTTTGAACCATAGAACTTTTCAACTGGACCCAAAGCATTTGGAATAACTCATAATATAGAGGAAGTACTAAATTTTGGTGGGTCCCTTTATTCCAAAAAGTAATAAATGAATTATGAACCTAGAGAACTCAAGGGATACTACGTTGGGTTTATCAGATTTTATGTTTTTAATTAGCTCATAATATAAAGCTCAGATTCTCAGGGGTGGCCCTCAGGTCAGCAGCAGCCATCCTGGGAGCTTGTTAGAAATGCCAGTTCTCAGGCCCCACTTCAGACAGACCTTCTGAATCAGAAACTCGGGTGGGGGGTGGAGGGGCATCTGTGCTTTAACAAGCTCTGCTGGTGATGTTGAGGCAGGCTTAGGTTTGAGAACTACAGGTAGAAAGGACTGCTATTGTCTTCAGCATAAATTACACGTGGGACTACTTACCATCCCTCTCTACCCATGACCAAGTGGGAAACATAATTCTTCCCAGAATATCTGTATGAATTTAGTACCCAGAACATCCCATTCCTTTTGTCTTTCCCTGGTCAAATTCAGAGGGGGCTGCAGTGACATGTCCCAGGGACAAAACGGAGTGGTAGCTATGCAGGACCCGTACCTTCACAGGCAATCTTCAGTGAGCTCTGGCCCTGAATATCAGTGGCTTTCAGATTCTTTAAACAACTCATAGAGTGTGATGCAGTATATACACAGCAGGTTTATAACAGAAACAAATGTTTCCCTTCTTATGATGCACTCTTATAATGTTTTTCTGTTGTATTTCCTTTAAAAAATGTTGCTTGTGACCCACTAAATTGTCTTTACAACTTAATTATGTATTGTAACCCAAAGATTGAATACTACTCTAGATCACAAATTTTTCACCTACAGTCTACTGAGGAGGGTAGTACTTATAAATGGTACTCAAAGTTTATATATATTTACATATCTGCATATTTGTGTGCAAGGGGCTTCAGAGTTTCTGGCAGATTCTCAAAGTGATAGGTAACATCTGAGGAGTTAGGACCCATTGATCTAGGGCCCATGAAAAGGGCAGGGGACAGAAATTAGGATTTCTGCTATTAGGTGACCCCTGTAGCCCCCTGAAAACTCCTGTGATGAGATTGAGAAGGGACCTCAGGCTCATCCTCCACCCCATATAAATAAGAGCTCCAGGGGCTCTCCCTACTGGAGATGGAAGGGGGTGCTGTCAGAATGGACTTTCCTACTTCATGAAAGAGTGTCACCACTGGGCATACAGGGTGCCCACTGCTACTGGGGTCATGATTCTGGATTTCCACAAAGGGCATGGGCTCAAGGCTCTCCGACCAAACTCAAGGCCCAATCTGTCTTCTCTATTCAGCAGAGATTGGTCACTGCTAGTCAGATACTTCTACTTCTGTTGTCAGAAGTGAGGGCTTTGGGCAGGTGGCCTGCTGGGATTAGCGAGAAAGATGTGGTGCAGGACTTTTCCTCCGATGATCCAGGCATAATCAAGTTTGATACTGGACCAACAGGCACCAGTGTGTCCTTATTGGCTGTTAAACTATTGAAATACCTCTGTACCTTTAATAAAAAACAGCTGTCCAGCCCCACCCCATAGCCACCCAAACCCTGGGTCCAGGAGGACCTGTCACCTGGCCACAAAAAGGTTAGCTCCAGGCACAGCAGGGGGCCTCCAGGAAAGCATTCTGATTGGGTAGCACCCTCAGTTGTTAAAATTTTTGAATATTACCTGGACACCAACATAGCACAGAAGGCAACATCATTCCCTTATGCTTCCCAAAAGGAACAGGTGTGCACGGGCCTCACCTGGGAACTGATTGACCTGCTGCCCTGGGTATGGGTTCCGTGGCTGTTGGAGGTGCTGCCGGGGTAGATGCGATTGCTGCAGCTGCTGGAACAACAGGGGACAGAAGGGTGGGGGTTGAGATGGGCAGGCAGTGTGCAGTTAAACATCTGGGCACTTTGGAGGAAGGCAGTTTTGTTTCAAAATTGCAGTATTGATATTTGAATCAAATACTTGATTCAAAATCTCAAGTATTGCAGAGTAACGTGCCTAGGTATGGCAAGGGAACAAGCATGAATGTAAAATTTGATGGGTTTTCACAAAATGAACACACTTCTGGTCACCAGCATCCAGATGAAGAAACAGAACATTGCGAGGAGCCCTTCATGCCCCATTCCAGTCATTACCTTTCCTCTGACCTGGGGGCCCACCATCCCAGCCCAACAATATAGATTAGCTGTGTCTGCTTTTGGGCTGATGTAAGTGCATTGAGATGGTCTCTGGCTTCTTGCATGCATCCTTACGCTTGTGAGATTCACCCGCATGGTGTGTGTCCTCGCGTTCTGTGCCTCCTCAGAGTGAAGAGTATTCTGCTGTGTGAATATACTACAGCTTATTTACCCGTTCTGCTAGTGAGGGTCATGTAAAGTGTTTCCAGCATTTGGCTGTCATAAATACTTCGGCTCTGCACATCCTTGGACACATCATTTGGTCAACCAGTGGCATTTTCGGTGTGTGGACTTGCTGGCTTGTGAAGAATGTGTACTGAGGGAGGCAGGTTTGACTGTCACTTTCCAACATCAGCTGGCAGTTTTCCTGAGTGCCGTGGGGACCCAGCTCAAAGGGACAAGCAACTGATTTTTAATGACCTAAAGAGATGCTTGGGGTGGAAGAAGATGGGATTCTCAGGGGCTAGCAAAAATGCTACCCTTATTCCCATGAGGCCATACTGCCTGTAAAATACATCCCCACAAATAAAATTTACAGCAGTTACTGCCTCGAGGAAACCACACGGGATTCCACATAAGAAGCCAGGAGGCCTGCGACTCAGTCTTTCTTCTTCCATTCATGGGGATTCGGCCCTGTTGGCGGTTTTACCCATGCCCTGGAAGGGCTGTATGTGAAAGGGAAAAGAAGACAAGAGTGAGGTGCAGAGAGCAGAGAAGGGGGCTTCACCGTTCTGGTCCGGTGTCTAGTAGCTGCGTGACCTTTGGCATGTCACTGAATCTTCGTCTGCAGCCACTGAACATTCAATAAGCACCTTCGTCCCCAGGGCCATGAAGAACATGCGACAAGGGCCCCACCCATTAGAGCGCTTATTATAAAAATGACACACACGGACCTCTTCTTGACACATGGATTTGCTTCTGCTTTTTCTCTTGTTTTTGTTCCTGGGCAGCTCTATAATTTGCTTTTTCTTTCTTCTTTTCCCCTTTTTCTTGACAAGGCTAGCCAGCCCTCTGGCAGCCACCACCCCAGCCTGGGGCGCCTGCCGTGATGGTTTGCATCAGACTGTTGAAATTAATGAATTGTGCAGATAAAGTGTAGACAAGAAGCCATTCTAATCATTTAGGCAGCAATGTAAGGGCGTTGTTGAGAGTAAACTGAGCATTTAAAAGCTTCTCCTCAGCCAAACTTCCCATATGATGTAAGAATTCAACTGTCCCACTTACAACTGAGTATGAGCCCTAGGTGGCCTGTGCTGGGGTCAGGGCAGCCCCAGCTCCAGTCCTGGCTCTGTCTTGCTGGAGCTCTGCAGTCCTGGATGAATCACATAAGCAACCTGGCCTCAGTTTCCTCATATGTAAAATAAGGGACTCATAATCTCCAGGGTTACTTTGAGATCTAAAATCCTAGGTCCTGTTGAACCTTTGTGAATGGATGAGAGGCGACATGCTCCGTGCTCTTTTAGAATAAGGCACCACATGCCAATTCACGCCTGCCTTCAACCTGCTCTGTTCTGATTTCAATCCGAGAATCATTTTAAAGTCCCCAAGATGGAAACCCCAAATTCTCCTGGTTTCCCTCACATGTCCTTTCAGGAAACACTAGTGTCTCCAATACGCTGTTTTCAAAATCCAAAGTGTAAGGACACTTTCACTGCTACTGGAGAGACCAAGAAAATCAGCTTGGCATTGATATAACAAAACAAAAGGTTGACAGCCTACCACTTGCAGATCCCTAGACAGCCTGCATCAATAGGCTCTGTCTCCGCGTGCAGGTAAGATGCTACCTTGACATGAGTTTTTTCAGCAGAGTCTCTCAGTTTCACTTCTGGGCTAGTCCCACAGGGTGGCTGCCACAAATGGCTGCAGCTCTTACATCACATCCTGTGACACCAGGGTCATGTGACAGGTCCCCACATACATTTGTGCAGTTTCCAAAAGACTTTACACACATTATTCCGTGTCATGCTTAGAACAGTAATAGGAGGAGGGCTGAGGAATTATTAAAACCTAGCTGGCTGATGAAAAGAGAGGCTAAGTGGTTTTCCAAAAATCATACCACAAGCCAAAGGTGGGATACATTCTGACCAGGAGTAAAATTACTCTTTCCTTGGTTCCTTTTCATTTCTTGGGATGCACAGTCGCTAAGGAATTATATACTCACTTTTCACAATTTCCCATTTCCCCATCTCTTCCAAGGAGCCCCGTATCTCTCTGTGCCCTGGGTTCTGAAGGGTCCCCCATTCTCTCACCTCCCAGTCTGTGGGTGCCATCCTGTAGCAGCTCTTCTCCTCCTAGGCCTCCCTCCTTGCTCCCCAGGGTGTGGCTGACCTCCCAGAGGGGGACACCCCTGGGCTGGCACAACTGCATTCTGCCTCATCACCCTGACGCCTGTCCCCTTGGGCCGTGTTCGCAGCACACATATCAAAGGCCATCACTCCAGGCACACCTGAACATTCCTGGGATTGGCTGAGGAGGGACTTTACAAAGCCCAGTTTTCCTCAGCAGCTCCATTTATCACTGCCTGAGAGATATTAGCACGGCTCCGTGTCACACGCCTTATGCAGGGTGAGTGGGACAGGGCTTGGTTTGTACAAGAGCTGCCAGGCGGCTGCCTGACCATGGTGAAAAGGGAGATAATTACACAGCTGCTCAGGAACAACAGCAAAAAAGGCAACACAAGTGCATTGTGTCCAAGAGTGCAATTTTTCTGTTTGGGGGATAACTGGTGCTCTTGGTTAGCAGGGACCTGAACATGCCTATGTCCCCCACAGAATCGTGTGTGTGTGTGTGTGTGTGTGTGTGTGTGTGTGTGTGTGTGTGTG
>JAQQAC010006877.1:14383605-14454216 GCA_029783875.1 Phataginus tricuspis | reverse complement strand
GTGTGTGTGTGTGTGTGTGTGTGTGTGTGTGTGTGTGTGTGTGTGTGTGTGTGTGTATGTGTATAAATATATAGTGGAGGATGCTTGATAAATTTCCCAACTCCTGATTGTATTAGGAACATTCTAGAAGGAGGGTCACTATGGGGCAGAGCTCTGTTGGGTCTGGAGCCTTATATGACCACCTCACAACTCCTATAATAAAGAGAGATGCCCTGTACAGATCCCCACAGAGGCCATCTAAGGATCTCTTGTGCGAGGCCTCAGGCCTTTCCTGGGATAATACTAAATCAGGCAGGGGCGTCTTGAAACACAAAATGCACCGAAACCTCCAAGAGCAGCCCAGAGCGAAGCTTTCTTTCGAGCTGGAGGAATTACATGGCAGGGGCGGACAAAGATACCTAAGGTAGAGCTTTGTTTGTATTAGGCCTTCCTTTACCTCAAAGATTTCCTGAGCTGTTTTGAAAGCTATTGGGAATTTTCTACAGTTTGCATCTTTTCTTGACCTGGAGTTCAGATTTCTAGGTAGTTCTGTGGCCCTGTTATTCTGCTACTGTTTCTGTTCCATTATTCATGACCAGTTCGGTACAATGCTCCTCGATCCCTCCTCTCGACACTTTGCTCCAAGAAACAAAGTTCTTGGAATTATTTTCTTTTCTCTTCATGCTAGAAATATTGGAGTTTACAAAGAGTGTGAGGCAGCCCTCCTCCTGCCCATGCTGATTACACAGAGGCCTGTATCAGAAACCGGAGGACAGGAGTCAGCCTGTAATTGAAGAAATATCCATGGCAAACGGGCTCTCAAACTGCTGGCTGAAGCCTGTCTTTTAAGAACAAACTAATTCATTCTAAGAAGGGGCCTATGGGGAAGGTGTAAATGCTGCAGGCTGTTCCGTGACCCAGGGAAATGCTGGGCTGTGAGCACCTGGACAGAGCGCTGGACAGACGCCGGCCGATGGCAGTCGCGCGGCCTCCTGTTACCTGTTCGGCCAGCACCTGCTGCCTTTGCTCCCGCAGGAACTGCTGCTTCTGCTGTTCCATCAACTGGGCCCGCTGGTCAAGGAGCATCTGCTTCACGATGGCCGCCTGGGGCTGGCTGCCCAGGAAGCCAGGGCCAGCGGGACTGGCCCCGGAGACCAGGCCACCTGAGCCGGGCGGCACGGAGGACTGCACGGGACCCGTGGTGCGGGGAAGCGCCACCGGATGCTGCTCCTGGGGGGTGGGAAGAGAAGAGAGTGCTGCGATTACGCATTTGAAGGGAAGCGTGCGGCAGAGGCCCTGGTTTGAGGACCTCAGGTGTCCTGAGTAGCACACATTATATGCCCACGGAAGTAACTAAGACGTCTCAAATCTGGCCTTACTACAGTGGATCTGGAGAGGCTACAGCTGGGCAGTAACGGAGCATGGCTCTGGGAGGCCTAAGACCGAGGCTGCCTATTTCTGAAGGGACTAGTTAAGGAACAAGGACAGTCTGCATTCCTCTAAGGGAAGGGGAATAAAGCCCTCAAACTGGGCTCACCTTAAGTCTAGAATGGCACAGTCCAACCTCACCTCTTCATCCTTACTGCCTACCTGGCCCAAATGGGCTTCTTAGCTACTGGGAGAGACATTTATAGAAGACTGCTGGAATTTATTAATCAACAGATCTGCTATTTGATTGAAATCCAATTAAGTGTGACATTTGAAAGCTTGGATATATGTAAAAAAAAATTCTGCTAGTGGGAGTGGTTGATGATGAGAATTAGTAACATGTCACACTGACCAAAGACACATAATCTCTCAACATCTTTAATAATGTAACTGAGTCTCATATGTCTGGGATGATTTAAACATGGGGGACCGAACTGGGTCTCTTGATTCTATAATTAGGTGTCAGTCAAATGATGGCAACTTTTAAGGACTGGTCCTTAAGGACTGGGAAGTAAAGTGGTAGGGACCTGCTCACACACAGCCACATGACTGCTAAGAGGGGAAGTCTGTAATGGCCAGTGTAGACCAGGGAGGAATAGCTGATGGCAACAGGAGAGGTGTGACCGTAGGATTCAGTTTCTAGACATTTCCTTTCCTGTTTATTCTACCAAGCACACCCGGTAGTGGCAAGTATTGTCTGAACATTTTGCAGAAATGTTCCTTTTAATTCATTCAAGTTTCAAGTAATCTGAACATAGAGGAGCTGGTGTCTGACAAACAGATTAATTGATCACACATGTAAAGACATACACAGTCACATTGGGAGGCACGGTTATGAGACAAATCTTAAGAAATTAATGTAACTGTATAGTTATTTAAAAATCTTGTTATCCAGGGTTTTAATATTTTTTCTGTTTTTGCTTTGCTACCTCTTCAGTATACAGACAGTAATGCTGGCAATCTCTGAAAACATACAGTTGGGTTTGATCTCTGTCTCTCCTAGGCACACAGTCCTGCGTTCTATTTCCCAGAGCCTGGGCCTGCTGTATCTCTTCCCTCTCTTGTGCGGTGCTCATTCATGCTTTTCTTTCTAGCTGTGATACCCTAAGTGCACCTTCAGCGGCTTTTCCTCCCTCCCTCCCCCACCCAAACAAAACAAGCAAAATGAAGAAAAAACCAAAAACCATTACTCCCTTCATCCAGGAAAGAAAAGCCTGAGAAGTTCTAGTCACTTAGGGACGTACCCCGGGTCATACAGTTGGTAAATGGAAGAACCAGACTAGCAGAACCAGAACACTGTTCCTAAGTTCAAATCAGTATTCCTTCCACTAGGCCAGGCCTTTCCCAGACCATGGGTCCATGGGGCCAAGTGTGCACCTAAGAATTGTCTGTAGATTAAATATATGCCCCCATAAATGTACTGTGTTCTGTTTTTCAAATGTAACTATTGTTGCTGAAGTTAATAAAACCTTTTGTCTCTGTGTATTTTCTCTGTAAATAGACACTTATTAGGTAGAGAGCTAGGAAATATTTATGTTAAAAAAGACCTTATACTAAAAAATGCCAGGAAACTTTGTTACCATAAAAACACCCTGCAGGGGTGAAGATATTTCAGTCTTTGCTCCCCCCCAAAACTTCTTACCTGTTTTCCAAGCCCTTCCTACCAATGAGATAAAACTGTTTCTTGCCACCTTCTGGAGACAAATGGCTGATTAATTTAACACTTTAACAAATGAATTTTGTACTGAAGTATAATCAGCAACAATACAAATAGACAGTATTTTTTTCTCTGTATTTCAGAATATTTGATATTTTCCAGTTTCGACAAGTAGGAGAGAGTTGGAAAGAAAATGAGTCCTAAGAAAAGACAGTTTTTTCAGTTCGATTCTCTGAGAGGGCTGGTCTGGTCTAGCCCTGTTTATCTTTGGGCACTTTGAGATATTCTTGTCTTGCATGACATGTGTGGGGCAGTAATGTGTGTTTAGTAAGTAGCAACGAGTTGCTTTCCCAGCCTTCTCTCCACCAGGAAAGAAAGGGAGAGGCAAAGGAAGCGACAATGTTGACACAGCCAACCACTTCGGGCTGCTGTTTTCCTGGGACTAAACGAAATACTTCAAAAGCACAGTGGGAAAAAAACCTTCTCAAAGGGATAGTTATGCCTTCCCAGTATTTGTCTCCCAAATGGTTTACTTTCAGATTTCTCACGGAAGACCTGAAGACCTAGAGGCAGGAGAGCTTGGTGCATTCTTAAAGGCTTGCCTTCCATGTAGAACATCCATGAATCTAGATGATGCCCCTTCCTGACTTTCCCAACAAGCTTTGCTGCCTTCAACAACGGGTAAGTGGCCCAGCACCCCAGACTCAGGTGTGTATTCTAAAGTGTGAATCTGCATCTGGTGACTTGCCTTACAAACTGAGCTAGCTAAGGCCATTAACTGTTTCATATTACATGGTGGCTTTTCAACTCCACTCTAAGAGCAGGTCGGTCGCATCTCAGGATTGCAACCACTGCTCTTGTTTCTGAGGGGACACACAGTGTATGCAATTAAAAAAACCAGGCTGGGCTTTCGTCAGAGAAATGCCTTGAAGCCAAATGATGCAGTATTTTTAGCTTTAATTACTGGCTTGTTCTCCACCCCATCCCCTGCCCAACACCTCCCTTACCTTCTTCTCCCAAGAACCTTAATCCAGTCTCTACCTGAGAAATTCAATTTGGCTACATAGATCTTCATTACCCCCCAAGCCTCTCACTTTTCAGTAAAATAAAGGGAGGGGGGAAAAAAAACCCAAAACCAGTGAACATAATTTACATGTCTCCAAGGGAAAAAAGATCTTAGCAATTTTCTAAGGGCTGAAGAGCGGTAGGAGGTGTAAAAAAAATACCCTACCTCCTCCAACGAGGCAGTTTTCTACTTCAAAAAAAAAAAAAAAACAGCTGTGGTAAAAATATCTCCCAAGAGCAAGCAGCTGTTTATTTATAAATCTGTGCGCGGGGAAGCTTTATGTCTCTTAAGTGTCTTCAAGAACATGCGTAGTGTTTGCGGAGAGGGGCCGGAGTTGCTGGCGGCGAACCAAAAAGCGCTGGTTCCTTGGAGAGAGGATCACAAAGGGCTGCCGGCGGCAAAGGGGCTGGCGTGGCCGGACTCTGCGAACGGGCTGAGGACGCCCAGGGCTGCAACCTTTCCAGGCGTTCCTCGTCGTGGGGACCGGAGCAGCTGCTGTTCTCCCTCTGGCCCAGCAGATGGTGGTGTGAGCCCGGTCCTCCGGCTTCCAGCCCGCCCCCCGCTCGCAGATGGCTTAATCAGGACTCGGTCCCCCCTGCCGGGCCCCCGCCCCGCGTCTGGGCCAACGCGGCGAACGCGGAGCCAGGCAGTCAAGTGTTACTGCGTACAGCAGGTAGCCTGGCAACTGAGAGCATAATACCGAGCAGATGGTGTTCGCGCGGCGTGATGGACATCACACCCGACAGCCTGAGACAACCCGGGAATTCCCTGGTGACTCGAGGCCCTCTTTGCGCAGAATGACTTCTCTCCCCGTTGCCGTGTGTCTGGGGTTATGTCCCCCCTTCTCCGACTGACACTCGCCTGGTTTCTTATTACCGACTCTCTCCCAGCCCGAGGGCAGGGGGCTCTCAGGGGCGGGCGGGAGGCCCCGGAAGGGAACGGCCGGGCTGGGGGCGCCGGCGGCCCGGGAGGGGAAGGAGAGCGGCGGGACCCAGGCCCCGGGCGGCCCGCTGGGCCCTGCAGCCCCGGCGGCACCAAGCCGGCGCGGCCTTGGCAATCGCCCGGCCCCCGAACAGCCTAAATGAAATTTAGGATTTTACCTAAAAAGTCCCCTGGGGCGTCATTTAGCCCCTCCACTCGGGCCTGTAGGCTTACAAGTCCTTAGGGGGACTCTAAGCAGCCGGGAGCGGGGCGGGCAGGCCGCGAGACGCCTCTGGGCGCGGGCGTGCCTAACAAAGGAACCGCCCGGCGGCCGGGGAGCGGGACGCCCAGGGGCCGCGGGGGGTCCCGGGCCGGCTCCGGGGCACGTTTCCCGCCCCCATCGTGTGTGCCCGTGGCCGGGGAGGGAGTGAGAGCAGAGGGCGTGAGGCGGGGGCTGCGTTGTTATTCACAGTAGGAAAAAGTAAAAAAAAAAAAAAGTAACAGAAAGGATGTTACAGAAAATAAATCGTACTTTTCGCATACACTGGACTAGAGCAAGTAACTGAAAAAATTAAATCACTCTTCACCTCAAACCAAAATTTGCCTAGATTCTGTGCATATCAAGAGACTTTTAGGTCCAACCTCTCCCGAGTAGCCAGAGGCTTTCTCCTGCAAAGGTACTATTCGAGTTCTGAGTTTCAGGAGGAGGAAGTCTTTTCAAAGGTAGAAGCTAATGTTTCACCCAGAACATGGCACATGCTGGGAAAGGGTTCAGCAGTTTCATGTCTGAGAGGAACACAGGACGCATGGACACCCACTGCCGGCTCTACGGAGGCATCTGGCTGTGACCCCCAGAGGCTCAGGGTGGTGAACTGGCATTCTGAGGCTGGGGAAGCTATCTGACCTCTTGGTCTCAGTCCCCACCTCCTGGAATGAAAATTATATTTGTAAGACTCCTCCTTGACAATGGAAACTTTGCAGATGGAAGAACTACAGAAAGAAAGTGGCTAAGCGGATGCTAGAGCCTCCCCCACTCGCAGTCTGGGCAGTTCAGAACAATAATGGGCTAAATCAGGGGTTCTCAAAGTGTGGTTACAGATCAGAGCATCATTGCATCACCTGGGAGCTTGTTAGAAATGCAAATTCTCAGGCTCCACCCCAGGCCTATTGAATCAGAACCTCTGGGAACGGTTTAACATGTCCTGCAGGTAATTATGATGCCCCACAGTTTGAGAATCACTGGGGCAAATAATCCTGGTTTATGGGCACCGACGGTAACCTGGGGCATCTGAGCTGTGTCCAGATTAGACTGCAAACACTGCACTTTCAAAAGCAAGTCAGAGTGCTAAGTAGCCTATGTTTCTATTGCAAATTCTTGGGTGTTTGGAACAAAACTCTCAAATTTTCAGACGGCTGCTTAGGCGAGACAAACCCAAGAATTTTGAATGAAGCCCATGGCCATGATTCTTCCAGGAAGATCAGAACTCCTGAAACTGCTGTGGAGGCTGAGGAATAGCCAAGACTGAGACGGCGGTGAGGTCAGTAAGCTCCCTTGCTCAAGGAAGAAGCATCGAACACCACCAGACTCCTCAGCTCAGATAACAAGGTGGAACTATGGAAAGCTGTGAATTGAGGAAAGTCCTCTGGTTGGAAAAGGTCTTCAAACACGGAGAAGACCAGAAAGCAACAATGGATGAAGACAACTAACACCTATGGGGCACCAACTGTATGCAAAGTTCCCTTCTAGGTGCTTTCACGTGTGTAATTAAACTCACTGTGTTGATGAAAAAAAGCCCTGAGTCTCTGAGAGGTAAAGTACCTGTCTGATGTCCCAGAGCTGGTGTGGTCAGGATTCTGACTTTTCCACTGACCATAACATGCATCTGGTCTAAATTGAGCAGACCACCCAAGAGGACTCTGGAGTCAAGAGAAATGGGGAGGGGTGTGGGGAGAGAGGAAAGGGCATAGAATAAAAAGGTAGAAACTCTACTGGAATCAAAGGATGAAACTGAAAGAGTGCAAAAATATACATCAGTTTTTATGTTTTACCTTATACCCCAAATTAGGATGCCTTTGTGGTATCAACTTTGACATTTAAAGAAAGGGCATAAGATTAGACCATTCGACCATAAGTGGAAGGAAGTAACAAAATAAATTAGAATTCTCTTTGAAGTTGGTCAAGTGTCAGGGCAGAAACTTGGTTTCAGGTTGGTGACTTCTACAGACTTTCTGTGTCCTTGTCCAGAAAGTTTTTTCACTGTGCGTTTGGAGAGATGCTTACAAAAAATTCATAGCAGAGCCCAACAGGGCCCACCCCATATAAACTTCTCTGTTTCGGCAGATTAGTGAGGAAGGTTGGATAAAAAGGTTTGTTTTGTGATGTGTGGTTGTTTTGTCACCAAGAAGAGTTTTGATACACTTTGCCAGTTTAGGAAGCTTTTATCTCTGAAATGGTGGTTACTTAGGACCCAATGCTAAGCCTGCTAAAAGGGTTCAGCCAAGTTCTTTGTTCAGCCTTTAAGAAGGAGCAGTTTACGTTGGGGGAACTCAGCAGACCTGGGGAGAAACTCAGCTCCATCATGTGCCCAGTGCCTGGCACACCCTGACCATACAACTCTAGAAAGACAGAGGGAGAGAAGTGTTGTGCTTCTGGTTCTAGACTGACTCCTAAAACAATGAGGACTGAGACTTTAAACTTAGCTTTTTTTCTAGGTTCTCAATGAGCAGAATGGATTCCTATCCAGACATTTGACTATTTAAAAAATGCATGTTCTCCTGATTTTTCCCCCATCACTGGGAAAATTTGGAAATGTTGTATAAAAAGTAAAAAATAAAAAGATAATATTCACTCTTAACACTCAAAGGCAACCATGTTATATTTTAATGTGTTTTTTTTATTTCTTCTCAGCTTCCCCTTCTCCCTGTGTGCAAGAATACCTTTTCCATGCTCATGGTCATGTTATATACATAACTGTACCACTGTTTCTTCCTCAGTAACACAGGAGAAGTAGAAAGTTCCAACTTTCCAAATACCTACAAGTTATACTTCTCTGGTAGGATGATGTATCGTTATGGCAACATTCCTGCAAGGTCTGCGCGTTTATATATGAGTCTTCCAGCATCCTGCACAGAGCTAGGTCCAGCTGCAAATAATATGTTATTTATATGAATAAATGTTGGCTGAGCTGAACTGACTATGATGAATTACAGCCTAAATATCATGTATGACTGAAGAGGAGAAAGAAAGACAGCCCAATAATGAACTGCTGCTCAGAGCTAACTGAATAGGGGCTCTGCTAAAGGAAACAAAGGGTTAAAGTTGGCAGTCCTGTGCAAGACAGGAGAGTGCCATCCGCCCCAGGAAGGTCAGGCTTTCAAGGACTGACGTGGGGGTAAAAACAACAAAAATACCATTTGTCCTTATCAGTGCTTTGAACATAGTTACTATAGGTCCCTCCAGTGGAAACACAACTTTGAGAGTAATGCTTTCCCCTCTGCCTTTGATGTAAATTATAGAGCCCTTTTGATCTCTTTGTTGTGATTAATTCTACCACCAAAGCAACCCTAAATTGGTTAAAAGTTAATTAGTGTGCAACAAAGGAGCTTGATTAAATAAATTATGGTACATCCATACCATGAATACTAGGCAGCCAATAAAAATCATGCCTTCTCAGACTAATCAAGTACAAAAAGGCCTACAATATAGTTAAAAGGGAAAAAAAAATGCAGTTTCTAAAACAGTAGTCACAGCCTAATCATGTTAGACAAGGATTAGAAGTGATTTTTATTTTTATACTTACAAATTTTCTACTATGAACCTATACTTTGACTATTATTTTTAAAAATTTATGCTCTAAAAAATTAAGTTTTTAAATTGCCCTCCCCCAACAAAGAAAAGAGGACAAAAAGAAAAGAAAAAGGGCCCATTTGCTTGTTTGCAGGGATTCCAAAATTCTGATGAGGGGTGAGGATATCCTAGTTCCTGAGCAGCTGACCATGTTTGCAGAGAAGGGGGCATAAGCCACATCACTGGGTCTTCTGCAAGGAGGCGGCAGAACACTGGGACCTAGTGGTGACAGCACCTGGCTTTGCCTAGGAGGGACTGATGGCTTCTCAGAGGAAGTGATGGCTCAGGATGGCTCAGATAGACAAGAGGGGAATGGTTCCCAGAGCAGAGGGGCAGAGTGATCGAAGGCTTGACTATGTCATACCCTGAAATTCCACTTCTAAGCACTCATCTCATGGAAATATTCATAACTTTGTACAAAGATTTATCTTGAAGGACTTGAGTGATTTAGAGTAGTAGACAATTAAAAACAACCTAAACTGCCAACATTTAGAGGGCTCATTGAATTATCCTACAATTCTCCCCCCACCCCAACCCGCCCCGCTGCCACCGAAAAAAACCCTTGTTAAGAACAGTTGGTCTAAACAGACACGAAATGGAATGTCGTGAGTTTAAGAGGGGCCCTGATGTGTCTGGACCAGGGCCACCTGAGCCCACCACATGCCCTGGAGTGTTGCAACTGACATCCTCAAGTGGCACTCTCCCTTCAACACCTGGACATGCATGAACATGAACAAACTGGGGTTGGGACAGGTTCAGCAGCGAGGCCAGCTTCTCATTGCTTCCACAAGGAGCTTTCAAGCCTGAGAGGCTCTGAGGAGCAGTGACCATCTTCCAAGGATCCTCTGATCCACCTGGATAAGCTTCCTGATGTAGCACCACCCTGCTCTCTGTGGCTTTTCTCTTGAAGCCGCAGTGCGTGACCAGAACCTGCCCTAACTTGAGTTTATGAACTCAAATGAATGAAAGTCGTCATTCACCATCACTGCCTTCTTTGAGGGCTGTAAGAACACCCCAGCTCCAGGGCAGGCAACCTGCCCCACAGAGCATCTTGGGACACAGCATCTGCCCCATCGGAAGGCTGCTTGCAGCTGCTCCAGGAATGCGGTTTTTTGCCCACGTTTTTGCTGCTTTTCTTTCCTTGATTTAAAAATAGAGAGGGAGGAAGGAGTCTCAGCTGCCTTCAGCAGAGCTGCTGGGAGGAGTTTTTCTCCTGAGCTACTGTTCCCCCAAACTGTACCTTTCTCTTTTATCGGCTCCCCCCTTTCCAATGAAGTCATCGCAGCAAAGATTGCGTAAGGGGTGCCGAGGCCTATCTTGTGTTATACTGGGAGACAGGCCAGTGTTTCCATTTATAGCCAAGAGCACCGTCCTACTGCCAAATGGAACTCTCTGCTGCAACCACTACAAGGCAGGAAGAAGGCGAGCGAAGTTCAGAGCTTGAGGGCTGCTGTTAAGAGAAGGCTGGGCCTTCCTCCCTTATTCCCTCCGCTCCGCACCTCGCGAGGCTGGCTGAGGGTCGCGAGCTCTGCCTAGCGCCCTAGAACGGCCGCTCCTAGGAAGTGGCCTGCTGCAGTCCCCTGCTCCCCGCTTCCTCCAGAAGACCCGTGGAGGGGGTTGCCCATCAGCGGCTCCGCTGCTTTTCTGCCTGCCGAACCTGTCTGGGCAAACCAGGTGTGATCACAAAGCTCTGCAAGGAGGGCTGCCCTGGCCACCGCCAGGCAGCAGGCACCAGGCCAGCAGTGGGGGTGGGGGTCAAGGAAGCCCGGACTTGGGGGAGGGCGCGAGAAAGTAGGGAAAAGGGAGTAACAGAAATCTGGGGCTGGTACTTTACATATTTAGAGATTTGGGCGGAGACCCTAGTTCTTAGAGAAAGCAAGTCTAGGAGAGGGGCTCCCACAGGGTCAGGGAAGGTCTCCAGGCAGATGCGGAGGGGGCCCTCTGCCCTCAGTGATCCTTAAGTTTAGATTTTCAGGTATAGTCTTTGCACAAGAGGTTATACAAGGCCCCTGAGAAACTCTGATGACTGAAAGATACTTTCTACTTTATGGCTTTAAGTTGTACGCTGCTGTATGTCTACTGTGAATCAATAATCTTTATAAGTTCCACATGTGTCTTCTGAATTGTATAATTACGCCTCACTGTAGTTAAAAAAATATAAACCAGCCAACCTTCTCTCTTTCTTTCCCACTTGGCAATTTCTTCATTTTATAAATGCACCTGGTAACTCCAAAAAATAGAAATGGTCCAGGTCTTCTGTTAACTTTGAAAAGATTTGGGGATAAACTAGGATAAAAATAGTCTTAGAAGAAATGTGAACTTGAGGAGAGTTTCCTTGATCACATTTGCTTTGCAGTAAACACAGCTCCCGCCTCCACACCACACTCACAATCACCTGGATAAGGGATCTGGAAACAACTAGAAATCAGCCACACATAAATCTTAAACTTTTCACTCATTTAGAACCTGTCTCAGGTAGCATGATTCAATGGTGCTTGAACACAGTAATATGTTTATAAACGTGTGCTCTCATATAATCAATATTAATGATACTGAGGAAATTAGAAACTTTAGGTGGGGCCTCTATTTTCATCTCATATTTGTTCTTAATGGTCAGATCAGTTCCTCTGCCTTATGGAGGAAAATATCCTTGTTCACAAATGGCCACCTTTTACTTAGGATAAAAATTAAGTTGATAGCTAATTACAGAACTAGCTCCTAGAATGAAGGTGACAAACTTTCATTTTAGGGAAGAATAAACCCACTCTTGCTGACAGTAGCAAGATAGGCCTTCTAATTTGGGGGCTATGTGCCAGATATCTTTTGCTACTTATCTCCTCTAAAAGCATAAACATTTTTGCTTCAACATCTGGGATGTATCACCAGTTTCCTATTTCTTTCTACCAGAAGTTAAGCCAAGTGTGATCTTACAATACCCCTTAAAAGCCCACCCTCTCCCCACGTTCGGCCAAAATTTCTTTTGCCGTTCTTCCCTCTAGCTACTTCACTTTGTACACCCTTCTGCTATGCTGCCAGATCCCAAGAGCTCCTTTAGGCCATGCACAGGGTGCACAGACACACTTCTGCTCCTAAAACTGCATGCCTCCTTTAAGAGCTTTCACAACCAACACTTCTCTCCATGGTGACTGCTCACAGGAGGTTAAAATCAGAACAGGAGGTGAGGGTGAATAATGTAGGAGTAGGACAGGGGGCTCTAACCTGCTGCTCAGGGTATTTATCATTCGAGAAAAGCTTCCCTAGCACGAAGGATTGTATTTCTGGTCTTTTGTACTTTTTGACCATTTCTCTAATACACATACTTGTTTATTTTACCTTAGTCCAACTAATTATTTTCTCCCTTAAGTTTCTTCTCTCCTTGTCTTTATCCTCCCTCTATCTTAAGAATAGATAATTTCTCAATCAGGCATAAGGAAATCCCTCCCATGTCAGTCAAAGCTTTTCTGGAAGCTGAGATTAAATATAAATGGCTGGAAACCTGCTGAGGACTGGGGAGGTGGGGATGACAAACCTCTAAACTGAACTTTAAGTCTATCTCAGGACTCCGTTAGGTGACACACACGAAGAACCAGTGAGGGTGAGAGTCCTTTCTTCACCTTAGGTTCTCAAGGCTTAATTTTTACAGAGGAGTACTTTCTACATAAGGCCCAGTGACTGCTACCTCTTCACTCATATTTAGAAGCATGTATAAAAGGCTGACAAGGCCACTGTTTCCCTCCTTTCTGATGCAGTCGTAGAGAACTTCCAAGGAAAGGAGGACTCACTGAGTCCCTGTTAGGAAACATAAGCCCCAGGGAACAGACATCCAGGTACACCTCACAACACAGAGGGGCCCTCCCCAGGCCAAAGAGCCCAGCACCATCACGGGGGGCAGGGGATATGTGGGGGCCGTAGCAGGGTCCTGCTCACTCTCAGCACCTCCCAGAGGCTTCAGGTGCCGGAGCCCAGATGTATCCTGCACTAGATGCACACATACCTGGGGAGGAACCTCGGGAAGTCTGTAACGCTTGGATTCACTCCCTGCTGAGAGACTCAGACAAGGACAGGTGACAATATTGCCAAAGTTGCTGATGAAGGTAAGTTCAGAGACCTGGTTCAAGAACGTGGAACTTCACGCCTGTCACTTGAAGGTACAGCTTGTACTGGTAGTTTCAGTTTCAGTGCCCAGGTCTCAGAAAATTATTCTCTAGAGCGTACTTAGTCACAAGTAAAACACAAACAAACAAAACAAACGGGCAAACAACTGACTCCTTAACAGCACAGCAAATCCATGGTGTGGGCTGTGTCTGTGTCCTCGCTTTCATTTCATGAGCACTGAGGCCCTACCTCTCCGTGGTCACAGCATCCCCGTCATCCAGAAAACGAGCACATCACAAACCCTCCGCCCCAGATCTGAGTGCTACAGCATTATGTGTAGAATGTGCAATTTGTCATTAAATTCAGATATGACATTCCCCCTTGTAAAAAAGCTCTGATTGCTCAAGGAGTCCCTGATAGTGGCCTCTAGCACCCCAGGCCAATGGCAGGTGTTGGGGCTGGCATCTCAGAGACGGGCAGCCTGGCCCTGGTCCTGCAGGGGTACCGAGATCCCGGTGCAGAGGCACGGTTTCCCTTCCCTTCTCCTTAAGGAAGCCAAAGGATGAGACCAGCCTGTCCAGGGCGAGACTGCCATGTGCTCTGGTTCTGTAGGATTTCCGTAAAGCCAGCCTGGCCAGACCTGGAAGAGCGAGAGTCACACAGTAGAAAGGGGGCAGGATGGGGGGCACAAGACACACGGGTCCTAGGGATGTGAACATGTCTGAGCTTCAGAATTCTCCCTTAGGAAATGAGGGCTCCTGTGCCGGTGATGTCTAAGGCTTTTACCTGCTCTAAAATTCTGGTTCTGCTTGGGAAGAGCTTCACAGATAGGAGAGAACTTGACCAGCAGCCTCTAGGGAAGTATAGGTTTGGGACTGAGTGGGCAGAGGAGAAGGAAGAAGCAGCCAGTGTGAGGAGGAAGGTGGTCACACTCAAGCCCTGAGCCGAGGCTTCTGGGTGGGTGGCGGCTGCTGACAAGCTGCTCAGGGCAGGTCTGGCCGCGGACAGGCTTGAATGCAGCCACAGACATCAAACTGAGCCCACAGATGGAGCCGCAGTGGGCTCTTAAAGGGACTAAAACGATAAAAGCATTACTTTAAAATGATTAAGCTTGTGTCAGGTAAGGCAGAGATTAGGATGGGACTGGGCCAGAAGGAGAAAAGTGGTAAGGCTGGGTTGGGAGCAGCTATTGAATTAATCCATCCAGGAGGTGAAGGGAAGGTGTCCAAGACTTGGTTACTGACTGTGCAAAGAGTAGGAGTCAAACTGAACTGCAAGGCAGATTTTGCCAAGAACAAGGACTGTTCGCTCTCTACTGTCTATGAATGTCTGGGTCGCTCCCAGGTCCACTGGGTTCCACGTCCACTGGGCTCACTTCTGCGTTATTCTCAGTCGGCCTCACATGGCTGCCAGAAATTTGGCCAAGACAGCGATCCCTCCTTAAAAATCAGGAGGAAGTAACCCTTGTTTTCTTTGTCCTCCCTACTTCTGAAAAGCTGAATTTATGTAAATGTGAATTTAGTGTACCGTGTGTTAAACATACTACCTGTCTTTTAACTGGGAGTAAGAAGTAGGTGTATATTTTCAAGACCCCAACAATATGTCCTGGGGATGAAGAGAAGATGCCAAAAAAGTAATAGAAATATGACCAAAACTATGTTGAAAAGAAGAAATCTTTTCATTTTTGTGCTTTCTTTACATGTTCTCCAAATTTTCTACTTTCCTGCTGTTTGACTTAACTTTTTTCAAGAAGGCCTGAGAGTCAGACGGTGGTCCAGTTGAAGGGTTTTAACAAGTAGGACTCATAACAAATGTGATAACTACGTATTTCCTAGGCTTAGTTAGTGGGTTTAAACTCTATATTGGATTTTGTAAAAAGTCAGAAGATCACTCTTGGTCATAATACTAAATCTTGTTTACAACAGAGTGGTCCGATATCTTTTCATAAGGTAGTTAATGTTGCCTTTATTCCACTACTCTCTTAAATCTAAGCTAGAGAGGGTAGTAAAAATCATTTCTAACAAAATAGTTGATCACCACTGAAAATTCATGATTGAAGACTACGCTGGAGTTCCAAGTAAAAACACGCCTTATATTAGCAACTGCACGTCTTCTCTGAACAGATAAAAAAAAATCTTCTCTTTGAAAATATTACTACCCCTTATTGAGAGCACGCTAGAAGCAGCACAGACTCTGTGCTACAGCACTCTGAAATTACCACCGGGCTCTGGAAAATGGATTGCTTCACCTATTTGTTCTGTCTTCCAATCTGAGGGAGGGGCTGCAAATCTCCCCGTCTGTCTCTCTCACTCTCTGGGCCCCTCGTTGCCATGGTCTTTCCCACAGTGTCTGAAGGAACAAGATTCCTCTGACGTCTGACACTGGACCTCTGCAGGCAGCCAATTTGTTTTCCTTTTGCCTCTCTTCCTCCTCCTCTCTCCCTTTCTAATACAGGATAGTCTTTCTGTGCATTCACCAAAAGCAATGTGTCAAACTATGATGATGTTTTCTTTTATTAAACAAGTAGAAGAGACACAGATTGCTTTCCTCCTTTGACCAAGCAAAGGTAATAAAAGAACCCGGGAAAGCGGGGTGGGGGCAGTTGTGGGGAGTCTGCTGGTCTGGGCTAGGGCAGCTCTTGTCAATGGTTCATCAGAAGGAATTCTGGGCCACCCGATTCCGATTTCACTCAGTGGCCAAATTACCAGCAGCCGGGGCTTCTGAACTGCATTCTGAACCAGCTGAGTCTGTACAGCCTTCAGCCGTTTAACCCTGCGTTCTGGGTAAAAGCAAGAGGGTAAGAACGGAGTGCGGGCCTGCCCTCCAAAGGGGCAGGGAACTCAACCACTCGAATATTGTATTTTCTAGATTTCTAACAATCTCAAGGAAGCTAGTAGGGCCAGGAAAAAATAATTCATTTAAACCCCTCAAACTTAATCCACATTTATCTGCTTTGCTGCTAAAGGAAATAGAGGAAATGTAATGGGAGTTTTGGGGGAGGTAAGAGGGGGTATGGAGCTCAGGGCAACTTCTCCCCGCTTTAGACAGGGACTTTCCCTTGAAGCATCTTTATCACTTTAATTAGGGAATGAATTTGGGGGTGAGAACTTTTAGAAAACTTGTGTGATACTTATTCCTCACACACATATCATTACTGATGGTTTGTAAGGGCAGCAGGAATGCACGTGTAGAGGTAGTAACCTTGGAGGAGGGGATGGGGAGAGAAAGTCAAAGCAACTCCCTCAGAAACCTGTGATGCATTAGCTCTCCTCCTAGGCTCGCCGCAAGCCTGCCTCAGCCCTTACCGTCGTCTGGGGGCTTGCCAGGAAGCGATTCCTTGGAATTTGGAGGAGACCCTTTTTAGGTCGGAGCTTCCAGTGCTGCTCACATGAGTCTTGACGCCTGTCTCTTTCCCTTGGGGCTCCGGAGAAATAGGCCCACCCATCAACATAGAGGCACAAAGGACACGAATGCCAGGAGGCTGGGCTAGAAGCCGAGAGGAGTGGAAGTCAAGGGAAACCCACTGGAGAAAAGGCTGTCCGTGCTGAACAGCAAAAGCAGCCTGACGGAACACCTGCGTGGAAGCGCCTGAAGGGAGGGCGCAGGATGCTGCTGGAGAGGAGTCGGGCTGAGAGACGTCCGGGAACAGACCCTGACACCGCCACCGTGTCCCCTAAAGCAGGAGGAGGTGTGGCCTGGAGTCTTCTTATCCAAGGCTGTGTTTTCTGTTGTCAGTATGTTTGGGGGCAAGGAACAAAGGAGCCGTTGGGGTGGAATTTCTTATTTTCCCTTCAGTCTGAATGCAGCTAGCTTCGGAAAGTCGAGCAATTTCAAATGAGGTTTTGAGTCGTGCAAGGGCAGGGAAAAAAGAAGGAGGGTTTCGACATGATCAGATATTTTGTCAGCAGCCATTTCCAAGGCCTGAAGACCCACCCTGGTCTTGTTTTGCCGGCCTCAGAAGACTACCACCTTGGCGGGCATCCATTTGTGACATACCATTTCTGATCCCACATCACAGGCCCACAGAGCGTGGGCATGGTTTGTGGCTTCCCGAGCCCTAGAAGTGCCAGAGGGCACCTCCTCTTCCCCATCTGGGTCCCCAGATCACCAACCTAAAATAGTCCAACAGTTCTAAACTGTTTTAGATCTTCTTCAGGAAAGATTAGGAATCTCTTCAAACTGGGGGAAAACAAAGAATGGATAATAAAATGTATAGTTATTATATTTACAAAGATATTACATACTCTAGTTTATAAACTAGGGGAGAAGTTCATATTTGAATTAATGCTTTTGTTTTTTAGGTTTTGTTCCACTAATGCCGATTTTTAAAACATGAAACATACATTATGCTAAAGTGCTAAAAAGCTTCACTACCAGCAATGGCTGCTTAAGCACCATGAGGCCAAGCTATAGGTTTGTTGGCATTAACATAGGTATTTGTATATATTCCCTTCCTAATCTGTTTCCTCACAGACCTGACTGGAAATCTGATTGTTTTTTGAGGCAAAAATCCAGCCATGGGAACAGCTCGTAAACCTCACCACGGACATTGTACTCATGGCAGCAGGGGCTGGTCCCTCTGGCTTATGGGCTCTGGTAATTGTCAAGGAGGCCCACCGGTAGAGAAATCTGGAAAGACATGAATCTGTCAGAACACGTGAAAGGACTTGACACAAAGGCCACTTTCGTGTTGCACAATTTGCATGAGCACTTCTGGACAAATTCTGTTTTCATGTGCAATTCACAGGCCAGCAGTGGCAGGGCTAATTGGTGAGGTTGCCACTAAAGTGTGGTACCGAGCAGGAGTTCTCACTACCTGGATGAATAATACTGTTTTGAGCAATGCAGTAATTATTTTAGTTATTTTGCATCATCATCATTCCATTATCTCTTGTACCCTCAACTCCATAGCAGAGCTGAATAAGAAAATCAGGGCCCCCACCCCCCAAAAGTGGAATTCATGTTATTTGAAATCAGCTTAAGAAAAGGAAGAGGGCAACAAGCAGCTATCATTTCATTAATATGGATAGATTATTCATGCCACTAGAGCGCCCTGAAGTGCCAACAGGATGCCAAACACAGCCGTGAAAGACACAAGAAACTCTGAGTGGCAGAATTCCTGGAATTCATCTGTGAGAATTCCAGTCCCCCAAGATAAGGTAGCTCATTGCCTGCGTGATATTTCAATGCTCAGTGAAGTGGAGGGGAGGGTGAAGATCCCCTGGGTGCCTCCCTTAGCTACCTAAGAGAGGGGACAGAGGGTGACAGTTCGCCAACCCCTTCCTAGGTGGCATTAGAAGCTTTGGAAACTTAACTTCTGTGGGTCTCTCTCCATCTCCAATAAAATCAACAGATTTGGAGGAAGGAGAGGCCCTCTGAGTGGTGTGTCACTAGTCCTCCTTGGGTGGACCGGCCAGCATTGCACTAAATGCAAACCAGGCGGACTTTAGAAATGGCCTTTGGTGCAGTTTTTGGTTTTCTTCCTCTTTGTTCCTTGAAGATATTAAGCCTTAAATCCTCTTTGAATCTGAGGTTACTGAAGGAGCTGTATCTAAACCATATTGCGTCACGTGCTGAAACCTGACACACTGGAATTCACTCCTCCATTGTTCACTCGTCTGACCTCAATGCAGAAGGCTACCCCGTGTAGCCAAGAAAAAAAGCCATTTAAAGATGTAGTTAGGCTCTCTTTAGGCTCAATTAACTTCTTTTAATATTTTATCTAAAAATGGTCTCTCTGAGACTGCTGCATTTTGCATTTCAAAAGTTAATGGCACATTTGCTCCCCAGCGTTTCTGGTCCTCAAGTCTCATTGCTACTGCCCCCCTCTTTCTTTTTAGTGGGGGTGGGAGGAGGTGGGAGACAAGGGAGTTTTGTTTTGCTTTCACAAATCACCTTCTGATTTCAGTCTTAGTTGAAAATGATCATCTTTTTATGAGTAGTAGGAATGGGAGGTGTCCTCCCCTAAGGGCCAGCTGGCCAGTCGTCTCCAGTGATCCAGTCACCCCTCTCCCTGTGTTGAAGGCTGTCAGACCTGAAAACCAGCTCCCGGTCTTTAGGCTCTAACTCTGGGTCTGATGTGCAGAGGAGGCAGAGGAGGAGTCTTCATTGGAGGGGGACAGGTTTACCCAGAGGTACGTTTTGCCAGATAACAAAATGCCTCTGAAAAATCTCTCCCATGTTTCTATCTCAATATAACAGCTTCACATTTGGGTCTAGGTTTTCTAGGAGATTACATACTACTTGAAGTGGTCGTGACCATGCAGCCTTAACCACAGAGCGTGCTTAGGTCCTAAAGGTGGCACACAGGATAGGTAGGTTTGGTGGAGCTCGGGGAGCCAGGGGACAGGACCTGGTGGAGGGAAGGAGAGGACACGGAAATAAACCTTGTCTAGGCCACAGTTTTGCCCACAGTATGTCACCAAGTTACAATGATATCTTTGACCTCTAATTCACAAAGGATCCATTCTTATTTCTTGTCATGTCTGCATGGGATACAGCCCCTTTGATAAAGAAAGATGCACATTCAAGCAGAGCCCTCCACGGAACCCCCATGTAAAAGGAGGCCTGCACTGTATTTATTAGTTCTGTGGTCTGGGTCCTGCAGCAGAAATCTGAAGCTCATAATTACCAGCCTGACTCTGAAATAGACTTGTTTTCTCCCTTGCTTATGACTCAGGGATTCAAATTCTAACCTTCCTTGCAGGTAGGGATTTCAACAATTTCTACATAATGTTATGGCTGGCAATCTTCAGGTTCTTCCTATATATCATATTTCATCAGCTCTAAGACTCATAAATTTTAAGGCACACATTATGTATTGCTAGAAAGAAAAAAGCTGCTCACTAAACTACAGCATGCCATCAGTTGTAAGATGCACTGTGATTTTCAGAGATGTAAAAATGCAAGTTGGAATCAGTGAGGTGTGTATATAGGCCTGTCGGTTATTTGGGTGCAGGAGCCTGTATAACCAGTAGGACCAGAGTGGGGGTCACCCCTCTGCCCGTGGCAGCATCCACCCCGGACCTAGCCTGGCTCTCTCTGTGCTCACCGGCCCACCTCTGAAAGGGGTGAATGATGACAACCATTCTGACCTCTGGGAAGCGAGAGAGGATGGCTGGGGAACGTGGTGGTGAGTCATAAGGAGCCTAGGAAACCAGGCTTCCCTCTCCCGGCTTCATTCAGAGCAAGACTGGGCATGAACACCTTCTGTGTTTTTCTAAATGATAGTTAACACAAATTCTTTACAACATAGCATCACACATATTTCTTCTTAGAGAGCATGTGTATAGATAAGAAGTAATATGGCCATTCAAGTAAACACAAGATTAGCGCCAACATGATTTTAGATTGAGTCTAGAAGAAGAAAAGCTAGGGGCAGGCAATAATTTTAAGGAAAAAAATGACTCTCTACATTTATAACCATAGTTCTTCAGGCTGCTAATGCTGTCATCAGCTGTTCCCCATGGTGACACTGGGAAGAGTTAAAAGGAAGAAGGGAAATAGGATGGCAAACTTTTTGCAGGCTTCAGTGCTTTTTTTGGACCTATCTACTAGGTCAAGAAAATAGGATATGATGCAAACCTGAGGAATTTATTCTTTCTGTCTTCAAAAAGACTTACTGCAGCCTTGAATCTTGTTTGGGAGAGAACTCAACTAATAAAAAACATATTATAGAAAGAGTGGGTGCTGCATGACTCAATTTCTATTTTCCTTGAATCCCTCTTTCCCTTTTTTTCCCCCTCCCTCCCTCCTTCTCTTCCTTCCTCATTCCCTCCCTCCCTCCCTCCTTCCCTCCTCTTTTTTATTGTGGTAAAATATATACAACATTTATCATTTTAATCATTTATAAATATCTAGTTCAGTTATTCTACACCCACAATACTGTGCAACTATCACACTATTTCCAGAAATTCATCATCCCAAACAGAAAATCTGTGCCCATTAAGCGGTCTCCCTCTCTTCTTTTTTTTTACTCTATTATTGTTATTATTATTGTTCAGAGCATTTTAAGTGCTATTATGGGTATTAATACAATCTTGGAAAAGAAAGCGACGCTTGCAAAATGGGAAAAGCTCCGACCAAAAAGTTAAAGATGCGGCTTAGAAGCCAGTAAGAGAACTATTTATAAAACAGGCCTTAATAAGCCAGGGTATAAAAGTTACATGAAAATAAAATATGACTTTACAAAATGATTAAAGGGGAAAAAAGTTTTGTGTTAAGGCAACTGCAGACCTTTTATGCTTCCTACTTATGCATTTCTCTGAGGCTAAGTTCAGAATTAGTAACTTTGCAAGGCTACTCAAGCCAAATAGGTTTTAAACCATTTAATCCTGGCTCTGTTCATTTCTTCTGTCTGTCTGCTAGTCCATCTCTCTCTTTCCTTTCCACTTTTACTGAGCAAGTGTTAGGATATGCCAGGCACTGTACTAGACATAGTGGCCAGGTATTGGCAAGTAACTGCCGCATCAGGAGGGAGACAATATAGAAATGAAGAATTATGTACTGAGCAAAAAATACAGATGAAAAAATGAGGGCTTAAAGATGGCAGCATGAGAAGTGAGACAGAAATCTCCTTGCAAAAACACAGGTAATATGAAAATATAGCAAATACAACTAACCCTGAAAGAGCAACAGGAAAGAAGGCTCTGGCAGACTGCCTACATTGGGGGAACAGAGTGGACCTCACAGAAAAGGGTAAAGAACCAAAGCCTTTATCTGGCGGGACCCAAGCCCTTCCCCTACCCCAGCTCACCAGTGGAAAGAAGAGAAACGGAGGAGGGAGAGGGTGTAGGCCTAAGACTACTGAACACCCAGGCTTGGAGATCTGCTGTGGGACCATGAACATACATTACATGGTGTCCTAGAGATTAGAGGGGTTAGAAAGCTAAGAGAGTCAGAATACTAGGAGAGACTGAGATTCCAGCCACTTGTGGAGAACAGGTACCCACAACTGGCTGCTCCGGGACAAAAGAAAGGCAGGAGATGGTAAATAAAATAGGAACTAGAGAACAGTAATATAAAGAAGCTGAGGTACAGAGAGAAAAAAAGGTTCTATTGGAAAGAAAGAATATTGAGAGAACTATGTGACCAATCCAAATGGAACAATATTCGCATTATAGGGGTACCAGAAGAAGATGAGAGAGAAAAATGGATAGAAAGTGTCTTCGAGGAGGTAATTGCTGAAAACTTCCCCAATCTGGGGAAGGAGATAGTCTTTCAGGCAATGGAGGTGCACAGATCTCCCAACACAAGGGACCCAAGGAAGACAACACCAAGACGTATAATAATTAAAATAGCAAAGATCAAGGATAAAGGCAGGGTATTAAAAGCAGCCAGAGAAGAAAAAGATCACCTACAAAGGAAAACCCATCAGGCTAATCAGACTTCTCAATGGAAACTTTACAGGCCAGAAGGGAGTGGCATGATATATTTAATGCAATGAAACAGGAGGGCCTTGAAACAAGAATACTCTACCCAGAAGATTATCATTTAAATTTGAAGGAGGGATAAAACAATTTCCAGATGAGCAAAAGTTAAAAGAATTTACCTCCCACAAACCATTTCTACAGTGTATTTTGGAGGGACTGCTATAGATGGAAGTGTTCCTAAGACTAAATAGCTGTCACCAGAGAAAATAAAACCACAGTAAAGAAAGTAGACCAATTAATTACTAGGCAAATGCAAAATTAAATCAACTATTCCCAATGTGAGTCAAGGTATAGTCAAAGAGTACAGAATATGATACTTAATATACAAAGACTGGAGGAGGAAGAAAAATGAGGAAAAAAAAGAACCTTTAGATTGTATTTGTAATAACATACTAAGTGAGTTAAGTTAGACTGTTAGATAGTAAGGAAGTAACCCTTGAACCTTTGGTAACCACGAATCTAAAGCCTGCAATGGCAATAAGTACATCTCTATAGTTTATCACCCTAAATCTAAATGGTCTGAATGCACCAATCAAAAGACATAGAGTCACTGAATGGATAAAAAAACAAGACTCATCTATATGCTGCCTACAAGAGACTAACTTCAAACCCAAAGACACACACAGACTAAAAGTGAAGGGATGGAAAAAGACATTTCATGCAACTAATAGGGAGAAAAAATCAGAAGTTGCAGTACTTGTATCAGACAAAAAGACTTCAAAACAAAGAAAGTAAGAAGAGACAAAGAACGACATTACATAATGATAAAGGGGTCAGTCTAACAAGAGGATATAACCATTATAAATATTTATGCACCCAACATAGGAGCACCTACATTTGTGAAACAAACAGTTACAGAATTAAAGGGGGAAATAGGATGCAATTCATTCACTTTAGGAGACTTCAACACACCACTCACTCCAAAGGACAGATCAACCAGACAGAAAATAAGGTGACAGAGGCACTGAACAACACATTAGAACAGATGGACCTAACAGACATCTACAGAACACTCCACTTGAAAGCAGCAGGATACACATTCTTCTCAAGTGCACATGGAATATTTTCAAGAATAGATAATATACTAGGCCATAAAAGAGTCTCAATAAATTTAGAAGGATTGAAATTGTACCAGCCAGCTTCTCAGACCACAAAGGTATGAAACTAGAAGTAAATTATGCAAAGAAAACAAAGAAGTCCACAAACACATGGAAGCTTAATAACATGCTCCTAAATAATCAGTGGATCAATGACCAAATAAAAACAGAGATCAAGCAATATATGGAGACAATGACAACAATAACTCAACACTGCAAAATCTGTGTGATGCAGTGAAGGCTATGCTAAGATGGAAGTAAACTGCAATACAGGCTTACCTCAGGAAAAAAGGACAATACCACATGAACAGTCTAAACTCACAATTAATGACTCTAGAAAAAGAAGAACAAATGATGCCCAAAGTCAGTAGAAGGAGGGACATAATAAAGATTAGAGCATAAATAAATAAAATTGTGAAGAATAAATCAATAGAAAGAATCAATGAAAGCAGGAGCTGGTTCTTTGAGAAAATTAACAAAACAGATATTCTCCTAGCCAGACTTATCAAGAAAAAAAGGGTCTACACACATAAACAGAATCAGAAATGAGAAAGGAAAAATCACTATGGACACCACTGAAATACAAAGAATTATTAGAGGATACTATGGAAAATTATATGCTAACAACCTGGATAACCTAGAGGAAACAGACAACTTCCTAGAAAAATACAACCTTCCAAGACTGACCCAGAAAGACACAGAAAATCTAAACTGACCAATTACCAGCAATAAAATTGAATTGGTAATCAGGAAAATACCTAAGAACAAAACTCCTGGACCAGATGGCTTCACCACTAAATTTTATCAAACATTTAGTGAAGACCTAATACCCATCCTCCTTAAAGTTTTCCAAAAAGTAGAAAAGGAGGGAATACATCCAAACTTATTCTATGAGGCAAGCATCACTCTAATTCTAAAACAAGGCAAAGACTCCACAAAAAAAAATTACAGACCAATATCCCTGATGAACATAGATGCAAAAATACTCAACAAAATATTAGCAAACTGAAATAAAAAATATATCAAAAACATCATTCATCATTTATTCCAGGGATGCAAGGATGGTACAATCTTAGAAAAATCCATCAACATTATACACCACATCAACAAAAAGGACAAAAACTACATGATCATCTCCATAGATGCTGAGAAAGCATTTGACAAATTTAAGCATCCATTCAAGATAAAAACTCTCATCAAAATGGGTATAGAGGGCAAGTACCTCAACATAATAAAGGCCATATATGACAAACCCACAGCTAACATCATACTTAACAGTGAGAAGCTGAAAGGTTTTCCTTTAAGATTGAGAACAAGACAAGGATGCCCACTCTCCCCACTTTTATTCAACATAGTTCTGGGGGTCCTAGCCACAGTAATCAGACAACACAAAGAAATAAAAGGCATCCAGATTAGTAAGGAAGAAGTCAAACTGTCCCTGTTTGCAGATGACATGATATTGTACATAAAAAAACCCTAAAGAATCCACTCCAAAACTACTATATCTAATATCTGAATTCAGCAAACTTGTGGGACACAAAATTAATACACAGAAATCTGTTGTGTTCCTATACCCTAACGATGAACTAGCAGAAAGAGAAATCAGGAAAACAATTCCATTCACAATTGCATCAAAAAGAATAAAATACCTAAGAATAAACCTAACCAAGGAAGTGAAAGACCTATACCCTGAAAACTACAAGACACTCATGAGAGAAATTAAAGAAGATACCAATAAATGGAAATATATCCCATGCTTATGGATAGGAAGCATTAATATTGTCAAAATGGCCATCCTGTGTAAAGCAATCTACAGATTCAATGAAATCCCTATCAAAATACCAACAGCATTCTTTAATAAACTGGAACAAGTAGCTCTAAAATTCATATGGAACTACAAAAGACCTTGAATAACCAAAGCAATCCTGAGAAGGAAGAATAAAGCTGGGGGGATTACACTCACCAACTTCAAGTTCTACTACAAAGCCACAGTAATCAAGACAATTTGGTAGTGGCAGAAGAACAGATCCATAGACCAGTAGAACAGACTAGAGAGTCCAGATAGAAACCCAAGCATATATGGTCAATTAATATATGATAAAGGAGCCATGGATATACAATGGGGAAATGACAGCCTCTTCAACAACTGGTGTTGGCAAAACTGGACAGCTACACGTAAGAAAATGAAACCAGATTATCGTCTAACCCCATACACAAAAGTAAACTTGAAATTGATGAAAGACTGAATGTAAGTCATGAAACCATAAAACTCTTAGAAGAAAACATAAGCAAAAATCTCTTGAATATAAACATGAGTAACTTTTTCCTGAACACATCTTCTCAGCCAAGGGAAACAAAAACTAAAATGGACAAATGGGACTACATCAAACTAAAAAAATTCTGTACAGCAAAGGACACCATCAGCAGAACAAAAAGGTGTTCTACAGTATGGGAGAATATATTCATAAATGACATATCTGAAAAGGGGTTAACATACAAAATGTATAAAGAACTCACACGCTTCAACACCCAAAAAGCAAATAACCCAATTAAAAAATGGGTGGAGAATATGAACAGACACTTCTCCAAAGAAGAAATTGAGATGGCCAACAGACACATGAAATGATGCTCCTCATCACTAATTATTAGGGAAATGCAAATTAAAACCACAATGAGATATCACCTCACACCAGTTAGGATGGTCAACATCCAAAAGACAAGGAACAACAAATGCTGGCAAGGATGCAGAGAAAGGGGAACCCTCCTACACTGCTGGTGGGAATGTAAATTCAACCATTTACATTGAACCATGAGTAGATGAATGGATAAAGATGTGGTATATATACACAATGGAATATTATTCAGCCATAAGAAGAAAACAAATCCTACCATTTGGAACAACATGGATGGAGCTAAAGGGTATTATGCTTAGTGAAATAAGCCAGGTGGAGAAAGACAAGTACAAAATGATTTCCCTCATTTGTGGAGTATAACAATAAAGCAAAACTGAAGGAACAAAACAGCAGCAGACTTACAGACTCCAAGAAGGGGCTAGTGGTTACTAAAGGGGAAGGGGGTTGGGGAGGGAGGGAGAAGGGGATTGAGGGGTTTTACGATTGGTACACATGGTGTGTGTGGGGGTTCATGGGAAGACAGTTGTAGCACAGAGAAGACAAGTAGTGACTCTGTGGCATCTTGCTACACTGATGGACAGTGACTTCAGTGGGGTGTGGTGGGTCCTGATAATATGGATGAATGTAGTAACCACAATGTTTTTCATGTGAAACTTTCATAAGAGTGTATATCGGTGATACCTTAATAAAAAAAGAAATAAAAAACATTAAGTGAAACAATCATGATTAAAAAAAAAACATTTGAAGGACTGTTAAATTCTGTCTGGGGCTGGGATGGGGCAGGGAGTGGAGTTAATGGAAACCTCTTCACCCAAGGCAGACGTCATATTGCCTACCGTATGACTGTCCATTAATATGTTGTAATGTTACAAAGTTATGACTATGAATATTATAGACTATGTATTATAGGGAATTACAATGTTAATTGAAAAGCAGAACATTAAATGGTATATGCCCTATGACTGCAACATTGTTGAACTTAAGCAAATGTATAATGTAAAACATATAAATATGTAAAACAAACTTGTGTTAGGGTAGTGAATTATGGGTGATTTTTAATTTAGAAATGTAAGCATATATATTTCCTCCAAATTGTTTTCTTCTTGATTATAAATTTATCCACTACAGAAAACTTGGACAACACAGAAAAATGTAAAACAGGAAACCAAAATCACTGGTAATCATTACTACAACATGGTAATCACTTGGTTAATTTCCTTCCACAGTTCTCAAACAAAATAAGGATCACATCATGCCATTGTAAAAATGTGTTACCATGTATTTAATCAATTGTCTATTGTTGGACATTTAAATCACTTTCAGTTTTTCACTATTTTAATTCATGGTGAAATGCACACTCTTGTACATAAACCTTTGTGTATATCTCTGATTATTTCCTTTCAAAAACTTCCTAGAAGTAGAAGCTCTGTGTCAAAGATCGTGAATGTTTTTAAGTCTCCTGTTTTGGAATGTATTCCCAAATCGCTCTCTGGAAAGATTTAATCTATTTACACTTGCATCAGGAATACACAAGGGTCTCTCTATTACACTTCAGATTCAATTTTAAAAAATGACCAATTGCCCCAGAGCAATTATGATTCTGTGTGTTTCCTTCCTAATGAGTGCAATGGAAGATGCTGCAAATAAGGCTCAGTTATAGCATGTAGTCATCTAAGTTTACCTTCCATTTCTCCTTCACCCAAGCGTGGTGAATAGGCATGGTTAGGTTTTGCTGTCCTTAGTCAGCATGCTGACAGCACATGTCTCCTGCCCTGCCTCTTCAGGGTGGGGAAATGCCTGAATGCCACAGACACTATTCCCAGGGGCTGTCACCTGAGATTCTTCAGCTGTCTGCTCAGAGGCAAGGCCCCCGTGTATCAGAGTGAAAAGGCATGTCTTTATTCCTGCAGTCAGTTGGCCAGCTGGCCAGCGCCAATTCTTATGAACGACAGCTGTTCCATATTTCAACAGCCTTACGCCAGGATAACACCTGTAGGCTCTGGGAATGAAAAGTACCTGGAATGACATTGGAGAATGCCTGCTCTTGTTATTTGGCTTGGACCTCTCACTACCTTAGCATCTTGGATCAAAGATACATACACCAGCAATGAGGGCAACCAGTCAAGTCAGAATCTACTGCTTTGTTACAATTGCAGTCGATCAGATTCAGGGTTTCAAATTACATTTTTGGTCCCCATATATGGTTTCCTACAATACAGAAAAGGAAAGAGGGAGAGTGGGCTTTCTGCATGTCAGTATTAGATGAACTTTGACATGCATCACAGAGACAGTGGGCGGTTCTGCTCATGAAAGTACTGGGAGCTAGGACATTCTACTCCGGTTCTGGTTGTCTCGGTTTTAAGCGGTGCATCAGGATATGGCAAGAGTTAAAATAGAAAAACAACAGCAAAAACTCTAACTCTGTAATTTTAAGTTCTATTTATTTAATGGACACTGTTTTGAGAATCCTTTTTGCAAGTTTGAAGTCAAATTTCTAGCTTTGCAGAACACCCTCGGTGGTCTGGGGAGAACAGATCTAAGTGTGAAACTAAGAAATGGAAAGTTACTCAAAAGCTACTTGTTTATTTACACAATACATTAGCAACGTTGTACATAGGAGAGCAAGTTTCTGTGGAGTATCAATGCCTGTGGGTTGTCTAGGGAAGAATGCTACTTTGAAACACTGAATCCCAATTTATTAGTTGTTTAGTATGTCTTAAAAGTAACACCCCTTTTGAAAAAAGTTGCTTTTGACCAATGTGATGTGGACTGGTCACTGGTTATTCACTTTTAAAGCCTACCAGGGTATTGGGATGAAATGGACCTCTAATCTTTTGAGATTTATTATGCCCTTCAAGACATACAAACTAAGTCAGAAGTAGGTTGGTGTATGTAACAGAATCACATATGGCTGAAGAGAGAAAGATGGCCTTAAAAAGTTGTCCCTCAACACTTTCATAGGATATCCCAAGAACTATACCTGGGAGTAATGGGTTCCAGGCCTAATACAAAAATGGACACCGATACATGAGCTGACCTCAGCCTCACAGGGAAGCTGTCTTGGAGAAGCTAGAGTGAAAACTCAAATGGGTAATAAAATATTTCTGGAAATGCCTTGGGTGTGTCTTAGCACTTAGGCACTAAGTGCAAGGCTGGTTTAGGTTCCTACCGGCACGGCCAGATTTCTGCCCAGTCTTCTGTTACCTCCCTCATGTGCAACTTTGTGCTCTGGACTGGGTGCATGTCTGACAGCTTGGCATCTGTGAAACAGTGGCTACCAGGAACATCAGCACACAATATTCTTGAGAACCAAAGTAAGGATAATTACCTAAGGAAACATCCAGGTTTTGCAAAGCCCAAGCCTGCTGCCCTTTTCCCTAAAGTTTTTTTCAGGGACAGGCTCTCTAGCTTTGCAGGAATTGATGTGAATGTATGACTAAGTCTCATGGCAGTTCAGCTCCCGCCATCAACAGCTTGGAAGCAAATTCTCACCGCAAACAGATATTCACAGAGAAGCAGAATGGAATCAGCTGTGCCCCCCGCCCTCTCCACTCCAGCCGTTAACTCATGCCTCTGGAAATAGTGCCACCCTCCTGCTAGCCTGATGTGTGGGCAGAGCCCATCCTGGACTCACCCTCTCCCCTTTCATTCTTCAGGCCTAATCTGTTAAAGAATCTCGTAGGTTTTACCTCCTTACTATCATACCACGTGGCGTTTCTCTCATTCCAGTCATCAACACTTCTCTTCGATCATCTCTGCTAGCCTCCTCATTGGAGGAGTTTTCCTTTCGTGTTGTCTTCCAATACACACACTCCAGCCACCCAGTCACCATACAAATCTTTCTGAGGATGCTTTTCCTCCCTGCCTCAACCACATACAGGGTGAAAATCATATTCCTTAGCAGGGCACCCCTCATGACCTAGCCGCCCAGCCCCGTTTGCCGACTGCCACACCCCAGCCCCCAAGTGACTCTGGCCCTACCAAGTTACTTTTATTTGGCTGAATGTGTCTTGCTCTCCTCCATCTGTTTGCTCTGCCTCTAATCCCCCACCTTCATTCTCCCCCTGGCCAACTCCTTCTACTCATCCTTAAACACTGAAGCACGAACAGTGTCATCAGCTCAGCTGCGAGCTCCCTTCTGAGCATCTAAGGTCCCCTTTGCTTTTTCTCCACTGGCCTCCTTATTGTAAAACAACTGTGTCCTCACTGGTCTATCTCCTCTGTGGGCTGTGCGCCCTTTGCCAGCCTTCATTTCTGAACTTGCTTGCCTCCTGCAGTGCCTGTCAGGCGGCGGGGACTCAGTGAATGAGGGAATGAATGAGTGCAGAAATAGGTCTGTGATCTGTGATTAGCTGCTTCATCTAACAGAAAATAGGTCTCCGGTCAGCTGCTTCATCCAAGCTTCCTAAATTCCTGCCTGACCCCTCCATAGGCTAACTTTTTTGTTTTGTTTTGAGAAAGAGCCATCTGCTTTTCCTAAGTTTCCTGTCTAAAGCACAGTTCCCGGCAGCCGTGGGCTAGAATGGGTGCCTTCCTGTTTGGCCAATGTGGGCTGTGTACATGCTTCTCTATAAAGTAAAAGAACTGAAGAGGTACTGCACAACCTGAGTGTATTTTCTCAAGCTTTTTGGATAGTATTTTAAGAAGTGGCTACTACAGCAGATTGTTCCCTGAGTGTGCAGAGGTGTCCAGAAAGACTGATGGATGCCCAAATATTCATTTGATACCAGACACATTATTTGATCTGTGTGTGAAACCTCTACCCGTATGACCTACTGTCGCCTTCTGGGGGGCAGTTCTTGGCATGATGGTTACTGCAGTTTTCCTTGGTCCTTTCCTGACATGTTCAACTGCAGGATTAAGTTTTGCATGTCATCAAACCCATCTCTGGCCCACTCTTGATCTCCCCTTTATCTTCCATTGACCACTTACCCAGAATAGGCTTCTCCACATTCCTACCTATGCCATCTGACGACTAGCTTGTCTCTTCCCTAGATTCCTCTATAGGATCCGTATCCCCCTCAGGGCTTTCCCTAGGCTGTGCTCACGTTCCATGAAGATGGCCAGCCACTGACAAATATACCAACTGATATCTGGGTTTCCGAAATATCAGTCATACATTCAAAGAATCACTGAGCTGGAAGGGACCTCTCGGCAGTCTGTTCCTGAACTTCTCTTGATGAGAGTCTGCAAGACATTTTGTTAGATGTTTGTCCATCCATCCAGCTGTGAAAAATCCCAGTGACTGACTGAGGGCTTGGTTCTACACTGAACATAGCATCTTTAGAGACAGATGTCCAACATTTCACAGTCACCCAGAGGGAACCTTCTCTCCCATATGATTCCTCTTCTGATCCCTGATGTTCAAACTGACGTTTGAGGGGAAGAGAGAAATGTGTCCAGATAAAACTCTTAAGTTGGGTAGTATGGGGAACAACAGTTATGACAGAAAGAGAACACCACAGCAGAAGGGCCACCCAGTAATTCCTCTGGGAAAACAGTATCAAGAGGGATGGGGGACCACCATGTGCTGCCTTGAATGTCAGCACACTGAAGGACACAGCGAGAGCAGACTGGACCTGGCCCGGCAGGGGGCTGCCTCGGGAGCCCCGCAGCGGGGAGGCCCCTGCTCCCACCACTCCACAGTCCATCCTCCTCTTACCTGGGAGCCGGCCTGCCTCCTCACCTCTCTCTCACTAACTTTCTAGCTGCTATTAGGCTGTAGCTACTGCTCTAGGCGTGGGAAATCAACTCTAGTCTTGGCCATCGATTACATTACGTAACCTGCCTTCTAGATTATAAAAGGAATTAGTAGATGTCAGAGGGTATCTCCAGGATTGTTGGACAATGTATTTTGTACTTTCTTTACCTATATTTATATTTCCCATGTTTTCACAAGAAGTATGCACTACTTTAATGTTTTGGGAAAAGGAAGATGATTTAAAATAAATTTTTTGTTGTTGTATCTGTGGTTGTGGAAACACTGCTGACGTGGAGAATAAGGGGATGAATAATGGAGCCTGGAACGCATAATGGACTCCAGAGCTAAGGCAACGGCTCGCTTCCGGGCAGGGGGTCAAGGTGAGCAAGACATTGATTTCTGGTAAAACTTTAGGATAAAAGATTAAAAACAGAATTTGTGAAAATTTACAATAAAGAGGCCAGCTTTGCATTATTCCATAGGGTGGAGGAATGCTACACATAGGAAATATCTCAAACCAACCTGATAGGAAACAAACTTTCCCATTATGACTTTTGGACAAAGTGGATAAAGGTGCAGAGAACTCAGAGGTAGGTTACTTAGAAGCTGATGGAAAGTCTGGGTCCTAACGGTGCCCAGACGGTGTCAGCCTGGGAGAGGGCTCTGCAGGGGAGCTGTAAGGCATTGCCAATGATCTGGATAAAGGCGGCAGATGCGATGATACAAACCTGTAAAGATGAGCTAAAAACTCTGCTGTGGAGTTTCTGAGAAGCTGGAAAGTTGAGCACAAGCTCAGATCAAACTTAACAAGAGATATGTCTAGAATTTAGGTGAAAAAAATCAGCTATACAAGTTCAGGATGGGAAGTAGGGCAGTGGGTTAAATAGAATGTGGGCTTTGAAGTTCACAGTCTGCTGGGTTCAAGTCCCAGCACTCTGGGCAAATTGCTTCACCTCACTCAGCCTCAGTGCAGATGGGAGGATTTGGTAAGGTACTGATGGCACAATGATTAGCACAGTGCCTGGCTCACGGGCACAGGATGCGCTCAGTAAGTGACAGCTGCTGTTCTTACGCTTATTAAGCATGGGCTGACATGAGTTTGTTGTATGCAGAACACTAAGGGGGTTCACTGCCCACAAGAGCAGTAAGAACTGACAAAGTGATGAAGCTCTACAACAAATGAACTCAAACGTAGGCTGCAGGCTCAGGAGAGAAATCATACCACTATAGTCCATACTGGTCAGAAGCCATCTGGAATATGTTCAGCTCTGGATGCCATGTGTTAAAAGAGACATCAAGAGGCTTGAGGGTGTCCAGCTGTGTGACACGATAGTGAGAAACAGTAGAAGGAATTAGAATTATTTGGTAAGGAAAAATGAATCTAAGATGGGTCACAGCAACTAGCAGAGAGAGAGTCAAATTATTCTGTTGTTCTGAAGGACAAATCTCTAAATCTTCAGCAGAGTTTATTTCAAAAGGGTGGACTTTCCAATAGGTATGACAGAGGAAGAGATTGCTTGATGAAGTAGCAAGTTCTCGGTCACGGCAATTCTTCAAAGAGAGTCTGGGTGAGCATCCCTTGGCACTCTGGCAAGATTTGCACAGCTGCTCTCCTTCCTCCCCTTCCCTACTCGGCAGTAACTGCCTGTAGTGCTCCACCCACCAGGCTCCTTCTGTCCCATTAATTAGCTACTATTAGGTACAACGCAGAGTCTCCTGATTCCTCCCCTTTTCCATAAGGGCGGAGAAGGTGCGTTCTCATGCACAGACGCACAGTCATCCAACAAGCATTCGCCGGTAGCAGCTGCAGGTCAGGACCTGTGCTACGAGACGGCAACAAAGACGGACCCGGCGTGCGCCCAGGGAGCACCCAGGCTACTGAGGAAACAGACGCCGAAGGAGATCCCTGCCAAGCGCTGAGGCCAGGTCCTGTGGTAGAGAACCCCGCACAAGGGGCCCTGGAGGCGCAAAGGAAGTTCAGCTAACCCAGCCTGCCTCAGGGAGGATTTCCTCAGGGAGTAGATTCGGGAGCCGATAGGGGTTGGTTAAGGAATGCACTAGAGGCAACAGGGACAATGGAAGCAAAGGCGTAGCAGTAAGAAGCAGCCCTGTGGGCTATCTTACGTGTCACTGGACCGTGAAGGGCAGAGCATGGGATAGGAAGAGACTGGAGTGGAGGGGCTGGGAGGGGCGAGAGCCCAGAGAGGCCCCTGCGGGTTTCTAAGGGCTTGTACACCATATGCACAGACTCGTGTTATGGAGGACTCTTGCTCAAGCTGCAGAATCCCAATTGGCCTCTGTCCTCCAGTAATTATTGCTGCAATTGTTTGTTTCATTACTGTATGTCTGCTCTGCTCCACGAAGGCAGAAACTTTGTCTATCTTGTTCATTGTTGTGTCCCCAGTGCTTGGCCCTAATGGTAGCTGCTCAATAAATACTATGTTTCTATTGAAAGACAGGCTGCAAACAGGATGCAGTCTCAAAGGATTGTCGTGAGGTTTCTTTAAGTTACTATATGTATCTTGCTTAGAGCAGCACTTGGCCCTGGAAAGCACTAATAAGGGAGAGCTATCATTATTATTCATTTGCATTTCTCGTTCTCCTGTCTCCTGGTTCTGCAAGCCCGCTGTTTAGTACCTGTGCTTTTGTGGCTGCCCCCGCTTAATACATTTTGATGAGTAATGGTGTTTGCCAAACAATAACAGCCTAAAAAGAAATCCTCAAAGCACAGAGAGTTACAAGAATATTCAGTATCATAAACCACCAAATGACATGTAAGGGAGAGAGGTAAGGGAGCGGCTTCCTCAGAGGAATTCTCAGGCTCAAAGGCCTCGTGGAGAGAGTGTACATGGATCAGGTGAGGCGCCATTGCTAGGCTCACGGCCAAAACTGGTGCCCCCAAGTGACCCCTGGGTAAGTGGCAGGTGGAAAACTGGTTGGAGCAGTCATCTGTAGACGCACTGACCCTAACAGCCTTCTGAGGGGAGTTTAATCTGCTGGGTGAAGCCAGGTGCAACCCTCTAGCCTTCCTGAGGAGGGCAGGAGTGGCGGGGGGTGGGGTGGGGGGTGCATATTTGGTGGCCCAAGGGCGCCTTCCTGGGTTTCTCTCTCTGTGGTGTCTTTCTGGCCTGTGATGGCCCGGGATTGGCTGATGTTGGCTACAGGGAAACTGACCAATGGCCTTCAGTGTATAGGACTGGTTCTAAAAATTCAGGGGAAACAGAACTTTCTCTGAGAATCCAAGGACTTACCTAGGAACAATATAACTTTTTAGGGTCTCTTGTGGACAAAAACTCAATTTCAGAGAGATTTCTCTTACCACAAGCCTCCTACTAGGCCCAGAAAGCATTTAACATTCTTCTCTTTTTTTTAAGTCCCAAAAGGACACATTCCTTAAAGACAATCCTGCACCTCTTTCCTCCCCCAAAATGACTAAGGCTCTAAGTGAAGGTGAAGGAGAGTCGGGATTTTGGGAGACTGTGTAGGGGCTGCTCCGAGTCGGCTGCCGTGCAGCCATCTGCTCACCCCAGCAAAAGTACGGGACGAAGAGGCATGTGGTATTAAAACATACCTGGTACAGGTCTCTGTACCTGCGCTTCTGCTTGGATCTTGAATCAAGATAGAAATGGAAACTCAGGTGTTCAACGCTCAGAGGAAGGTAAAATGACTTCAATTGCCACAAGAAACCAAATTGCTTAATTAATCTAACTGAAATAAACCTGTCCAGTATTTGATTAAAGAAAGATCACATTGACGCTGCCCATTTATTTGGCTGAGTGCTGGACTGAGAAGTATATTTAGCCTGAGTGTGCTTGCAGGGTTGCATCTTGCAGCTCAACAGGAAATATCTGGAGTCACAGCCAAAGATATCCCTGCATGCTCAGAAGATTAGGAGCAGCAGTGATAAAAGTGGAGCTACGGTGGTCGAGGGCTGGAACAGGCTCCCTTTCAAATGAGAGGGGCCACTGAATGGAACACTGGAATATACCAAGTTCACAGCAGGCAGAGTGCACCTGACAGGCTAAAATTAGCCAAAGTGGAAGCGCTTCTGTTGCTAAAATAATACTGAACTGATACAGTCCTGTTCTAAACCTACAAAGAAATGCGTGAGGGGGGAGAAGGCGGGCTGAGATTCCAAAACGTGTATCAGAAACCATGCCAAAGTGAAGTAGGTGATTTCCTACCTCGGCCACTTTTCAAGAATAGCCTCCCTAAGCTGAGTAAACTGAAGGGGCAGTAATCAATATATTACTTTTTAATAGCACAAGACAGAAATGGTAGCACCCAAATGACATTGCATACCTGGATCTGTAGTCCTGCTGACAAGCCAACTTTTCCATCTTGGTCAGGAACCATTTTTTAAAACACAATTTTGCGAGACTCCCTTATCAGCAGCACCACGCCCTGCTCACTAAGCAGGAGAGGCCCCTGCTTACTGCGTCACAGCAACTCAAGCTGCTTGGGGACGAACAAGGTGAGTGTGACTGCCTGCTGCTCCACGGAATGGGCCACTACCCTTTCCAGAATGGCCAATGGACTCAAGAACAGCTCCTCTTTCATTCTGACCTAGGACATTACCTCCTCTTCCTGAATCTCGACTTCCCTTTCCTGTGATGTAGAGCTAATAGAGAGCACCCTGATGACCTCCTAAGGTGGTTGTGGAGATCCAATGAGCTAATGCACACGAAAGCATTCTGTGGCCTGGAAGGCCTGAAGCCTGATGGAAGATGTTGTGGCTGCCCTTACTGTGTCTTCTACTGGAAAGGAGGGTAAAGAATAGTAACATCTCAGCGTGATCAGAACGTGCTGGGCGCACAGATCGCTAGACTGCGTTCCTTTTTGTGGGGTGGCGCCATCTCAGCAGGTAAAAGCGATGCTCTGTCCCAGTTCAGAGCAGCGGGGGCTACAGGATCTCTGCGTGCTGCCAGTCTCAACAGACTCATGGACTCACCGTCGGCTGTATTCCTGCGGCAGGAGCCGCCGCTCCTCTGGGCAGCTCACAAAGCAGGGCTGGGCCTGGAGTTGCCGGGACAGCCTTAATGTGAATGGGTGCTAGGTTGTCACCAGTGCTTACCTGGGACTGGCCCCTGGGCTGGTTAGTTCTACCTGGGAGGACAAGAGATTCCCACTTTCTCTTAGGCAGCCACACGGGCACCTGCTATTTTGGCCATCATTTACCTGGGGTGATTATTAGTTATTTTCTTTGGTTTTCCTCTTCTCCCTCTCATTTGTCTTACATGTTATATCTCAGTCTGATAAAAATTACACATTCACCATGCTGGTAACATTGATGCCCATGGACAACAAGAGGTGTGCATGAAGGGAATATTCAAAAGGAAATTGCTTGCTGTGTTAGGATGGAGCGATTGAATACTTCCCTCGCCTCTTTTCCATCCTGCCTACAGCGTTGTTAGATAGTCTTTAAAATAAAAAAGGAAAGGAACTGTAATTGTAGCTGTAACATTTTATGAAATGGCATCCAGTTATCCTGATTTTGGCTTTACTGGGCTTGGAAGTTCAAAGTTAAAGAAATGCCACATAGGCTAAAGAATTTCAATGCAATAATTATATTTTCAGCCTCTATATTTTAAGGGTGGCCTCCTTCATTTCAAGGTATTTTTTTGGGGAGAATGCAGTAAATGGCACAGGGAATGAGATATTTTAAAGTTGGAAATCATATTGTAGCTTTTTTTATTTGGAAACCCTTAGTGGGAAGTCTATAATCTTTTCAATGAACAAAGAATTAAATACTTATTGAGCACTTACACTTAATACAGTGGGTGAGGTGTCATGGATTTCCCCTTAGTTCATCTTTTTCCCTATTTCTCCTCCCAGAAAGTGATTATTGCTGGTTGTTTTGTAAGGCACTCAGCAGTCAACTTGGTTCATGCATGATTTTATTTTTTTGAAAGCAGTAGGGGCCACAGGGGCGGCTGTGAGGAGGACTCTTAATAACTTGTGGCTCGTCAAATACATAGCCATCAACCATTACAGAATAAGGCTGGGCACCTAGGGCGGCAGCAGCCACACCCAGCTATTTTCAGAGGGGCCCAACAACAGAATGGGCAGTTTCTGAGATCCTCTCACTTTCCTCCACATACTCCAAGCTCACTATGCCTCTAGCGTGGCTTTGGTCATTCACTCTGTTTGACAAGGAGGTAAATGAGAACAAGGTGAGGTGAAGGTTCCAGGTGCAGGGCACCCAGGAGATGAAGAGGAGAACCGAGGAAAGGACCCAGGTTCGCCTCCCCACTGTCTCCATGCACCCTGGCTCAACAGTGCGGCTGTGGGGAGCGCAGGAGCTTCGTGAGACTTTGTGCGTGAGGTTGAGCTAGTTGTGTACTCTCTGCATTTCACTATATAAACATGAAAAGCTGGAGGTGTTGATACATGTTTCTCTCTACCTCTCAAAATGCCTTGTATACACCTAACAAGCATGCGTATCACCATTAGTGCCCATTTCATCATCATACCATGTGGTCACTTCCATAAGTCAATTTATATCCCTTTGCCTGCCAGAGAAACAAACGGACAAAACAAAACATCAGAACAATAACTTTCCATTTGGTACAGGTGACCAATTTTAACCTAAAAACTCCACACTGGGTCAGGCCCACCATCTACCCCTTTAGCTCAGCACTGAATCTATTTTGGTGGCACCAAGGGACATTATTGAGGGACACGTTAGGAAGGATGGCTGTCTATGTTGATGTCAACCTCAAGTGGTTAGGACCACTGAGTTCTCACTGAGTTTTCTCTAACGTCTCTCATCATTGATCTATCATCCATAATATTGGTTTAAGCCATTCTATAAGCTGTACATAGTTCTGGTCTTACCCTGTCTTAAGTTGATGAAATTCCATAACCTTATGAAACCAGCCATGTAAACCAGTGATGTTACTTTTTGAATTTTCCTCTTTCAAACTTCAGGGTGGTCCCCCTGATTTTGTGTTACTACGTCAGAATCTGGTGAACATGTCCATGTTTGCACTAATCACATACTCGGTGATTTCTGAAAGCTCAATCACATACAGCTTCTCTTAGTCTTTATTCAGACAGAAGAATCCAAACTTGAAAATTCATTCTTACTAAGTATTTTTTAAACCAAAGGTTCTTAATTTTGGTCTGAGTACCCCAAGTTAGCCATAGGTGGGCACGAAATTACAAAGTTGTGTGTATGCACATGCATGTATTTCTCTGGGGCAAAGGGTAAGAGATTCTCAAAGTCTATGATTCCAAAAAGGTTATGACACCACCTTTGATCTCTTGGCTCCTTCTTAAAGCTTTTTTAGTTTTGACTGGTTATTTCTTGAGATGCCATGGCCAGAATGGCATATAATATTCTAGATGAGGATATGCTAAAGTTCTGAACAAGAGTAATTAGTTATATTTGTAATCCTTCATCAGATGATGCATGTGCTATTTTGGTGAATATTTTGGCTGCAGTAGCTGCCACTGCATCCACGTCTTTAGAGAATGATGTACTATGACTTTCATGTCCACTTTCTGAGTAGAATCTGATATCATTCCATCAGTCTGAATGGAATATTATCATTACCATTAGTACAAACTAATTTGGATTATTTCCCCTAGATGAGATGCTTTACGTTGCTCTACACTGAGTTTCATCTGTTCTTTCACTATTTCTCAGCTAGAGTACCATCGTATCTTCTAGAATTTATATAATGTGAACTTGACTTATCATTGTGATAAAGTGTCCTCTGCAAACTTGCATATTCTCCTATGTACTAAACAGTGTATAAATAAGTAGCCAAGTCCATATGGTAGAAAGAACTAGCTACCTCCCAAACACTGTGGTCATCTTTCCATAACAGAATGTCATGCCTGGGAAGAGGCTGCCTGGCAGGGACCACAGTTCCCAGAACCTCTGGTGTTTACACAGGGCTCAACAATTAGTTCTTACCACTGGACTATAAACAGAAGTGAAAGGTGTCAGTTTGGCCAGAGTTGCTTAAGAAAGGGGATTCCTTTTTCATCATCTCCCTCCCTCCACTTGCTAACAAGATACAGAAGACTCTGGGTTCTTGCTGACAGCAGAGGCCCAAGGGGGAACAAGACTGGGTTTCTGCATCACCATGTACAGAAAAGGTACGTGATTACCAAGAACACCCACATCAGACTCTTAGGACCTGAGTGAGAAATGAGTGACTCCGCTGAAATGTAGAGGTTTTATTTATGACAGCATATAGTATTCACAGAGGTCACCCTTGGATTATTTCCATCCTTAGAAAACCCCATTTCTTTCTCTAGCCTTCATTCAAATGTGTCTGTGCCATTTCTGTATCCCCCACAAAAGATTCTTTGTAGAATCTTGGTGTCTGGAGCATTTTAATAGGATTTATAAAGGACTCTGTCAAGGATACTTATGATAGTCTGATGTCACAGGTTTCAGTTATTTGCCTAAATCTAGGTTTTAGTAAAAGATAATAGATCTGAAAAGTACTTTTGTTTCTTAGAAAACAAGTGGCTGTATAATTCCCACATTAGTATTTATTATTGCTCAGAGCAATCTGGCCTTAACAATATAAGAGTAACGGCTCTGCCAGTCAAGTACAAACACCTAGTTTGGTTTATATGTGTATGTACCTCATTATGAATCAACAGCAGCGGAGACAAGTAACAGCAGACCCTTAAACAGTTCTACCCAGGTTTATGAAGCAGCGGCAGTGTGAATTCTGGTGCTGCTCTTAGTACTGCAATGATGGAGAGAAGGTGGCCTTGGTGGACCAAGGTAGGAGCAGTTCTGCTGCAGTGTGACATGGTCTAACATATGGTCCCAACGTATGGGGTTTGCGAAGACAGACACCCAGGCCTGAGAGCTATCCTGGCTCTCCTGGACCAACAGCTGGACATTTGCTCTTCAACAACCTGCAGCACCTCAGGTCAAGAGCCTGTTTCCTCCTCTCTCCTCCTAGGTGGAATATAGAACAAGACTGTTTAAAGTCACTTGGTCTCAGTCAACATGGACACAAAATGTACATGACCCTGCAGGAACAGAGAGATGGGAGCTCCGGCTGTGGCTGGGCCCAGGCCTGGCTGCAGCTGCTTTGGTAAGAGCAATGTTAGGAAGAATAGTTCAGCCTTCTTCTGAAGCTCCCCTCTGGTGAATTCACTAAAGGAACTTTAAGTCTCCGCAGAAGCAGAAGCCCTACAACCAGCAAAGGCTTGGAGAAACTCCCAGGACAGTAAAGAAACCTTGGGTTTCAAGAACTCAGCCAATAGCTAAGAGCTGGCAGGCAGGTTACAGAGCCACATGGTGCATGTCCTCCTGCCACATGAGGGCTGATCCTTCCCGCACACGTGGAGGGGCTGTGAGGTCCCTGAAACCTGATGTAGCAGCAGATGAGGTCAATCAAAACACACTCTTCTGAAGACATATCTCAGGAACCCAGAAAACAAAAACACTGCTTTGATTAAGTGTGCTCTCCTGTCCATCTTGGGCTGCTTTGAAGCAAGCCACACCTGGCCATTCTGCAAGAAGGCCATCGGCACAATAGCGATACTCTCTGGTTCACCATGACGAGCCTTTTCCAGGGAAACCACTTTGCGTGGCGTCTCCTCTTACAGGAGACTGCAAGACCTAAAAGAGTACATCACCAGGAAGATCTATAAATACCTATGATCCTTATCAGCCAGCAAGAAAATGTGAGTGATTCTGAGCATCTTCCATGTCCAGGGCTCCTCTTCTCAGGAGGGTTCAGAGACATCCTGAGAAATATTTTCATTGCCTCTGAATATGAGTAAAATAAATAATGGTATTGGAAAATATCGTTGGACATTCCTAACTTAGGGTGGAGGCTCTTTAGAGTCCATCAGTTCTTCCCAGGACGGGGCAAGGGTGGAGAAGGGAAAGGGAAGTCCCCACCTTCGTATTTAACTTACACTTTTCTTTCAAAAGGACTATTTTCTTTGTGTCCTGGTAACAAGCTCCCCCAGGCTCCTAAGGGATCTGGTAGATAGGGAGGGGGAACAGGGATTGGTGGTGGTTGGGTTGAAGCCACACAGAATAGGATCCTGATGTCAGAGGGTGAGGTAGGCGCTCAGTTGGAAAGTTGCTCTGTGTTCCTAAAAATAAAATATCTGACCCTCCTTATTTGGATTCTTCCCTGGAATGAAGCCAGCCAACTGCTGGTCTCTTTTTAGGGTTAACTTAATAGCTGTCACCCAAAGGTGAACTGCAAAGACCCTCAACATCTTCTGCCCCTGATATAATGCTACACAGTAAAGTAAATGATGTAAGAGAAAGTTTCTTGAAAGGATATGGCTGCAGTGTATATTTGTAAAGCAAAATAGGCCCAGCAGAAAGGAAGGACAGGATTAGGGAGGGAAAAACATGCTGGAAGGGCTACTGAGAAGCTGCAAAAGGGCTAATGTGGACATGGGCTTTAGGAAGTTCTCTAGGACTGGGTGGCAAGGATGCCTCATACAAAGACTCCCCCATGAAGGATCCATACCATGCCTTCCTTACAGAGAATTCTCTGCAGCACTTTTCAAACTTTTCCAACTTTTCTCTATTCACGAAGTCTTCAACTGAAGTTACAGCTTCTGTTTATAAAATGACAGTGATGTATTATGCTGCATATCTAACAAATAGAGGGGTCACAGCCCCTCTCCTTTGAAGAGGCTCTATTTGGGGAAGGTTCTGGGCAGCCATTGTCTAGACCGACCAACTGCACGCTGTGGTGGGTCCAAGAAGCAAAGCTGTTTCTCAGAGCTCTTCTAAGGTGGAGCCTCATGCTCCATACAGGCTGATATAGGCCTGTATATACAGAGCTTTCACAACACATAGGGACCCTTCCTCACTGTCTTTCCTATCTATCTCACTGTGCAGCCCTTTTAAGACTAAATGCATAAATAAAATGTCAGGTAGTGAGGAAGACCTTGCCTTCTCTAGAAGAGGAAAAAGATTCTGTGGGCATTTGTACAAAGGGCCAATACATTCTGCCCATCAGCAAACACTGGGAGGAGGAGTCACTAAAACCTGAATCACTATTTCCTATGTAAGTGGTTTGGACTATGGGATGTAAAATGATAGGCAAAATTCACTAGTTAATCTACATACTCTGCCTCTAGAGTTTAGCTGTTGGAAATAATTTTCTGGTTGAGAAAATAGAAGATGTAAAAGGTTTCTTAGGGAAACCTTAGTTTATCAGATTGCAAATTTCCCAGCCTAGGCCAGAATTTCTTCATTAGGTGGTCCAGAGAGACCATTTGTACCAGAATCAGCTGAAGATTCTTTGAAGATGTAGATTCGAGGGGTCCATCCCAGATGTCACTCTCTGGAGAGGGTCCTGGGAATTTTTATTTGGAAGAAGCTTACCTGGTGATAATCATGCATGTTGAAATTTAGGGACCAGAGGAGAGGATTAAAGATGGAGGCATGAGAGGTGAGACAGAGGGTTCCTCCTAAAACCGCATATAATACAAAAATATAATTAATACAACTAATCCTAAAAGAGCAACAGGAAAGAGGACTGTGCCAGACTGCATACACCTGGAGAAAAGAGCAGACCTCAAGGAACAGGGTAATGTACCAAAGCTGCGGCCTGGTGGGACCCAAGCCCGTCCCCCACCCTAGCTCACTGGCAGGAGAAAGAGAAATGCAGCAAGGAGGGAGTGGAGGCCTGGGACTGCTGAATACCTAATTCCAGAGATCTGCTCTGGGAGTACAAACCAACATTTCATGGGGCTTTCATGGTACTCTTGTGATTAGGGGGTTGGAAAGCTAAGACAGGCAGAATTCCTGGAGAGACTGAGATTCCAGCCGCTTGCGGAAAGCAGGGATTCATATCTGGCTGCTCTGGGACAAAAGAAAGGCGGGCAGTCTGAGAGACTTCCCAACAAGGAAGCCCTTGGCAAGAGGGCTGCTGAAGGGGCAAGGATTGCACAGAGCTTCCTGCTCAGGAGAAAGGACAGGTAGACAAAATTGTCTGGGTGCACTCTGCCCAGCAGGTTGGGAGCTTTCAAGTTCTTCAGGTGCTCCAGCTCCCTGGCTGGCTACACAGCTCCAAGGACCCCCTCCATGATATGCAGCCTACTGTGCCTTTCTCCTGGCCAGCCCCACCTGGCTCACAAACCGGCAAACTCTACCCTGGTGTTAGGCCAGCCAGAGGGAAGATCTGCCTACAGCAACTATAAATGCAAAGCATAGAGGCTTATACCTGTGTGCTTGGCCCACTGGTTCAGGCAGTGGAGTCAGGCCTAGCAGCTGAGAAGCAGGAAACAGCTCTTCCCTCCACCCAGGCACCAATACCACTCCCCTGTGAACCCCAACATTGCGTCAGGGGCTGAGCAGCTCCAGAGAGTAGAGCTTCTGGGCACTAGAGGGCACCATATACAAATACGAAATGCCAAAGGAACCTGGTTCAAAGTAAAATTATTAATACAACTCCTGAGAAAGATTTAAATGACATTGACCTCATGAATCTTCCTGAAATGGAGTTCAAAATAAAAATCATTAACATGCTCATGGAGGTATGGAAAGATATTCAAGAACTCAGGAATGAATTCTGGTCAGAGATCCAATCGTTGAAGAGCACAATGGATGGTATTAAAAGCAGATTACATATGGTGGAGGAGATGATAAATGAAATAGAAACTAGAGAAGAGGAATACAAAGTAGATGAGGCACAGAGAGAAAAAAGGATCTCTAAGAATGAAAGAATATTGAGAGAAATGTGTGACCAATCCATATGGACCAATAATCGCATTATAGGGGTACCAGAAGAAGAAGAGAGAGAAAAAGGGATAGAAAGTGTCTTTGAGGAGGTAATTGCTGAAAAATTCCCCAATCTGGGGAAGGAGATAGTCTCTCAGGCAATGGAGATGCACAGATCTCCCAACACAAGGGACCAAGGAAGACAACATCAAGACATATAGTAATTAAAATGGCAAAGATTAAGGATAAGGACATACTATTAAAAGCAGTCAGAGAGAAAAATAAGATCACATACAAAGGAAAGCCCATCAGGCTATCATCAGACTTCTCAGCAGAAACCTTACAGGCCAGAAGGGAGTGGCATGATGTATTTAATGCAATGAAGCAGAAGGGCCATGAATCAAGATTACTTTATCCGGCAAGATTATCATTTAAATTTGAACGAGGGATTAAACAATTCTCAGATAAGCAAAAGCTGAGAGAATTTACCTCCCACAAACCATCTCTACAGTGTATTTTGGAGAGACTGCTATAGATGGAAGTGTTCCTAAGGATTAATAGCTGTCATCAGAGGTAATAAAACCACAGTAAAGTAAGTAGAACAGCTAATTACTAAGCAAATGCAAAATTAAATTAACTATCCCCAAAGACAATCAAGGGATAGACAAAGAGTACAGAATATGATACCTAATATATAAAGAATGGAGGAGGAAGAAAAAGGAGGAGAAAAAAAAAGAACTTTTAGATTATGTGTGTGATAGCATATTAAGTGAGTTAAGTTAGACTCTTAGATAGTAAGGAAGTTAACCTTGAACCTTTGGTAACCACGAATCTAAAGCCTGCAATGGCAATAAGTACATACCCATCGATATTCACCCTAAATGTAAATTGACTGAATTCACCAATCAAAAGACATAGAATCATCAAATGAATAAAAAAGCAAGACCCATCTATATGTTGCCTACAAGAGACCCATTTTAAACCCCAAAACATACACTGACTAAAAGTGAAGGGATGGAAAAAGATATTTCATGCAACTAATAGGCAGAAAAAATCAGGAGTTGCAGTACTTGTATCAGACAAAATAGACTTCAAAGAAAGTCCCAAGAGACAAAGAAGGACATTACATAATGATAAAAGGGTCAATCTAACAAGAAGATATAACCATTATAAATAATTATACACCATCACAGGAGCACCTACATATGTGAAACAAATACTAACAGGATTAAAAGGGGAAGTAGAATGCAATACATTCATTCTAGGAGACTTCTAACACACCACTCACTCCAAAGGACAGATCAACCAGACAGAAAATAAGTAAGGAGACAGAGGCACCGAACAGCACATTAGAACAGATGGACCTAACAGACATCTACAGAACTGTACACCAAAAAGCAGCATGACACACATTCTTCTCAAGTGCACAGAACATTTTCAAGAGTAGGTCATATACTAGGCCACAAAAAGAGCCTCAGTAACTTGAAAAAGATTGAAATTGTATCAACCACTGTCTCAGATCACAAATGTATGAAACTAGAAATAAATTACACAAAGAAAATGAAAAATCCCACTAACACATGGAGGCTCCACAACATATTCCTAAATAACCAATGGATCAATGACCAAATAAAAACAGAGATCAAGCAATATATGGAGACAAATGACAACAATAATTCAACACTGCAAAATCTGTGGGACACAGCGAAGGCTGTGCTAAGAGGAAAGTATATTGCAATACAGGCCTACCTCAGGAAAGAAGAACAATCCCACATGAGCAGTCTAAACTCACAATTAACAAAAATAGAAAAAGAAGAACAAATGAGGCCCAAAGTCAGTAGAAGGAATGACATAATAAAGATTAGAGCATAAATAAATAAAATCGAGAAGAATAAAATAATAGAAAGTATCAGTGAAAGCAAGAGCTGGTACTTTGAGAAAATAAACAAAATAGTTAAACCCCTAGCCAGACATATCAAGAAAAAAAGAGAGTCTACTCACATAAACAGAATCAGAAATGAGAAAGGAAAAATCACTACGGACACCACAGAAATACAAAGAATTATTAGAGAATACTATGACAAATTATATGCCAAAAAACTAGATAACCTAGAAGAAATAGGCAACTTTCTAGAAAAATACAACCTTCCAAGGCGATCCAGAAAGAAACAATATCTCAGCAGACTAATTACCAGCCATGAAATTGAACTGGTAACCAAAAATGTACCTAAGAACAAAACCTCTGGACCAGATGGCTTAACCGCTGAATTTTATCAAACATTTAGTAATAACCTAATACCCATCCTCCTTAAAGTTTTCCAAAAAGTGGAAGAGGAGGGAATACTCCCAAATTCATTCTATGAGACCAACATCACTCTAATACCAAAACCAGGCAAATGCACCACAAAAAAAGAAAATTACAGATCAATATCCCTGATGAACATAGATCCAAAAATACTCAATAAAATATTAGCAAATCGAATTCAAAAATACATCAAAAAGATCATCTATCATGATCAAGTAGGATTTATTTCAGGGATGTAAGGTTGGTATAACATTCAAAAATCCATCAACATCATCCGCCACATCAACAAAAGGAAGGACAAAAACCACATGATCATCTCCGTAGATGCTGAAAAAGCATTTGACAAAATTCAACATCCATTCATGATAAAAACTCTCAACACAATGGGTATAGAGGGCAAGTACCGCAACATAACAAAGGCCATATATGACAAACCCACAGCCAACATTATTCTTAACAGTGAGAAGCTGAAAGGTTTTCCTTTAAGATCAGGAACAAGACAAGGATGCTCACTCTCCCCACTTCTATCCAACATAGTACTGGAGGTCCTAGCCACAGCAATCAGAAAACACAAAGAAATAAAAGGCATCCAGATTGTCTAGGAAGAAGTTAAACTGTCCGTGTTTGCAAATGACATGATATTGTACATAAAAAACCCTAAAGAATCCACTCAAAAACTACTAGATCTAATATCTGAATTCAGCAATGGTCCAGGATACAAAATTAAAATGTAGAAATCTGTGGCATTCCTATACACTAACAATGGACTAGCAGAGAGAGAAATCATCAAAACAATTCCATTCACAGTTGCATCAAAAGAATAAAATACCTAGGAATAAACATAACCAAGGAAGTGAAAGACCTATACTCTGACAACTATGAGACACTCATGAGAGAAATTAAAGAAGATACCAATAAATGGAAACACATCCCGTGCTTATGGATAGGAAGAATTAATATTGTCAAAATGGCCATCCTGCCTAAGGCAATCTACGGATTCAATGCAATTCCTATCACAATACCAACAGCATTCTTCAACGAACTAGAGAAAATCATTCTAAAATTCATATGGAACCACAAAAGACCCTGAATAGCCAAAGCAATCCTGAGAAGGAAGAATAAAGCTGGGGGGATTATGCTTCCCAACTTCAAGCTCTACTACAAAGTCACAGTACTCAAGACAATTTGGTACTAGCACAAGAACAGACCCATAAACCAATGGAACAGACTAGAGAGCCCTGATATAAACCCAACCGTATATGGTCAATTAATAGATGATAAATGAGCCATGGACTTACATGGGGAAATGACCGCCTCTTCAACAGGTGGTGTTGACAAAACTGGACAGCTGCATGCAAGAGAATGAAACTGTATTATTGTTTAACCCCATATGTAAAAGTAAACTCGAAATGGATCAAAGACCTGAATGTAAGTCATGAAACTGTAAAACTCTTAGAAGACAACATAGGCAAAAATCTCCTGAATTTAAGCATGAGCGACTTCTTCCTGAATGCATCTCCTCGAGCAAGGGAAACAAAGCAAAAATGAATTCGTGGGACTTCATCAAACTAAGAAGTTTCTGTACAGAAAAGTACACCATCAACAGAACAAAAACTCATCCTACATTATGGGAGAATATATTTGTAAATGACATATCAGACAAGAGGTTAACATACAAAATATATAAAGACCTTACATGCCTCAACACCCAAAAAGCAAATAACCCAATTAAAAAATAGGCAGAGGATATGAAGAGACAGTTCTCCAAAGAAGAAATTCAGATGGCCAACAGACACATGAAAAGATGCTCCACATCACTAATCATCAGGGAAATGCAAATTAAAACCACAATGAGATATCACCTCACACCAGTAAGGATGGCCAGCACCCAAAAGACTAAGAACAACAAATGCTGGTGAGGATGCAGAGAAAGGGGAACCCTCCTACACTGCTCGTGGGAATGTAAGCTAGTTCAACCATGTAGAAAGCAATATGGAGGTTCCTCAAAAACTAAAAATAGAAATACCATTTGACCCAGGAATTCCACTCCTTGGAATTTACCCAAAGAATACAACTTCTCAGATTCAAAAAGACATATGCACCCCTATGTTTATTGCAGCACTTTTTACAATAGCCAAGATATGGAAGCAATCTACGTGTCCATCAGTAGATGAATGGAAAAGGAAAATGTGTTACATATAGACAATGGAATATTATTCAGCCATAAGAAAGAAATAAATCCTACCATTTGCAACAACATGCATGGAGCTGGAGGATATTATGCTCAGTGAAGTAAGCCAGGTGGAATAAGACAAGTGCCAAATGATTTCCCTCATTTGTGGAGTATAACAATCAAGCAAAACTGGAGGAACAAAACAGCATCAGACTCAGAGACTCCAAGAAGGACTAGTGGTTACCACAGGGGAGGGATGTGGGAGGGTGGGTGAGGACAGAGGGAGAAAGGAATTGAGGGGTATTATGTTCAGTACACATGGGGTGGGGGGTCACAGGGAAAACAGTGTAGCACAGAGAAGGTAAACAGTGAATCTGTGGCATCTTACTACACTGATGGACACTGACTGCAATGGTGTATGGGGGGGACTTGATAATATGGGTAAAAGTAGTAACCACATTGTTTTTCATGTGAAACCTTCATAAGAGTATATATCAATAATACCTTAATTTAAAAAGAAAGAAATCTAGAGACCATTGCTATGTCTTTAACTTTTCCCCACTCTTTAGAGTAAAAAAATAAAAATTAAAAAATGGTATTACAGTCCTTAAGGTATAGTTTTTGTTCACCTAGTTCAAGACATTAAAAAAAACTTTTCTTAACATTATTTGCCCTCCATTAACTTCTGCATGCACTGCAGCAAGACCTCAAAGGATGAGCTGTCCAAAAATGGAATGGGTTAGTGAGTTTTCCATCTCTCAAGTATTCAAGCAGTGGTTGGAAAACCACTTAGCAGGGATACTGTAGAATGGGTTCAAGTATCAGTAACAGCATTCCAACCCTGAACAAATGTATGACTTTTCCTCCAGTTTGACAGTCCTGTGATAATAATACAACAAAATCAGCTTTAGTACATCAAGCACTACGTTTTGAAAAGTGTAAGTGTATACTCAGAAATGTTATTGATAGCTTGTAAAAGAAGCAAGAATATCTGCTATAAAACTGAAGCCCAGAGCTGGGGAGAGAGCCAACAATGAACATGAGGATTTTTAGCTTTAATTCCAGCTCTGAAACTCACTGGCTGACTGTGTGCCATGAACAGAAACAAAAAGGCGAGAGCCACCGTCGTCACGATGGTCCCCACACCCTGAGCATCCAGAGATCTGAAGATGCTGAAATGCCTGCAGAGCCTCTTCACTTGTTGGCTTGGTGTTCATCCGATCACAGACCAGCAACCCACCCAGTGCAGGTTTCAGATGCAAAGAAGGATATCACAGACCAAGGGAATCACAGTTCTCAAGAGGATAAATGCCTGCCTGTACTTGTTGGTGCAGCTGTTTTCCACTGCTCTAGAGTTTACTCTTTACTGGTCAAGAAAGTGTGTGTGCATCGATCATTGCTACTACAGAAAAATAATTCCACCATAGATGGTGGTATGGTAGGGAGAGTAGGGTAGCAGTTAGCCCATTACCAAAAGGCTCAGTGTTAATGGGAACAGCAGACAGGCCTATGCAAAGCAAATAAAAAGGAGATGCTGAAGTTCTTCCAATTAGTAATACCAACAATTGAGATAAAGCCAGGAGTGAATTTGTGGAGCCTGAATTATCTCATGCACATGTATCATATTGATAAAATGATTACCAAAACACCCACACTTCAAGCCATGTTGTGTGGTCTATACAGAAGCACTTTGATAGCCTTGGGCCACAGAATTGAAATAGGCACTTTGAGAAGATGACTGGGAAGAGAAGTGTTCAATTTCATGAGAAATTACAAACAATAGGACCACTGTTAAGTCACATTTATGGATTATTTTTAATTGTGCCCTTCACTTCTGAAACAGTTTTCAAGTTTTAGAATCTGAAACAAATGGTTAGGATTTGAAGCAAGCCACACCTGGACAGCCTAGCTGTTCTATGGCTGGCACTGTAATGCCAGGGGGAAAACATCCCAGACTGGGGCAAATTACCTTTGAAACCGAAATCAGTCAAAGGGAGAAATAAAGTTGGAGAAACATATTTACTGCTTACAAGCAGTTGTCCACTTCTGCTCACCCATGTCTCTTGCCACCCAGCTGCAAAAAGGGACCCCCACCCAACTTTTCAGGTTGAGATAATTTCCTCCCCCTCTTGTAATTACCTATTGATATGGAGATGTACTACTTCTCTCCATCCCTTAGAAACATCTATTGATATGGAGGTGCACCAAGGCCAGGTGATAGATTCTGGAAATATTGCAATTTTATCTACAGGCACATAGTAGGAGTTCAATCCATACTTGTCAAAGGATGAAGGAATGAGCAAATGAACAGTGAATGAATGAAGGAATGGAGAGACAACAGAAGTAATTAGATTCCAAAAGTAATTAGGGCTCAATTCTGTAGCCCACTTTGAAGAGTGACAGCATTTTAGGGGACCCTGCTATTTTAGACTCAGGGATCACTAAGTATATTTCTGTGAGTTATGAAAAGGATTTAAATTCAGTGGTGCTTCATTAATGATCAAGACAGGAAGAGCCCTAAGAAGGGAAAAGAAAGTGAGGGAGGGGAGGTCAGCAAGAAGAAAATCATGTTTAAGAACTAACTGAAGATTTATTGTCATTTTTTAATCTTAGACATGAATTATCTAACCATGATAACTGAATTCAGTGCAAGTGGCTGTTGAAGGATGGCCAGAACAGTTATATGATATTTTACTGCATCTTCACACTGCAAATTTGGTGGGAATAGCTGTTTGTAATTTACTTGGGAGGAAAGAGAAATAAATGTGCATGTAAAACGAATCAGGTTGATCGTCCTGGCTTTTGATGCAATTTGATAGTTCCACCTGGAATACTGGTCAAACTCTCTTTTGGGGATGACTTTCTAGAATACCAGCAATCCCCAACTCCATAACGGTGAATTACATGGGTCTGAGAATAAGGAAAAGTCACCCTGACCAGAGAGAAAGGATAATGCAAGGGTACCCGGGCTGCTCAAGGCTGCATGGTTATTTGAGTCTCTGGGTTTTATACTGCTCCTTCCTCAGCCCTCAGAACTCTTAATCCTATTTTCATTGCTCTAGGTAAACTGGGAAATATTTTCTCCTCCTAGACTGCAGTTACTCACACAATAAACAGGTAATAAACATTTTACTGCCCTAAGCAACCTCCTGCTAGGCAGGCAGTCAGAAGAGAAAAGACTTTCATAGAGTAACCCCCTACAGGATAAACTGCAGGGGACAAAGGATGTGAGCAACCTTTAACAGCGTGCCCCCCACTCTGGGCTCTAGGAGATGACTGAGAGCCGCTGGGCCTATTAGCTCATGCCCCCAGTCCAGATTTCTCTCTGCTAGGGGCTAGTAGGGAAGATTTGATTTTACCGAGAGGTAATTTAGTTGCCATTTCAAAGCTCTGTCTAGCTAAATTAAGGATGAGGAATGAAACTGGAGTTTACAATCTCCCAGGTTAAACCACAGGCTGTGAGCCTGGAGAGCAAAAGAAAGGCAGCTAGCAGCAGATTCTGGGGACAGACTCGTTCAGTTTGATTTTTTTGCTTGATTTCAGGTTTGCATCATTTTATCTTCCAACACATCCTGGTTTCATTGTTATTGTTTATATCTTCTCCATACATCAAATCAAATAGTTATTATCATCTGTTGACTAAGCGAAAGGCATGGTGGACATCCTTTGACATCTATTTTTTACCCTGTACTCAGGGTTCCTTCAAAAGCCTGTACTTTCAGCTTAGTTTAAAGCATTTTATGGTTTCAACTGCTTAGGAAATATTTCAGTTTCTTTCAGTCAGAAGATACGACTTGCAACTGTTAGAAGCCTCTGTACCTTCCCCCATCTTGGGGATGTAAGGGCAGACCGAGCAAAATATAATATGATAAGCTCTGCTCCCAACTCTGCCATTTCACGTATGTATGGGAAATAATAATCTGACTTATATAAATATTTTCCACCAAATAGCATCCCAAATCTGAATGTATTAACCCAAGGCAGGTGATAAATGCATCTGCATAAACAATTTCCTAATTCATGTATGTTGAAAAAAGTTCTTCGATGTCAACTGCAGCTCATGTATGGTATTCTGCTCTAATTTTGCTTTGGAATATTAAGTTGTGCCGTATTTTGTTTCAGAGGTATTGTGATTGTCTAGCAAGAACTGTAACACGCTGACATGTCTAAAGAGATAGACTTGGGATCTGATTTCATCCAGAGGAGCTCTGTGGACACAGGGCCCTAGAAAACCCAAGCACCCCTTTCTGCTTTTATTCCTCTTTTGAACCTTTCTTGGGAGGGTTAAGGAAGTGACTGCAAAGTAGATGATAACCGATCAGAAATCACTTTGAAGAGCAACACTGATAGATACGGGGAAATAAGGAAGCTACTGGCCACCGCAGGGCTGGTGCAGGGTCATAGCAGGGCTACCGGAGGCTCTCAGGTAGAGTATGTCTTGCCCTGAACTGTTTTTGGATGACTCCTATAAAAACAGGATGGAAATACACCAAAGCAGGTACTTACAAATTGGAGCACTTAAATCCCCGAACAAAAGGCATAAACACTGGGTGGCACCGACAGAGGCAAGGAGACAGAGGTCACAGGTGGGCCAAGGATGTAAGTCAGGGCATTCGTGGGAAAAAGAACAGTATCCTGGAATGGCTAGAAAGGAGACATAAAAGGGCAGGAAACAATCCTGTTTTACTGGCATTAGACCCATTATTAGCCTTCTGTGTCCTGTGTTGGCTCTAGCATTTACAAAATAAGATGGAGAAAAACAGTGAGGACCCAGTGGCCACTAATAGCCACGACTAAAGGGTTAGAAAAATGGTGCTCCGAAGTGAGGTGAAAGGGATTGTGGTGTTTTTCCTGGGCAAACAAAGGTGCAGGGCTGAGAGTGACTGTATTCAAATACAGGAAGGGCTTTGCAGGGGCACTGATTACCTCTTCTCTATGTTCTGGGGATGCTTAATAAAAAGTTGGGGACTGTTCAGTTGGCTAAAAGGAAGAAAAGCAGGGTAACCAAAACGGTAGGCAGGCTAATATGAATCTTGGACTTAATACATCCAAAGCGGAACTTCTGGTTCTTTTTCCCACACCTGACACTCCTGAAGTCTTCCTTATTTCAGTAAATAATAGCAGCAAACCCACTGGTCAAGTGAGAAATTCTAGGAACCATTCACATTTCCTTCCTGTTCCTGCCCTCCCCAACCCAGTCCTTCCGCAGATCTTGTCAGGTCTACCTCAGAACAAAGTCTGATTGTGACTACTTTTCAATCTCCACTACAACCTTTCCAGTCCAGGCTATCATTATCGCTTGCTTGGACCCAAGCCAGGAGAATCTGTGTATCCTCCTTCAATTCATTTTCACATGACTTCTTTTTAGAGCATAAATCAGATCATGATACTCCCCTGCTCAACACTGTCCAAAGACTTCCCATCAGGCTTAGAATATAACTCGTTCTCTTTACCATGGCTTTCAAGGCCCTGCCTTGCCTGGCTCCCGTCCACTGCCAAGTCCCCATCTCGTCCACCCCTGTCTCCCCACTGCTCACTCAGCCACACTGACTTTCTTGCTGATCCTGAACAAGCCAGCCTGGTTCCATCTTTGCTCCAGCTGCTCCCTCAGCCTGGACACCTCCTGCCCCAGCTCTTCAGTCTGGTCCCTCTGCTGTCACCTCTCCGGGATTCCCCAGCCAATGGAAACGTACACTCCTGGGAGTGGGAACTTCTCTGTCTTGCTCACGATGGTATTCACAAGCCTTGAGCACCTGGTACCCTGGGGTAAAGCAATAACTATTAGTTGAATAAAGAATAGGTTGACTATAAAAGCAGTTTGCTATTTGCTGCTACCCCAGAGAACTGGAGACGACAGAAAGAAACTGTTGTGAATGAACCAGATGGTCTTTTGGTCAGAGATTCCCAGGACTGTGTCCCTTTGGTGTGGGTGTCTTGCCGGCTCCAGGGAGGTCCCAGAGAAGAGTAAACCCAGGGAGGCCAGGGAGGTCAGGGAATTTTGGGAGAGCTTCTCAGAGCAGGGGAAAAGCACAGAGGACTGATCTTGGGTCTCAGAGGGTGGTCACAGCAGAAGAAGAAAAGAATGAGGATGTAAGACCCACGGCCCCACTCAAAAACCGCTGAGCTGGGTCACCTGTTAGGACAGTTGAAGTTTCAATTTTCCTTCTTCCTCATGGAGAATCATAAGAAACGGAGCTGCTTCCCAACCCTTCCTGAAAACGGATCCTTAGCTCTACCTCTGTAGCACTTTTAAGGCCCTTGTGATTTTATTTTTATTTATTTATTTATTTTTTTAACATCCCTGGGCACCCCTGGCTCTGGCGAGCGCCGGGCTCTGTGAGCGCTTGCGGTCCACGGGCCTAGGCTGCCGCAGGGGCCCTTTCTCGGGCCCTGGCCTCACCTCTGCAATGGCGAGCTTCTCCTGGGCCACGTAGCCAGACACGTTGATCATCTCCATCCGGTCCCTGAGCGGCTCCGGGATGGTGTCAGTGACATTGGCAGTGCAGACGAAGAGCACCTTGCACAGGTCCACGGGCACGGCCAGGTAGTGGTCCAGGAAGTTGGTGTTCTGCTCAGGGTCCAGCAGCTCAAGCAGTGCCGAACAGGGGTCCCCCTGGAAGCCCCGGCCAATCTTGTCCACCTCGTCTATGAGGATGAGCGGGTTCTCCGTCTTGGTCTTCTTCAGGCACTGGATGACCTTCCCCGGCATGGCGCCCACGTACGTCCGCCGGTGCCCCTTGATCTCGGCCACGTCGGTCATGCCCCCGACGCTGAAGCAGAAGTACTCACGGTTCAGGGCGCGGGCGATGGAGCGGGCGATGCTGGTCTTGCCCATGCCAGGGGGGCCGTAGAAGCAGAGGATCTTGCCCTGGGTGGAGCCCCGGAGCTGGCTGACAGTGATGAACTCCGGGATGCGCTTCTTGACGTCCTCCATCCCGTAGTGGTCCTCCTCCAGCACCGCCCGGGCCCGCGCCAGGTCCAGGTTCTCATCGCCGTGCTTGTCCCAGGGATGGGCGTCAACCAGTCCAGATAGTTCCGGGTGACATTGAACTCCGAGGAGTGGTTGTCCAGCAGGCCCAGCTTGCTCAGCTCCTCGTCCACGACATCCATCACGTGCTTGGGGACCACGAGCTCTTGACTTTCTCCTCCACCTCCCGGCCCAGGCGCTGCTGCAGCTTGCTGAGTTCAAACCCCTGCTTGAGGAGAGAGAGGGCCTTGCACAGCCGCTTAGGAATGCTAGTCTCCTCCAGGACGTCCTGCAGCCCGGGGGACTCAGCTCCAGTCAGCGCGGCGCCCATGCCGCTCAGGTAGGTGGGGTTGTCCACCACCCTCTGGCCGGCCTGCATCATCTGCAGCACAGACTCCCTGTAGAGCGGGTTCAAGGCGATGATGTCCTGGATGGTCTTCACGATCTCGGCAGTCAGCGCCTTCACTTCCTCCGTGACCTGGAAGTCTTCGTGGACGACGCTCTCGACCTCTACCATGAGCACCTCACCAAGGGAGCCCGAGGCGGGCCCCAGCCCCACCTCCATCTGGCGCCTGGGGCCCAGGTCTCCCTCGGCCTCCTGCTTGACCCGCTTGGGCTTCCTGCAGGCCTTCTGCTTGTTTTCGGCCTCAGGCTCTTCCAGCTCCACCTCCAACTGTCTGTTGATGTGGATCCTTCTATGTCCCATGACGATCATACGCAGCTTGTCTCCAAGGTCCTGCATCTCATGGATCTGGACAAACGTCCCCGTGTGGCAGACCTCATCCAGGCTCTCGACCACGTCGGACTCGTTGTTGTCATCTCTCTTTAGAAAGACACCGGCATATGGCTGGGCAAGACGGACTTTCCTTCTTAGCAGCTCGACCAGCTTCTTATTTTTAACCTCGATAATCTTGATGAAACGGGAACACCGGGTTGCGGGGGACAGCGATGAGCGGCAGGTAAGGGAACAAGTTTCAATTTTCCTTCTTCCTCATGGAGAATCATAGGAAATGGAGCTGCTTCCCAACCCTTCCTGAAAACGGATCCTTAGCTCTACCTCCGTAGCACTTATAAGGCCCTTGTGATTTTAAGTTCCCACGGGAAATGCTGCAAGTCACCCTAAATCCACCTTTGAATAGCCTACCTGGTTCCAAACTGGACTAGGAAGGTTGGCAAAGACCACTCACAGACATGACCATAAGATTTCTGTAGGCCTTGCCTCCGATGGCTTCCCATGGCCCCAGCCAGGCCTCTTAGTAAGGCCTTAAGACAAGGGCAATAGCTTCTGTTTTATTGTTGCCCTTAATTTCCCCCAAAGCTGTGGGTAGTCTTTGACTGGGGGTCTAAAAATGTCCCTGATTGATTGATTCACAGACTACACAGCATGTGTGTGGCTGGCTGGTTTTGAGTAGGCTTTGTTGCCCTTCAGTTCAAAATCCCAAAACGTTATCATCAGGGTCCGATGGAAGTTGAAGATAACTGAAATAAATTTAAAAACTTAATTCTAAAAATAATTTATGACCTCTGCCACTAAGCCTCCAAGTGGCCACAATTTTAGTTGTGTTTTTTAAGGCTAGGGCTCTGAGTTGTTACATTTAACATTGTTTCTAAAGTGTTTGAGAAAGGCCAGTAAAAATCTCCTCAGATTTAGAAATACAAGTTAATATCTGATGTCATTTCAAGAAGTATTTCTTAGACTATTTCTGTATCCTGGGATTTGCCAGTGACACACATGACCATGGGATATGATGACAGACTGGGACATGGGCTGGATTCTTTATAAATCAATAATTGGAGGAGGGGTGAGGAACTGTCTGCCTTGGTGATTTCATTTTCAGCCACAGCTGGCCAGATTGCTTATTGGAAAATAAAAGTCATGGCAAATTGAGCTTGACAATAACCAGGCCTGACTACATAGGCTTCTTCTCCAGTCTTTGCAATTAGAATGAGTGGAGGAGGGGAGGCTGGCAGGGAGAGACTTTCCCCGTCTCTGTCACAGATCAGTCTTAGTTTATTTTGTAGAGCACCAGCCATATGTTGCTCGTGTAAATGCTGTTCTCTGTCAGCGTGTGGACTCTGCGATCCTGTGCCTGCAGGCCAGCCGGGGTGCTGCCGGGTTTGTCCAGGCTCCCGGAGACATCCTGGAAAACCTGGAGCCCTGCTGTGCAGTGCAGGACCTGAATTAAAATTTAAATTAAGTTAAATAAAAAATGCAGTTCCTCAGTTACACTAGCCACTTTTTAAGTGGCTACTGGCAACTGTCTTCACCGTGCAGACACAGAACCTCTCTCACACCCCAGAAAGTTCAACTAGACAGGTGTGATCCAAAAAACTCACTCAGAGCCAAGAAGTCCTTCCTTCTTGTTCACACATTCTGAGATCATGGCTACCTCTGTGGTGCAGAAGAGAGCTGGGTCTCTTCTTAGGATTTGAGAATTCTCTGGGCACTGTGCATTTATCTGGAAAGCAGCTGCTGCAAATCTGTGACTCAGGACACAACGCAAGGAACTCAGACAGGGACAGACTCTCAACTAACCTCGAATTTTTCAAAAGGAGCATAAACTGTGTGTGTTTATTCTACCAAACTGCAAAAGGTATGTGAATGCCTCATGCTGTATTTGCTACCTTTTCAAGGTACTGATGAGTGATCTTGTCAAAACTGCTCTGTCTCCTATATGGCTGTCTGTCGGGGTTTCTAGCCTCTCTCCCGCCGGTCCTGCTCACCGTCAGGATTACAAGCTCTTTCTGTTACAAGCTCTTTCTGTGACCCTCCGAGCCAGCGGAGGGAAAGGAAGGGAGGGAGAGGCACACCCCGGCAAGGCGAAGCAAGGGGGGTAAGAGCCCACTGTCCACCCGTTCCGCGGTTGCCGCCGTATGACGGGAAGCTGAGTTGAAGCAGGAACTCGTTTATTGCAGCTCAGAACACGGAATATATAGGGTGTGGTCTCTTCTGATTGGTTACACCTTATGCTAACAAGGCGACTTTCAAATTTCCAATCATGCACAGAGTTGTGCGCATGCGCAGTTGTCTCTGACGCAAGAGGCGGACCGGAGTGAGCGCAGCTGAAACTCAAAGGGTTCTCAGTGGCTATTTTTGTGGCGCGACTGAGAGATTCAAAGGTAGTTCCCCACAGCTGTCTATGCATGTATCTTCCATTTTTGAATTACAGGGGCTCTGATAATTTGTCTTGCATCATAGGGTAGTGACTGAAATTGTAATTTCAATACTTAGCACCCTCTGCCCATAAGGCCAGTCATTACAATTCGTTCCATTAGCTTCTTACCCCAAAAGAATTACTCTCTGGACTTTGTTTGCATTGTAGATTATGAATTCTTCAATTCTTAATTTATTTACTACCCTCAAAGGTGTCACACATCATCAATGAAAAATAAAGTTGCAGAAGAAAACCCAGAAACACTACCAAACCGTGAAACAATATAACCCGCCCATCCCTATCAGCTGCTGTACGTTCGGGGTGTGAGCAACGAAAGGGAAAGCCCTTCATACTTACAAATGGATATAAGACTGGGGAGTTCTATAGTTTGAAAGGTTGAGGTGTGGTGATTAAATTTAGTAAACTTCATGGTATTTAAGTCTGGCCAACCTGAAAATCCCCATTCGCCTCCTAGACTGAATTTATGGTAAGAGGTTTCATCTCATCATCTCAAAGCATTTTTGTACATAAAATCTGCATTGTGCACCCATTATGGCTATTTTCTCTGTTCTAGCCTCATTTGTTCTCCTGCATTAGTCAGGATTAGCTATTATTATTCTAATTTCATAGGTGGGCAAACGGAGGCAGAAAGCAGTGGAAGACTCATGCTTCCCACAGGGCAGTGAAGTGTGATTTTACTTCCAGGACACTGAACACAAGCCAAACTTACTTCATGGAAGGGGCAGCAGGCATGGCTTTTGATGCCAGCTACTCTGTTCATCATGCTCTGCCTGTTCTCAAAAGCTTGAGAAAATACCTGGTGTCCTCAGGTCAAGGTGATGGAGTAAAATGAATAGCATAAAATGTTAAGGATAACAAAAAGTTTGTCACAATACTTCCTGCACATGCGAACACTCTATTTATGTCATTTGATTAGGTAATAGATATGATTATCCATTTGGTCCAACAGAAGCCGAATCTAAGTGGAGGGAGGTAGATGTTGGGTACCACTGGGAACTGGACCATGGAACTCGAGCATTCAGGTAACGTGGGGAGTGGGAGAGAGAGAAAAATGATACCAGCCAGGAATTAAGGTTAGATTTAAATGCCCAACTCATAAATCAGGATTAGTTAAATCAGTTTTAAAAAATCAGCCCAAACATTTTTTTGAACAATTCATCTGGCTTTTCGGCCGACCTGGCATAGTGACACTGACAGTTTGTGTGGACAGAGATGAGTGTTGCATCACACACCTTGGATGGCTCTCCTCATGTTAACAGGGCTCCCCTAAGGGCGGTACCCAAACCAAGTGGGGATTGGCCTCTAATGCGTGACAAAGCCCAGCCCAGGAGATCCTGAAGGCTCAGAGCTCCTGCTGTGCAGTTGGTGGCCTGTGCCTAGAACCTACCGTGTCTGTGGGTCAGGCCTCTGCTGCCAACCCTGCAACCATGGGCTGCTCGACACGTCTGGGGCTCAACTGGGAATCACACCTCGCCTAAAAGCATTTTTTCCCTCCATCTTTCAGATGGGGATTTGCATCACACAAAACAGGGCCTCACAGTTTTATTTGCTGCTCTTTCCTGTGCTCCAAATTTGGCTTCAGACTGTCTGTTCGCAGTCTGGAAACCTCAAGAAGGGAGTAATGCATCAAACCTCCAGCAATGTGAGTCCTTCCCCAAGGCCTGGTGTTTAGCTGCAGCTCCATTAGGCATTTGGAATTAAAAAGAAAGAAAAAAGGCACACACGGCCCCTGTAAGCACAGGGCCTTAAACCACACATGGTCCTTATTTGTCCTTTTGTGCCCTGACTAGCTGTAGCGCAGGACAATGAAAATGGATACACATTACCTGTTGTGCCCAGGTAAATGCTACCTCGAGGATACAGTCTTCACCAGGCAGATGGCTAATTTCTTTGCTCTAACCTCATTTCTCCAGTCTTCCTGTGTTTGTGTGATGTCCTGCCCCTGGAGTCAGGTCCTAATTGCTGTCAAACGTTCAGAGACGAACGTGGTGTCAACACATCCTTCATGCGAAGGCTGGTCCTGGCTGCGAGCTGCAGGGCAGGGTGACAGCAGTGGCCACGGCTCCGACTGGACAGTGTGGGGGGGCGGTACCTCCCCGAGCGGTGCTGCTCTGCCTCCAAGGGCCGAGCCTAACCCTCTCCTTTGTTATCTCTCAGAGGCCCGGGACTCCACCGTGCTGAAATGCCTGGGTCTTTCTGTTGGGATTTGATAGGTACTTCCTGCATGGCTCCTCTCCAATTCAGACCCTCTCTTGGCATCAGTCTGACTACAAATTTGGGCAGGGCCAAGAGATGGCCCATTCATCTCGTCCCAGATTTGGAGGGGTGGTTAACTTGTGGCCCCTTGGAAGCCCAGCGGGCAGATGGAGTAGACAGGTAGTCCTAACAGCCAGGACCCTGCCAGCCAGTGATTGGCCATCTGAATGGATGCACATTCATCCTCAAATGATGCTGTGTGACAGTCTGGGCTGCTGAACACCATTTTAACATGCAGATTGACTCCTCAGAGGCTCTTCATTATGCATTTAGCGGTCTGTTTTCAGACTAACCAGCATGTCGGAGAGGCGGCTCTCCTCTCCTTTTTCCACCTGGGTGGAGGGAACAGCTCACGGACTGTGCGGGAGCCACAGATATTAAAATGCATACGTTTACTTTCCTGAGCACCCACATATAGCAGCTTTCTCTGATGCAAGAGAAGAAGAAGAAAGGAGAAAAGACCCCTGGTTCTGAAATGCAAGGAAACTGGCTATGCAAAACAAGGGAGCCTTTGTTGAGGGGGGAAGTCATCCAGGCCGGGCCAGCCTGAAGCCTGCCCAGCTGCCCACTGGCCTGCCTGGGTGTGCCCACACAAGCGCTGCTCTTATCGACACACAGACCCTGTCTTTCTCTTTCACACACACAGCTTGAAGTATTTTAAGCAGAACACTTCCAATTTCCTGTTTCTAAAACTGTCTTGCATCTCCAACGGCATTCCAAGCGATCCCAGCGAGTGACAGGACGAGCCATGTCAGAGCACAGCATCTGGTTAGGTAGCTCTGAGGTCACCTGGGAGGCTCCAGGGCCCCTTTTTCACCCCTTCCCTCTTCTCTTCCTGGTGTGATTTACGTAGTCCACTTGCTGAGACTATTTCTCTATGGCCTTAGGCTGCTACTGCATGAACACTGCTTTCTGGGTGTGTTGAGCCCATGTGCTTGCACATGTATGTGTGTATCCCCTTTCTCAAGGATCTCTTTCTCTTCCTTAAAAAGGAACCACGTATGCATGCATTGCTTTTTAAAATTCCCACATCTTCCTATTCAGTCCCCTAATTTCTAGATTCTTCTGAAAGACCAACAAAACTTAAAGGGTACCCAATTTCTTGGGCTTTCCCTTTGGGCTATGCCCTGGCCCAGGCAGCAGCCCTCTTCTTTAGTTTCTGATCAGTGGGGGCTTCCAAAATTGGGGATTGATGGGGCTTTCTTGCTTCATTTTTATCTTGCCGCCAGAGAAAGATCCCGGACAGGGTTGGAAGGCCTTGGGCACAAAAACTTACAAGGCCAGGGCTGATGCCTGGATTCCTAACAAGGAGCCACCCTGCCACACGCCTCACTGTCCGAACCGCCTACCCCTCAGCTTCTGGGTCCTCCTAGGCATTCCTCGATCCTGATATCAAGGGCATGGATGGAGGTTTGCTATTTACAGGTTTAAAATATTAAACAGCGGAGTTCATTTTAGTAGGGCTCTGGGCAGAAAATAAAGTGGACAGCAGAGCTGTATTCCTAATTTCCCTGGAAGGGCCGCGAAGAGGAATCAAATGGTTACCGATGCTTGCTCTGGAATCAGAGCGTCCCTGATGAGTGAATTGGGCAGTAAATGCAGCTTTTTATTTTCGTATGGAATATGGAGATCCCCACTGGCAAGAACAGGTTGCCTGTGGTTGCTGGGCTGTTGCTAGGCTGGTGTCACGCTGCAGAGTATTGTTTGGAAAGATATCACCCAGCAAGAACAATATGGCTGCCCAGTGCCTGAGGCAATGCATGGGGTGATCTGTCCCCTCCTTCATGTATCTCTACTAATTTTTTTTTTTCCCCTGTGATAAAACAAATGGGTTTTCTCAATTTAAAATGCTACTGAGGGTTTTTGGTCCTGGAACTATCCTGTGTTTGAAGAAAGGTCCTTGATTGACGAATGAGCTGGGGGCAACTGTGGTTTGCAAGCATCTTGTGCGTGAGAGAAAGAGAACTGTGAATTCCCATTCCAACTCTCAACAGTTACCTGCTACATGACCAGGGAAAGTCACTAAATCTTTGGGCTTTAAATTCATGGTGGTAAAATGGGGATGTTATGGGCTGCACTCTCCCCAAAATTTACACGGTGAAGCTCTAATCCCCAGTATCTCAAAATGTGACTGTATTTGGAGAAAGGGTCTTTAACATGGTGATTAAGGTTAAATGAGATCACTACAGTGGGCCTTAATCCAATCTGACTGGTGTCCTTATAAAAAGAGGAAATTAAGACACATGCACACACACACGAGCTTGTGAAGACACCGGAAGAAGACAGCCACCTACAAGCCAAGGGGAATGGCTTGCAGAACAAACTAAGGTGCTGACACCTTGATCTCAGACTTCCAGCCTCCAGAACTGGACTCCTGTTGTTTAAACCACAGTCTGGGGTACACCATTATAGCAGCCTGGGCAGACGCAGACGGGAGCGGCGGGTGCTAATGGGCTTCAGGGGTATGAGAAACAATGGAGGGGGAAGAGGGGAGCTTCACAGTATCTGGGGAATTTCAAGCATCAATTTGGCTGGTATCTCTTAAGAAGGGTGGCCTGTAAATCTCAACCCAGATGCTAATTTCACAAGGGACTAGGTGGAAATTGGGTTGTTTTCTGTTGGCAAAATACCTGTAAAAGTGCAGCTACTTTTCAGCTTCCTGTTCTTAAGGCAGAACTGACATCCTGAACTGAGAAAATGCTGTGAAGGACCTATCTGGCCCTTCAAATAAATCTCTAGATTTTTGTTAGAGCCAATCAATCGGTTCTCCAAGGTGTCAGCTGGTAACAGACATATCTGTCAATACAACAGTACTGCCTTCACTGGGCAGGTTGTGTTCACAGCAGGAAGCATGGCTCAGCAGCTACTTATGCTTGGAAAATGGATAGCCCAGCATTATGTGTTTCAGGAGGTGAGGTTAAAGTGGGGTCAAGGGCCAGGTTAATGCTAGTACAGTTTCTACTGGAGAAAGAGCATGATATATTGATTTCGGGGAAATGATATGTGTTGCTGGCCTTGTTTCCCAACCCTGCTTTTCATCTGTCCAGGGATGTCCTTTGGCAGAGTCTGAACACCCTCTGCCTTCCCAGAAGCACCCCTGCCAACTGTTGCTGTAGGAAATACAGAATCATGAGAGTATAGTTTGGGGAAAAAAATATTCTGTATATAACAGGACCATGTACATGACTCACTTGGGCTTGGCCGCTGAGCTTTATAGCTGTTTCCTCTCCGCGGCTGTGAGCAGCACCCAGCTGAGCCTTCCCCATACTGTACCCGGACTTGGTCTGGTATCCCGCAGGGAACTTCCTTACACTTCACTTACTCCTTCTCAGCTGAACAGACACAAATGTTAATGTAATTCTGTGCTCCTTAATCAAATACAAGTCCCTTCCTGGAACAGAGAAACCTACAACTGGTTAAAGATCCTCTTACATCTTTGCTTAATACTCTTCTTTGTTGAATCTACCAAGTGTTGGCTTTTCATATCACGGGACACTAGAACCAAAGAGAAAGTGTCCCTTTCTAAACCGCTGTTCCTGTTCTTTGTAGCACATTTCCTTTTCTCTCTTCCAAAATGCCATTTTCCAAGTCAGTAAGCTTCTATAAATCCCAAGTCTTTTTACTTTTTAAAACTATTTTCAAATCTCTTTTCTGGGATTTAATATCTCCTATGATAACCCAAACTGGACACAGAATAGTTTTATATGTTACCTTAAATTTTCTATATTATTTTTTCTTTTAACCCCTGAAGTATCCTATTGGCTTTTAAAATTGCTGCTGCATACCAGACAGATATTTTTCCCAAGTTATCAGCCATGACTCTTAAATTATCTTACTATGAGTTCAGAGCCTATCAAAGATTATGAGAAGTTTAGATTATTTTTCCCAAAGTGCATTATTTTACACTTAACCAAATTAAATTTCATCTGCTTTCCCACTATCAATCCCCTAGTTTGCTTTGCTTTGCCTGAAAGTGTCTCATAGCAATCCTTAATTTTTTATTAACTGTGCCAATTCAAAGCTTCCTACTTAAGTCTCTGCTTTAGAGTTTCTGCCCTCTACTCACTTCACACGTTTGGAAACCGGTGGGTTTTAAAGCGTATGGAGTGAAGCACTATTCGGCAAAATTCTATGCTCCCAGCAAGTTAATGACAACACTCTTGGAGGTAAAGCACTAGATTCAAACCACAAAAAGCTTCTTCATTCCTGTGCTGAGTGAGAATAAACAATCCTAAAATGTTTCCCACTTCACTCGGATATTACATTAAACACTCAGATAGGAATCTTAGTCGACTGCTCATTTTCCTGCAGAGCCACTCTCTATTCTGGCTTCCTTTGCTAACCTGTGCAGATACCTACCAAACTCCTGTGCTCCCTACCTCTTTTCAGTGGCTTTTCTTTTAATTGAATTGAAACTAGAATCAGTTCACTAGATGCTTTTCCACGGTTATTTCTTGGTTTCTGGTCTCAGATACCAAGAGAAAGATGAATATGTATACATAATATTTAATATATAATATATAATGGACTATTGTTCCATCATGAGAAAGAAGGAAATTCTGATGTTTGCAACAAGTTGGATGCACCTTGAAGGCATTACACTAGGTGAAATGTTGGAGGAGAGACAAATACAGTGTGATACCACTTAGATGTAGAATCTGAAAAAGCTGAACTCAGAGAAACAGTAGACAGGTGGTTACTAGGGGCTGAGATTTGGGGAAATGGGACGATACTGGTCAAAGAGTACACATTTCCAGTTATAAGATTAATAATTTCTGGAATAATATTGGTTCTGTGGACAATAATAATGTGTCTTGTGGCCCAATGGCTCACTGGCTATCCTTCAGGAGGGGCATTTCTCTGTATTAAGAGTTAAGCTGCCTTGATCCTCATCTTGAAATTAGGAGTGTTAAAAGATAAATAAACGCACTGAAGGGAATACCTACACACACTATGAAACTCCTTTTTATGATAATTCACAGGAAATATATCACCACCTTTCTTTAAGTCTCAGTTGGAACACCCTTTGTGAAGCCTTCCCATCTAGGCAAACTCATCCTCCCCCCTAGTCAATTATAATGCTCCCGATGGCTCTGCCGCACTTTGTGAGTTCCTCTCCAGAGCCTCTAGCATATTTCACAGCGTTTCTAGCCCATTGTGTTCTAGTCACATGGTCTGTATTACTTCCTCATCAACATAAGCTATTGTTAACAGCCAGGTCCCTGGCATTGTTATAGGAGAAGAAGGTGTTCCTTCCCAGAGCAGCCCCTGGACACAGATGGAAGCATTCACGGAGGCTCTGTCTGCTAGGGAGTGCTCAGTATACTGGAATCTCTGAACTTAAAAGAGTTTTCAGCATTTGGGCCAATGCATGTCGTAGGCTAGCGCATTAGGCAGATAGTGCTATCTAAGTTGTTGCTGCTTTGAACAAATCAATTCAGTCATTCGTTGAGCACTTGCTGACTCTCAGGCACTGTGACGGGCTGAGCATGCAATTTTGCTCCCAGAGATGAGAGAGCAGAATGAAACATTGTTACTGTCACCTACAAAGGGATGAGACTCAGGCTCATAGCATATGAAATCTAAAAGAGAACTGAGAGGTCATGGACTCCAGTTCCTCCCTTGACAATGAGCAAATGATATCCTTTATAAAAGAGCATATTTAAAACAGTACAGATGGGGGGATGAAAGTACAACATAGGAAATATAGTCAATAATATCATAATACTTTTGTATGTTGACAGACAGCAACTGTGCCATCACACCTATTGTGGTAAACATTTAGTGATGTGTGTAATTGGTGAATCACTATGCTGTACACCTGAAACCACTAAGACATTGTACACCAACTATGTTTCAATGAACAAATAAATTAAAAAATCAAAATAAAAATCAAAAATAAATAAAACAATATATATATGATTTTGGAACAGAGATTTAAGCTGATGTCTTAACACCAGTTCTGGTTTAAAATACTTAAGAAAGAAATTTTGTTTGATTTATGTTCCTTATAAATCAATATGCTGAGAATTACAAACACTCTACATTAATACCATCTCACAATTATACAGAGATCAGTAGATTAACCAAGAACACACAGCTATTTTGGTTTGTGTTTTCAGGTATATGGTATTAAAGATGTCATGTGCTTTGTATTTTTAAGTTACCCAGGTGGCAATGAGACATGCAATGTACATAGTGCCAGATATGCCAAAAGGCCTTCTTTATCTGTTTGTATATGGTTCACTATTAACATTGCAATGGATGGTAGAATCATAGATCTGGAAGAACTAATTTCCTTTAATAATCTAATATGGACGAGTGGCCCTACCTCACTGGTAGAATCCATTCTGACTTATCTAAAGAAAGGATATACATTTATTCATGGAAGAACTACCTAGTGTGCATATGCTCTTGAGTTAGCCCCTCCTCTAGCCCATCTGTCCTAAACTTAAGTTACAGATTCATGGAAAAAGCATCAACACAAAGCCTGTTCATACTGGAGCCTGTAACACGAAGACTCAGTGTGGCTGGGGGGCTCCCTAGAGAGCACAGTTATTGATTTTAGTTTGCCCATCCTCTTTTTTGTTTTTTTTCTCCTCGGTTTCATCGTGGGGAGCCATCACTGACTTTGTGGAAATGCCAGGCAAGGTGCCCAGTTCTCCTCTACCAAGGTGTTTGCATATGACATACCAGCCAAGTGGGCACCCTCGTCCTGGCCTCTGAGTCTCATGCAGACGGAGACCACTTGGAGCTGACTTACTCTGGTGGTGGCACCCAAAGAGCCTCAGTGCCATTTCCTACATGGAAGGAGCCTCAGAGTCGCCCTTACTCCAGTGCTTGTCTAAGCATGGTTCTCTGGTGGTCTGGAATCTGTGGGCTACCTAATAGCTTCCCAATATTTGTTTTGCTTAGGTTCACCTGAGTTCATTTCTACAGCTTTCTGCCAAAGACAACAACTTAGACACTGAGTCCTGAACGCAGAGCTTCGGCTCTGGAGGATATTACATACATTGTTCTGTAATTCATCCATGTGTTACTGACAAGCATCTATCGGTGGATGTTTAAATGTTCCACTTACAGTGTCTGCTGGTGGGGCACAACCCTAGAGGAATATTACTATCATTGTGCACTGAGAATACATTATTTTCCTAATTAGAAGGAAAAAGGAAAAACAAATAGCTCTGTATGTCTTGGCTACTTGCCTTTCAACATTGGCCAGAACTCCGTGTCAGGGAGGACTCGTGTACCTATAAACAGTCCAATATATGTAAGCAGTGTTTGTGTCTATGATCCTGGCCCTGTTAATGATCCCAAAGTAGCTTAAAAACCAGTATCAAAGAACTATTATATCATACATACTTCATCTGAGTGTAAGTTACACATTTGAATGTGTTTTTTAAAAATTTATAATATTCATGTTCTATATTCTAGTTATTCCAATAAGATTAACCAGAATACCATATTTCCTTAGAATGCCAGGTGTCAGTCACCACATACCCTTGAACAAAGAATGGTGGTCTGCCTGGGAAGGTCCTGCCCTCTGACTTGGTGTGCAGCACAGGAGGGACACCTGCAGAATGCTGAGGAGGGAGACAGTCACCTAGTCAGCTGGTTGGATCTGCAAAATCAAGCCAGGCAAACACGGGGGGCCAGTGTCCTCACACCCAAGCCGACTGTGTGCCTAATGCCAGGGCACCTCACTCTCCTCGCTCTGTGCTTGGCCTTGCCTGGGTGCCTACTCCCACGTCCCTGCTTAGGCAATCTGTGGTTCTTAACACCTCCATCTCCATCTTAGCAGTTCCTTGGCTTTATAATGTGAACCCCCACGACTCACTGAGATGGCCTCCAATTTGGGCTTCTACTTGGTCTGAAAAGCTCTTCCAGTTTGCCAAATAACTTCCTATTGGAAAAACGCTAGCCTCTCTGCTTCCAGTTTTGTGGCTGAAATGTAGCTTGAGGGGCCCATCAGCATTCCATGCTGGAGGAGCCCATCTATATTCCAGGTTGCTGCTGGCACTGCCAACAGTCTTAGCTTCTCAGTGGAGTTGGCCAAGATTATTCCTGTCTTCACACTGCTTAATAGACCGGGGTCAGGTGCCGAGAGGTTGCCTGGCCTGAAGGCTTCTTTTTTGCAAGAAAGTAAGAATTGGTGGCAGTGACACCTAGAAACTCCCAAATAGCTCAAGTTTCGAAAGGAAAAAATCATTCTGCCTCACCAATATAGTTATCTTTCTTAGCAAGTGACTGAGACTGAAGTTATATTGCTTCTTCCCTAGGGCTTAGCAAGGGCAGTCACACAACGTCAGGCAAGCAGGCACAGTTGAAGCAATGGAAAATTTGCATCATACCTGTCAGATATGTCAATAATCCTTCCTGAAATTCAGGAAAGCCTCGGAAACTCTACTTGAAATTGCGTTAATCATAATTGTAATAAAAAACACCAACCCAGCCAGAACCCTGACATAATTTTGAATTTCACAGACATTTTCTTTAAGAGAAAAACAAGCACGAAAAATTTGGAAGCCCCTAAGAATGTAGACTTCTGGCTGTTGTTTTTTCAAAACAAAAGTATAAGAATGTCAACTAAATGTGAATCCAATGGAATGGGTCACGCTTTATGTGTCATGCATATTATACATGAAATGTTTCTGAATGCATCTGAGTGGGTGCTAAGGGTGAAATTAGAATGGTTTAAAAATCAGAGGCAATTTCCTGTTAAATTGTCAAAGCTATTTTGTTATAGGAGCTTCTGGGGAATGTTTAAGGCACCACAGTTCTTATGTATTCTTTTACAAAAAACTGAAAAAGTGGAAGTCATATTGAAAGTCACATTTTCCAGTAAGGAACGGACTTCATTCTTTCCTGCACAATACAGACAGACGTTCTTGGCATCAGGTCGACAAACCACCCCACTACAAAGATGTAGCGTCTTGAAAGCTGCAAGTTGGAAATGAACTTCTGTCTTTTTAGCGACTGTCTCTAATGAGGTTTCAAGCTGACCCCACTTACAATGCTGTAATATTGCTGTTGGGATGTAAAACACGCCTGGAGGGTCATAGATTAGAGGAGACAGGACAGGATGGTTCACAGTGTGTTCCTATGCATGTTTGTGCATAGAAATGCACCCCCCACCATACAAACACCCTCTCCTTCTGCCTCTTGCAGGCAGACACTCCCACTTCATGCACCCACCCGCC